>JAWWLV010000088.1:11398818-11505279 GCA_035041135.1 Platyrinchus mystaceus
TGTCCAAGCCTGCTTGGCCCGGCAGATGAACCTTAGGATTAAAGGGTGGGCTCAGTTCAGCGCAGGCTGTGTCTCACATAAAAAATCCACTGCGCAGGCTTGAAAGGTAAAAAGACCTTTCCCAAATCTTTGTTTGTGAAGACTGGCCACGTTGTCTTCTTCCACAGCCTTGAGAAGTACATTGAGAGCTATGACATGTTCAGCAGTATAAAAGTCAGGTGTTTGTCTAAGCTCAATACCTAACCTCTAATTAGGAAGCTCAAAACCTAACCTTCTCTACCAGGTGGAAAGCAAATAACTCTTCTGAAACTGGTTCATCCCCTGCTATCCTAAGAAATAGGTATGATGTGCAAACACATATCACAACATGTTATTGCTATCAATTCTAATGCTGACAAAAAGTGGTTAACATTGAACAGAATAATCATTTGAATCCTTTTCTCAGTATAGAATACTGGTGAGTTTTGAGGCTTAAGGGCATTTCAAGAGGATGAAACTTCTGCTTACACAGACCTTTGTTAGCTTAGCTGCAATAAATTATCTTAAAGCTGGAATGGAACAACTTTTTAGTTGAGTCACAACAGTATTGGTTCAAATTTATCCCCAGTTTTTGAAAAACCGTATATGAAGAATAACTTTTTTTTCTGATTAAGCCGTTGTAATATTAGAAAGACTGCTTGTGTCTTCTGCTGTGCTTGGCTGTTTCTTTAAAATTAGCTTTTTCCAGGAATTAATACCTAATTTCTAAAATGCAGACAAACAATATAGTCCATCCTCCACTCTCACCCTGTTTTCTGATGCTGCCTTTATCTAAGAATCTTCTTTGTCAGGTCCTGTGGCAAAACATGGGCTGACACTACACCATGACTGCTATTAACCTAATGCCTACCAACAATGCTGTTAATCTGGAAACAGACTGTAGCAGTAGCTGTTGTCTCTTTTTACACAGCTATTAGCAGTCATTTTTTTCCATGAAATGCAGCAGTGGGCTTTAGTATATTTCTGAGGTTTTATAGTACAGAAATGCTCTCTGATCAAAATGTAACCCAGAGTTTGAATGTACAGACCATGACACAGTTCAAGGAAAATTCAGTAAATATTTTATATGCACAATATATACCATAGATCTCAACATGCTTTTCAAAGGAGATAAGTAAAGAACTGATTCAAAGAAACTGAGGGAAAATCAGCCAAGTGCTCAATTATTCTTGATTTTTCTGATAGACACTTAGAACTGTAATTTCTATGGTCTCTCAGCACAATGAGAATAGCACTGCCAGTTTATCATATTGAACTTGATTCTGAAAAATGTCTGCTCTTGAAAGCCTTTGTCTCAGGGCTGAGCAAAAAAAAAAGCCCTCTGTAAGAGAGGATAGTGTTAAGCTCAGCTCTGGAAGTACCCAGGCAATGAGTCCTCTTTGGGATGCAGCCCCACCTCAGTGGATTCATCTGGAGTCTTTCCATTTATAAGAGGGTTGGGAAAACCTTCAGGATGAAGAAAGAACTGCTAAAATATGGAAGGGATCAACTAAGTGATCATGGCACCAAGCTTGACAAAGTTCAAGAAGTGTTTGGACAATTTTCTGAGGTACATGGTAGGATTCTTGGGGTTGTCCTGTGCAGGGCCAGGAATTGGACTCAGTGGTTCTTGTGGGTCCTTGTAGGTCCTTTTCAACTCAGGATATTCTATGATTCTATTACTCTGCTGTCAGTGGTGTATTTCTCTTTTTACAAGCAACATTCCTTTCCCAAAATGAGAAAGTCCCCCATTTACTTAAGCTTAGCAGAGATCCATCCATCACCAATTTTATACTAAATACCCTGTGTTCAATAACACTTCAAGTATTTTTTGTTAACAGTTAATTTAATTTAAATCCTTCGCAATGCAATAAGTGACAAATAAAACTAATTTACGGATTTTTTTTTTTCTTCATCTTAAGGAGGATGACACCTAATCGTGCAATCATTTTTACATTTAAGGTAAGTAAGGAGGGCAGAAACATAAAAAAGCCAAATAAATATTCCGGCATTAAGACAGTAATGTTCCCACCTACATTTGTTAACTGTGAAAATGGCAGCTAGAAACTGCAAAATAGCATTTACTCATCCGTATATTGTCTTTGCCGGCATCAGATGTACCTCACCTCCCCTTCATCTCAGCTCAGCATTACTCACTTATGCATGCACAGCATGTGCAAGTGTGAAAAAAATAACTTCTCTTGTAGGAGCTTAAGGTGGATAAATCTTTGATGTACACTGGTAAGCTATTCTAATCTTTGCAGGCACTGTATGAGATATCAACTCTTTAATACTCATTCCTCTTAGAAAGCTGCACAATTGATCTTGTGAAGATCTAAGTAAATCTAGGATTTACTGCTAGAATAAATTGATACACATCTTTTTAAAGATACTTATAATAATCAGAATGCCTCCATAATGGGCATAACTGCATTAAGCCATGTTAAAAAGCAGCACATTTATCATCAAATATTTTGAAATTAGTGTGAAGAATATTTCTGCTTTCTTCCAGTTTAGTATATGCCATCTAGCCAATGAACATGGATCAGGTTCTCAATTGTTGAAAACTGACAAGGTTCTAGGATTTTGTTACTGAAATTTTTTTTGAGGTTTGGAACTCTGTTAGAATTTAAAATAGCCATTAGTGATAAATTTCACTTACTGTTTAACTGTACAGATGGAGACTTTGAAATTCTACCGCATCTCATTATCTTTTAAGTTTCTTCTGTTCTTTTTTCTCAATTAGGCAGAAGAAACAAACAATTTTACTGCTTAAGTTTGTACAAGAATGATACTGAAACAGTGTGCAATCTTTATTTTGATCAGAGCTACCAAAATATTATGAAAATATAACAACAAAGATTGTTTTTCTGATACAATTTCCATCCCCCTCCCCAAAATAAAGTGGTACATGACTTTAAGAAATGCAATACATCATCACAAATCATTACCAACTGGGTGGTGAAATACGACTTAATATGCTGTCTTTTTCAATTACCATATGCAGATGATTTTGCCCATGTAATGGCATGGAACAACATTTTTATTACAAGTGAAAGAAGCCTTTAGCCCTTGTATATCAAAACCATTGGTGTCTGTTTTGTTTAGTTGCTGTGTATAGTGCATGTTACAGGAAATCACACTGTCTGGGTAGGAACTGCTTCTTTGATCCATACTGGTGTGCTGCCTAGCACAATGAGGCCTTTGATTCAGAAAGGGATAAAACTCTAATATATAAACTGTGAAAGATAATAAACCGTAGGAATTGTAATTCTTGGTGTTTGGATTATTAATGCAGAAACTGCCTCACAGATATTAATCCGTTTCACTGGTATCCTCTTGTACCAATTGATCCTCTGCCATTCTTTCTTCATCAATTAGGCTAGGGTATGTAGCAAATTAGGATGAATTCCAGCTCTGCCCACATTATTTGATTGGTTCCTCCCATTCTCATTCAGTGTTTTATATACTCTTGATGAGGGAGTTGGAATTCATGCATCTGGCCCAGTAGCCTGGATAAATAAAGTAGCAATCCTCAAAGGACTATTCTCAATGAGAGAGACAGACATTTTGAAGAAAAAAAAAGCCCAAAACAAAAAACACGCCAACAAAAAAATCCTATGATGGCATAATGAGTTCAGTTTATACAGTAGCTGTATAAGCGTAAATGTCAGGGATTGTTTTTTTCCCTTCTGACTTTGCTTTGCTTATACTCACAAACCTTTCTGGCAGGATGGGTCATTTCCTAAATAATCTCAGTGGCCCAGAACCAATGGTATCCTCAACCAAATCACACCCTGCTGCTCCCTTTCATGTCAAAACTTTGAGGCATTTTGGTTCACTGTCATTTACAGTTTCTCCACGACACATACAGTATTATTGCCAGTCAAGCCACACTGTATGTCTTTTGATTTCGTTTGCATTCCTGGATTGCTCAAGCTGGTCTTATTGAGATCACTGAAGAACATCATTTCCTTATTTAAATAGGATTTGCATTTCTCAGGCTTCTTTAGCAGCCTCTCTTTCGAACACTGCTTTTGAAGATTTGCCCTGACGTCCCTACCAGGCAAGACTACAAAAGAGCATTGTGGGCACCAAATGTCCTTCGCACTGTTAGCCTAGTGGAGGGTATTATGACATGTGGGGTAAATAAAAGCTAACAGAGATAACAAGGATCTTAATACAGGGAAGCATTAAGATCTCTAGAGCAGCTCTACTGTAAAATCTCAATGACAGTCCTGGGTCTCTGTCAAGCTAGAACAGCTGCAGAAAATTGCTGATGATGTTAGTTCAAATTACAGTAGTAGTAAGTCCAGGCAAACATACACCCAAACAAAGATCAATTTATTGTGCTTTTGGACAAGTTCTCAAGGTAGCTAGGCTCGATCCCCATGCTATACAATGTCCCCTGAATTGAGTTTTCTTTCTTTATAGGGCTGACTGATATGGCTGATATTCAAAACACCTTGAAATCAATGTGAGTGAGTGAGTGAAACTTGACACAAAGGCTTACTTATTAACTTAAACACACTTTTCAGAATACCACGTGCTGAGATGAAGATACATGGTCAGATTCAAGCTGCTGCTTCTTCTAGTAGGTCTACCCTAATAGACATATATCAGCTGGAGTCCTGGTCCAAAATATTTCAAATTCTGCATAAATTCTGTTCATACAGAATATTCAATTCTGGGAGTTGAATCAATACACAGAAATAGGTCATCCCTGTAGCTTAAAGTGATGGGAGTTCTGTGCTTGGCTCAGGTCTTGCCTAATTGCCCAAACTAGGAACTAGAACTGTGTCTGATGTATCACATATGTCGTTATCTCTTCAAGCCTTATTCTCCCTGTAGAGATAATTTGGGGAATGAAGTCCATAACTATTAGGCAATTCCTTATTTCCAGGACTATGTGACCCACTTTGCTCTTGTGGGTTAGTAGGTGGTGGAAGAAGAAATGAGATATTAACTTTATAGCTTCTCAGACAACTTCAGAAATTAAACTATTGTCCTGTATTATCATATATCTTTGTAATTCCTTTGTACTTCTGAACCCCAGGTCACAAACTAGCACACTATGAAGTGTTCAGCAATTTCCATACCATAAATCCTGCTAAGGATGAAAGATTCACTTCTGAGTATTACTGTCCAATTTCTGTAACACCAGGATTAGCTTATTTAGGTAAGCTACTAAGTCTGAGGCTCTTTAACCAAAAATTAACATCAGAGTTTTGGGAAAATCTCTGAGTAACAACTTTTCCAGCAATGCAGGATATTTTTTTTTTTGTGGCAATGCTCTCTGCACTTAAAAATATTCCTATTAGCACTTCCTGCAGTAGCAGTGAACAATAATTGGACCAGATCCAAATCTTGAGCAGCACTGAGCATCAGTGATGGTTTTTATGGGAAATGCTATTAAACATTGTATTTGATTCATAATGAAAAAGAAAGTTCTAGTGGTTTATCAGAAAGTGATTTTTGTTCTGTGAAAAAGGACAAAACCAAAAAAGCTGATTTTGAAAATAAAACAATGAATCAAGAATACTTTAAAAACATGTAAGCTCTTAGGATAAAGCATATGAAAACTCCAATCTGAATATTCCACATATTTTGACAACCTAAAACAAACAAACAAAAAAAAATTGAGACCACAACACTTTCAGAAATTATTTCATTTTATTGAAGCAGGTATTTCCCGGGGATGTTCTTATCTGACAAAACCAAAAAATGGGGGCAAATCCAAGGCAAAAAAAAGCTTTTAAAATATTTTAAATGCCTTTCAACCAGCCCTAATCACAAGTTGTATAAAAATAATAAAAACAACTTCCTCGTGTGGCTTATTCATATGTGGTTGGAAACCCACCTAGTCCTGTAGAGAAACTGGTCCTCAAAAGACATTAAATAACAACTTATCAGTTTACCAATCTCAAGCTGATATTATGCACATTGTACCTGCATTTCCAAAAATCAAGGGGTCATGCACTTTCTTCTTTAAAAGGTCATATGGAGATTGTTAATGAAAAGCTGCTGAGAATCTAAAGCAGTTAAATGCAACTGTGACTAGAGGAAACCAATTTGTATCCACTGGTTTCACAGCAGGCTGTCATCTCTCTGCCTCTATTCATTTGCTTATTTTCTGGTTCAGTAAAAACTCTGTTCTACTATTATGATTTAATGGCATGGTAATCTTTATAAACCTACTAGATTTTTCTGGAATATATTTAGGAAAAATAAATGTATAGGGGCTGGCAGCACACTCCTTAATTAAGATTCCCCACGTGTGTGGACGGGCGCGTGTTTGGAATCCAAACCCATTCATGCTTCTTACTCACAAATAAGGCTCTGGTTGGAGGGAAGAAGCTGATGATAATGTTTCCTAACACCCCACATTTTAATACAAAAAAAAAAAAAAATCCAGGCTGGAATTATTTTAACACAAATTTTCAATCTCTGATGTGTCAGTGACTCTCAGAGTGATAATGAAGAGTTATGATGCTACAATTGTGTGGCTTGGAGTGAAATGCAGGGTTACTTGAAGTCAAGAATTCAGGCTGCAGTAGGAAGGGGTGAGGGGTTGTGGCTGGACTGCTTCTCACAGCAGTGCCTATATATGTACAAGGAAATTCACTTCTGGAAGTGAGGGCTCACAAAGACACACACAGTCACAAGCCTATAAATGCTACCCCAGTGGATTTGCCAGGGGAAATGCACTGTTTTTCAGAGGTTAAGTGAAAGTGCTGTGACAGGGTACTCTAAGTAACATGTGTGGTACAGTTTCTACTTCTTTCTCCTTCATCCATTCAGGATGATCACCATCCCAGGACAATGGGGGGGAAAAATGAAAAAGGAGCATAAATAAAAACATCACAACTTCCCAGCAAAAGCAACTGTAGTGGGAAAAATCTATGACAAAGTCTCATGAGGAAAATTCACATGAGAGGGAAAATAGTAAAAAAAAAAAAATCTTTATTTCCTTATCTGTTCTTCTCTGACACAGCAAAGTCAAAATTTCCTATAAGAAGCTTCCATTTGTGTGGGAGTGCATAAATCTAGATTAGTCACTACCGGGTGTTGTTAGATTTCTTAGGTACTGGGTCTTGTAAGTCATTTAAGTCTGCATTCTTACAGAATAAAGGAGATATATTCAATCATGAACAAGCCCACAGCTCTCGCTGGCACACTGCTGGCTGTTCCAGTGTTTTAGTGATGTTAGTTCCCATCCACCTTCCTTCCCAAAGAAGGGCATAAGGTGCTCAGGCAGGAATATATAAAGAAGCTTTTCTGAATCTTCCTAAATTGGCAGTCTAGGACTGAGGGAGAAAGATAGTTAACAACTCTACAAAAAATACCTTAATATTTTTAATCCATAAGTGAGAGCCTATTAGCTTGTGAGAACATTTCATCATGCCTTGCCCACATCTCTAGAAATCGCTGTTTGTGAATTCAAAGAGATCACTTTGGCTGATTGCACAGTAAATCAGTGGCACAGCATTACTTACATACCATTCATTGCATGCTTTAAAATGTCAACCTCATTTTCTCTATGAGACAAACAGCACAATAGTCTCCAAAAATGTCAAGTTTTTCTTGTTTTTCATCCCTCTGACTTCACACTGAATGGACAAACAACCTGGTCACACACAGACTCCTCCCTTGGAATGTCCTGGAAGTGTCAGCAGCTTTCCCAGAAATAATGTTAAAAGCTGCATGATGTTATTGAACTACTTAGAGAATGCCAAAAACCATAAACATTAATTAGAAAAAACCCCTAGACACAGTATATGATACCTAAAAGAAGAGAAAATAAAATATACTTAATATTCCATATCAGCTGTAAAAGCACTCAATAAATTTTTGCAGCTTTATATCTCTGACCCACTGATTCCTTTAGTGTTTTGAATGACATGGATCTGCTGTTGGAAAGCCAACATAAAGACTCTCCTGCTTATAGGCCCATTTAACTCAGTTTTTACAGCAGTGAATACCAACAACTGAATTTTCAATCTGTGAAAGGAACCAGAAAAAAAGAAATTGAAAACCTAAGCAGATTCCTACTGTATTTACAACATTACAAATGTCTTTTTCCTTGCAATAATTCAATTTACAATTGGCCTTAGGGAGAAAATCAACATGACCAAATTACAGCTAACAAGACTGGGAAAAAAAAGTCTTAAAGACATTCTCTGAGTAGATACCAAGCCATTCATAGTAGAAAAAGAGACACTGAAATAGTAAGTAACTTTAGGGAGACACTATTGCTTGTACTCTGATCTTTGGTCACTCATGCTAGATGCTGAGGGAACATTTTGGAGAGTCTCCCCCTCCTAGATAAGATTTTGCAGCCAAAAGACCCTGCACCACACTCCAGAGAACCATCTACCCACAACTTTTCAGAAAAGTAGTGCTTTTCCCTACCTGGTATGATATCAACCACAGTTTCAATACCAGCAGTGATAAATTGTCCCAAACAACTTGATATTTTTTGTTTGTAAAGCCACTTGGCATGAGGGTCGCTGTACATTGAGCCACAAAAAGAAACTTACTGAAGAGCAACAGGAGCACTGGGTGTTTCATGTCATGAGTAACAGGAGAATCTGCATCTGGGAAAACAATTCCTTTGTCCTCTCTAAACTGAGAACTTAAATACTCCCCTTTACTCTTTACCTAGATGCCTGCACTGATGCCATTACTTTGTTAATACAGTTTCATCTGAAAATTAACACTATATTAGAAAATAACTAAACATGTCTTCCAGATACAAGTTATTATCTGTAAAAAGAGATTAAAACACAGGAAACTTCAACCTATGTTTCTTTGCCCCATTTCTTCTGAGTGTTGGGAGAACTGCTCTGACTGCTGCTCTCTAAAAGCTCTTCAGGTTTTTTTTGTCCCTCATTTACCTTCTAGTCAGTAAATCCATTATTGGTAAAATGCGTTGGCCTGGGATAAGCTTATTCCCGTTATCAACATTTCTCCTATTCTAAAAAGGATTTAAATGGTGACTAATAGCATTTGTCTTAATCATTTTTGCAATTAACTGTGCAAACCTATCTAGTCAAAAGATACGGAAATAATTAAAGTGGATATTTACATTCTTTTTAATTTTTCTTCTTTTCTTCTTTCCTGTTATCTTTGGCAAGACATTCCAGGGCTGAAGATACTTTTTTTTTTTTTTTCTGGAAAAAAAAGTCAGAGAAAAAAAGCATTTTCAGAAAGTACATTGGGAAAATTTTGCAAGAGGGTATAAACCTCCTTTTGGTTAAGCTACAGCATCTTGGTGCAACCCAGAAAATCCTTATTAAGTCCAATCTTTACTGTAAATTGGAATAAGATCCAAAGTCTCTTATATAGTCAATTATTAGTCACTATTCAAGCTTTTTCTTTGTTTGCATTGCCTAAGTGTCTGAGTCACAGGTCAAGATCCTACTCTACTATGTTCTCTACAGACATGGGGATTTAGTCATATGCTTTTGGGTACCTGCCAAATGGTTGCCTGTGCCTATAACCTAGAAACAGATAATGATTTTTCAGATATAATGGAAATGCTTGTTGCTGTTCTGCCAGCCAGCCTCTGCTTCCTCTTTCCACTTGAACTCCACAACCTACGTAAGAGTGAAGAGAAATTGCTGACTGGAATGTGCAAGGGCCACCAGCTTGGCCCTGCACCTGAGAATGCTCCGGTACTGCAAGGGCAAGGAGAGGGCCACCACAAACCTGCTTACCCAAGTGGGAATGAGGACTCCACCTGAGTAACCATGGACAAAGCCTTTTTGGGAGGTCTTTGTTTCATCTTTTTGCTTTGTGCAGCTGCAGTGTTGGAGACTATGCCTGGGTTCACAGAGATCCAGTCATCAGGCACCAAAGATGATGGTTTCTCTTCACACATAAGATATCAAATCAGCTGCAGGATAGTTTAGCTTGCAAGGGGAATCCATGGGTGTATTCTCACAGAATAGTTAAAACCTATGACATCACCCTCCCAGAGGTTCACCCACACTGCCTAGGTGAGAAATTGGTCTGCATGAGGAGGCTCAGGGAATGAGATTGACTTGAACTCATTCAGGCAACAGCCTAGTCTACTTTTCTCTCTACTTATTATGGAAAGGAGCCTAGAGAGATTAACCTCACTAGACTAACATTAGCCTTTGTGTAGCTCTTCCTAAAGCTGTTCAATGCAGGTTAGCTTAAGCTAATGGATATTTTTCCTCCCTATCAACTGTGACACACAGTTAATAACAGTTCCTCCTCTCCATACACTTTTGTTACAGTCCCTCAAAGGAGAAAAAGCTGTGTGAGCACAATGCCAGTCAAAGAGGTGTTTGGTTTCTCAGCACACTAACACACTTCTTGAAGGAGTTGTCTTCTACAGGTTGTGCTCTTGGGAACAGACTGTTTAAATAAAAATATAAATCTTCTCCCATCTTTCTTCTGGAGGTGTGAAGGTCTTGCCATGCTTAGCTAGGACAGTCCTACTGTTTATCTCCTTCACATTAATTTGTATAAATACATTAAAAAGCCAACACCACCACCACCCCCAAACCAGTAAATCTCCTTTTTGTCCTATTAGAAAAGCTCATCTTCTCAATTCAATCAATGTCGGCAGCAAATCCATAAAAAGTAACAATATATAAAACATGTCATAGATTTGGCTTGAACAGTTTAATTAATTTAGTCCATTTGGGAGTAGATGACAAGGCTTTTTCTTCAGAAGCCCTCATTGATTCCTTTTAAATAGTGCTGACACAAGTGGAAGTAATTCAAATTAATGACAGACAAAGTTCTACTTTAGGTCGAGATTCTTTAAACAGTTCAGACTATAATCAGTATTAATACACCCATATTTAACACTTATATTATATATAAACAGAGTTGAGAGGTCTTTTCAGAGAGAAATTAAAATAATGAGGGAGAGCTTCCATTCTTTCCTTCCACTTCTCTTAATATTCATACGATCGATTGTCTGACCTGTTCTCTGTGTAATATAGGAAAAACCCACAACTTCCCCGAGATGTTGAAGAGGAATATGTGAAGAAGAGATCAAAACTTGGAGGATACATAAATAGCCTAAATTATTTATCAGAAACTGCTATGTGCCTGGAATTCAGAAGGATAAACTATTTCAAAGAAAATTAGAATCTCACTTCTTTGATTACAGTGATAATTAACTATCAATTGCATTATGGTAACAAAGTGGGTTTATTTGTGTACACATAAAAAACAGTGTTGCCCTAAACCTAAAGCCACTGCTCATAAATATACCAAATGAATTTTTTTATTGAATTATTTCATTTATCTTTCAAGGCTGAAAACGTAAACAGCTCCTCAACTGAAGTTTGACACAAAACGTAAGTAGGTGGGAAAAAGACCAACTTCACTACAGCTTATTTGATACTCCCATTCATCACCAGCATCTAACAACCAAAAGCAAGTGTCTTAGCCTGATGCTCCTGCCCAAAGTGCAACAGCAGGGATTTGGAAGTGACATTAAAAAATTACTTTGTAGTTTTAAGGGTAGTTTTATAAATACATTTCTTAAGAAAACTACAGTATCTTCATTATTTGATGTTTTTTAAAAGCCTGAAAACACTGTCAGGAGCTGATCTTGAGCTGATGGAGACAGTGGACTAGCTGACCTCTCAAGGTCCCTGAAATACTATTTCTGATTCACAAACAGAAAAAAAATGAATTCTGCCTGTGGAAAGAAAGCTGAAATTTTGCAGAAATTTACATAGGAGAGAGAGGATTTAAAGCTTTGCAGAAGGATTAAAGTTTGCTATGAGCTCCAGCATAAAAGTGGTACTGTTAAGTGAAAACCTTTATACAGTTAAGCAGCACCCTCATCCTTTAGAGAAACACCATTTGCAGATAAGAGATGTGGACTTCCAGATCAGAGCAAGGGGCACTTTCATGGTAAGTTTTAAGGAAGATTTATACTTTGGATTTTCACTTGTTATTGTACCTACCTGCTTCTCCACTTTCATGTGGGATAATTTTTTTGCAAGACTACTGCATTAAGAAAACATGCTTGAAAAGGGGAAGGCAGCCCAGTGATAGTGCACAGAGCAATAGGAAGCACTCAGAATTTGAAGTGAGTCAAAGGAGTCTGAGCTGTGCACCAAGTAGAATAACATATCAGTGAGATAAATTCCCTTGCTCACACCAGGTAGCACAATCATCCTTCATTACACACTCCAGCCCAAGTTTGCAAAATGAGTAGCAATTCCAGTTGCCTGCATTTCTGTCATTTTTGGCTGACCTAGATCCCAAAGAGTAAGGAGGGGAGAATAAGGAGTGGATATCAAGACCTTAGAGTAAACCTCCTGGGATCAAACTTTTGAAAGTCTGGTGCAGAGCTATTTTGGGTTGAGCAACATAAAGCTGACACGTTAAAGAACTCTGCCACCAGGTAATTAAAGTTACATCTTTATAGCTGACCTAGAAGCTGGTCTCAGACTGACTTCATCTATTGCAAAAGAAAAATAATGCCAAGGTCTGTGCAAGAACAGATGACCCAGCAGGTTACCTCAAGTGAGCCCCACCAGGATCTGAGGCAACAGCACAAGTGAAAAGAAGTTGTATACCAAACACTTGCATCGCCTTTGTCTTCTCAGTTCAGATTACTTTTTTTCTCATTTATTAACTTATATATGGCCATGTTTATTGGGAAAGCCTTCAACATGACACTGGAGCAAGGCTAAACTGCCTCCATAACAAGATTCCTTTCTTTGCCAGACTCTTGTCAGATAAATCATGTTGTCCCCAGTTCAAAACCGTAAAAGATGAATCTGTCTTATTGTTGCCACAATTCAAAATGCAGACTTGTCCTCAAATTATGCTAAAGCTTTAAGGCTTTCCACAAAAGATCCATAGCATAATCTGAATATTCAAGTACTGGTAAACCTCTCTCAAATCTTTGCTGCATAGGAAATGTTAAGATCAGGGAACATAGCCAACAATGCCAGCCATCTCACACTCTCTTAAAGGGCTGCAGCAAGTCATGAGAATTCATGAGGAGAGCTGTTTAAAAAAAATATTCTCTTTCTTACGTGAAAATTTTTCTTTTTCATCACCTGCCCCTCCCTCCAATCTTTAAATATTTGTTTCCCCTTGCCACAATTTAAGATATTGCTTATAAGATCTGTGGCATTCTCTTTAACAAAGCCACTGATTTTTGCCAGGATAATCTGTGATTTTTTTTTCCTTTAAAAGAAACACCAAAAAACAAAAGAACCCACCAAACACCAAAGAACCACCTGTGTTGGAATATGGATTTTCTGAATAAAATAAATTTGGCTGCGGTAAACAAAGAAGAATAGAACTGAGGCTGAATCTTCTCTTCCCCTTCTTCAGCTACTGCCTGGATTTGGGAGCTTTACACTCTCCTGTACTTCTTTAAAAGAAAGGATAAAAATAGCCCTAATGAGCAGCTCTGTAACTACAAACAGCAAGTATTTCAGTCAGAAAAAAAATGTCACTGTTAAGCTTTCAGTGGCTGTTATATATAACAGCAATTTAAAACATATAGTGTAAAAATGATGAAAGCTACCTTGACAGGGGTGCTTTTAAATCTGTAAGATTTATGGAAATATAAAATAAATATTTAGCATGTTGATTTTGCACATAGGAAGGAGTCAAATGCATGCCATTACCAACATCTTCCCTCCCTCCCCCACTACTGTCTTCAAGGCGGTGAAAGACACCTCACTGTTGCATGTATTCTGCTATTCCTTTGTCCCCAGAGACACTCATATGCATCATGATTTAAGAGTAAATTAAAAAAAAAAAATCTGGTGCATTAATTGTGTGACACAGAAGAGTTCAAACGGAATTGAAAGCCTGTTCTCATCACCAGATACATTGTGTAGTAAGCGACGGTTTCAGATATTAAATAATGCTGGAGACAAGGGAACAAATATTCCCTGTGAATAGGTATGGAGTTAATTGAAGGCTGCCCTATTGTTCTACTGCTGTAATCCAAAACACACCTGCAAGGGCTTCCTTCCTTTTTTGATTCACATACACAACAATTTGGGAGGGAGAAGGGGAATGAAAGAAAAAAAAGGAAGTAAAATGAAGGGAAGGGAGAGAAGATGAGAATAAGATGAATCTCGGGGGTTTTTTTCCTATGATTTAAAAGGAGTTAATCAAAGTAAAATGTGTTTTTCAATATCAAGGGGGGGGAGGGGGAACAAGCTTAAGAGATTAAGTGCATAAATGGAATGGAATTTAGCCACATGCCATTACAGTCAGTAATAGAGATTTTTTTTTCCTCCCCCAAACAAATATCACAAATAGAACTAAACAGTAAGGGATAATTTGGGGTGGTAGTTCTGAAGTCCTCTATTCAATGTCAAGAGAATGCATGAACAGTGATGCATGCTATCTGGCTGAGAAAAGGGAATTCTAAAGTAGGCTCCGTTCTTCATGGCCAGACAATTTCTTTTTTGTGTTCTGCCAGAACTCTAATTGTAAAGCCCCTTTCAATTGCACCAATCAGCCATGTCTTTCAAGTTGGCTCCCCCCATTCTATTATTCAGCTGACAAGCAGTTATAAAAAGAGAGATTTTTTTCCACATAGGCAGAAGCTATATGAAGATAAGTGACGCCAGCTACATTTAAATTTAAAAACCAGATTCTTTCATAAAATTGTAGGTTGCTGCCATTCACTTCTTATTTTATCAACTGGTAACTGGAAACACTTTCTCCCCTTAAACAATAATAAAAGAAGATAAGCTAGTAAAATACCTCTGAGTAGAAGTACAGACAAAGTAGAACATTGCAAGAAAGGGACAGATTTTTAACCAGCCCAGAATAAAAGGACAGTAGAATATTTCATACCATGGAAAAAAATGACTGCCCAATTCTAGAGAAAAAGATACCACATATTTTCATGATTGATAAAAAGCTGGGGCTTCTGAGACATATTTCAGCCAAAAAATGGCACATAGCCCACATCTGAAAAAAAAAAAAAGTGGAGGAAAAAAAAAGCTGGGTGTGACATGTTTATTTTGGTTGGGTCAAGTCATATCATACCTTTGTCACAAAGGCGTCTGAATTTTGTGAAGGCAGATTCTTCTCTTATTCCAAGTTAGCAAATGACTCATTTGATTTCAATGGTCTTATTTGAGATAGTCTCCAGCAAAGAGCAGAAAAGCAAGCAGAAACTGCCAGTGTGACTTACAACTTTGTGTGTGTAATATTCTTCCACATGGTATTCCTGGATTATGGACTATCCAGAGAGGTCTGCAAGGCAGAGGTCCATGAGAAGAAAACAAAAAGGAAGATTAGGGTAGATATCATGGCTGGTTTTCAAGCTTCCAAGGTAAGATCTGATGCTTCAGACAGCCTTTGGATGCTTGAAAATGTGAGACTGGCCATTCTGACATGAGAGAAAACACACGGGGGTTTCTGCATTAGTTTAATGGAGGAGAAAGGAAGTTAGTGGGAATAACTGAAGGTATTCCATAAATAAGAAGTAGGAGCAGAGTACATTGCAAAGTGTTTTCAGGAAAAGAATTATTAAAATATAAGGAAATGCAACTGTTGGACTTTTGCATGCAAAACAAGAAATGCACTGAAAGAAGACAGAAGACCTTCTCCGGTCTGGAAAGAGACCAAAATTCAGGCAGACCATTAGGAGAGACACATTCTAAACAGTACAGCTACCAACAAGCTATATCTGTCATATGCCCAATCATAGTATGCAAATCAAAGGAGTAGAGACAGCTGGGGAGTGATGAGCTATCATGGAAACCAAGAGTCTGAATAAAAACAAACTTCATAGTAGAAACCAAGTTGTGAAGGAGCTACTGAAGACCATCTTCTAAGCAGAGAAAATCCTCGGACAGGACAAATGTACACAATATTTTCACAGAAACTGGAGGGTTGGAGGGGGGAGAAATCAAAAAGATCCACAGAACTTAGCTTGTCAGTACAATGAAAAATACCTCAGTCGTAACATTCTCTGAACATAATGCTTTTTTTTTTTTTCTACCAATCCCAGTACACAAGCCATCAAAGAAAAAACTAAATCAGCCCAAACCCTTAAAAATCCAAATGGAGCAAAAGAAAAGGTTTGCGTTCCTCCATTTCCACAGTTATCTTGCTGAATGATTGTAAAGCCGAAGAGAAATGAATGATTCATCCAAGACTGTAAAGTGGGTCAGTGCAGACTCGAGAGTGAAAGGTTCCTAGTGTGTCCTTTAACTATTAGACATTAATTCTTTGACAAAGCTGTCATGATGAAATTAGCCAGAATAGTCTTGGTTCACCTTTTAATAAAAATTGTTTTCAAATATCTTCCTGCAACTCTCCCCCCTTCATTTTATCCAAGCAGAATATATGTCTATCACATAAGCTGTTATTGGATCAGACAGAGAAATAGAAAACTGTATTCTGTGGGTAAAGAACTCAAGTCAGGCACACTAGAAATTTAAAAAACAACCAGTCATGATTGATTGACTGGTTATTCATGTGAACCCACTAGGAAATGCAACATCACTTTATCAGCATGCTCTCATTTCAGGAGTGTTATGGCTCTTGGTTTAAGTAAGTTATTTTTCCTCAAGAGTACTTAATATTTTAAGCAGAATTTTCTCATACTGAGGCTGAGCCCCAGCAGAAATTAGCCTGAAGGGCTCCATGGCTCTATTTTGCTTCTCAGTGGGCTGTGTGTGTGTTTTCTAGATAGCTTTCTGCAGCATTTTAAGGTGGTTAGGGCAACTGTTTATGTATCTGTGAAGAGTACAGCGATCTGACTGGACTTGTGGATTTCATTAAGTGGACAACCACCTGAAGAGCAGTTGGTTCAGCATGTCAAGCTCACCTTGCCCTTCCAGGACTCGAGACCCAACTGACAGAACCTGCAGTGATACAAAATGTGAGCTCAGAAAGAGCAAAAAGCCTACAGGTGAGAAGGTGTCTTTTTTCAAGACTTTACTTTTCTTTACTCAACACAGCAGCATCAGCTTAATGCCCGACATGGGGGTTTTTTTAAGTTTTCCAACACTGAGAAGCATTTTTATTTGTACCTGTATTTCTATGTACTTGTGATGGTTTGACACTCAGCTTGTACTGCACCACATCATGAAAGTCCTTAACAGGACTGCTGAAATAAAAAGGTAACACAATAGATTGAATCTTGTCAGCACATCAGTTTGGATACAAAATACATCTTATGTCAATTGACAGATCTTAGATTCATAGAATGACTTGGGTTGGAAGGGACCTTAAAGATCACCTAGTTTTGAAACTCCCTGCCATGTGCAGTGAACTTTCCACTAGACCAGATTACTCAGAGATCCATCCATCTTGCCTTGAACATCTCCAGGGATGGGAAGTCCACAACTTCTCTGGGCAACCTGACCCAATGTTTCACCACCCTCACAGTAAAGAATGTCTTCCCAATATCTAATCTAGACCTATCCTCATGCAGCTTAAGGCCATTAGCCCTTGTTGTATCACTATATGTCCTTGTGAAATGTCCCTCTCCAACCTTATGTAAACCTGCTTTAGGTACTGGAAGGTGCTATAAGGTCTCCATTGAGCCTTCTTTTCTCCAGCTGAACAGCCCCAACTCTCTCAGCCTGTTTTCCCAGGAGAGGTGTTCCAGCCCTGAGATCATCTTCATGGCCCTCCTCTGGCCTTATTCCAAGAAGTCCATGTCTGCCTTGTTCTGGGGGCCCCAGACTTAGACACAGTACTCCAGGTGGTGTCTCGCAAGAGTAGAGGGGCAAACTTGTCTCACTTGATCTGCTGGTCATGCTGCTTTTGATGCCCAGTACATCACTGGCCTTCTGGGCTGTAAGCACACATTGCCAAGCCATATTGATCTTTTAGTCCACAAACATCCCCAAGTTTTTCTCTCTAGGCCTTGTTTATTCTCTGCCCATCCTGTATTTGTGCTTGGGATTGTCTCAACCCGGGTGCAGGACCTTGCACTTTTCCTTGTTGAACTTCACGAGATTTGCACAAGCCCACCCCTCAAGCCTGTCAAGGCCAGGTACGAGCATGAAGATTTTTTTTCTATTTGTGAATGAAAAACCACTAGGGAGAGGGTGGAAAATCTGTCTTTTAAAGAAAAATAGACAAGAAATTAGAATATAAATCTCAAAATATGGAAAACTGCTTTAATAACTTGTTTTACACATCATTAAAATAAAATTTTTGTTTCTATTACCATGGTAGAAGGGTAGAGCCATCTTGCTAATAAACACACAAAGCACTGTTAAAATTTCTGAGACTCCTATCCTAGCTTATCCTTTATCTGCTTCTGTGAGTGGTAGGTGACAAAGGCTCTGGAGGACAGTTCTTGCCATTTTTGCAACTGACCCCCCCTCAGTGCAACTTCACACCACCCTGGAGCCAGTGTGGCCAAGTGACCACATCACAGAGCCAGGGAAACACACTGCCCTTCACCATTAATAAACTCATACCTCATCGGAGAGACTTCTCTCATGGCTTGGGAACAACAGCTACAACAGCTCCCAAAAGCATTTTCACTTGTTAGTGGAAAAAGGAATTCATAGGAGAGGGTAGAAGAGCAAACCTGACAAGTTTTAACTGCATTTCCCTACTGCTGTCACATGAAAAGGAGATATGTTATAGCTGGAAAGGGACCAGAAAGCTGAAGAGAATAAGATACAAGCCATCTATCAGTAGCAGATATGGAATAACCCATCTACAACAGAAGCAATCACTATAATTTGATTTGTTGTCTGAATGATATGAAAATATTTCCTGAGATACATTTAATCACATAGGGGTTTTTTGCCATTCATAAAAACATGCAATGCTTTCTACAATCCTGCTTAGAGACCATTGGCTGCAGCAATGACTTTCACAAGGAAATCATGAGCTGTGTGGAAAAGTATTTCTGTTAACTGCTTGTGAATGCCATTGGGTACTCTTTGCTTATACTTTGAAAAAAAACCAGATGAGTAAAAGGTCAAGATCTGCCTTTTTACATGTACTTTGTATACATTATAGTGTTTCCTCATCCATTTCCTCTGACAGATTTTTAAAGTTTTTTCTTGACAAGAAAATCGGTATTTTCATATAATCTCAACAAAATTGGATTCACATGACAGCCTTCTTAATGCTGACTAACAAGTAGGCTAACCATGCTAATGCATTTCAAGTGAGCACATGTGACTATTTTGTAGTCCAGAAGCATTAATACAGGGACTCAGATAGCATTATTTGCTATGTCCTGCACCCATTTTCTTCTTCAGAGCCTATAAATACTGTGCCTGTCAAATCCTGACAGTGTGGTAGCATGGTATTGGGATTTCTGTACAATGAGCAATTGAATGTCATTTGAAAGTGGCGTATTTTAATTAGTGTGATTCTAGACACCACCAGCCATCTTAAAACTGCACAAAGTAATTGTGGACAAATTGTATTTGGCCAGGATTCAAGAAAAAAAAAGTTTTGCAGAAACATTGCACTTTACCTAAAATTAACATCTTGTGAGATTTTTAAATCCTTAATTTATCGCAATGACTGAGACAATTCTCTGTCATGTCTACAGTGCTGGTTTTTTGGGGTTTTTTGAGGTTTTTTTCAAAACTGTACTAGCTAGTTCTGCTTGCCCTTAGCATTAATGTAACCATCTTTGTCTACACACAGTGTTATAAACTGTTTATAAACACAGCAAGGGAACCAATGGGAGACTGTTCCATTTAGGTCACTGCTGTGGAGTTAAACCAATGCTATGAACTTTTGAAATTCCCAGCCTCAGAGTGGCACAGGGCATGATTTAATGAGCATTCACAGTAATAATGGAATCTGATCTATGCAAACAAATAATGCTTAATAAAACAATTACGTCATGCATGAGAAACAGCTGTGGCAGCAAATACTCTGTGGTTACTTGTGCAATAAGGAAGGTTTAAGAAAGAAAAATTAGGCACAAAATGTTCAGTATTTCTTCCTTTTTCTATAGCATAACTTGAATGCCGTAAACCTAAAATCATTTCAACAAAAGAATCTGGTGCATTTCTGTTTGTGGATGACATTTAAAAAAAGAAGTGAAGCTGTACTGTACCAGACTATTACAGTACTGGGGGATTTTTTGTGTGTATATATACATACATACATGTATGAACAGCAGATTCTATGAATGCTTTCAGCTGATCTATTACATTTCAGTAAAATACTAAGATAAACATATGGACACATATAAACACTATAAAAAGAAAAATTACACTGCAATATGAACCTAAGAACTCATTGAAGGGGCTGTTTGGAAGCGCTTTATCCCAAGGTAGAGGAGCAGCAGACCCAGCACTTGGATTCACAGGGCAGCCAGGACTGCACAGTGTGAGGATCCCCAGTAAAATTAGAGCTTGGCTTCCAACTCTACAGCACTACACATGAATGCTTTCAGCAGTGAATGCCAACAGGTCACCTAACCTGTGGGATAAGGAAAACGTTTCAATCTGGGAGAGACAGGGCAGGATTTAAACATGCACCATATCAACAAAGCACACAGCAGGCTCCCAGGAAGACACAGAGTAGTTGCAGAGTCCAAGGAGTGTTTTTTTTTTGCTGTCATATTAATATGGGATGAGAAATGCTTTGATATCTCAAAGTTTGACTTGTGGAGATCTTGAACTTTTGTGAGCAGAAAGAAATCCTAATTAAAAAGGAAAAAAGACATTTCACCAAATTAAATATCATATTTTTCCATCTCTGAGTGGAGTATATCAACTGAAAACCTTCTCATATAAAGGAGAGAAAAAGGGTAGGAGCATTCAACCTATTTTAGCCATCTTCTGAACAGTACTGATAACACTGATTATATTGACTAGACTTGAAAGATGAATACCTCAGATAAATATTACCCTCTAAGTCTTCACCTCTTAAAAAACAGAATTATCATTTTTTTACAGTTGTTTTGATGCTCTGTGCTATGCTCTCTCCTGCAGCCTGACCTTGGCTGGCCTGCATTTCCTATGGCACACCACATAGGTGGTCTCCTGGGGCCCATCAGGAGACTAAGATTTCCCTTGATCCTGTTTTCACCTAGACTTGCTCACACTCTTCTCTCACTTTTCCTGTGCCTCAGATTAGGAAAGCTCTCATCTTGACTTCTTCTGGACCATGGTAAACAAAGCCATCTTTTCCATGTCTTACTTTCTGCAAGTAAGAACTAATGTTCCTTTCTCTCAGTGTGCATTAGTTTACCTTTTCTTTTATTGTCCTAACATTCTGCATGTAATCCTGATATGAGTGTGTTGCCTCTCCAAACAGTTCACCAACAACAGTAGCAAGGGAAGAGCAGAAGTGGTATTGCTGGACTCACAGACACAGTGAGCCTCTGCTGCATATTCAAGTTCTTCTGCAATCACAACAAAGGACTCCCAGTCCCAATAACTCATACTGGTTCCTAGGGATCAAGATGACCCATGGATGAGCCTAAAAAAGGGTTTTGCTGTCAAAAATATTTGGTATGGCATAATTTGAAGATCCTCCATGCTCTGTCATTCATTCTTTTTTTTTTTCTTTAGGATGGTTGAGAAGCAAAATAACATAAGGCATGCAATCATTCCCTTTTGACATTTTGTCTACAATGAAGAAACAAAACGTTAGCTGTCTTTTCACACTGTAGCAGTAATATGGGGCAATAGGCACAGGTCATTCTTTCCTCCTGTGGACAATGTGTACTTTGCTTGGCAACACAAAGGTAGAGGGAGGTCTGTTCTTGAATTAAGAAATTAGAAATGTGGTAATTAAATTAAGGATTTCGTTCAGGAAGAATGTTTCAAGAACTGAAGTAATCATGGAAATTAAACTTTTGAAGATATTTCACAGAACAACTACCAGTGACTGATAGGGTCTCCAAAAACTGCTGTTGCTTTCAGTTAATGGCTGCCATTTGTTGTTTTTTCCTCCCCTCATATAGTCAGCAGAAGTATCTATAGCTGCATCAGTATAGTAGTGTCATATGTAAAGCATGGAAAAATTAGATGATGGAGAAGAGGAAGCTTGACTTGAAATCTTTCGGTAAATGAGATACCAAGGAAGAACAGCAAAAAATTCATGTTTTCTTGACGTGTGCTTTGAATAGTACATATACACTTAAATAAATAATTCATGCTGAATTGTAATCCAAATTTCCTTAGTACAGCACATAACTTCTATGTCTCGACTCCTCAACACATAGTGAGAGGAAACAAAAAAATATCATTGCATTGTAGGTTGCAGTTGATCAGTGCTTAAATGAAAGTTTAGAAGGTTTATTAAAAGTGAGAATTAGAATGTACTGGGCTCCAAATGGAATAAAGTCTGCCCATGCATTTGTAAAAGTAAACTAGGATTAACTCAAACTTTGTTTTAAGTGCTGTGCAAAGTTCAAGGTGTCTGGTCTAAATGACTTCGTTGAGACCAATATGTAGGAATGAACCAAGAAAGACCAGCTGACAGAAACAAAGAGGGAACAATTTTTATGCTCTCCATGACTGAGGAAAACTTCTCATGCCATACAAAGCAAGAGAGAAAAATTTATAGTTCCTTGAGGTATAACCTTTTTAAGACTTGTTGACAAGAAAAGAGAGGGAAAATGTCAGTCTTCCTGGGAACAGAAGAGTTTACTGTAGGTCCCCAACTTTGCTTATAAAAGGCTCATGAGTCCCATAAATTTCTTTAGTCTAGTATTGGGGATCACAAGTCTAACCAAGGCAGGGTCTGACTGGAAGCAGTTTAGTACATGCTGCTGTAAAACATCATATTAATAAAGCCAATTTAGAAGTAATTTTGTTTTAGAGAAAAGTAAGTCTATTTTTTTTTACATTTCATTTTAAAGTTTCATTCAAAAACCAAACATATATAAATACTCTTCCATTTTAAATATCTCCTTGAAAGACTAATTTATTTTCTGGGAGTTTTAAAAAAAAAACCCTAATTTGATATTGATCAAAGAATAGATTAAAAAGGGTATTTCTCACAAGTTTCTGTGCAGTTGCAAAAAAATGCCTTTCTTTTAAAGAAACTTCAAGTACTTTAATTCTATGGTTCAGACTATGGATGAGTAAAAAGCAAACAATAAACCAAAGTATTCAATATTTCTTTCCACAGGAAGTCTATCACTGGAATACAAATAAATTAAATACATGTTTAAATACTTCAAAATTCATTAATACTTAGTGTCTGGAGAGCTGATATAAAACACTTTCAGGAGATTCACATGGCCAGAACTCTTCTAAAATTGTAAGTATAGGATGGGCTCGTCTGGGGAAAAAAAGAATAGAGGTATGACCTTATCTTTTGTCATACTGATCAGAGAATCTTAAATGTGATCACTTCACAAGAGCTTAATCTGAGCCTTTTTTTTTTTTTTTAGTATGTAAGGAAAGAAAAAAACCTCTTTTTGCTCCCCAAAATGTAAAGTCAGCATAAATTCACTGAGATGTTAAGATAAGATTCTCCAGGCTTTGTCTAGAAAAATAAAAGGATTTTCTAAAACTCCACTTCACTGCAAAATCGAGTGCTTTGGACTTTCTTCATGCTAAAAGAAGGTCCTAGTTTTCACTTGGGAAATGAAGGCAAATCCCAGCTAAAGGGTATGAAAGTACAAAAAAACCCAAGCTTGCTAGATTCTTGTGTCTATTTGATTTCTTGCCAAGAACTTCTTTCATTTTTGCTTTGCTTTTCTCAAGAAAATGGCAAACTTTAAGTGAGGTCCACACAAACAGATCCTAGTAGAGGAGGACAACATATTTCCAAATACACCAAACTCTGCCTGATTTTATATATTCTGCATTTTAAGATAAAGTTTATACGTGGACTTACAGCTTCAGGGTATTTTTGTTAATCTAAATTTCCATTTTCCCTTAGCCATGGGGCACATGCAAAGAATTCAAACTTTTGATAATAGAATATTGTCTAAATATTTCTGGCATTGACTTCAATGTCATCCTAGTTGATGGAGCATTCTGCAGGACCTTTTGGAAATTGGATGGAGTTCATAGTACTCCCCAGATGAAGGGGCAAAGCCACTACATTAATGACTTTCCCTGTTACCAGAGAATTTCTTCAGGGACGTGGCTGTTGTGAACCTGTTCCATGGCTATGCAAACAGGCTAAATCTGTCAAGTCTGTTCAAAGGACAAGCATTTGAATGAAGCTGCATTTACCCCCTTGGTTATTATCACCACATTCCTCAGTCACTTTTTCTGGAGAACTTTGTTCTTGTTGAGATTAAAAAGGAACCATTCTAAAAGCAATACCTCCTGCTACATTATGCTGCAATACAGTTTAATTTTTTGGTGTTTCCTGACAATTTTCATTATTTTCACATTTGTGACTAGAACAATGCTGTGTAGAATTGTTCTAGGCAAGAGGAAGTTACCCAACTAAAGTCAGAATTATGACATTTAAGGTGAAAGCAAATTCAGAGGACAATGTACTCCTATTGAAAGAAGGATAAATTCTATCCTGGATTCTAAAAGAGAAATATTACATTCTACTGGTAAAGTGCTATATTAGTTAAAACACATCTAGTGCATCAACCAGTAAACATGTACCTAAAGAACAGTAAATAGGGTACAGCTATCTAAAAAAAAACCACAGGAAAAAATGAATTAGACAAGTCTGATACAAGGAAAAGGTAGAGTAGCAAAACATTTTGAAAAGCAGGTTAGAGACTGAGACACACTTGAGTAAACCACTACAGTTCTTGTATTTACCAGGAACTAACCTGACTGCTAATAAATGTCAATATAAGGATGCTTTTCCTTGAGCAGTGCCTCACTCTGCCTAGCACTGGCATTGACACTCCTCTGATCAGTTAGTAAAGCATTTCAACTTACTTAACTGACACTTAGCTCCTTTTCTAGAGCACAAGGGATAAAATTAAGCTGTGAGTTTAGCAAACTGAGTCAGCTGGTTCTTTAGCCAGATACATCAGAGCTAAAGTAAGCAGCAAGTTTGCAACTGCAAAAGGAAAGCAAAGCAGGATGCCAGTATTACATAGCCACAAACCTGAGATAAAACAGATTTCATGGGGGGGGGAGGGAGGGGAGGAAGCAGAATAGATCTAATCTCACTGGGTTTCAATAAAACATTTGATGTGCAAAATTAATTCAAAGGAAAAATAGCAAAAGATTTAGCAGGCAGATAATGAACGCCAAAGTGAGGAGACAGCAATAGTTGCAATGTAGCTGGCTGGTAACACACACAGGTTGGAGAAGGAGGTATCTTTTCATCACTGCATGCACAGCTCTTCGGGCTGTTCTTAAAATGATGATTGTTCCCTTGCCTGAGGCAAGTCTCCAGGTGACAAGAGAGGAACTGCTCATAGAGGCAACTGGCAAACCAGGAAGATGTGAAGCATTTCTCTTAGCCAGCACGATGCTTCTGTAGCTGCTACAGGAGAGGGGAAAAAGATTATGTGTTCAGGGAATCTCTGAAAGAGCCTATTTGTCTTTAAAAGAATAAGACAAAAGGGGTGGGACTAGCTTAAGTTTCCTTTTCTATATTGCCATGTCTATGCACTCCAAAAGATCTTGATAATCTGATTTGAGCTATTTACCTCAAGACAACTCAACCTTAATAAAGCCAGAGTACATTATTTTATCTGTTCTATTGATTTTTTTTTTCCTTTACCTCCTATACCCTTCCTTACGCATCTGCTGAGCAACATGTGACGTTCCTATACTGCTGAAAATTTGTGGGCAGTGGGTAGAAACAAAGTCACAGGAAAAAAAATAAAAGAATTACCAGTGAGCTGAGAGGTCTCTCTCCAATACAGCTGTACGGTATAACCATGTTACTTAAGAGCAAGTCCAGTATGACTGTGAGTAGAGTCCTTCCACAACACCGAAGATTGTTAGCTCATACGGTTCTTGACTGCAGAGAAAAATCTCCTTCTCAGATGATCATCCACATTTAGGAAGACATGTTAGTGAGGTTTTTGTATTAGCTGTGTTGATGATGTATTTGGCACCAGTAGCATTACTTTCAAAGTATCCAGTTATTCCTGAGAGCACAAACACACGCCCCATTGGGAATTCACTGCTATTTCTGACAGTGCTCTTCTCAGTATGGAGGCCAAGGCTTTGGTGAGGCCCTTTGCCTTTGCACCAACACATATGAACATATGCATCCAAAGATCCTTCTCGTGAAGAAAATATCTGTATGAATCCCCCTGTAGAGCTGAAGTGCTCAGCAGCAATGCTGGAGGTGTTAAGTAATTTTTAAACTTCTGGTTCCCAAAGTAATGGATTGCTAAATGAAGCCACAATGTTGCCATAGGCCTTAAAAAAAAAAAATCTGTTGTGTCACTTGAGTCACAGAGCAAAGATATGAACCCAAAGTGCCACTAGCAAAAAGGTCAGTGGCATGGAAAGAAGGATCAACAGGAGAAGTATTTGAGAAACCTCTCTATATATAACACCAAGAATTAATTCTCTTACCAAAACCTGAATTTCTCAAACAATTGAACCTGTGTGGAAATAAGCTACATATGTAGCCTGATTCAGAAGAATCTCAAACTAGACAGTCACTTACAACTGGCTTGAAGGATTCCACTGCTCTATTTTGCTTCTGAGCATTTTCCAGAGGGCTGTGTATGTGATTCTATGATCAGTTCTGACATTGTCAAAAGAAAGTTGTCATGCAAGATATACTATAATTCAGAGCTTAAGTTACTTGTACAATCTTTTTTTTTAAGGAGATCTCAGATTTTCATATCCAAAGGTCTATCTTTAAATGCATGGAAACTTTTTTTTAGTGAGCCAATGATCATAAATATTCAAAAGCCTCAGTTTGAACATTATACGTAATTGGCGTTACAGAAATCTGTTTCCTCTGGCATGACATCAGAGATTGTCAGATTGAGAAATCAAGAGGATGAGCTTCACACTTGCCAACTTTTTCTGCTAATCTGTGTCGAAAATTTTTCTTAACAAATCCCAGCAACACCACCCCTTCCCCCAATCCTATCATGACCTCTAGGAACAGAAAGAAAGGCTGTTGGCCCACATCTGTTTACTACCTAAGAAAAGGCAGCTATTGTTAAAGCTTTTTTTCATTGTTTCTAGTCCTGTTTCTTACATTCTGCTTTAGGCCACAAGACTGGAACCAGGCATACTGCCAGTTCTATATAGCAGTATATGATTGTATCATTTCTATCCTCTCCTACCAAGGAGAAGAAAAGTAAGGGAAGTTAAATGCTCTCTTTTGGGTCAGCTTAGTGACATTCCTCATCACTGTTTCATTTGTATTTATGATTAATGATTAATGTAGCAACAGAACACTTCTATTAAAAACTATCAGTCCCTGTAACTCCCATAAGTAGCACCTGCAATACCAAGACTACAGCTGAAGACATGCAGACCAAAGAGTACCTGTACTATAGCTCATAGTCAGGGATCTGCCAGCACAGCTGACAGCTATAACGAATTCTCCAAAAAACAGAAGATTCCTTCCTGCTGTTAAACAATACTTGCAGAAATGACAGAACCATGCAGGATCTGCTGCCTTGGTGCCCAGCCCTGCAGCTCCCTACCCCAAGAAATCCAACTGTTTTCTTCATCTCTTCCTCATCCTCTCTCATTAACCTCTGGGCACTGCAGTATTTCCACCACCAGGCACACCATGGTGTCAACCCTGCTGCCCCTTTTCCCAGCATGACTCTGTTCTGCTCTGTGTCTCACAGGTGTATAAGGAACATACAGCTTTGTCTGACCCCCCTTAAGCCTAGAGAGGCAGAGGTGTGCCCATTTCAGCAAGGCCAGAGCATGCCACAGGAGATGCATCACTTTCTTCTGAGTTCTTCTTCTCCTGAGATCTGGGAGAGGCAGTCAAAGTAGTTTAACTGAGGGATATAGGAAGTTATGTATATATCTATTTTTTAAAAATAAACAACTTTACAAATAAGCATGTATTTACTCTCTAACAGAAGCTAAACACTCTAACTTTATGTATCCGTACCCAAGTAACCACTTTTTGAATCCCCAAAACCTTGGCAGTGCTCTATACATTACAAGCATAGCTTGGCTATAAAAGGTTTTGCAAACCACTGACACAGAGCAAGTTTTCTCTATGAAAGCGAGCTAATACAGCCCAGCTAGATGTGTCTGGAGAACAGAAAGCCTGCAAAGCAGAAGATCTTTGGCAGACCTGCCTTCTTGAGCTTGCTGCAATAGTGTTACAGGGCCACAGTAGGTACTTAGAGTTGCTTGAACTTTCCCAACTCCAGAACAAGCAAAAGATGACTTAGTTACTTTGCCTTGAGCCTCATCAGGCAGTCACATTTGGAGCACCACACTGATAAGTGGGATGAAGAGGGGCAGGCAAATAACTTAAGACAGACCATTTCAACCACTGAGCTGAGAGACAATAAAGAACTGGGTTCTGAAAACAGTATTGATTTTTCTATACATTAAGTACAATTGATGAAAAAAAAGCCTAACTATATATGTTTGTTTAAAATAATGCACTCCATACATGGTTATAAAACATTTTCTTGTTGCTGTAATATTTATTTGACATACTTTTAAGTGCTCCAAAATGCTGAGAACAAATAGAAAGTCCTCCTGAAACCTGACGAAAGTCAAACATACTTTTGTACTCCCATATAACAAGTCTTTCAACATCATAATATGGTATTGTTCGACAGTTTACATTCAAACAATAAAAGTCCACAGGATCCAAAGCTACCCACAGGAATTCTTGCACCTACTGCACAATACTTGTACCTTGCACTGTGCAGTCATCCCTCTATAAAGTACAGCAGCTGCATAATGAAACTCAGCAATGCTACCTAGCAGAAACAGGCAAGGAAAATACCTTGCCAAATGTTGCCAAAAGAGGAAAAAACACAAAACAGCAACAAAAATACTCACAAACACAAATATTTGTTACTCCTTGTAACGAGAATTTGGCCTGCTCTCCAGCTCCAGACTACCGCTACTACTTCAAATTAGCTAAACTTTCACAGAACCAACAAAAAGCTTCCAGTAGGTAAAAAAAATAAATTCTACCATTCACAAAAACACTGAGCAAGAACAAATTCAAAGGACAACAGATATCACCCCCTCCACCTCTGCTTAGACAAAACCATCTCAACACCTATCTCCCCTCACTGGCCTCTAAGCTCAACTTGTTGTCAGTGGTTATTTAAGTATTTCAGTGGGGCCTATGCCTTGAAAACGATTCTTCACACCTGCATGCTGCTTCCAATGTTATTAAGAGGTCATGCTAATTTTCATTGACTACTCACTCAACAAGGGTAAAAATATCGTAATACAGCCTACAGCAAACATACAGTAACCGAGTACTCAATCCTCATTTTGTTTACTAATGCTTATTGTGATGATTTCTTTTACATATTCATGAAATATGAGGCAGTAATAGTACACGCATTGTACTAACCAGTACATAAAGATGTAAGATGAAAACATCTTTACTTGGGGGAAAGAAAAACCAAGCCAAAACCCCCAAAACATACAATAAAGACAGCTGAAAAGTCTTTGTCCTGGTTGTCACACTATCAGTGACAAATTTCAAAGCATCAAGAATTCCTTAAATTCCCAGCTGCTACAGCAGAAAAGCACATGAGACCAGCAGAAGATTAATAAAACTTAGAATAGGAGAACACAAAAGAGAAAATGGAAAGTCAGAATGGGGCATGTGCCAATAAGAACAAAATTAGAGTAATAATTTGGATAGGTTATGGGCCAGATGTAAAACCTGATAAATTCCCAGAAAAGCAGATTGCAGAGAAAGCTATTTGAAATTAAAAAGCAACATAAATCAAGACTGGATGAATGACATTTGGATAATATTATTTGACTGATTAAATCAACTTTTTGTTAGTAGAATAGTGTGGTAAGAAAAAGAGATATAATAACTATAAAGTATTTGTACAGCCATAAACAGAACAACTGATGAGCTTGACGTGAATTTCTGCCTTATTTGATCTGTTTATTATAACTGTAATGATTTTCTTTATATTATTATTTAGGAAACTGTTCTGAAATTATTCCAATTTTGATGGTAAATATATTTAGGACATTCTTGAAATTATTTGCCTATGACAATTCAGCTGAATATTGAATTAATTTACTCTAAAATCGCTTTGCATGAGGTACCAGTATATTCCCATTCATATTTCATAGCAGTCAGATTTGCAAGAATTGTGGCTTTTAAATTAACTATAGAGAATATGAACAATCAGCAAATTTGTTTCTAATAAATATAAATATTTGCATCCAAAACTATTTTCATTTATTCATACTAAAACAGTATCACGTAACTTATAAATTCAACCAATGCCAACCACACACTTCAGATTCTGAACATGAAATAACCATAACTGTTCTTTAAACCTTCAGAAGCCAATAAGTTAGTGGCAAATTATTTTCAAAGAATAAATGCATTAAGACTAATTGTAGAGTGTTCTAAGATAATTCAAAAACATAAAAAAGAAACCTAATTTGCCATTATCAATTATTTCCTGCAACTTTTTCTGTCAACTTTAGTTAGCATGAAGCAGTAATGAGCAAGAATGAGATTTGTAACATCGTCTTTCTCCTGGGCAATCAGACTGATGCCAAAATTTTATAACTTCCCATTCACCTCTGATCCAGCTCTTGGATAAGATGGCAAGAGGTCAGAATACTTCTGACTGTTAATGACTTCTGGGATATAAAACTTAGGCATAACTTGAGCAATCTCTTGGTCTAATCTAGAAAGGACAGGTTTCTAAGACACAGCCAGGGACCAGCAACTGGCCCCACTGGTAGGCAGCTCAACAAGAAGGCTTGAGCTTCACTGTTAAGAAAAAAGTTTGTTGTGAGATATTTTCCTAAAATCATGACAGGACATACAAGAATCAGGATGACACAGATCATCTGTCCTGATACTTCTATGATTATCATCAATGCATGATGCATTCTTTATTGTGACTGGTATTTATATATATATGCATGATAAATTGGTACTGTGGCTATTTTTACTTTATTATTAATTTTTGAGGTGTTTAAATAATTTTTGTTCTGTTGCAGATAATGGAAGAGCAGGTTTCTGCCCCAAGGGTATTCAGGTCTTTGGATCAGACTGGTGAGGTCCAGTACAGACTGGAGGCCACAGAAGTCCCTGTGGGTAGAGGAGGGTCAGTCAGCTCCTCACACTCAGACAAGCACAAGGACCAAGATGTTGTCCACACATCACCAGGCAGGAAGGTTGAGCAAGGCAGGAGGTGAGGCCACATCTGCTTTCCCCTGTGTGCCCATTCTGGGCTGCTGCCCTGGCCTGATCTATGTATTTGTCTGTCTCTCTACAAATATATAATTAATAAATAGGAGATGGTTATGACCATTACAACACCCTGTTTTCTTGCATTACATGGCTATGTGGTTCCTCCTTGACAGCAGTTCTTAACACAACAGTATTTGTGGTGCTAGGGAGCAGACCACTGTGGACATTTCAGCCTTTTAGGGGAAGGGTAATGGGTACAAAGCTGAAGACAACTACTTATTGAGCTGATGCACAGTATGCAGCTGTCTCAAACTGAGTCACTATTGCTGCAAAGTGTGAAGGCTCCAAGGATTATATAGTAGAATGAGTACAGTAGCTCTGAATATGAGAGTATTTTTGCTTTTGTGAGAAGCGTTTTTATCAACTAGCTATTAATGTTTAAATACAGTAATCAGTAAAAAAAATCCATCTCTTAGTTGATCTTCATTCATCTGGGTTTTTTCTTCATGGAATAGTTCTTTTGGAATCTCATTAAGTCATATGAACTGCTGCACCAAGTTGTTATGGCAACTGGAATTTTAAAAGTAAATTAATTTTGCCACAAGGTGTTATCAAGACCAGGTAAGTATGGTCTTGAATAATAATAATAGTTCCTTATTGTTTGGAGAGGATATTCTATCTCAAACTTTAACATTGGATTTTACTTAAGCCAACTTTTTTTTATTAGTATAAAAACAATCTTTTGAACAAATGCAAAATTAATAGTTCAGTTTTGCTATAAATTCTTGAATTACACTTTCAGCTGTCAGAATCTTTTAATAGCAGGGATTCTATGATGCTTAAATAGTTCATAGTATGTCTACTAAAAGCAATCAAGTTCAGTTTTCCATACTGGTATAAATCCAGAGCAACCCTGCTGATTTCACTGTTAGTCTAAATAAGAAAAAAACAAAACAAAACAACAAGCTTTTAATTTTTAAAGTTGGACTTTATCCTGGAGTGTAAAAAAAAGCTACCTAGTCCTTGATCTATTCCAAAGTGATGTCTGCTGTGACCGCCTACTGATATTGGACTTGCACCTCCCTTACTTGGGTAGCATAATGCTTTCTCTAAACAATACTCTCCTAGGAACTACTGGAATAAAATGAGGGCAGAAACATAATCCCAGTTAATAATGCAGTTAATAAAACAGGCTTTTTGTAATTTTAAGTTTGAGGGATGTTGGAGCCTGCTGAGGGACTGTTAGTCTCTTCAGAAGTAAGCGATAGTTCTGACTACAGCCTTTCTATCCCAGCGGATGTGCCACCAGAAAGAGCACAGCTTGGCTCTCGGATCCAGGCTGATGTCTAAGTTCTGCTGTGTGGTCTCACAAAAGTTTCCCCTGTCAAAAAGAAGGTGAGATTTCACCCTGCATAGCAATCCTGGTTTGATGCACTCATGACTCTTACATCTGCCATTTTGCAATGGCAGAAAATGGGATCATGAAACAAATTCTGTGACATTAAAATACATACATATTTTTACTATTTTTTTTTTAAATGGGACTGATGTTTTGATTAGCTTGTTTGTAACTATTAAGGGGGAATTACAGAAAGAACTGACCTGCCCCCAAGGGCCAGAGAAGTGTTTTGAGAGACTCGTCTCTCTGTGAATAAATAGAAGAATGTGAATATGAATATGAATAAATAAGAGAAGCAGACACCTCCAAACAGCAATTATGAATGCTACATTATACAACTGTTACTTCAGTCCGGGCTCTGAATTATCAAAAGCACCAGTTTCCTTTCAAAAACCAATCAAAGACGCCCAAAACCTCTACAGAGCAATTCTCCCTCCATCCTCTCTGCTTATCAGTTCTTTTTTGAGGTGTATAACACTCTTAGGAGTGTTACAGAGACAAACACTTAAGTAGCTGAGATACTGTGACAGTGAAGAGGAAGTGTTCTCAGGTAGGTCTACACTGATGTTATGGAAACTTTCCTGTATGACCACCCAGGAGCCACTCTGGTAGTCACATCTGCACCACCAAAATCCGTTCACAGCAGGTGGCTCCAGTGAGGTGGGGGGTGTTCCACTTGACTCCCTACACACCCCACTCTCATTCAGACAAGGTTTCCTTACCGTCTCCACCCCAGGTTTCCCATGCCAGAGTCTCAAACATCTGGATCCTTAAAATAATTCAATCATGATGCGTCTACAGAATAACAGCTTGAGCTGATGCCTACAAGGAGTGACCCTGAGCAAAAGAAACCCTGGGATTCTGTACCCTTACAGTCCAAACACACCAAAGTCTGGGGTCCTCTGCTCCTGCTTTGTCCCTGGGTGTCCGGTCACCTGGCTGGACACAGGTCCCTGTGCCCTTTGTTATGGAAAGAGTTTGGAATTCATGGCCTCTTGCACGGAGCTCCTGCCACCCAGAGCTCAGCCTGCAGCTGCACCCCAAACTACCTGCACTGAGTGTATTCCTCAACAACTGACACTTGGGATTAAACCTGAAGATATCCCCCAGCCTGTCTATCTGAATGAGCAGCCTTAGGTCCACAAAGGAACAGGAAAACACATTCAGATGGGGAATGTTTTTTCTATCTTGTTTTGCAAATGGCTGAGGTAGACGATGGAGAGAATGTTTCAAATCACTGAAGATACAGGTTGTTCCATAATTAGGAAAAAAGATGGTGTTGTGCCTTCTCCACCCTGGAATACCATGATATGGGTTCCCACTAGCTTTCTCAGATGTACTAACAGTGACTTTGTCATCTTAGGTTTTAATTATTTTAATTTTGGTCTCACAGATTGAATAATTTATCTTCTGGGTTTTTTACTTATCTTTTTTTCTTCTTCTGAAATATTGGAGACTAGCCACAGCTGGAAATAGGCTGTAGGCTGATGTTGTGGTGCTCTTATTGACAGTAGATCCCCTCAGATTTTGGGATTAAAGCAATTGCCACTACAGCTGGAAGGAAAGAATGTCTCCCTAAGGTCAGATATGTGGAGACAGCTGTTTTTCTCTTTTGGTCTCCTTTGTAGTAGGGTTAGGACTTCCTTCTTAGCATCACCTGGAAGATTTCTTTAATAAAACAGATACTGGTAAAGCTCTTAATCCTGGCTCATCTCCTTCTCTAGAAAATGATAGTTGGGAATTTAGTCTTTTACTTCAGGGATAATATTTCTTATAGCCTGATGGTGAACATTTGAAGTCTATGATGTTAGTTCTGTGTTGTGCAGAAGAGGAACCTTCTAAAGTTGGTATTGACTAAATTTATTTCTCCCCATTCCAGGGAATTGGACTCACTGACCTATCCAGTGACACTATCCATACCAATGCTTATATGTCCCATTTGGTAATAGAAAAATGTTTATTAACATTTCAAGTTAGTATTTTATCATAGAAAATGCTTATGAATTGTGATCTTTCAGCTAAGATGTTAACATAGGTGTCCTGAATATTTTTAATGGCAACTTTGAGGGGCTCAGCTTGATTTCAAGGTTTAGAAGTTTATTATAAATTGCTAGAAACTGAACCTGGAAATAACTGAAAATTAATCTTTTGACATAAAGAATGTTAACGTCATGCTAACATAGGGAATAAGTCTGCATAAATGTTCATCTTGATGCTTAGTTTTATTTCAATCAATGAACGTTCAGTAGGGAAGTTTATGCAATTTAGAGGGAAGCATGACATAAGGTAAACAGATTGTTGCAATAGAAATAACTCCAGGTCTGGTCCAACTCTCATTAAAATCAGTGGAAATTTTCCAAATGGGAGTTGGATGAGCCCTCCATAGTATAAATCCAGAATGAAGTCAACAGAAGTACTTTGGATTCACGCAGTTAAAAGTGAGACTGGAACTTTATTCCCAGTCTTTAACAGCTGCAGTACAAAGCAGGCACTGATGTTTCACCTTAGGTGGAGTTTTGCCCTGTCACAGTGATTCACAGGTAGTCTGCTTAGTCACTGAGGGACCTCATCATGCTGGGAGCACCTTTCCCCCAGTGTTTGCCTGGGCAGTCAGCATGGCAGTGACTAATTTCCTTTGTGAGTCTGGGTCTCACTGCTGTCAGTAGGGAACTGTGGAAAAACAGAAGAATCACAGAAGTTGACTGTTGTACAGATAGTATTGAACTCCACAGAAAGTGGTTACTTGGGGAATCTTTGGTGAGCCCCACTTTACCATAGAAAGAAAGATCTATCAAAAAGTAACCCAACAAAACTATATGGAAGAAAATTCATTACATGTTTTAAGCAGGAAGTAATAAAGTAAACAGTATAAATAGAGCAGATAAGCAAAGAACAGTCTCAGTCTAACCACAGTACTTTAGTAAATCCCATTAGACAACTATTTTCACCTTTAAGTAACTGAGTGTTTTAAAAGCCTAGCCCTCAAGCACTCCAGTTTTATTGAAAGTGAACAGGGCTCAGGTTTTAGATTACTCAGGATTTCTCAGAAATTCCATTCACCAAGCTTACCTCGGAAAAGGTTTAAAGTTTTGCATGAAGTCCTATAAATCAAGGGAAACTCAGAGTTACTAATATGGAATTTTAGCACCCAGCAAGAGAAATTGTATTAGGTGTCCCCAAACAAAGGGAGGGAAAGCTTATTGTATAAAGGCTCTCAAAAACCTCTTTAGACATACATTTAACTGTGATGTTACAATTAAAATCATGAAACTTAGCTTTATGTCTGTAAACAGCATATTCAGCATACAAGCATGAGAGCAGAAAGGCAAGTCAGTGCACCTCTTTGATTTTCTCTGGTATTCCTGGAAGTAAGCTGTTTCAGACACAGCATCATTCTTCCTAGCTCCAGAAACTTAATGGGCTGCCTACATATGCAATCTTGTCTCTATGGTTTCTCCTTAACATTAACAGAGAGAGGGTTAATTGCATATCTCCATATTTTCCATTTGCTACACAAGGAAATTGCCAGATAGTGACAGCATAGTTGCCCTGTGTTTCTGGGATAGGTTCCACAAATAAGTACCTATGTTGGATGAGTTAAATATATAAGGAAATATATTATTGTTTCATAAGAACTACCTCCTGGAAGATACCATTCTAGGAATTTCTCTCTATTCCATGTATTTGACACAGCAAGCATAATACAGTGCTTTGCTGACATACTTAACAGTTTACTAGAAATCTAAAAATCTCTCTTAGTGGAATAAAAAATCTCAGAAATTTGAAAGTCCCATTGTAAGACCCAGCATAAGAGACTTTTGTAAATAACACAGATATGTTCATATACATGTTTGAAGTAAAAACCATAACCACAATTAAATTCAAATGTTGAATTTAACAGGCATTAATATAGTCTAATTTACTGATAGTGAATATCTACTATTAACTTACTCTTTTCTTGTTTAGCTACTTAAGTATTTTCCTCTGGGTTGAGTGTAACTGCTTTTTTAAGACCTAGTATTATCCAACGCCTTTTATACACTACTTGTTCAACACTAATGTTGAAATTTCTATAAGTTTTCATTAAAACACTTGAATATGGCCTTGCACATGGTTTTATATTGGGATAATACTTTCAATCATATTTGTCTTTCCATGGCTGGGTGGTTTATGTTCCTTCAGTGTCCTACTGAACACGTATCCATGAGATTCATACTTTGCCAGTTTTCATAAGTTCCTGTCTTATGCTCATAAATGTCATATGTATGAATCACCAAAGATTATAAGCTACAATGAGGGTTTTTTTATTGAGGACATACATCTGCTCCCAAGGACGTGAGTTTTTCAGAGAAAACAGTTTGAACCCAAGACAGCCTTTGGGTTATATTGTTTTGATCATAAGGGGTCAGCCTCTGCATGCCACTCTTCTGGGTTGTTCATCCCACATGAATAATCCTTCTAAAAAGGTAATTTATTAGAATTAAACTTTAAGTAATTTTGATGAAAGAAAATTGCTTGAATGCTGCAAAGCTCAGGTTGTAGAAGTGAAAAAAGGCTGACTTAGACGCCAGGCATTTATCATACGCTGCATACAGGGATGTCAAGATCTTCCACAGGGAGTCACACGTGTTAACACACTGAGCCAGCCTGCTCAAAGTCCTGAAGAAAGAACGTATTTCAGAACACATTTCCTGCTTGGACCTAGTGCTTATCTGATAGTTGCAGCTGGCTGTCTTACAGATACTGGGAATCAGTGTCATGGCAGGGCTTTGATAGATTTTTTTTTTTAATACTGCACTGGAAGAAGTGTTGCCTAAGTTGCAAAAGTTGCAAGAATGTTTGCCCAAAGAATGCAACTCCCTCACTTGAGTCCCTAATTTAAGGTATAAACTGAAAATGCACCATCCCTTTTGAGGGGCTGGGTCGTTTGAGGGACCAGAGAGATCAGGCAGAAGGGAGTTTGATTCACCCTGGCAACTGATGTCCTCAGGACACTTCTGGAAGCTCACACTCCCTGGATATGCACCACTGCTTTTCCTCTGCACCACAAACACTGACACCTGGAGATTTCTTAATCTGTGTACAGAACTCTGGATTTCCCCCTAGAGGGCACTTCGGGATGTAGCTGAGCTGTAGTCTCTGTAATGGCTGCAGCTCATTCAGACCTCTCCAAATGGCTTCATATTTGCTGATTCATTGGTAGTGGTGAGAGTGGAGCCACAGCAGTAGTAGGTAACTCTGTGTGTGTTGTAAAAATGATTCAAGAAGAAAAGTAGGTGCTGAGGAAGTTAGCCTATTCTAAACCAAGATTTATAAGTGCCAAATCTAGTATTGTGAAGGACAGGCTCCAGCAGGGCTGTCCACAGCTGAAGTCAATCCTAGTCACCCACATGTGGTCTAGGATACCTCCTGATCTTCCAGATATTACCCCTACTGTTATGCCTAACCTGACACTTTTGTCAAAAGGACAGTAAAATCCCCTTATTAGACTTACATAATATGATTCTGTGGCTAGGTAGATAAAAAGCTAACTTGGAAGACAATAATTAAAAACAGGAAGCGGAACACCAGGGGAGCAGAAGAATCACAGTTATAAACATGTGCAGATGTGGGCATGGAGACAACACTTCAGAGAGAGATAGAGACCACAGTCATTTGGTAAAACTGCAGAACAAAGAATGTAAGACCTGCCACATTAACTGAAATAACAGATGCTCCATTTTGCTCATCTGGAGGAAGCTGAAAAGCTCTTGATAATAGTAGTGGAAAAAAAAAAAAGAAGAAGATATAACTAGAAATACTTTACCAGGACATACAACACATATCCACTGAGCACTAAACAACACCTAATGTAAATGGAGACAGTACACTGACAAAGACACTTCAGCCCATTTCCTCAACCTGAAAAAGATGCACTAAATCACAACGGATTTACGTCAGCTGAAGAGTCAGCCCTTTGGAAGGGAAGAGACTAACAGGGTAATTAATGGCCCCAGCTGTGGGTTCTATGCATTAATTGATGAAACCTTTCACACCACAAGAATTTTTCATTTTAGATGTTCTCATACTAGTGCTCTTTAATTAATTAGAAAATGGAGAGATGGAATCTTCTGGTTTGTTATCAGCCGAATTATTTCAGAAAGCCATTTGGTTTGGGTATTTTTTCTGAGGCCTCAACTCTGGCAAAATGTGTTTGTATGACTGGTGGAGCTTTTGGTGCTCTATGTCCACTACAGAATGTTTCTAATATACACCAGGAAAGAAACTTGTAGAAAAATGCAAGGTCATATGAGTTAGTAACTCAAAGTGTTTCAGCATTTTCAGTTGCTAAATAATTATATACCCTGGAAGAATTTATGAATTGTTTGAAGTTGTTGCTTGATTGGATAATTGACTATTACTGTTTAATTTTAATGTAGTCACACTGGAAGTAATCAACTACATGCCAGGCAGGGGGGTGAAAAGAAGGCAGGAAAAGAAGAGTAAGAAGAGAAAATCTGATCACAAACTTTTTAGTTTTAATATTCCACACAAGACTACTACCAACAGGAGCTAAAACTAATACATGGTCATAATATTAAGAATTGTATCCCAGTATGCTGGCACTGAGGAGTACATTTTGCCTGGACAACTTTAGCTTGTCATTTCTTGACTTTGGAGTATCTTACTTTTACATATGCGTAGGATTGATGTCAATGTGGAAGGTTAAAGATAGTACCATCTCCATGCTTATTCTGTCCAATGAATTAAATAAAAAACAATACAATGCGATTATAACTTTCCCTTCTGTGCCAGGCTTTTGAGAACCCTGTCAGGCAGGCTATGAAAAAACACATCCGTGGAAAATCTCAGCCTTTGGGGATATCTCCTTAAGCGTTCAGCAGGGATACTGAGGAAGGGTAAACAAAGATCTTCTACTCCCTGCTTCATAACTTAACAATTCCCAAGCTTATGAGTACTTGTGTTCAAAATGCATAAGGAAGTTTTTTAGGTAATGGAAATGTCTCATCCTCTAATTAACACTGGGACACTGAAGAAAGACAAGGTGACTGGATCAGGTAATTGAGTAAGCGTGTAGTGCAAGTAGAAATGGAAACCAAACCTTTTATTCACAAAACTCTCTTTGCTCATCTATATATTTGTTTACACAATTAAGTAACCAGGGTATCTTTTCTTTTCTTTCTAGTGTGATTTGTGTTCTTTTTATGTTACTTTGTTTAAATAAAATGATGGAGTCCTTCATATCTTAAGAAAGTCTAAAATAATAAGTTGGAGACAGTTTGATATTAAAATATGCCTAATATTGTGCTGATTGGCCTTTGCGTCTATAATATCATGACAAAAATCTTGTTTTGTCTTTTCATATTAGAAACTTTATAAAACAGTTCATGCTTTCTACTAAGCATGTCAAGGTAATTTAACTTAGTAAAGATAAAGTCTTTATATACATATATGTAACAATTAACTGATATTTTACCATTACCATTCAAAGCTTTGGACCTAAATGGGATTGTTTCCCTCCTTCAAAAAAGATACCCTTAAAACACCTTTTAACAAGATGGTAGAAGGAACTTGTAAAAAGAATGAAAGTAAAAGATTTTCAGAATAAAGCTCCGTTATATGGAGCTGGTGTATTTGATAAGAGGCCTTAAAGAATCTATGACTTTATCAAAGTCAGGAAAGAATTCAGTTGAATTTGTCAACTAACCATAATCAAAAGTGTTTCCTTTTCAATTTTCTTTTTGTTAACTGTCTTACCTAAGAAAAGGGAATGTCAGCTAAAAAAAAAATGAAGTCATGAAAATAATATTAAGGCTAAACTTAGCTAGTTTAAAATGAATGTGATACCATCATAAAGATGCAGAAAGACCTGAAGGAATATTCTAAACTTTTGTGAAAGAGTAAACTGGGTCTGAAAAATCAGCTGAGTTGAGGGTTTTTTTTGGCTAGGATGCTATTAATTCATTGCAGTATGTGAATAAGAATTAAGCAACACTTATAAAAAGGAGCCAAAACCTCAATGACCAACACAGTTTATTTAATCATTAGTACAGGAGGTATTGTCCACAGCAGTAAGAAACATGGCTCAATAGGAGGAGAATTTTATAGTTATTTAATGTACAAAATAATTACAGACTGTTCTCAACAATGAAATAGAGAAAGACATATTAAGAAACAGAAAAGTGGTGAAAGTATCCTTGTGTTGCAAACAGCAGTTTTGTGCTGAGATCAGTTAGACTGAGTTTGCAGTTCCATTGTATTTTCTAATCTATTATTTATTTGTGATTCATTTTGCACTGTTCAGTTCTTCTACCCCTTGGGCTTCCACCATCTAAATTAGATCTGTGTGTCATGTCATCTGTTTCAAGTCTCCATTGCGGCATGGAAAGAACTTTTTTTTTTCCCATGACAGAAATTAAAATAACCCCATTTAAGGAAAGTGAAATTATTGTCCCTTTCAGGCCTATTCTTAACTATATAAGAAAACAGACCTTTTCAAATCTTGCAGTTGAATTTATGTTTCAGAACTCTACAAGATTTGGACTTGAATTCAGTACTCAGAACCTCCCAGATTCAGATAGTTCAGATATGGCTCTTACTCACAGCTCTGTTCAATTTTAAGTTTGGGAGACAGCTGAAATTAATTCTTAGTCCAGCTTCCTGGCTGGCTGCTAACTGGAATGTCACCCAAGAATTTTTTCAAAAAGTAAGGTTTTGTAAACCATAAAAGTAAGACAAGGACCAATTTTGTTTGTTCGAAGACATGTATAGCCTTTCAGAGATTTGAAGCGTTCATTTGTTACATTTTTACTTAAGGCTTAAAGAGATTTGATGACTGTTTGCATAGATCACATCTTGATGCATGGTATGAGGAATGGCACACCCAAGATTGTCTTATAGAAAATGCTAAAGAGCAGTGGACTGGGGAAAAAAAAAGAAGTAAATTCCTAGTATCACTACAAGAAGTTGTTCTTTCTTACAGATTACGGACCTGGTAGGGGTGATGTTCCTTCTTAACAATGTCACCTCCATGATTTGAATATTCCCAGTCACTCTTTCTGTAACAAAGAAAGGGGGAAACAACTGCATCTATTGAGCTAATGATTATAATAACATATTATTAAATTTTTAAAAGGCGTGCCTGGGACTCCATTTTACAAGGCCAGACCAGTTATGAAAGAGGATCCATGTTGCCATTTATAAGTAAACGTCTTTGTCCGATTAAGTTGAATGCTTGAAATAGGTACTGACCTTATAGGAAGACCAGATAATGTCTCTCAAGTCTGAGCATGTAGAGCTCCCCATTCACACTTTCTTGCTCTCTGTCACACTCACATTTGCTCTTTCCCTGTCAGCAGGACAGGGGATACCACATAGTTGATTGAAAATTGGAATAACCTCCTCTAATGGTAGCTGATGCAGCCGTAATGATTTATAATACCCTCTTGGGTTTCTGTTGTCTTTTTGCATTTATCATAGCCTGTAGGACTATGTTTGCTTGCACAGTGCGTCCCTAACAGCTGTGCCAAGGCACAATAGGGTGACCCCATATCTGCCGCATGGTTCAACCTGACGTCTCCTCTCCATGAAGATGCCACTTGATCCTGCCACCACACCACCACAGGGTCTTGAATTCTTCAAATCAGGTAAACCAAGCAGCCCTGCCTGCAGGGGGGTGAAAGATTTTTTTTTTCAGGTCTATTTTTTCCCTCTCTATTTCTTTATTAGTATTTTTGCACTTGATAAACTAAGGACTTGGTCCTGAAAGGTGCTGAACAGCCTGGTTACATGGCAGTTGAGTTGGTCCAGCAGAGAGTTACAAACTTGGTCAAGGGTCTGGAGAATCTTTCTTACAAGAGAAGGCTGAGGGATCTGGGCCTGATCAGCCTCAAGAAAAGATGACTTAGAGGGGTCATCGACACACTTTTTTAATGTGTATCAATATCTAAAAAGTGGGTGCCAAAGAGATGGATCCAGGCTCTTCTTAGTGGTGCCAAGCAGTAGAACAAAAGGCAACGGTCAGAAACTGATGCACAGGAAGTTCCAGCTGAGCATGAGGAAGAACTTTTTTACTGAGCAGTGACCGAGCACTGGAACAGATTGCCCAGAGACACTGTGGAATCTCCCTCACTGGAGATATTCAAGAACCATCTGGATGCAATACTGTGCCTTGTGGTCAAGGATGATCTGGCTTGAGCAGGGAGGTTGGACCAGATGACCCACTGTGGTCCCCTTCAACCTGTCCCATTCTGTGATTCTGTGCTTCTGTGATTCCATGATGTGCCATCCTTGAAATGAGAGAAATCTCCCGCCTCTTCCTGCAAAGTGGCTGACCCTAATGGAAATGAAGCTTTCACTGGTCCTTACATGATCAGGCTTGAAATACTGAAAGGTTGTCTGAAAAGGAAACAGTGATTTCCCTGCACTGGCTGCGTACAGGTAGTACAGGTAGAGTACAGGTAGCTGAAGCTCTCAGTGTGTTCAGTGTACATCAATCATGAGTTGCAGCACATATATGTCTCTGTCTTGCAAAAAATTGAAACAAGCCACTGCCAATAACAACTGAAAGGAGATAATTTCCCAGAGGAAAACCTTCCCTTAACAAAGATTAAATATTGCTATTTATATAATATGTATGAATAAAAAGTAAAACATACTCTCATGTGATATTTGACAATACTGTCGTGGTTTAACCCCAGGCAGCAATTATTTTGTTAATTTATTTTCTATGCCATTTTGGTACCTGCAAACAGGGAATTATTGCCCACAACATATGCCTGGAGAGATGTTTATGTTTTCCCATTATTCTGGTTATGGGCTGGAGACAGAAAGTGTTGCTGTTTTAAAGAGAAATCACATGCATTCAAACAAGATGTACACAGCTATTGCAGAAAATCATGGTAATGCTAATGGCACCTCCCTCAGCCTTTGTTTTCCCTGTGCAATACTGATTCATACCATTCCCTCAGCTTTTCATAGCTGTGACTGTCTTCCAGGGTCTCTCTCAGGAGCGCACCATGTCATGGGGCCCATGAGCAAAGAAAGGTCTCAGCTGCACGTTCCCAGGCACAGTTTGACTCCCCCTTTCCACCCATGCTGTGGCATCTGCTATATCCCCTGTGGGAACCATCCATGTCCCTAGTTTGTTCCTGAGAAGACAGGACAACTGCAGGATTTGGCTGTGGGGTTCTCCAGCTACACTGACCTGGGCAGTGTCTGTCTGCCCAAGAGGGATGATGTGAGATGGTTGATATCCACTCCAGGCTGTCAAAAGCAGCAATGCTCCTGCTCACCTTCCATCTCTGCTGCCCTCCTTCTCCCAGCTTTCTTTCCAGTCCTGTACCAGCTCTGGAGGTTTCCTGATCCCCCTGCCAAGATAATTCAGCTCACTTACCCTGCAAACAGCTATTTCCATTATTATTGTGTCTCCAGCCATCTGACAGTGCAGCAACCCATTCCCTACTTGGTCAGACAGACACCACTGCAGGGGTGCAGAGCATGGAGAGATCCTGCAGCAGAGATGGGGGGCAGTGGGTGACCTGAGGAGGGGGTTGCCCTGACTCAGCAACAGTGAACTGCTTTGTTTGCCCCTCTGTCCCACCTGGCCTACAAATGCATGCCACACACTATTCTGGGATCTGCATCTCTTTCAGGGTGTCCTAATCTTAAATAAATTTTACAAATGGGATTGAACTTTGAATTTAAACATAAAGATGGAAGATTGTGTCCCCTTAGTGGCAGAGGACTTCTGTTTTATATTGCTCTTCTTATACTAACTGAAGGAAAATCTGGGTGCTTTCCAGAAGAGCAATAAGCAACAGAACTAGCGTTTTTCATGTTCTCATCCTCTCCACAGGGAGAAATCTACTTGTGAGGGAACGGTCTACCTGAATTTTTAAAAACCATTTATACATGGAGTCATATCCAAGCAGACTAACATATTTATTTTACTCTTAAGGGAAGCAAGGTCAAAAAGAATCCTGAGATAATTACAATGAAACAAGATGAAGCTGCCAATGATGTTGTGTGTGCCTCTGGATAGCTCTCTTGGAGCATCCTTCACTGAAGCTGTGCGAAATAACATGTGATGCAGCAAAGATGCATTTGGAAGTCATCATAAAATCTAGTCTGCATGTGCCTCATGGCTGCTGTGCCAGCTGTAATTACTTCACCTCTTTAAATAGTTCTCTTACTGAGAAGTTGACTTTTACAAGCACAAGCTTTCCATGCTATTATTAGTACAACCAGACATCCCACATAATAGGGGATTTCCTATATTCCAGTTGGAAGACCCACATTCCTTACTCACATAATTTAGGACAACACTTTGTTAATATTTTTGGCAGATCCAGGCAGTGATTCATAGGAGCAATCCAGGTCACAGTGTTATGGGGCTGACTGTGGGCATGAGAGCTTGGCCTCTTCCCCAGATCAGGATGACGTTATCAGAGAGTGGCAGCATCTTGCTTGTCCATCTCCTTCCTCCCAGCACCACTGCTCTCCAGGTCAGATTATCCCAGCCTCGATTTTCTGCATCTGTGGAAGCTTTCATTCTCCTCTGGTTTCTCATCCAAGGGCTGCAGTGATATCTCAGCACGTTTCTGAGTCAAGGAGTCAGTAAGCAATAGGTGGGGGCAAAAAAGAGGAGTCTTGTTATTGTCAGACAAAGCTTAGCAATGTCCCTGTGGTGGGGAGCTGGAACAGTTCTTGTGGATCACTGTCTGATTTTATCACATTCTCCAAATCTTGATTTTTTTTTCGGGTTTTTTATTGTTTTTGGGGGGTTTTTTGTTTTGTTTTTGTTTGTGGTTTGTTTTTTTTTAATAGAGATAGCAAACTCTGTCACTGCTGATATGAGACTATCTTCAAAATAATGAATATCCCAGCACATAAACATGACCTGCCACTCCCAAAGGAGTTAACTGCTAAGAGAGCCACTCCGGTTCCTGGTACTCTGCAAATCCTGCTTTTGCATTTTTGGATGCACTTGTCCACCCTGGCAGAGATCATTATTCTGTAGCTGCAGGTGTTGCATGGGTGATCAGTGAGAGAGAGTGCTGGAAACTTTTGCAGTCTCAGCTGCTAATGTCTATTGATGATGGGAGCTCACAAAAACTTTATCTCAGCTTAGTCATGCCCGAGAATACGTGACCACTTTTTAATAAGGTTGTAATACCTGAAAAAAACTCAAGATCATTTTTATATGACAGTTGTTAAAAAAAATGTGTCTTTTTTAAAAACAGAAAACCACCTTTGGCCAAAGACCAAAAATAGGAAATTTCATGTCTAAGGGCAAATGATCTGGAGATTTATTATACAGTATGGTCAACTGTTGAGGTTCTTTATTGTAGATTATCCAATACTAATATTTTTCTCTTAAATTTTAGATCAATAAGTGAAATTTTTTTTAAAAGAAGTTTGCATTCCTTGGATAAATAAAAAACATCAACAAAGTAAATAAAGCCTAAAAGTTATTATCTCATTAGTAACTCCTTCTTTTTCAGTTTAATTTTGATCCTTCGCTTTAGGCTGGCATTAAAATATCTTTTTTACTGGAATGTAATGAAAAATTAGGGACTGTAAACTTAAGTCTCAAAAGTCAGAGAAATGCAAGTTACTTCTCATTCCTTTCTTCTAGACTTGCTTTATTTCCAAAGTCAAAACATGAGGACAATGCAACTGCTGTTCCTGTACCCTAACTGTAGCACTCAAAAGCTATGGAGGAGACAAACAAGTCTTTTTCTTTTTATAATCCAGTCCAGCTAAGCCATAACAGGAAAAAAATAACACCTCACATGCTGTATGCCTTACATCTTGCTTCTGGGGGTATTAAAAATAAGCTCTGTCTGGAAACCATTCTACTCTACATTGGTATATTCATGCTTTGGAAATAAATATTCTTAAACATGAAAAATAGTGCACTTTAAACTGTTTTCAGGTCATTATTTTTTGTTCCTTATTCACAAGGGTATTTAACTTATAAAATCAGACAGGATATAAAAGCCTTTTCTCCCACAAATGTAATTGAAGTATCCAATAAACACCTTAGCTTTGGCCTTTTTTGTAGAGCTACTGAGTGTTCAATAAACTGAACAACAAATGTTATTAGTATTAAGTGGCTAATAAAGTCTTATTTATGCACTCATGTTAACAATAAACTGCTTGTGGAGTATGCATACTTCCCTGTTAGCAACTTAGAACATTATTTCCAAGAACATGGCATTGCTTCAAAGAAATAACAGCCTGACTGTGGTCTAGGCTTTACTGGAAAATGGGTAGAGTGATCAGTGGCTTAATTAGCACAAACATCATCTATTTCACTTCTTAAAAGCTGCAGAGGAAAAGCAAGCTCCAGAGAATTTTCCACTGTGAAGTAAATCAAAACCAAACATGAAGGTATTTTTTTATACATATGCTTTACCTATATTTCCTTTTCTTTAAAGAAGCACTCAACAAGAAGATCCTTTATAAATTATTCTGAAACTGCTTTGAGAAATGTACTCATAAGTTGAGAGTCACTATAAACATATTTACATACGCTGTCAAAATGGATAAATTAAACTTTCAAACCCCTATATCAGTCTGAACTTCATGATGGTTTAGGTTACAAAGCTCACTGGAAACTGTATGGTAATCCAACAATAATATCAATAATATCCTATCACAAGCCCAGGCTAGTGATGGTACATTGCTGTTCTGAGAAGCAAACAGGGAGATTTCTGTAAGGACAAAGAGTGGCTTTTGCTGCAAGTGGTGAGAATTGTGCGATTCCAGTCAGCAAACATCCCAGCCAACTCCAGGGCTGCAACTGGGCCACTGCTGTGGGCAGGAGAAAGACAAATGGTGTTTTAAAGTGAGCCCACACCAGAGATGAGGCTTCACTAACAAGAACTGGTGCAACATTTCTCAGCAGAGTGTAAACTGAGGTCATGTGACATAACCTCAGCCATGTTGCTGTTTTGGCCTTGGACTGATATTATTGTCTGTAGTTGTCTATTGTGCAGGGATTGTCATATCCTGTTTACTCATGTCTATCTTTTGTCTTTTTCTTCACAGTTAGACTTGCCTATACTTGCAACTCATCCTGGAAGGAGGTACACTAGTTTAGACAAGGCTTTATTCAGTTAGACTCCCTGAAATATATAATACTCTGCCAAGTTTCTGTGTGTACATGTTGTGAAAGTATTACTTAGTTACACTCAACTTTAATAATTTTGACCTTCTTTCCAGCTCTTGACAAAACAAAACAATTTTTAATAGATGAACATTGGAATGAATGAAACTTGAGTTCCCAGACTTTCTAAACACAAGGCTTACTATGTTTTTCTCTCTTGTTATTGATCAAAAACTCTGTTGATTTTTTTTTTTTCACAGCTAGATGCAAATTTCTCTTTTGCCTGAGCACTATTCTATCCAGTAAAACAAGAGTTCATGCTCTAACATTTCCCTCTAAGAGGAAACTTGGTAATGAAGTCCTATTTCTCTTCTGTTATCATATGCTGCCATATCACTGGAAATTTGCCACCATAATAAGAAATTAAGGACAATAGACAGCAAGCACACTTTAGATCTGTTTTTCTTAAGAAAACAAGAAAAAATATGAAATTTTTATCTTGTATAAAATTCTAATATTTTGATACACATTCAAATAAAAAAAATGAAGTCCTAAACTGCACAGGGAAATGTAAATCATACAATCTTTTGATTAAAAAGATTTTGTTTCATTTCCAGTGAAGGTTAGCTTTAAACCTAACAGAAATCCAGTGCTAATACACTGAATTGACCACATACTAGAGGCAGACCTCTATAATTTCTTTTTCCAGATACTGAGTTGCCCAAAAAACTCTTGAGTTGGTTTAGTGGGAAAAAAGCCTCACTTAAAACTTCTGCAAAAGCAAACAAAAACCCTACAAATTTATATTACATTAGAATAAAAATGAAAATAACTGATTTTCCAGAGAAAGATCAAAGTCTTTGATCAGGACTAGATCAGGAAGGAGGACTTAATATTTAAATCTCCTCTGCTCTATGCATCTTCACTTGCAGTTTGGATTTCAGTTCACTTGTGGGATTTACAAGTTGCAGATAACTCTGACCAGTCCCCTCTCAGCAGGGCTTCTTCCATCGCTGCTGAAGTTTGCTGCTATCTCCCCCCTCGCTGCAGGAGTCCCTCAGTCTCTGCTTCCCTGGGTTGCAGTTTCTGGCTGTGACTCTCCTTCTTGCAGCCCTCTTGAGTTTCATTGCTTTTCTCTCTGGCTTATCCTCAGTTCATCCCCAGGAAGAGCCCAAATCAAAGCTTCCACCTGACCCTGGCATTTTTATCTAAAAGAAATGCAACATGAGAAAAAGGAACAAGCAAATGAAAGAGAGTGTTTCTTTCAAAGGCTCAAGGACTCTGCAGTGCTGGGATGTTTGCAGCAGCATTCTGTGGTTTGGATCCTGACCTGGGTTGCCATCTCCCGAACTGTGGACAGTGTCATGTACAGCAGCTCCATCTCTGTGAACTCCCCAGGTGCATTTGAAAACTGAGGAAGGCACCAGTGCAGACAGGAGACACCACTTTCCTTGCTTACAGGAAACCATGGCATTGGATACAGAAGCAACAGTAGCGCCGCAAAACTCGCTTGGTTTGCGGTTTCTATACCCTACTGAAATGCTACGCTTGAGTAAGTCCCAACCAAAACATTTTCAAATGACGTCTTTACAAACTGCTTGCACTACAAGTTCTATTTTAACAGAACTGTCTTCTGATAGGAAAGTGTTTCATATGCAATTTTTTTAATTAACTCTAGTAAGCACATTATGTGCTTACGTGCTGTATTTGTTCTAATTGATAGCTGTTTTATACATCCTGGAACATAGGACATATTTCTATCATTTTATCTTCTTATGCTTTAAAAACAATTTCTTATTTTCTATTTCTATTTAAATGGAGGTAAATTTAAATCCTTCTGATGCAAAACTGTTTGACCTTAATATTGATTCAATAGTCTCAAGAAGAAAAATGAAATTAATCATTCATACTGATATCAATCTAACTGTCTTCTCCACGAACTAGTTTTGATTAACAATTGTTTGAAAAATTCCTATTCACTTCTATATTGTGTCAATTCCCAGGTTCTTGGGAAATGTGCAGTTTTATTGTCTTGTATGTTTTATGGTATATAATAGAATTATTTTTCCTTTTTCACAGTTTCCAGTTTTATTACTGCAAAGTCAGTTTATTTCCTGTTAGCATGTTCCTAAAAAGAAGAAGAAAAGGTATCTCTGTAGAGGATATTAAAGGTCCACTTACAGGAACCTATGCTAGTTTCTCTATATGTCCAACTTCCATTAAATCATTTACAGAGGAAAACATCTCTGGAAGACCAAAGACTTCTCGGCAAAAACATCTCAAAGTTGACCGTAAGTGTTATATCATTTGAGAACCAGTTACTCATTAAAACCTTCAAATAAAGGGAAAAATCTATTCTTAAAACAGAGATAATCTGAATTTTAAAAAAATTGTTTGAAAAAAAACCTCTTTTAAGACAATGATACTATAGACTTTGTGACATTTACCTGTGATAAAATATTTGATTAACACATGCAGTGGAGGAATACCTAATAGTGTTTCAAAGATACCCTTGATTTTGGATATTGACACACTCCACTCTGCACTGGTGTGGCCTTACCTTGAATACAGTGTGCAGTTTTGGTCACAACAACATAAGAAGGATAAGAAAGCTGTTAAAGACCACCCAGTGGAGGGCACTGAGGATGGTGAAGGGCCTTGAGGGGAAGCCGTACGAGGAGCAGCTGAAGTCACTTCCTCTATTCAGCCTGGAGAAAAGGAGATTGAGGGGAGGACCTGCAGTCCTAAAGTTTCAGCTTTCTCAAAAGTGAAAGTAGAGGGGCAGGCATTGATCTCTTCTCTGTGGTGACCAGTGATAGGACCTAAGGGAATGGTCTGAAGTTGTGTCAGAGGAGATTTAGGTTGGATATCAGAAAAAGGTTCCTCACCCAGAAGGTGGTTGGGTGTGATACTTTCAGGCACGTGGTGTGACTCTTGGGGATGGTCCTGTGTAGGGCTAAGGGCTGGACTTGACAATCCTTGTGGGTCCTTTCCAACTCAACATATATTCTGTGATTCCGTGAGATTCTGTGGCATACAGAGTCCTTACCCTGGATTTCAAAGCAGGGCTGAATTTATCCCCATCCGCCCCCTTTTTTTTATTTTATTAGAAATCCTACAGTGCACAGCTCTTCTTAGAAAACTCTTAATGATCTTGAGCATCCCTGACAGGTAGTAATTTTCTAAATGGGCAGGGAGAGTCTTGTGGGTTTGGGGTTTTTTTTTGTTAAACAGTACAGGCTACTAAAATAAATATGAACATAAATTTCCAATAAAAAACTGGTAGGATATTGAGGTATTCAGCTTATTACTGCTGAATTAAGAAAGTTAAGCCAGTTTCCATCAGCTGAGGATCTGACCTGATGGCTTTTTGTTTGGGATTACACACGTTTGTCTGACAGGCAGACACGTAGCTTGATTTAACAGCTTCTCATGCTGCTTCTTTCCTTTCTATATTTGTACCAAACATCAGTTGAGTTCTTTGAATATTCATATTGAGTTTATGTGCCCTTACTTTTCACATTCAGATTTTGAATAATTATGTTCTGAGAACTCCAGCAAAGGCAGCAAAATGATTTGCAAATCTGAGGAGCCTTGTGTACTCTCTATTGCATTGATGGCCTAGTCCTTCATAATTTCTGAAGCTTTTGTGCTGGCAGAAGGTAAAAGTTTCAATAGCTTCATGTTCATTTGTGTTGTGACTTGTTTTCTTCTTGCAGAGCTTAATCAAGCTCCCTATAACTCACAGGATATCTAAGGGTTTTTTTTGGTTTGGTTTGGTTTGGGTTTTTTGTGTGGCTTTTTTTTTTTTTGATGTGGGGGGAGTTGATAAACATGCATTCTGAGTACTGTTCGTCACTGTACATAAAAAATGCACCTGGGCCTGCAATGATAGATCTCAGGTAACCAACTAATACAGGGTTGAATGTTGCGTTTTTGCAAATAACTTGTCACAGTTGTCACAGTATGGGCCATGCCTAAAATTTAAGCACTGTTCTTGGGAAATGAGATGCTGAGCTGCCAGTTCCATGGAGGAAGTCTAGGTTTTGAGTTTGTGTCAGTCTAGATGTACTTGAGAATTTCAGTGGGATATTTCCCTAAATACTTGACATCTGAGGAATTCCTTTGAATGTGGAAGACTTGATCATATCTAGCCCAACCAAAGCAGTCCCCTGAGAAAATAGGTCAATTCTGTGATCTAGACCCTTTAGATCCTCTAGATCATAGATTTGTGAATCTCATATGGACACCAAGATGTTCCTCTCTGCTAAAGTACTGTGGATTTGGGGCAGAATCATAGTACAAGGAACAGCTAAAGAGTATGCCCTAACACAATCAGATGTCCTGACGAAGGGGCTGCAGAGCTACTGGGTCTTGAAAGGGAGGACTGGAGGTGTGGAAATACCTTGGGATGGAAGGAGTTCTCACTACAACGGAGTAATTTCCTCTAGCCTTGCACAAGAGAACTGATAGAAAAAGTGTTGTGAGCAGCTGGATGAGAACTCCCGAAAGACCTCCTAGAGACAGATGACATGATCTGCTGGACTGCAATGGGTTTATGAGGAAGCTTTCATCCTTGGCCACTCATTCTTGATCCCAGCAAGTGCACTAACACCATTGTGGGGCTGACATGAAAAGCAACTGACTGAATCTGGGTTAAAACCTCTTCTTAGGAATAGTCAGTAATACTGACTACAGTAAATAAGGGGGAAATGGCAAAATTCAAAAGATTACTGTATTCTGAAAGAAATTTTTTTTTCTGCTACATTTTACTCCTACCCAAAGAGAACTTTAAGGCCAAGGGCCCATCTTAGCAAAGAGAAATAAATTCATGAGCATTATTCTGACTGCCTTAAAATGAATGTGTTTCCTGCCTTCTGAAAAGCATTAAAATGACATTACATAGAAGACCTTCCTGAGGCTTGCTCACTGAAAAGAAGTTGTGCAATCTTGTTCCAAATTTTCGATCTAAATTTCTGTATTCTTCTCTGTCATCAGCCTCATAGTATTTTAAGTAGTCCCAGTCTACTAGTCAAATTTTTCAGTTTGTCTCTGTGATTGACATTTTGCCAAATGCAAATGATAAATTCTTGGAAAAACTGTGAACGAACTGAGGGATTGAAAATAAATTGTGTGTTACCCTAAGAGACCATGGCTCTAGTACCATCTTGTATATGAACTCTCTGTTCCTTGTCTGGCAGAGGCACTTCTGGCTCTTTAGCAGAGCTTTTCCCACCAGAATCAGAGTATGGTTCCAAAGATTAGGTGGTCATTCAGCATAACAGCTTTCCTGTGCCACAGCTCTGCTGTTATGCACTAAATTTATGATCTGACACTGGAACTCCAAAAACTGGTGGACTAAGTTGTGGGAGTCAGGATTTTAATGTTAAAGTGAAACATGTGGTCAAGATGGCTAGTAATTTACATAAGTACCTTTCTGCTTCCCAAGTTCCCTCAGGAATGTCCCGGGAAGATACCTGGGTCTCCTGATTGGCCCTTGTTAACCCTTTCCTATTGGCTCTTAACCCTACCTGGTTGGTTTTTCTGTAACCCCCTGAGTTCTGTCATTGGTGAATTTTGTGATCCCCCCATACCCTATATATGTAACACCCCAACAATAAAGTCTCTCTCTCTGTCCTCCTCTTCAAGTCCCCTGTGCCGTCTCTGTCTCTGGGGCGGCCATGGGACCACATGGTGGGGGGAGGGGTGAGCAGCGACCCCCTCCATGTGGCCGGGACTGAATTCCGGTGGCCTGGCCGGGACGGAACATCCCACTGCATGGAGTCCCCTCTTCCCCATCCTTCAGCCGTCAGAAATGGCTCCGAACATGGATAAGGAACCGAGGGCTGGAACTCTCCTCTACTACCCGAGATGGGGGACAGAGAGCCAGACTAAGTAACCATCAGAAAAAGGTGGTTTGTGGGTTTTTTTGTGTCGTTGTGTTGAACATGAAACTGAAGACTGGAAGGAGTAATTGTAGTGATTCCAACCCTCCAAGAGTAGGAGCAAAGCTAGGAGTAAAGACAGGCAGTGCACAGTAAAAATACTGTATATGCTGGCCACAGATTAATTGAGCTGGAATAGAAATACTTGCAGGCAGATAAGGCACTTGCAGTAGTCTGGATGTAACAGTCACTTTTATGTTCACATTTATAAAGATCATCTCCACGTAGTTATAGATCACAAAGCTTTGATTTTGCTGTTTGGAAACCCAAAGATAAAATACCCAGGAGGGAGAGATAAGGCTGAAGATTGCAAACTTTCAAAGACAGTGTCTTTGTACGTAATATATCTAAATAACTGCTGCACAATGTAACAGGTAAAATCTTTTGTAGAAGAAAAACATGTTAGTCATTTTGTCTTAAAAACTAAACCAGGAACTGATTTAGGATCTGGTCCAAAGACTTTGAAATCCATGAGAGTTTTTCCATTTATTCCAATGGGATCAACCTTTAAAGATGATGTATCTTGCAACAAAGGTATGAAATCCATTGTAGCACTGTAGTGTGATCAATAAGAGTCCCAAATATGTACTGAAGTTATCCATATGGTAATTACTGTAAGACAAAGGACAGTATAAATGGGTATTTTAGTGGATATTGACTAGAAATTCATCTGATTTCAAGAGGATGCCAAACTTCTGAAACAAGTGAAAGAGAAATGGGCACACACGAGGCTCAGGGTAGGAAGTTTTCTGAGCACCTCTTAAAGTCATCATCAAAATGTTTCAGAGGCAGAGACTATCAAAGAGACAGACAGAGAAGACAGAAAAAAATATATGAGTCTCTGAAAAGCTGCATTTTAAAAAGTGTGCTCCTTTGGTTCTGTCTGTGCATGACTCAGTTGTACTGGTTTACACGGCTACATGTAAACCAAAATGAAGGAGTGCAATGTGCCTAATTGGACCTCCCTTGATCTCATGATGAGTCTTTGCAATGATTTGGAAAGGACATTGTAGGGGTGTATTCAACTTCCTTCCCGATCTGTCCTGCTGATCCCAGAGGACTGGAAATTATAACAATGCTAGCTTTCATTTCTCAGATTAAGAAGGACCTTTTCTTACAATGTAAACTCTTTTGACAAGGACTATTTTGTCATTATTTGTGCAGTCTCAAGATGCTTTGACAGTACAAATAGAAAATACCAATTATTTGCCTCCTTTCTCATGGTCACACCCATGTGTGAGTGGCTCTTCTTTGTCCTTTAATATCATTTACTGAATCATAATGAGTAACTGTGATTATTTGACTTGCTTGCTAACATTGCAAGACCCAAGAGATGACTGTAGAGAATAATCTACTAGAAAAGGTGCTTGAAGTGCAGGTTGTTATAAATCCTTTGTTTAAGTCATCCCTTTATGTAATGAAGGTAATGACACAGGTTTTTTAAGTCAGGAATCAAATACAATATAGTATTTTCATACAAATATCCTAAGGAATTCTCCAGACAAAACAACCTACTCTTTCAACATTCCTGAATAACATTTCCTTGTTTGATAATGTACAAATGGTGTGAACCTTGGCTGCACTGCACAACGTGCTAAAGTACAGCTCTGCAGCCTTTTTCCCAGAAATGTTTGGGATCAAATGTTGTGGCTGTGTATGAGGTACCATATCCTGGTGATGGCCTGGGACACACACACTGAGCCTGGCAGCATGGCCATGAGGTCCATCACAGCAACAGGCTTGGGGAGCCCTTCTCACACTGCAAGTTGAGAACAGCTCTGGGAGCATCTTGGTGTCACTTGTTCTCAAATCTTGACAGTGAAGCAGGTTCCCCAACATCCCCAGTTAATTATTCCAGACAACGTGTGTATGAGAGTTAGTGTGTCTAATGCAGCTGGGACAGGCCAGAGTCATCGAGCCTGAGTATATACATTCATATATGATATACACACAGGCAGTAACTCAGCTGTGTCCCAACTGCACTCTGTGTGTCCAATGTGTATGTCTGCAGAGGCCTCACAGTTTATTGTCCTGGCTAGCAGATTTTTCATTTTGCCTCAGTGCTCAGGGAAAGCAGCAAAATAAGCAATATGGATGGTATTGCATTTGTGCACTTTGGAATAAAGAAAGAACCAGAGACTCTGAAGATCTCCCAGTCTAGTTGCATATTTTAAAGAATATTATAATGCGACTTTTAAAATGAAACAGGATTGTAATCTGACTGCACCAGGTTTATGGCACCAGATATTTGTTTGAAATGTCCACGTAAACTAAAGATATACTTGGTAAACTGCAAGGGCAGGAGTGGGGGAGGGGTAGTGTATTATACAATATAGCTATAATCATAAAGCACAAGACCTACTGAGTTACTTTATGACCTTCTTCTTCTCTAGTGAAGAAAACCCTAATAAGTCACTTCTGGCTGTGCCAGTCATGAATTACTGCTGTCTGCACAAAGGAAGATAAATATTGCAACACATCATAGAACTCCTCTTCCTTTGAATACTGCAAATAGATAAAGATATAAAACCCGAGAGGAACCTGAAGTAATAAGTGAAAAACTAAGCCAAAGAATAGGAACAAAATTAATGCAGAATGTAGCACTTTGAAAGCAAGCCTTTGATATGAAATTTCTTCTGTTGTAAGGATGGATAGGGAAAAGAGTAGAAGCACATCTACAGTTGTCCATGGCTGATGGTGAGTTCTCCCATCAAACCTGAAAAGGAGGTACTCTCAAAGGTAAGCAGTTGCCAGTCTATTCTTCTTGCCCAAATGTTTTTTACTGTCTTGGCTGAAGACTTCACAATCCTCTTGTCTTGATTGAGACTCCTCAGCCCCACTCCACAGCATAAACTATCTGCGGCCGAACAGGAACAGGAGCTGGTTGGGTAATTCCCAGACCTGTTTAATTAGCCCAGATCTTTTGAAATGAACCAGGTTTGTAAAGAGCTATTTAAGCTGTTTAAGTAAATACGGCTTGTGTTTGCTGAAAGGGATTAGGAGGAGCAGCAGGGACAAATGACAGGTTTGAGGAGTTAATAGTAGGAACAATGAGAAGCATCTGAGAGGACAGTCCCCTTCTCAGCCAGCAAAGCTGCAGGTGCAGAGAACATCTGGGCAAATATTTCCTCTAACTTTGTTCAGCAGAAGCAACATTAATGACAGTGTATATCACAAAACTGAAACAGAAACAGCAGGGACCCTAAAAAAATATTAATCTAAAAAGTAGAAATAATAGTCGTCTAATTTCTGTGAAAACTCCATCTAACTGATCTCCTGAAACAATGATTAGGGAAGTGTGCTGGTTTTGGCCGGAATAGCGTTGATTTTCTTCACAGTGGCTAGTAGGGAACTATGTTTTGGATTTGTCCTGAACACAGAGTTGATAATACAGAGATGTTTTTGTTATTGCTGACCAGGGCTTACACAGAGTCAAGGTGTTTTTTTTGGCAAGGAAGTTTTGGGTGCGTGGGAGGATGGGAGGAGACACAGCCAGGACAGGTGACCCAAACTGAGTAAAGGGATATTCCAGACCATATCTAGACACCATGCTCAATATATAAAGTGCGGAGAAGAAGGAGGAAGGGGGAGGACATTTGGAGTGATGGTGTTTGTCTTTCCAAGTCAGTGTTGCACGTGATGGGGTCCTGCTCTCCCGGAGATGGCTTAAAACCTGCCTGCCCATGGGAAACAGTGAATTAATTCTCTGTTTTGCTTTGGCTGTGTGTGGCTTTTGCTTTCACTATTAAAGTGCCTTTATCTCAGCCCACAAGTTTTCCAGCTTTTACCCTCACAATTCTCTTCCTGCTGATAGGGGAGTGAGTGAGCAGCTGCGTGGGGCTTGGTTACTGGCTGCGGTTAAACCAGACAGAAATAATCTCATGGAATCACCCTACAGTATATATTGAGTTGGAAGGGACCCACAAGGATTGTCAAGTGCAACACCTAAGTGAATGGCCCATAAGGGGATCTAACCCATGACCCTGGTGTTATTAGCATCAGCCTATAACCAACTGTACTCATTCATGGACAGAACCTTGGATAAATATCTGTGTATCAAAAAAACCCCAATGCATCAGTGATATGAACTTGCTTACAAAATGGCAAGTTTTGGTATTGTGTCAGATAGAAGATTGTCAATAAGAGATTAAGATTGAAATAAGATTAAAAGATAGTAGGAGTGAGCTTTAAAATTACACAATACTAGTTTAGAAATAAAACTTATTATTTGTTAATATTATTTAGAAATAAAAGTTATTGTCTAATGTTTTCTAAATGTGATCAATTTATAGTGTATAAGTATTATTTGGATGAATGTTTAATTGGAGTCAGGCATCTGATCTGAGAAATAAAAAGTTTATTTTCACAAGGAGAGGGAAGTTTCAAAGAAGTCTTCTAGAGATATATGCTAATTCACACTCTTAATAGAACTTTTGGTTTATTATTATTACTTATGACATATTAATATTCTGCATTTTAAAGCATGTTTGGAAATTTTTGACATTTTAGAGACACAATAAAACTGATTTCCTGAAACTCAAACTCTAAAGTGAAACTGGAGGTGCTTTCTGCTGCTTACTTACTTACTGAGCAGGGTGTAGGACCGGTTGACTTCCAGAGATCCTTCCCTGTTCTGTTCTATGATTTTACAGCATAAAATATTGACAAAATGCATATAGTAATAACCAATTTTTTTTCTTTTTTTTCTTGCAAAGGCTGTGGAGAAAACAGGACAACCCTAAAATTACAACTTCCCAAGAGACACTGTATGAAGACCCTGATTTCTCCTTTTCACTGTGGTGCAGCGAAACACCACGTGTTTTACACTGACAAAGCCTCATGCTCTCCCCTCTCCTCTTGGTAGCTGGGGCCTGGAGGAACTGCAAAGGGGAAAGATATTCCCCAAATTAGTATGCAGAGGTGTGCCTGTGGTGTATCCCACAAGGTATGCACTGGGAAGTTTTCAGAGCAGTCAAGTTATTTGCCTAATTTACTTAAAGTGTTTAAGCCTTGAAAAAGACAACGATGTGCAAAAATTTTCAGTATTTCATATTTTCCTTTCCTTACTAATACTTTTCTCCTTTTATCATTAACTGTTTCTGTTCTATAAATAACCATTCCATTTTGACTCAGTTTTTCTATGATTGCTATTAATTATATATCAAAAATACTCAATTTTATTTAAAAGTGTTATCTCCATTAAACTGTTTCATTCATTTCAAAACAATAAGAAAACTACTTATTCTGTATAACCTTGAAAAAATGGTAACCTATAGTGGTCCCAGCTATTGTTTATCCTGGTCAGCTTGAAATTTGAGCAAACACATGCAAATACAGGATGGTCAAATTTCTTGCACATCCATGAATAATGCTACTGCAGGCTGATAATCCATGATTTCTTTGATAAGTCTTCTATAAAAACAAGAACAGTGATGCACCATAACAGCTTTCAAATTTCAGATACCATGTTTCTGTTTTATAATGTAACAAAGAAAATTTGATGATAACTATAAATTTTTTAACCTTTAAATGAGAAAAATTTTCTAATCTTTAAACCAGCAAAAAATAAACTATTTCAAAAAAATTGTATATTACAAAGAAATGTAATGAAAAATATATCAATGTTATTTCCCCTGTGGAAATTCCCAGATGCTGGTTTCCTTCTGATTTGTCCTGGAATCAGCACAGGTATTTTCTTAATGTGAATGGCGAGTTTATTTGGATTCTAATGGAAACTGGCACCATGTGGCTAAATCTATTCAAGCAAATGATTTCATCATTATGGTTTAGAAAAAGATCTTCCTGATCTGTTAAGAATGCTTCACTGTTTGTAAGGACAATCTCTGTGACACAACTCAGGAATTATGTTGCCTCTTTAGAAAGTGAATAATTAGGATAAAAGGAACCTGCTGAGACAGTGGTCTCCCACAATTTATGAATAATTGTCTACATTTCTCTTTAGATCTACTGCTTCATGTTAAAGCTTAGTTTAGTGAAAGGTAAAATGTAATATTTGTAGCTTTATTAATTCTTGATAATATATATTGACATGTTTTTCATCCTCAGTTCTGTAATTTTTGCCCTTTCTTAAGAGTTTAAATTTTTCACTGCATTAGCCAATTCCACCTCTTTTCTTTTACATTCCTAGATAGTTTAATTTTGATTTTTTTTGTGAATCAGGTGGTGAATCTTTAAACATACTGGAAGTACTTGTTTGCTTAAAAAGACAAGAACACATTCACCAACTCCTAATGCACTACTCTAGTGTGGCAAAAAAATAATAAATTTACTTTGAATAGATTTTTTTGGAAGGATCGCTCTAGTGATTTTGGTCCATAGAATTCACTGAAATGTTGGGACTACTGTAAACCTACATACAGTTGTTACTTTTCTGACACCTAGAATCCATGGATATTCCAGAGTGATTTATTTTACCTGTTTTTCAGGCTGGAAGTGCCTATCCCTGTAAGATATCTAATTTCATTAGGTGCCAGAAGCATTCTCTGAGCAATTAATTTTATTCAACTATACATATTCTAGGGAAATCCATATTTATCCCTCAACTAGAGCCCACCTATGATCAGGATTGGGTTGATAAACACTTGATTCATCAAAAATAATTCCAAGGAATGTAAAAAGTTAGATGTCATTACAATTATGGTTAACTTCATTTAATATCATCATAGTAATAATGGTGATACTCAGCTCTTGTTTAATAATCCCACAGCCAGAACAGTCACCCAGGAAATGATACATCTCATTATTTAGTTTCAATGGGATTGACCTCATATTCTTTGGAAAATACCCTAATCACAAGTAATGAGATATCCTGATTAAGACTTCTCTTTGTCTTTATACCTGAAGCGTGAACAGTGTGCAAGAGTTCTTGATCTGGCATAAAAGGGGAAAAGGAAAGATGATGTTAACTTAAATGTTGGGACACTCATCTGGAACTACGTTCTTTGTTAGAATATTTATAAATTTTACATTTTATTTTCTCCAAGAAGAAACAAAAGCAATCCTAGAGACAGAGACCAAAGCTGTACAAGCATTTGCCACCTAAAGAATGGTGAGGATGAGGTTTTCCCTTTCCTGTAGTAATTTTGGGCACATTGTTCTTGAACATGCACCAGAGGAGTGGCCCCACTTTGATCAGGTGGATGGAGATCTTCTTCCTAAGGATACCCCATAGCTCAGCATGGAGCCTTTTTGAAGGTTATGTAGATTTAACTCCTCCAGTGCCTACTCTCTGTGTCTTTCCAGGTCACTGGGTGAGTGCACAAAACCACTCAGTCGTTGTGGAAAAACAAGTACCAGAAAGAAAAGTGTTAATAGAGGTAATTATCATATCTTATAGTTTCTCTTTAGAGTAGAGAAAGATCGTTACTATTTTGGTCAATGGAGTGAGAAGGAATTTAAAGCAAGAAAACTAGATTGCCTCCTTCAGATCTACAGAGGCAGTTTAGTCTCGATTTAGGACAGAATGTAGGCTGCTCTCTTATATTGCAATTGCACTGGGAGTTGGGTCTTAAAAATTTTTTGAGGCTTTGCCCAGGTCAGGAACCAAACTTTGGTGGGCAGCAGTCTATGCTTTGCAAAAATATAGCAGAAATGTTGAATTTGCCAGCTGTATTGTAAACTATTCTCACAGGCCTAACCACTGAGCCAAAATGATAACATCTGATGATTTATTTAAGCTGCAGCATAGTTCATCTGTCACCAAAGGATGGTATTTATTTAGTTCAAAGATTTGAATTGTACTGAAGATTAAGTGGAATATGACCATAACACTAGAGTAATACTTTCATGACAGTCATTACACAAGTAAAGCAATATTTTACACACAAATAAGATACTACTAATTTCAAAAATAACTGATCAAAACAATGTGCAGCAAAAGTGTCATCAAGTATCCAGGTTAGTTTCTGGCTCTCACTGAAGTTAAGAGTCCATGAATGTTACTGAATATTGTTTCTGTGTGTCTCTATGAATACATACACAGATACACATACATATACATGTACATATACACATACATATACGTATACATATACATATATGTAAACATACATTTCCTCTTTGGCTCCTGTGGAAAAACAGGTAGGATGCTCACATCACTATCACTTACACAGTAAGATCAGAGTCCAGGGGTGGACAACAGCCTGATGTGGTTCTGATGTGGTTACGACTTCTGTCCAGGGAATGAAGTTTGCTCATGCATTGCAAGACTTGATGAAAACTGAAGTGTTTACAGGAGTGATTGTCCAGTCAACCTAAACAGTTTTATGACTGCATAGGATGTTGAAGGTTAAAACCATTTCAGTATTGTATTTTGGTAGAAATATGCTCTTGATGCCATCGTTTTTCATAATATCAGAACAATTTCTATTAGATGATCAATTTATTATTTTCACTTCAAATTGCCCCTTGAAGTGACCCAGGGGATAAAAAACCCAAGATTAATTTGACAGTTTCCTTTCAGACAAGCAAAAAACATAATGTCTGAAAGATTCGCCAAGGAGAGTTTTATTTTACACAGAGAGCATCAGAAGCTCTAAGTTATCCTTATAATTTTGATATATTTTGTAGCTAAAAAAAAATCCCAGAAAGAACGGGAAAGGAAGGGAGACAGGAAAGAAAGAAAATGAAAATGAAAGACCAAATACTTGTATTAAAGTCCTGCTATAAGGTTTTCTAATGATTTGAACTTTGTGTTTTATTATTGAAGATAGATGAAGTAGTCTGTATCCAGACTAGAATCTGAAAGTGGATAATACTATGGGGGCAAAAAAAGGTTTTTATTCTTATTGATCATTTACAGAGTTCTAAAGGTCTTTTCTTACTTCCACATGCAGCTTATGGCATAGCTATCCAGAAATTAGTTATCTGGGGCCAAGGGTATATGGTACAAGGCCAGAAATGTTTCCAGGTCATAACCAATCCCATTCTGGATTTCCCAAAGGGTTTTTTGCCCAGTGTAATTAGCTATAACATTAAAAAAAAGTTGTGTGTCTTGTTTATTGTCATATTTCTGCCTGGCTTTTTGTGCGTAAAGAAAATGAAACAATATCTTGTCCATGAAGGGTAAATTCCAAACTAAGTCAAGGCATAAGTTTCACAGATGCATGAAATCCACTAGAAACTATAAATTTTAGTGAGTGATCATGTTCCTGTGTAGTGGAACAAATCATAAAACAGATTCTGGAGCTACCACTTATAAGATAGACTGGATAAATGGGAAAAAAATCACATCATATTATTTCCTGATAGCTTATACCACAGTGTTGAACGTATCTGGGTTTGGACTTTAGTCTTTTGGCAGATTGAAATATAGGACTGTTCCTGAAGAAAGTGTTCCTTTAAACAGATCCTTAGTTCAGATCAATGTGATTATCATTGACAATATCATATCTGTTGACTCCAGCAAACACTTTTCTATATTTTCTCGGAATTGGGATTTAGAATAAAGAAGGTAGGGTTACAACAGAGTCATTTGCTTAGTTTACACAACCTTCTCTCCCATTCTCTCCTCTTTGACCGATTCCCTGAGAGATCTACCTTTACCTTCAGTCTTCTTTAACTTTTTAGAGAATGAAATTTGACCTTATAAAACAGAACTCAGAAGAAATATTCTGCTCTATATGGTAAATTGCACACATATTCCCACACAGTGACAGATGAAAACACTAACAATTCAGCTGAGGAATAAGGAATACCTAAACACCTGGCTGTATTTTCTTAGAAAAAATTTCACATGGACTGTTCAAACTGAAGTAATATTTTGGGATATCAAAACTTTCATTAAACTAAACATCAGGTGTTTCTGTGTTCACTAACATTCAGACTAAATGTATATTATTTGTTTGTACTTGTTGCTGGATAAATGGCACAAAAGCTACTTGGTGTTTCAGATCACTAGCAATAAAATCCTGCAGATGATCAACTTTGTCATTACCCTGCAGCAACAAGGAGAGGTTGGCTGCTGGCCATGTTTTAATATAGTAATAATAATACTTAACAGTGTTCATCTCAAAAGCAATTTACACACATTAACTAATTAGGCCTCAGAACATTTACATGATAGGTGAATAGCATTCGTCCCACTTTAAAGAGGGGTAAGTGGAGAAACAGAACATAAAGTCACACTTTCAGCAAGAGTCACTAAATGAATGTCCAGCTTGTGACACTTTCACTTCATTTTCTGAAATATTCAGAAGTCAAAAGAGGTGGATGGTGGCCTTGGCTACTGTATATCAATATAAAGGTGCTTCTCAGCTGCTGCTTACAAAAGGAAGCCTTCAGTGAGTGCTTTTGAGAGTATTAATTTTCCTGCAGATTCTCTCTGATCTCTTGCAGTTTCCTATTTCCTGATGTTCTAGGTACTCAGGAGATTGTTCCTTGCACTGTATTTTTGTATACTTGCACGCCTGGGTCATTTAGGATTTAGATGCCAGACCCTAGCACAAACTAGTATGAGCCAGCAAAGGATAATCAAAGGTATATATTGGCAGCTATAAAATTCATGTTTAAGAAAAAAAGAGCAAAATGCACCTCTATTTGCATAAAGAGGAGCTAAACTGATTTGTGCATTTCTTTATTTATTAGGGCAAGAATTTCCCTCCCCTCTTGTCTTTTTTTCTCCAATGAGACCAAGATGGATTCCTGAGGTACAGCCTGAAGTCTTAGGATTATAGTAATAACCAATAATTGAAAATGCAATAAAATCAGTATTCCATGCCTTAAGACTTTCCAATCCATAGTAAAGTCAGAAGAGACAAGACAAACAGAAAGTTAAGAAAGAATACCAATTTCTTTTTGCATGCCGACATACAGGTCTTGCACTCCAAAACAAAATAATAAAAAACCTATAGCCAAGCACTGGATAAAGGAGAAAATTGCTAATTCCTTAGGACTGACACGGAGACATTCATTCTTGTCTGTGGAGTTCAGACAAGGAGACTGGTACTTAGGTGGACTCCTGGAAGTTGGCCCTGCTCTGCACTTTGGTCCTCCTGTCACAATCCACTGCCTGACGTAAATTGATTTTGAGACTATAATACTTGCTGCTTGCTCTTTTCAAAGTGTTTACATTCTCATTCTTTGCTCTCCATTCAACAAAAACATCCTTCTTCTGTGTCATAGGGGATGCTCTAGGTTTTTTGATAGACGGACATTCATGATGCCAGTGTGCTGCTTACACACCACAGATAAATCTGCCATAAACAGAGTTCCATATGGAGAACTGCCAACCTCCATAGGCAATAAATAAAAATGAGGAGATAAGAGCTCACCTGGTACTACTCCACCATTGTCAATGTGTTGTGCCAAGAGCTGGCTGCCAGTATGTCCCACCACATAGGAAACAGCTTTATTTTTTGTTTGTTTTGATTTCGTTTTAGTTGTTTGGGGTTTTTTTAACGAATCGTGTGGAAGTCTTATTCTGTGCTTAATTGCACATTCTCTGCCCTTTCATTTCCTGGCAGATAGATAACACAAAAGTTTTGACCTTTCAGCTTTTATCAAGGTAAACAATAATGTCCTGAGGTTCAGGGTGGGAAAGTGGGAGCTTGGTGTCAGTCTGCTATTACAAATAATTTAAAAAAGGAAAAGATTATTTAATTAACTGAGATCTAAGTCTTCTTCATTTGCTTTTAAGGGAAACATTGCTCATTGTAATGGGGTGTGCTGGCAGAAATCCTTTGGAGTGCTATACAGGCAACATAAATACACTTTGAGAACACTTGTTCTATTGAAGCTCACTGGCAGTTTGCAGACTTTAAAGAATATCTTTTGAATTCTCAGCAAAAGAAACCATTTGTTGCAACCCCTGCCTTGGTTTAAAGAACTGCTGACACCTCATGAAAAATTTTAAGAGTCATTTTATTAAAATACCCCAATAAATATATGGGTTTTTCGTGCTGGGCCTGTATCTTGTAACACTTTTCAATTAAATTATTAAAGGCTGAAAAAACTCAAACAATTCTAAAGTGCTGAAAAAAGCCTGCCAGGGTTTGCCTATTTACTTGGATGCTGGTTTTAAGAAAAATTTGTATCCTGTCTCCAGGGTGTATTGTATAATTTGTAAAAAATCCTGGGCTGCAGGTGTCCTTCAGGGAATCCACAGGAGGAGACAGTGTTAGCAGAGACTATTGGTGGATTTTTATTGATTACCCAAGGCCAAACAAGAAGTTCATGCCATGACCCCAGAGGTCCTTCTCAGTTTCTGCAATTTACTGTGCATCTGATGAGATGGCAAGAAAAGTGTGAAGGGATCTGTCCTATGTTTGTCAGGGCTATAAATATCCTTAAAGATATACACTGTTTATACAAAACTGTACATTGGTGGGTTTATTTTCAGTCCTTTAGTTCTTGTCTGTGGTGGTGGTACCCCCTCTGGCAGCCTGGCTGCTTTTCAGATTGCCAGTCATGGAGGAAACAGATTTCTGGACAAAAGAAAAACCAGTGCCAGGAATGGGGTGATAACAGTAATACAAAGAAAAACTGAAAGACTAGACTGTGTTAACCACCATTATTGAAAAAAGCATTACTTCTTCCCAGTCAGAGCTGAAAAAAAATCCAGGTTCTAAGTGAAAAAAAAAAAAATATCTGGAGTTTTAGACCTTATTTCTTCTATGCTATGTTCTTCCTTTAGTGGTGGATCCTTGCACTTGTATCCATCACCTGTGTGTGCAGCTGACACCTGCCCCACTGTATTGGTCTAACCATGCAGAACACACCGGAGCTCTAAAACCTGAAGGTTGTGACCCTGCAGTGGTGCAGTGCCAAGGAGAAGTGAGGAGAAAACTCCTTAAAAAGATATGCACCTGTCAAATCTCTTTTCCTCTCATACTTTCAAGAAAATCAGAGGGAATACAGTAAAATGTAGGGCTGCAATGACCTACACAAGTTATTCAGCACATTCAATGCCCTCCATTGAATACATGTTCAGTCTCCAGCATTAGAAAATTCTCCACTCTACACCACTACACACCACTGGCCACAAAGGACTTCTTAACAATCTATATTAAAAAAAATTATTATGTAGAATTATCAAAATCCACCAAAAAATAAATATTCACTACCTAGCATGTGCAATAGGAAGAGAAGAGAAAACGTCACGAGCCCAGATCTCTCCAGTTGCAGAGAACTTGTTTGGTGAAAATCCTTAGAAGCAAAAGGCCTATTTGACCTTCCTAAAACAGTGGTTACAGAAGGATTTTGGGAGAAATGTCTTTCTGATGTCAAATGAGTGAGACACAGCATGCAGAACTTTCCAAGACTTCTTGAAATTCCTGGAAATATCAGTATTGCCCATCTAACATGTCATCTCACACATCTCTTAGTTCTCCGGGACTCACTGGTAGAAACCCCTGAATCATGCATTAATGAATTAGAAAGATGGTACAACAAATCCAATCAACAAATTGCAACCAAGATTTCTGTCAAGCCACAAAGGGAGCATTAGCACACTGGCTATTCAAAAGTTCTGTCACTTGTTTTAATTTCTGTCTTCCTGCTGTTTAGAATCATCTGGTTCCTTAACCTGACTAGCCTACTCTGAAACAGAAGACTTCAAACTGTGAGACTCATATGGACCCCGCAGCAGGGGTACAGAGAGGAGGAGGGAGTGGATTTCCATCTCATCTGAAGAAAAAGATGTTGTGAGTAGGGGAGAACAGGAAAAATAGAGACTGAAGCAAGGCAGAGAAGTACTAGGGATATGCTAGGGTTGTTATTGATAGCGGAGGGCAGTGTGACAACAACAAGGACATAGAAAGTAGGTCAGGAAGTATAGATCTACCTCTTGGATACTGCTGCTGCCCCACCAGCACAGAACATTTTTGAGACAGTTTCACCGAGACCCCACAACATCATGTAACCAGTCCCTGTCCTTGACCCTGTCTGTAAACTGAATTTTCAAGCTGTGTGACTGAGTGTCAGCCAGCACAGGATCCCACAGTCTGAATTGTGTCATGAGTTTTGTTGTTGCTGTTGTTGTTTTTTTAAGAAGTGCCTCTGCTATCAGAGCATCATGTACAAGTTTGACCTATATAACGGACCAAGTAGGTCACTGAGTGCACATTGGACCATGACAAAATTGATTTTGAACCATCACTTATCTGGCTCTGTTGCTGTCAAGGAGGATACATCACTGTGATTAATAAATTATTTACCAAATAGATAAAAGCATGCTTCCCCCACCAGAGATTCTGGAGGGTTTATTGTTTTAAGCTGCTGCACTAATTGGGCTGTACATTCACTTGCAATTCCAAGAGAGATGAACATTAGGGGAACAATGCTCTTTACTGCACATGGTGACACAGCAGAGGCATCCCATGAATGCCTACAACAAATGATGCTCAGTTTAGTGTTTTCCTGGCGCAGCTCCCGGCACCCCCTCGCAGCACCGGTCTCCATCCAGTGCTGCCTCCAGCACATGGGAGAGAATTGGCCTCACAGAGGCACTGAAACATTTTAGCTCAAGCTTCAGTAAGATGTGAGGGACAGCTTTGAGACTCGGCTCTGCAGCCTTCCTCTCTTTATCGCAGAGAAGAACCTAGATTGCTTCCCCTGGGATCTAAACCATCACAGTTGAAAAAGTACCCTAACAGGCAGAAGAAAAAAAAGGGATGGCACAGCCTTTTCCTCAACTAGGAAGTCTTTGCTCCATCCCCGTCTGAACTAGAAACAAAACAAAACAAATACACAAGATTAAATAAGTGCATACAGTTAGGAGATTAAAAAAAAAAAAAAATATACAGGAATCCCTTCCACTCTCAGGATATATATCATCTGGCTGTAGGGTGCCAGTTAGTAATAGTGACTCCAGAGGGGTTATTCATACCCTTGGGTGAAATAACAGGTCTCCAAAGAGACTTAAAGTAAATGAAGCTCTTAGTAACTTAATGTTTCTTTTGAGGAGGAAGAAGGAGGAAAGGCAGAAGGATGGGAGGGAAGGGGGAAGGGAAAGTTAAGGAAACTACATTTCCAATTGTAGCAGAGAGATAATAGAATGTCTCCCTTTCCAGAGCCTATTTGCAGCATCCAAGCATTCTGCTTTTTTTTCCTGCAGTGTCTTGAAAACCCCTACAAAAGAATCCTGGCTGTGTCAGACTGACAGGAGAAAGAGACTAGCTAGATTTGGGGTTATGGAAGAAAAGTCCTCAAGAATCACAGTCCTAGATAAAGATGCATAACATCCTGGCACCTGAATCTATTTATTAGCCTCTTTCCTATGGGGCATACACTAATCCTGATCTATTTCTCTATAGAGAAAAAGACTATATTATAATGATTCTTAATTAGATACAGATGCAACAGATTGGTTCATTATTTCCATGTGCTGCTGTCAGTGTTCTGTGAGGTGTGTTCAGTTTCATTAACCTAGTATACTCAGTTCCTGCATGAGCTGTCTCTGTCAGCTAAAACAGCCCCTCTGACCCCAGCAACACTTCTTGCCCAAGTCTCTACTTCTGATTTCTTTTATAAGCCTTATCTGGCATTAGTCTTTGCTGCTGTTGTTTTACACTGAAGGACAATTTTTCACCTTCAGAACTTGAGTTTGTCCTCAGTAATAAAAAACCCAAACTTTTAAGTGAGGGAAACTGCAGTGTAATCTAAAATGCATTTTAATCACTGCAACTAATTATGAAGAGTGGTAAATCAGTAAGGGTCAGAGCTCTAGCACCTCACTCCAAATGACAAACAGTAGTACAGCTGATTGTAATGGGATTATTCCTGTGAGTAGCTGCCCATTACTTTCACTGAGAGATTTATAGTCTCTTTGAAAAACTGTCTGAAAGATCATTAATAAAAGTATAATTAACAAGGAAACTGAAGGAAATTGAGAATTTCTACAAACAATGAAAAAACTACATTTATGGAGTTTTGTGGAGACAATGAATTGCAGCAGTGAAAATCTGGGTGGCTATGTATTGCTGTCTGATACCAAAAGGCATAATCTCATTTTGGGGCCAGGCAGGGTAGGAGAAAAAAAAATCTCTTTACTGATATAGGCACTAAATTGTTAAATCAGAGAAGAAAACAAATATTAAGACAACAAATGACCTTTAACAGGTGTTAAATTCTTTGATCCTCTGGAACTTTGAAAGGGGTAAGATTTTCTCATACTCATTACTTCTGTGAAATAACATCTGAGATTTTTCCATTCATATAAGTGAATTTTTTTGAGAAGCTTATATTAAATAAACTGTCATTGAACCGTCAAAACCTGGCCTGATTCATCAGTTCATCTGGGAGGATGCTCAGAAGACAGGGCAGTGGGTCCAAGGCAAGCTACTCAGATGAAGCACATCTGGCAACCAATTCAGGGCTTTCCAGACTGCTGGACTCAATGAAGTGGAGTTGGATGTCTTGTGGCTTCTGGGCAATGCTGTGAGAGTGCAATTGCTCTGTGTGTGCCTGAAGTGCTTCTGCTCTGCACTGAGGGCTGTGGCATTACCTTGAGAAGAACCAGCCCACAAGTTTGAGTCACTCCTCTGGACCTGCCTGCAATTTCTACCTTTCAGCCTGTCTGTATTATCTCTTTAGGACATGAATATACCAAAATCTAGGAAGACAGACAAGAGAAGGCCTTCTTTACATACGTTAGCTCTTATACTTCTCAAAGGTTCACAGTTAGAGATGGGTTATGGTGCTGGATGGACCACCTGGTAACTGGGATACTCCTGATGTTAGAACACCCTCTCCATTTACAGAAAGAAAAGGCACAGGTTTGATTTGTTCAACAGGCTCCATGCAAGCTGACAGGAGTACAATTTGAACAGCATTGTGAGGATATCTTCTCAAGATGCACTTAAAATTTGCCACCTCTTGCAAAACAAATGTCAGAGGTTCCCTTTGACTTCCTGATTAAATGTCCTCAGGGCTCTGCATTTTAGGTGGCTTCTTTAGAAAGTGAACCAGATCAGAAAACTACATATGAAGACTCAGAAACTTTTTTGGCTTCTCCAACACTTACTTATTTTTCTCATCAGCTTTACTCTGCCTCATTTCACCAGAACATTTCTTGCTGGAAACGTGGGAAAGGAAAGTAGTTCTGAATCAGCAGAGAAAACTCCAAAGTGTGTGATTCCCTTAACACTGAGGGTTTTCTACATGTGTGGAGATCTGGAACATCTATTGCTGCCACCAACAACTGCCACTTCTGTGTGGCATGACCCAGACTTGTGTTCACACATTTAAAATAATGAGTTTGCATAATGTCTGTGATCTTGCAACCTTTCTGGTTAACAAAACATCTGAGACACCTGATCTGTAGCCCTGATTCTGTGTGACACGCCAGAGTCTATTAGTACCCCTGGGGCTACATGAAATACGTGCCATATTCTCCCAAAATCTCTGCACGATGTTATCTTCAGACATACAGGACAGAAAGAAAACATAAGGTAATGCAAAGGTAAATCTGTGTCTTATTCCATAAAAATAATTCAGCCAAAACATGTAGAAAACCTCTGTACAAGACTCATATCTAAATCACTCAAGGTATCTGCCTGCCTATTAAAACTCATTATATGGATATTGTGAACAAATGTCTCAAAGATTTGTTCTATAATTAAGGAGCTCTTGTGGTAGGTGGTGTTACTTATTCCCAGGAATCCCAATGCTGTTTTCCCTGAAGCTACTGCATCAAGACAAAGGCATGAAAAAGTGAGCAGCAAGGGGAAAAAAAAGTGCCATTAGATCTCTTCATTTATTATGTTTGACTAGGGAGTTTACCTTTCTTTTTTTCTTCTTCTTTTTTTTTTAATCTTGATTTTTGTTTTGTCTTTCATTAAAATGCAATGTCCTCTAGTTGATAGCATGTGGGCATCTTTCCCAAGTCTGCCTGACAACATCAATGGTTTGCTGTTGAGCTGCAGTGACCCCGTAAGCAAGCTGTCCTCTGCTGTTCTGGCTGTACCTACTATTACTCAAGCAGTGGGAGCCAAACAAATACGACATTTGGATCTTTCCTACTTATTCTGCAGAGCGCCCCGCCAAGCCCGGTGTGCGGAAAGGCTGCACAAGGAATCGACAATTCCCCGCGATTACACAGTGGGACACGAGCACTGGCAGCGGAGCTGAGAAGTTAACTCTGGGGTACACGGAGCTGACAAATGCAGAGACATATTGATCCTCGGCAGTCTGTCTCATCAGTAAAGTAGTAATGGTCTGCATATTAACACAACTGCCTATGAGGTAACAAAAGACAAGGAAGGACACTGGAGCTTAGTGCCCGGAGGATGAGTGTGCTGTGTTGGTTCCACATGTAAGGCAGAAGGCTAACCAGCCACCTCTGTTTGGCTCAGAGGCCAGCCTCACCAAGGTTTCTTTAAGTAGAAGGATTAAAGATGACCTCTTTTGCTGAAATGTTTGTGCCAGGCTAGAAAACATCAGGGTGAGAAAGTAATTTTCAAACTGGACAGAGCTAGCAATGGAAAATTAATTCTATGGGTGTTGGACAAAAGAATTGGTTAAAGAGTACTGATTGCAAATCTACTGTTGCTTAGTGAATTCACATGTCTTCAGCAGGCATCAGGGGCAGAAACAGCTCTCACTTGGTTCCTAAACATGTAGGTAATTCTCTACCTTCTAAGTACAAGTGGAGGTGTCATTGTAAAACCTGGTCCAGTGCCAGGAAAGTGCTTCAGTGACACTGAGGAATGGTGCTGCACTGTTTGCTGATCCTGAGTGATTAATACTGCAAAATGGCTCCTGAACTCATCCTCCCCTTACAGAGTCTGTGTGGGTCTGGCAGCTGTGCAAGAATCAGGCTGCATAATCAAAAATTCAGAGAAGTTCAGTTGCTTCAGCAGTGTACACACCTGCCCTTTACCAGTAAAAAAGAGGAGTGTAAATGGAACAACATGATATCCTATTAAATTTCAGGTTTCTATCAAAAATCTCGAGTAGGTTTGAAACAAGGCATTGTGGAACATTGTGGGTTTAGGCAGATTATTCACAGAAAATGTGAGCACTGAAATACTATTTTAACAAAACACTAGTGCAAACAATATTGTTTAAAAACATAAATGCTGTAATACTGTTGTTAATTGATTCATTTTGTCATACATATGTTATAGCTCATATATTAAAATACTATTAGGATAAATAACATGATTAATAATCATGTAACACTACAGAATTATATTAATTCTTGATTATCAGTATCTTTTTTAATATCCCTGGGTATGTGCTGTTAACACTTTCCGATAAAATTTCAGGATGTATATTTTGTCAAAATTTCTCATGAAACAGAAATTCTGTTTCCCAGGAAACCCCAGAGGTTTTTTCTGTTTGGTTTTTTTTTTTTTTCCTTTCTCTATCTGTTTTTGTTTATGATTTTTCTAGAGATTTGTAGGCCGATTCTTGTGTAGATTGTCTGGACTCCAGGCTAAAGAGGTCTTCAGGGTATTTGCAAGGTATCTGAAAGTATGATTTATATTTATTGGAGAGATAATTGTTCTTTCACAAAAAAAAAAAAAAAAAAGGTTTTAAAATTAGCAAAAACTGAAAAAAATCTTCCATAGGTCACCATAATCTTGGTTTATGGTTAGGGTTCTCAGTCACCACACTCACATAAATACAACCTATCTGCATCAGCAGCCTAGTACACCTGGGACCTAAATTAACTGCTAAGTACATTGTGGGGACATTCTGCACTGGGTGATGAAGACAAAAGAAGATTAATTTGACAATTTCATTATTATTTTAGTATCATAGTGCATCACTGATATTCTTCCACTTCTACATGCCAGGGATAATGGAAAGAAACCAAAAATATTAAAAAAGGGACTATATTTAGGCCTACTGAATAACCTCACTATGTATAACCTAATTTTTTAACCTCATCATACTCCTTGCAGTCTCTGATGCCTTCTGAACTGGTGAAACTCAAGAGCCTCACTTTACCCAATATCAGGAAGCAAAAAGCTCTTGAAACAAGTGGGGAAGGGGAGCAGCTTGATGCTGAACCATTGTTCCCACTTACAGATCAGCACAGAAGGAGTAGAGGGAAATGAATGTGGTCAGCAAGGTTTAGGGTAGGGGTTGTTTCAGGGTAGGAAAGGTACTGCTGTGTTACTGCACGCTGCAGTGTCTCTCTGCCCATATGGGATCTAGGCATTTCTTCCTGATCAAAGCCCTTGGGATGTGTATTCAGTTCATTTTGAAGAGATGTTGTTTACATAGCCCAGTCAAAAATATCCTCTAGCCCCCACTTGCTGGCCTGGTACCTTGGTTTCAATGGCAACATCTCATCTGAGATCCAAAACTGCCTTTGTAGGGCAACACAGATTTTCAAATTGTATTTCTATTATAGGCTTTATTCATAGTCTTGATATTTTCTCTGTGTATTCTTGTACCTGAATTTTTCTTTCCTTTTTTTTTTTAATAGAAGCAAAAAACACTGCAGAGTCAGTTAGATCAATCACTACATTATAGCCAATAATACTATAATACAATATAATACAATACAATAATTATATTATATTCAGTTTGTCAATATCCAATACTCAAAATGCTAAAGTTCAACACTTACTAGATTATTAGTCATATTGATAGTAACCAAAAATAATTCATATTTTAAAGTTCAATTGCATTGCTGATGAAGGAGGTTAGTTATACATGCCTAGATGAAATCAAGGCTCAGACATCATACTATTTCACAACATTAGGAAAAGACATATTGGAATAATCATAAAATTTAGACTCCTGTTGATTGCTTGCTCAAACTCCGAAGAGCAGTTAAAACCCAGGTGTAATTAAAAATTCTATTTTTTTTTATTTTTGTTTAATTTGCAAAAACAAATTGTTCCCCAGCAGTAGGAACAGAAAGTCATCCCAGTTATAAAGTGACATTCATGGTGCAGAACAGTTTCTTGAGCCTCAGGTGTTCCTGCCACACCTCATGCTGGGGCGGTTCTTTCCTTTCGAGGTGGTGGAGTTTCTCACCAGCAGTTATTTATATCCCTTGGTAAAACCTTTGTATGATTTTGTCTTACACAACACAGAGACACTGTGAATGCTGACTGACCAAACCCAGCAGCACAGGACACTTGAGCAGGATGGGCACACCTGAACAGGGAGTGCACTGGCCCTGCACAGTATCTATCCATCAGCAGGGCTGAATCCAGATTTACAGGGACAGGCAATGAGATCTGAGATCAACAAGGGGTACAGAAGAAAAATTCACAAGGTCTTTTACAAGTAAATGGCCACCTTGTTTTTTTCTGATGAGTAGCAATAAAATAATTCTCATTTTGTTTCTATTTCTTGTTGATGAATAACCTGTGCTGTTCTTGTTTTGTTCAATATTGTTCTTTTAAGCTGCTGCATGCCCATACACATCAAATACTTACAGAGTGAATTCTATGTACCTGCACGTACATATGCACAGACAGTACAAGATAAAATCTTCTATCATGATCCCCAGCAGCTAAGAAACATTAAACCTGTCACTGATTCAGACAACAGCACTAAACACCAGACTACTGCCTTGACTCAAACTAAATCATATCTTTTCCTCCATGTCCTATACAAAGTAGGCCTGCTATAACAGTGCCCTCATCTCAAGAGAAGCCTCAAAGCCAGCACAAATACAGAAATATCAGCAGTTTTGAAAAGCGCAAGAGGTTTATGGCCTTTTTCCTTCCTCTGTCAGTCCTACCCATACCTTGCCTTTTGGCTTTGCAGAGGTTTAAAGTTGCCATGCGTGAGCTAACAGGCAGAAGGCAGCTTTCCCCCTGAAAAAGCTGCCTGCAACTGCGGATTTATTTAAATGTGAATGTGTAGCTGGTCTCCTGCATGCAAAATAAAGCAGGTGTTAAAATATTAAACTCTACCACTGTCCACTATTCATTGCATCCAACTGGTGCTGTCAGAAGCAAGCTGCTTGACTAACCAGGACCTGTGATTTAGTGTGACATCCCAACTCTAATTACTCCCTCCTCCTGATTCATTTTCTCAGCCTCCAATTTTCAGATTCAGAGAGCCTGGATTAGAGGGGCTGTGGGTACAGTTGTGTGCAGGAGAGCTGGAAATGCACTTGCCTCTGAATGCAGAACATAATGAATCACCTTGGGGCCCCTGAAATTATTTGCTACAAAGCTAAGGCTTTCTCAAAGGGCAATTTAACCTGCTCTTGGGTGTCTTTGTGGCGTCTTGGAAGATTCGTCAAGTCTCACGTGCTAAGCATGGGTGTCACGCAGCTGGCTCTGACCCCAACTGTCTGCACCAGCCACTGTCACCCACAGAGCCTCTGCTGCTCTGTCCCATCTGCTGGGCAAAGATATACCTTTTTCTGGCATGAAAGACCACAAAACTGACAGCACTGATATTATTCCCCTGTGCAATGCTGTGTCCAGATTCATGACGGGATGGATCAGGTCATGTGGCAGGGCAGCCTCAGACTTCCCCGCTGCACATCTGGACCACGGGCAAACCACAGATAACAAATTGCAAAGAAAATAATCAGAAATATTTTGAATAAATATACTCTGCTGCAGGGTTAGTCTGTTCACATAACTTACAGTTCCCCAAGAATAGTCCTTGATGTCCTATGATCAACAGCACTGGCAATAAGAAACAACAGCATATTTAAAGCACTCTGCAAGATGCTATTTTCTCTAGAAAAATATTTTCCTGTGTTGAAGAAAGGGAATATTTTGTTGAACTTACTAAAATATTATGATATTTTCTTTTGAAATTTGCCAGTTAAATCAGAAACAACAGAGACTTTCTTTTTGAGAAGAAGAGAGGGAATAAACCCTCTACTTTCTTTTATTTTTTGTTTGTTTTTCAGAGGAGAAAGGCAAAACTTGAAAGTGTTTCCCAGGAAAATGAAAACAAGACTTTCCAGACTGTTAAGAAATGTTCTAAGAAATTTTTATAGCCTCCATGCACTTTAGAAGGTTAAAATAAAAGCTCTAAAGGTATTCAGGTTTGACTTTGACTGGCCAACTTTCATTAATTATGTTTTCCCAACATTTTTAATTTTGGTTGGTTTAAGTGTTAGCTAATGTGCAGGAAGGGAATAATTTTTTCATAAGGAAATACATCTCATATACACCATTAAAGCTGCCAGTTGTTAAGCAGTGAGATGAGGGACCTCGAGAGTGTTTCCCCAAAGTCCACATTTCAGGTTAGGTGAAAGGATTATGTCCCACATCAGGTGATGTAATAGATGGCAGGCAGGGTGCCACTGCTGTGTGGGTTGATCATACCAAACACCTGCTTTGCTACCTGTGAGTTGCCAGTCCATTGAAGATATCAAAACATCGAATTTAGCTTTCACAGAGCTCTCCCCAAGAACTGATACCCTGTGAAGCACCAAGCACCTACCTTCTACTTCATGAGTAAACCAACCTGCCATTCTGCCTGCTACAAATATTTTTGGAGCATGCAGCAGATTTCTTACCAAAAAGCTGCAATGGAAAAATCTGACATTAAAAATTTCTTCTATAAAGTGCATCAATCAGGCTTGTCCTGCAGGTTGCAGGCAGCTCTGGACACCCTTCACTTACTCTTGTTTCAGATAGAAGTGGGTGTTCTTTATAACGCATAAATTGTTATTTTGTGCAGTGTGATCAGCGCCACATGGACTGGGCTTACTAAGGAGTATGTGCAAGGTGGAGAATTCCTCAGAGATCAGTGAATCCCTCCTGGTGTTAACAGCAATTCACATATACACGGATACTGAAAGCACCTGGACTAAAGCTGGACAAGCAGGTCTGTACTATTTATCACTCATGATGGACATCTCTTTCCTAGGAAAATTTGCTTTGGTAATCCATGATCTCAACCCATGGGTGGATGATTTGGACACAATTTTCAAATTAATCGTCTCTAATAGTAGTTCCAGACTAGAAACACAAACTAATTTATCAGTCCAAATTCAAGACTGCAGATTTCCAGTATTTTCTTTTCTATATGAGATAACTCACAGGACATTCTTTCTCCTTTTCTATTCTTTTATTTCATTCTTTATTTCCTTCTTGTCTTTTGCTGTGAGCTCACTCATCCTGTTTCCTCTTGCAAAATACTATTTTTAAAACAAACATTGTCAGTAACTTCATTTTGAATGGATCAAATTTTAATTTGAGGTAACTGAAAAAATTTCTCTAAAATAATAATTTTTTAAATTTCTCTAAAATAAAATAATTTTTTAACATTATTTATTAATTTCAGTATGCTACTTCTGAGTATTTAGTTAAGATAAGGACCCTTTTTTGCTGTGCATTTTATAAATATACAAGAATATATTGTTCCTGCTCCAGACTATTTATTGTCCAGATAAACAAAGGACAAGGCAAAATGAATAACATACAAGGAAGTCAAAAGGGGAGAAAAAAATGCCATCAGTGGTGGTTCTGGCTATTTATATTGTTTAGGAACAGGATTGCATTTTTGTTGCCAGTCTGGAATGTACAAGTTTCTCTTTTGGCGTTTAGTCCTATTAAGGCAAGTAAGAGAGACATCTATACACATTTTCTGCTACATATTTATTTTGTGCAATGGCTTGTGAAAGAAAATGCTGACTTCTTTTTCTAGCTCTGAAGTCGTTTCTCAGTGTGTGTGGGAAACAGCAGAGACTGCAATTTAAGTCTGTTGTTGAATTTACAAATACCTTCAAATCTCAAACTACAGCACCATTTGAAACCTTGGACAGTGAGTGGGGGCTGGGCAGCTTTAAACAGCCTCCTCCCTGGTGTCAGCTCTCAAATGGAGTTTCTGGATGTCTCAAACATGCATTCACCAGTCCCTGCTTTCCCTGGGGGGAATGGGGCTGCAGCTGAGGTGCTGTGGGTTTGGCTTGGGGTGGGGGATTGTGCAGGCTCTCTCTCAGGCAAGGCAGAAGTCCCCCGGGTGACCCTTGATGACTCTGCCATTCTGTTGTGAATTATAGGAGAGCTTACAAGATGCTTTGCATTTCCATTTCTGGCTAGAAATGTTGGAGGAGAAAGATATCTTTTCCTCTTCTTGCTCCTAAGTCTGTCTATAATACCCATCAGGGAAGCACTCTGATGTATGAAACCAGCACTGACTCAAGATCAAATATAAAGCCAAAGAATCGGTGTTGCATTCATTGTAACCTGCCTAGTCTTTGTTACAGCCTGTATGTATGTAGGCTTGATTAAAGATCATAATATAAATAATTTAAAAATTTATATTTCTTCCTTTTTTCAACACTGTCATACAATATAATTATATGATTTCTAGAGAGTACTTTAAAATGAATTATAGGGCATTCTCTTCTCATTCTTTGTTACAATTGAACTACTGAGCCTTCTGTAAATACCATTCCAAATAATCATGAAGCATCCTATAATTCAATTATAAATAACCTCTGAGAACCATAAAATGATATATTCTAGGTTAGTGACACAAACAGATGTATTCACCATCATGACTGTAAAATGAAACCTAAAACAAACCCAGCATTTTCACTTGCTTTTGATTTGTAATGTTACGCTGTGCATGAGAAGTACAATGGAGCCTATACAGTCTGTAATACTCTCCCTGGAACTAGGCCTTCTCAGAAAAACATAGTTGAAATCAAAACAATACAAAATGTTCAGTATATTTCCCCCCCAAAAAAAAAAAACCAACAAAACAAAACAAAAAACACCTTACTCAGCAGAGGATGTGATGTAGATACACAAGAAGCATTAACAACCATTGCAGGAAAAGATGCATTTTTCTAGCACTGGTTACAAAAATCACGATGTGACATTTCTAAGGATGGTGTCTTACTGTTATTTATGTATTAACTTCTGAGACCTCCTCATCTTGTAATAATTTGTCTTTACACTACTGAATGGTAAAACAGGCGTTTAGAATAAACAAAAATTGGTAAATCAGTGTGACAAACTTAACTTGGGGAGAAGAAGGACTGTTCTTCATCAGGTGACCTAAAGCTTGATAAATTTGTGCTTAACTCAGACATTTTAAATACAGAGGCCATGTTGTTACTGTTGTTTATCTCAGTGTTCGCGATGCTCAGATGAAAAAAGACATACAGTATTTAGATCACACAAGACCAAGACAGCGATAAAGCATTGTACTGTGAAGCAAAGTTTAAAGAAAATACTAGAAGTAGTACCCAGGATTGCATTAGGTTAATGGTGGTGAGAGAAACTGAACAGGGTGGGAAGTTATATTTTGACAGACCCCCCAGTACATTGTGCTGAGCACACACAGTAAAACCCACAGGTTCTGCCTCTTGCAGTGTCACCTCCATCTCCACCATGGCCTGAGGCTCCAATAAGTGTGAGCCAGAGCTGATTGGCAACTAAGAGACAGCTCATGAGTGTGAGCCTCACAAGGACTGGTGGTCATTTAAGGGGGCAGAAATGAAGCTTCCTCTCAAGGCTTGAGTCAGCAGAGCAGAGCACATTTTGATAAGATGTGTGAAGACATGAGTTTATTAAGCACAAGATAAAATGCTGGTCTAGGTGGATTTGATTCCCAACAACCCTGGGTGAAACCTCACAAATGTATCATCTCAGATGTCACTGTGGCACCCAACACCACCCTCTGCTTTTTTAGCTCTATCGCCAAGTGGGAGGAATAAAATTGATGATCTTCTTCTAGCGGCTTTGATAAATAAGTGTTACTGTTTCCCTGCAAGCACCTGTTTCCTTCCTACATCTCATCTTGGGAGATTTTTTAAAGAATTTTTTTGCCTAAGAAGCAGCTGAATTCCAAATCCCAGGTCACCCCCCATCTGTTTGCAGAACACAAGCTAGTTAATTTTGGGAATGCTAAAAAAAAGTTCTAAAAAGCCTCTTTCACATTGATGCTCCCCAAGACTGGAAGGCAAGGCATATGGGGGAGCAGCAGTTGGTGGAACAATTTTATCTGTGGTACGAGAAACTAGATAAAAGTGTTCTTGTGAGGACACATGATAAATGGTAAAGGCAGATTCGATGATCACCTTTTCCCTCTTGGGCTTTTATTACCTACATGTTGCGCAGCTGGTACTGACAATCAGTAATGTGTGTTTAGCTATTTTAATATTCACTTTTGGAATAGGGCGGCAGAGACCCCCTGTTTTGTGGTTTGTGGCTCTATAGGTGTTTATAATTTGCAGCTTTCCATCTGCATGGAAATTCACGCTCACTTCTGGGCACAATGTTGCCAGGAGGACATAGATAAGCTAAAGGGAGCTTGGAGAAAAGGAACAAAAGTTATTGTGAGACTGGAAGGAGTGATATATAAAAGAGATAAGTATGCACAGCTTGACTAAACAATGACTAATTGCTAGAGCATAATAACAATTCTGAAAGGAGTCTTAATTGATTTATCTGAGGAATGCTCAAGGCTTCTTTTAAGATGCTTTACTATTAGAATTATTTATCTGTCTAGGTTAAGGGTACAATTGAATACTTCTCTCCTCATTTATGTTTGAAATTAGGGAAAACTAAACACACACAGGACCATAAGCATCACAAGGTTATTCAGATGCCAGTGGCACTTAAAATATTCTTTCCTGAATAGTCTTGTGTGTCACCAGAGGAAGCTAATGGGTATCCAAGAGTCTCAGACGGTGATAAACAAGGACATCAAGTGATAATGGTTACAGGAGCCTTAACAGTGAGTTAGCCTAATCCAATACACAAAACGACATGGCCTGTGAATTGCTGGATAACAAGGAACACCGGCCTTGAATCCTGGCTAGGGTGGCTAGCACAAACTGTGCAATGAAGCTTATTAAATGTGGGGAGAAAAGATACTTCCAAAAAGTTTAAAATATTAATTTTTAACACTCAGATGGTATAAAATGTCATAGCTGCACTGACTTTAGCGGCACCGTGTTGATTTGCATTAGCTGAAGTTCTGTCTCTAAATTCTTTAAGAAAACCCAAAATGAAACTATAATGAATTTATTTTTGGAAGGACACCATCTGGTGTTTTATTGCTAGCTGACAAGAAGTAGGAAAGGATAGTCTGACTGCTGGTTGCAAGAGCAGTGCAGGATTTGCATTTACAAGGGCTAGTGAGGATGATATTTAACCAAATATCTCTTTTTAACAGGTCCCCTTGCAATCATCTATAAACTGGAGATGCACTCAAACCAAATCCAGTGACCTGGATATCATAAACTGTCTCTTTTTAAAAGTGATGTAAACTGGGAATAATGGCACAATTCTGTCACGCTTCAGAAGGAAATTAACCCCCTGTCTAGATTTCTATTGTACCGTACCAATCATCTCCATTTAATGGCTTCAATATTTCTGTTGATTATAAAGCTGGCTTTGAATATAAGTTAAGCCACCTTTCAGGATTCATAAACCAGTAAAACTAAGGAACCTGAATCCTTACCTGGATGCTAATTTCATTGCATTCTCTGATTGCCTTCATTTTTTTCCGTGTCTGTCTCTTCCTCTACACTATACATAATTTTTCTTGTTTTCCCAGAACATAATTCTCTGAAGAATAATCCCTCATACCACATTACACCACAAGCTTTCCTGCACTGCTGTTAATTACTTTTGGGAAAAGAACATCTAAGTTTTATTCTAATTCTTTAAATTTTGTAGCTGTCTCAGATGCGCCTCCTTTTGATTCCAGTTCAGTGATAATTTTAGCAGAGCCTTTAGGTAGAACCATCAAATTAAGGGAGGGCAGAAGTTTTCTGAGAAAGATTAAATGATGATGGTCTGAGAGGCAGTCAGTTAGTTTCTCACCTCAAGCAAGAGCCAGCCACAAAGCAAGTGCCAAAAGTGTCTGAAGAGATAAGCATGAGTGTGGGCTATTTAGTAAGGGAGAGCTAAGAAAGCAAAATGATTGTTGTATTTGCCTATCTTTATAACGAAATGCAGACATGGCTGATTGGTGGGATTACAACAGAAATTATGGATACAACTTCTGCAGAATTGCATGTTCTTTAGAGGATTATCAAAAGAACCTTTGTTTCAAAGTATCAGTATTAATTTTTGTGATTAGCAAGCAGCAGTTGTAGCAAGTAGTAAGAACAAAAGCAACTGTGAGAACTGATCTGAAGACTCCTCATTTGCTTGTGAAACCAGGGTTTCCCTGATGAGGCGAGAGATTTGCAATTCTCCACCAGTAAGGTCTTTCTGGTGCTGGAGCCCATCTCTGCTGCTCCCAGGCTGCAGTTTGGTTCAAGGGCCCTCAGTGAGGACCAGCAGCAGGGACCAGCCATCCCGAAGGTTTGAGCTGTGACACAGTGGTTCTATCACACTGGATTCGTTGGATCTGTGGGGTGAGCTCTGAGGGGGACCTGGGGGTCTGAGCTAGATGTGAAGGCATTTGCTTTTAGGAGCCCCTGAAGTTGTGGCTAACTCAGCTGGCTTTACAAATACTGCTATGACAAAATAGATGCTCTTCTTTCCACTACACACTGTTCTCAGGCTATTTGGAGTTAAATTGTGAGCAGTTGCCAAAGAAATGCCAGATCACAAGAGTAGTATGCAGTCAGGGGACTGTGTATAACTTCTGGTATCTAAGGAACAGTACATAAGGATAATCCCATAGTTTCAGCATTAAAACAGATAATACTTTTATTACCTTTACTTCTATTAATACTGCTTGGAAAATAAAAAGTTAATATATAATCATAATTACAGTAGGTTGGGAATTATAAATAAGACCATAAATAGTTCCCCTTAGTCAGATTCCAGAATACAGAAAGCAATGTGCTTCCCCTGCTGCCTGAGTGTGCTTAAAAGGAGATAGTCCTGATGGAGAGCAGCCACACAGAGACCGAAGTGAGTAAAGTAGACAGATCCTCAGGTATGCCTCCAAAAGTCATATAAATCCAAACTTCACAGCCAAGAAACGTGGGACACAAAGAACATCTTCCTAAAGGCAGACACAGAGAGATCCAAACTCCACTGTCCATGGAACGGTGAAACAGGAGCTGTAGGCAAGCATGGTTGGAAGGCAGAGGAGCTGACCACTCATCAGGCAGTTACTGCCAGACTCCTTCACATGGCTGTGGTCCCAGCCCATCAACCCTTCTGAGACCAAGATGTATCAGCCCGGGCACCATACAGGGCCAACAAACTGAAGTCAAACTGGAAAATTAGCTGGTGAGAACATACTGCACTGCTCTGTGATGGTAGATTAATAAATTCAAGTTTCCAGTGCTCTGCACTCCACATGCTTCTGTGCACACACCCCCATTTAAATAACAGGTTACTTAAATAATTAATGTGTTTTAATGTCTCCATGACTTTGCCCCAGAATTCCTATGTGTTCTTGGGCAACTCGTTTTACCTCTCTGGCCTTTAGTTCACCATTTGCGACATAAATGTGCAGCCAGAGCTCAAATAACAAAGATAACAGAAAAGTGGAATAACTCAGAGAAAGGGAAAATATGGATATTTGAGTCCTTGTGATGCAACAACTGTACAATGAGAGGGTGGGGAGACACAAAAGATCTGTGATGGTGTTGCCTGTGAAGTGCAGGGATTCCTGAATAACCCAGAACTAAAGCATTTAGTCCACCCTGCACACTCCTGCCCAAGCATAGCTACAGAGTGGATGCTTAGACAGATCTACCCTGGGTGCTTCTGCACTCATGGCATGGGTAATGTTATGTGGATAAGCACCTTAGGGATACTGTGCCGAAGGGTGTTAAAAAGTACTAAAATACGCATAAAAGATGGATAATATCATCTTGTAGCGAGCAGTGTTGTGATTGAGATAGTTCAACATGTGATGATTAACTCTGGGTGACAAAATGTTCTTTTGCTGCAAAGTACCTTGTGAGAAGCAGTAGATGCAGCAAATAAGCAGACAGACACTGACTGTAGTCTTTCCCTGGGTACAAGTGATGACCTGTAACAGAAAGATTTCCCTAAAATTATTTTTTTACTTTCTATCCAACTGCTTGTGTAAGTCATACCCTTTGCAACAAAGGCAAAAGTGGAATATACTGTCAACCCTGGATAAATGGCTGAAGTGAAAACATTTTCCAAGCACTGAGTGATTTAGGAACTTGTATATGACTTCAGTGTAGGATTTATGGTCATACACTGTTATACATTATATGCACATAACAAAAATGTTATCCAAAAGCCAAAGTCAGAGAAATAATGAGTGATTAAGAGAGAGAATTCCCAATATGCTGAACTATGATTAGGCTGGTGGGAGTGCTGCTGTGAGAATTAAATTTCAACAAAAGTAACTGTTTTATCTCGTCTGAGTAATTCAGTACATTCTCACTTTGCTGTTACAGCTAGGAGTAGCTTTCTTTCTGTATAATTTATTCAAATATCCCAAAGGGTCAGATAAGAAAATTGCTTTCTTGGAACCAATAATGAATATGGGGTCAGTCAATGCAAAACAATAAGGTACATTACCAAAAAATACTGTTCATATCAAAATAATGTCTTTCTCTAAATTATGTTTTCAACTATTCCTTCCAAAACTGGAGAATCTGGACCACATCCCCATTTATAGACTTTCTGTTACAGATGTAACACTTCTACTTAGCCTCCTCATTCAGCCTGTCAGTCTTCTTTGCTGTGGAACATTCTTCTTTCCTTCTTTGAAGCACAGAGCACACTCTTAGATATACTTGAAACCCCTTGATTTAGCTGGACACTTCCCAAACTCCCAACAATTCTTCTGAAACTGCAGGTTCCTGGTCACAAAGTGACACAAAAGTATTGAAAGGAGGCTTAGTAACATTTCTAAATTGCTTTGAGGCTACCTGCATTCTTCAAGACTTAGATTTTTAAATACAAAAGTTCGTAGTGTCTTATCTTACCCCTATTGTGATATAAGGAAAACTAATTTTTCAGGCCAGGTGAATCCTGCAGCAAGTTCTCCTTATGCATCAGTGTCTCCTTATGCAGCACAGCACCCTGCTCTTAAACTACTTTTGTTCTCTGTGTTTGTACTCATATGGGCAGTGACTTCTTCCCGATCTTTCCTAGATCCTTCCCATACTCCCTATTATCATCTGCATAGAAAGAATATTATTCTACAGGAGTGGGCCAGCAAGTGAGAGGCGGTCAAAAGCCCTTTTCATGCCTTCTCAGTGTTGACCTTCAATACGGCTTCAAGAATCTTCCCTACGTAGAGCAGCAGCTACAGCTGAATTCACTGCAAAATGTTAATTCAGTGTAAAGACATGCCAGTGTACCACAGCAGTGGATCAATGCTGGTGGAAGGGAAGGAATGAGGAGTTTGATGTGTATTCTACTCTGCTGCAAGCTGCTTTTCCAATCGCACCACCTCCCGTGTATGACATCTCCTTCGAAAGCAGAATCAGGGTTTTACAGCTGAAGTCAGCAGTCACTTGATATGAAATCTCTACAAAATCTGTTTTTCCCAGTGGATTCTGAATTCTTTCTTTTCCAAATCAGTATCACTGCATGGAAACTCTTGATGGTGTCTCTGGGGTCTAGCCTATGAGCACCATGTAAGAGGGAAAGGTGGAAGCACTCCACTAACTTCCTTAATTTCACTTCTTTTTGCTTATGATTATTGAAAAAAAAAAAAAAAATGTAGCCCCAAGGAAGAAACCTAATGTAAAAAACTGTGATCATGTATACAAAAAAGATTTAGTACAGGAGCAGTGCCTTGATGCTGGGCAATAAAATTGTTCTTTCTACATAGTAATTTTTCAATAGATGACATAGATCTATAATAAAACTGATTAAAAGTTATCCTCCATTTGACCTTTTTCAAGGTGTACTACCATCATACTGTCATGTGATGGTGATCTTTGATTTTCTTCTCACAATATTTTATCTGACACAGTTGATAAAAAAAAAATCCATACTTATTGAATATTGCACTGTCGTTGATTCTGATGTCAAGCCACAGCCATCATCTCAAATTTTGTCTCCCTAAGTGTAAATACCCATAAAAAAATACTTGATGTTTAAATCTACCGAATCAATTTCATCTTCCAAATCAAGAAAGACCCTTAGGTACTATTGATTTTAGTTTTAAAAAGAATGGGCTTTTTTTGTCCATTTTAGAAAAAAAATATATGGAAAAGAGATTACTGTAAGGTTCCATCCAAGGATGGAATTATTCCATAGTTTTCCTTGCAGAAATAGTAGTTAAGAACCTCAGAGAACTCTCAGCGCTAATGAATAAATTCCAAGGATTGTCTTCTATCAGAAGAGTACCCCAGTGGTGACGCCTGATCTCCAGGTGGCTTTCCAGCAGTCGTGACTGACACAATGACTCTGACATTCCATCAGCAGTAGAGCTGCATCGGCTGAGGGAGGGACAAGCTGGCAGATGGTGTTGCTGCTGAAATTTCAGGGTTGCTCTGGGATTCCTATTCATATTCACACTGTACAAGCAGAGAAACCTCCAGCAAACTCTTGTCATCACATTCTTGTGATTTCCCTCCAAGCTCTTCCTTCCCTCGCCTTGCAGTTCTTGGTGAGGATTTTATCAGCTTATTTGCCAACTCTGATGTAATAATACAACTCCTATGTAACAGATGCAGAAACTGGAGAGAAATTAAATTATTTACCCAAAACCAAACAGACAGACAGTGGCAAAATAAATATGGTGGTCACTTATGTGGTTAAAGTTTCAAAAATCCTTATCCTTGACTGTAAATGACATATCATTTTACATGTCCTTTAAATCCATTTTTGTCACAATGCTTGATTTACAGAGACCTGCCCGTTGATTGTCAAGAATGTGGTCATGGATCCTTAGAAGGAAAGTACAGGAAGGTCCTGGAGGAGGGAGATGACCTGTAAGCTCACTTTAGAGATGATGTCATCGATAGATGGCATTCACCACAGTCCCAGCAACACAATACTGACAGTTCAAATTTTACTCCAGCCAAACAGGTCTGGGTTTTTTGTCATTATTCAGGCAATCAATGTCTTTTACCAGGTCTATGCTTTCAGTGTTATTAGCTGTTCTCAGGTCTTGGGTTTGTTAAAAGACAGGAGGATTAAATATAATTCATGGTATTGACTGCAGGTACTTTGGCTGTTCTGTGTACAATTATATTATGATTACCTTAATAACTAATGGGTCAATCTATGTTCTGTAGTAGCATCACTGAGAATATTCATGGTCAGACAGCCCTGTTGCCTCCTCGTCCTCACATATGCAATGCATAACAGGTAATGCATGGAAGAGTAAGGGTCAAATCTTCAGTTTTTGTAAACTGGCACAATTTCACTCAGTAAAAATAGATAAAAAACCTAAACAAATTATTTTCATTTCCATAAGGGTAAACAGACCTATCTTATGCATAGTTGGCTTAACATACTTGGCTAAATGCTGACCTTGCTTCCAGCAATTTAAGCTAGGAACAGTTCCGCTGTGGAGAGTTGTAGGAACAGCTCTTATAGAAGGATAGTGTGGATGAGGAAGAGGGAAGAACAAAGAGGTAAAAGACCAACAAGACAAAAAAAATTTGATCAACAAACCTGTGGCAAGATCAGGAACAGAAAACAAAAGACAGATTGGCAGCAAATGAGAGCTGTCCCGGCCCTCTTCACAAAGAGGTTGGGATCATGCTCTGCTTAACCATGCATAGTCTTAAGAATTGATCTTGAAAGTATTCATACCAAAAACAAGCAACCTTAATACTCCTGTCCGTTTTATTGTGAGCATCAAACTAAGAATTATTTGCAGAATTATTAGAGAAATCAGGTAGAAAATTCCAAATATTGATGAATTTTAAAGGGAAAAAAAGATTAAAATATTTGAGTGGAAAAAGTATTATTGGATAGGATCTACAAAATTTGAGATAACCTTATTTTTTATCATTTTTTATTTTTTTTTCCTGTATTAGATATTTGGTGATAATATACTGCATATTGGAATGCTAAACCTCCCATTGAATCAGTCTTAGAGTCTACTATATGATCTGTCACTTGATGGTTGTTTTAGAAGCGTAATAATCACAAAAAGTGCCTAAGAAGAGTATACAGAAACATAAAATAAGGGAATCCAGAGAGAATAGGAGAAAAGGCTATTATGCAATACCCCATCTAAGTCAATTCTCTGAGAAAGTGCCATCAAATAAATGTTATTGTTCCCATTTAGGACTCACTTATTGCTTGCAATAGGTCTAATTTAGCAAATCAGTGACATACATTAAGTCTATGGAGTTTAAATACAAGTTTGACTGTTTTTCTGATTTAAGTCATTATATCCTTCTAAATTATTGTGGAATTCCAATACTGAAGTACAGAGGACATCCATCAATATAATGAATAGCAGAATGGGAATGAACACCAAAACCCTCTAATCCTGAAACCAACAAATGAGAAGAGAGAGAAACCTACTATAGATAGAGAACAAGAAGATTTCTGAACCCAAGAAATTACAGAGCATGGACTCCAATTCAGAAAACAGAAACACATTCCCAGTGATCTCCTTGGAGAAACACATAAACAAGGGCAACCAAATTATGGTGTAAAAATTATGAAAATAATTTAGAAAGCAAGAGGACTTAGTGAACAAATTAGAAGAGAGAATCTAAATCCACATATATTTTAAGGATAAACCTTGAAGATATGAAGGAGTTGAGGAGCAATTAAGGACTTATATATATATATATATATAGACATATAAGAAAGAACCTAAGTGAATTCTTGGCACTGGTCTCCTTTTACTCCAAAGGATGCCTGCACATAATAGGCCTACTCTTTCAGATAGTAATGATGAGGTGATCTCAGAGATTGCACTGCCAACAGAAAATGCTGGAACAAACTGAAAGAATAAAGAGCAGTAAGTCATCAGCTCCGGACTGTGAGAGAAACTGTAGAGAAATATTCAAGACAGTGGAAAAGACAACACTGTTTAACAGGTTCTCCTCCCTGCCATTAATACAGGACTATTCAATTACAATGGCAGACTACAACTTTAGAATATAAGAAGTAAATCCTTTTTTTTATCACAACATCTAGCAAAGATCAGGCATTTCCAGAGATGTTGTTGTTATCACATTTGCAACAGGACTTCATACAGCTATACCATGGTCATAATGATCCTTTTTGATGTTCAAATTACATGAAATATTAGTGATATAAACATTTGAACAGATCTGTTATTGGCTATTGTTAGTAACAGGATAGTGGGCAAAGCAAACCATTGGTCTGCCTTTTAGGACAGTTCCTAAATGTTTAAATTATCACTCATTTTGTGTGTCATGTTGTTATTCTTAATGTCAACTATATAAAAAAATAAAAAATAATTCAGAAATAACAACATAATGTTGTAAAACCATAAAGAGCAAATAAGATTAGAAAAGCCATTTCCTTTATTGGGATTTGTGAGCTAAAGGTTAACTTCCAATTAGAGTTTAAAAGGAAGAACTTTTATTCTGCGTTGGCTGAGGCTTTTAGCAAATCACATTTATATGTGCAGAACATTTGTATATTTCCTAATAACTTTCCATTACATTAAAGGCTGTAAGTTTGCCACCAGAACATGTACAGCCAATCTGGACACAAGATATGCAGTGATAAGATTTGTTAATATTGCATTATCAGATGCTATTGCTTTGCAATTTATTGCAATTATGCTACCATTCAGTTGCCAGGTAAATACTATTTGCCAGCCTTGTACTGCTACATGTAAATAATATTCAGTAGAGGAAGATTAATTCCTGTGTCACATTCATATTGTGGCAAAACAGCAATAATAGTATTGTATTAAAAATAACATAAAGGAAAAAGATAAATAGTGCAAAACAATAACCGACATATTTAAATAATAGCAGGCCCAGGGGATTAAGTGATACTTTGCATTTTTATAGAGCTTTCAATATAAGGATCTCAAAACACTTCACAAACATTAGCAAAATAAGCCTCCCAACACTCTTTAGGTAGGGAAATATTATTATCCTCATTTTACAGATGAATAAGCTTCTTTATGAGGAAGATAAAGCCAAGTGAAGTTCCCAAAGCCACAAAGCATGTCAGAAGCAGAATTACTAAATAGGCTCCGTGCTTAGATTACACAGAGACAGAGACCTTGACAGATAGAACAGAATCCATAATATTTTCTTGGAAACTAGGTCACGTGCTATACAGTCACCATTTTAATGAGAATTACAGACATGAAAAGGCCAAATTTTAATTTCTGAAGTCAAAACTAGACTACAGTTATACCCTCCCACCACGCTGCCTGCAGACTGCCCATGGAGTCTCAAGGCTCATTGTATGAGCATCACAGCTCACAGATCCCAGGGGTCCTAGCTGGAATCCACTAAAGGCTTGTCCCACACTGCCCACACTTCTTTAATCTGACTCACATGAACACAAATTCCTTTTCCATCAGCCTGCAGATTTTCTTTTCCTGTTTTCAATTGATAAAAGATGTTTTTTGTCTGTCAGTGATGTATATTTCAGAGTGGGTGCAAGCAGACCATAAAGAAAATTATTTTTTCTTCCCGAACATACTCTTCTCTTAGCAGCTTGGGTTATTACAGGAATGTATTTTACAGACTTAACTGCAGTATGATTCACTATAAAATCTGGATGATATTTGATGTAGTAGACAAGATAGGAAGTAGACAGTTTATGTCAGATATCAAGAGCCCCATTCTGACAGAGCAGCTGTACAGGAAAATCTAGAGTTATCTTGGGTTTTCATATCTGTATCAAAGTGCAGAACCTGACTGCTGTCACAAATAATAGAATCAAATGCTAAGAATGAAACAAAAGCATTCAGATCCAAGTTTGTGTGTTTTTTTTTTTTGGTTTTTTTTTTTAATTATTTTATTTTATGGTAATAAGAAGTAAGAAGAGGCAGCTGGATTCTGCCCATTTTAGGAGGAAATAATGCACTTCCACTTATTTCTGATTGCTACAGATCCGACTGTCACTGCTGCTCAGTCACTCTCAGGGCAGCAGAATCTTCATCACTGCCATCAGAAGGAATGCTCTCGGGTATATGGTGTGATTTTGGGGTTGACCTGTGCAGGGCCAGGAGTTGGATTTGATGATCCTTGTTGGTCCCTCCAACTTGGGATATTCTATGATTCTATGATTAATACATACACCTATATATATGTACACACATACACACACATGCATAGTATCCATGGATGGCCTGAGCTTTCCAGGCAGGGTTGCAGCAGCTTCAAATCCCCTTTCACAGCAGGACAAGTCTGCCCCTATAGTTGCAGAAAAACTCCTGAAACTCTTGTCCCTAGGAAATGTGCTCATGTCAGTTGTTCACATGAGGAAATGGGTTTTTACAAGATGTTTAAGCAAATCTAACAAACCTCACTGAAAAGAAATATGAAAAGAAATTTTCATATCCAGCTTTTTGGCTGGATCCATACCCGCTGCACGGTCACCAGTCACAGACCAAAGGGGATGCATGGCCAGGAGCAGAGATGGAGGCTGGAACACCCTTTGCAAAACAGTTCACAGTTATTTCATTGTAAAATGTCTGTAAAGCTACATTTTCCATCTTTGAAAGGGTATAAGACTTTTTCTCATTCATTCATTCATTCATTGGCAATTTTTGATATTTAGAAAAATGTCCTACTTAGAGCTATTTTCAATGCAGACTTACCTATATACCACTGCAGAACTACGTCACTGCCCTAGCTTCAAAAACCCTTGAGAATCTTTTTCCTTCCTCTGAATGCAATGAGGGACAAAGGCAATAATATAATTCTCATGACATAATGTTTTCATTAAGTAGCACAAATATCAAACACTTGGTTCCCCACTATTTTTGTCTCGAGCAGAAATATCCTTACTCTGACAACAACAACAAAAGCCTATCCTTAAAAAACAGTGTGACAAAATAAATCTATTGATATTTTGTTATGTTTCATAAAGGCACTTTCTTCAGTTTGTCAAAAAGTGTGCAATATTCTCACAGTGCAGAACAGTAGGCACTGAAGAGCTTCCTAAATCAAAGTTTCTGAATAGAAATGTTTGAAACAATCCATTGTTTTCTTACTAAGTCACTACATTCAGTAAGAAGCCCCCAAAACTCCAGTTTACAGCAGAAAAGAAGCAGAAGCAGCACCATCATTAGTGGTTTATGTTCCTGCAACAGTGAAGAATTATAGCATGAATTTTTCCACATAAACCTGAATGAGTAAATGAATATATGTGTATATACTGAAAACAAACAAGTCCTTGTTCATTTTTAAGGAAGGAAATTGAGGAAATCTTAAGTGTGATAATGAACAAAAAGCTTCAAAGAAAATCTTCCAGTAATAGTCATTCAAAGGTGGGATGTTTTCTTCTTCTCTGGGCACAAGGTTTGATTCTGTTCAACAATACTCACTACAATAATTCATCATCTGTGAATAACTATCCAATAAAATTGGATATAACTCAGTTATCCAATTTTACATGCTATAAAGTTTCTATAAAGTCAGGGACAGAAAATACTCTTGAAGTCACCTGGGAACTGGTGTAAGAAGCTCTTTAACATTGTAGAAAAAATCTTTAATCCCAGGAAATTGTCATGTCCATTTAAGACATAGCAGGAAAGTATTGGGATTAAAAAGTCAGAATGAGATTTCTAAATGGAGGGAAAGCAGCTGGATCCATCTTTTTGGGGGGGAATTTTTCTAAAATGGTGGTTCCTAGTGCTTCACAGTGAACATACCTCTGCCCACAGCATGCCACTAGTTCAACAGTACTCCAAATGCTGATGATGTCCTGACCCCAGTTCACAGATGGAAGTGGAGTGCAAACAAAACAAGAAAAAGAAAAGGAAATGTTATTCTAGAGGTTTGTCCTGATTTTGCTGAATTTATGAAAGGATGAGCAAATAACTGGCTGTAAAAACTATAACTGAATAATGGTAGTTGAAGAGAGGGAATAAAAAAAAAAAAAAAAAGACATTGAAAAGAGTAAGAAAAAAAAAGTATTTAGACTAGAACCAGCTGTTCAGTTGCCCTGGATTCCAGAATTAAGAGGGTTTATTACCTCTAAAATATAAATTTCTAAAAATATAAAACTATAAAACCAGAAAAATAAAAGATACATAGGTATGTTTGCATATATAATCAATATAGATGATATATAAATAGATAGATAAAAATGAAAAAAATTTTTGTCAAACAAATAAAATCTGCCAGATTAGGAGTGGATCTTCACTGACAAAGGGTTTCACCTGATGTTCCCAGAAATGGAGTTACAAGAGTTCAATGAAGTTGGATTTTTCTTTTGCTGTTTGAATCTATTAGTACTTTATGTGTATGTGTTGAGTATGTGGCTTATTTTCAAGACAGAAAACATTTCCCTAACTTGTTTAGGAAGAATGGCTGTCTGAAAAGGTCTGACTTTAACAAAGATGGGGAAAAGGATGTTGGACCATCTGTTTACACATTATTTGTGCTTATTTTGCACCTGCAAAAAGAACTCAGTTCCCACGCTTGCCCAAAAAAGAACCAGCTCATAAACAAACAACAGTTTGGTTTACATGTGGAAGAGTTAAAAACTGACCTAAAGTCCCCCTATATTCTCAGCAGACTAACAAGCATCAGCCCAACAGTGAATGAATAGCAAGCATTTCAGACCCAGGAGGACACCTCCACGTGCATCTAGACCATATCACTGTTAAACAGATAATAATTCTATGCTCAGAAATCATCAGAAATCCTGATCAAGTAACAAGTACAGAATGCTTAATCTAGAAATTCAATAGTTTCACCAAGCAAATGTGGTTTGGTGAAAAGATGTAACTGGGGGTGATCACTAAGGGTGAGAGGGTGAAGAAGCTTCACTGACCCAGGCAGAGTTTTTCCCATGTACAGCAATAAAGTTTCTGATCTAGTTCTACCCAGTCCAAACTCCACCACTCACTTCACCCAGAGCCTGTTCAGTCACTTTGGCATTCACAGGAGTAAACAGTGGGGAAGGGACAGTATTTATGAGCCACCTGAATTATAGTGAGAGGCTGATATAGTTATAGGAGATCTGAGTCTTCAATAAAGTCAGCACAACTGGCCAAGATTCATTTATAAATGGTCATTTGTCGTATCTGAAAGAGAAACATTTGAAGATTGTCAATGCTACGTTCACATGGGCACAAGGGCAGGGAGATGTATGGCATTTAGGCCTTACCTCAGCTATAGGAACTCTTAAATAACACTGACTGTCATCGATTTGGGCTTTTTAATGGTGCAGTATTTCATATGATCAAATTCAAAAAATGCTTTCATCATTTTTTGTTGCACCAAGTCTTATGCTCTACCCACATACTGATGTTTGTCTGAGGTGTTTGGCTGGATTTTATGCCAGCCATAAAACTGGCTGGTGCAAGCTACTCCATCTTAGAAGCGGCTGAGTAAAATCTCAAACTTTTTTTCCTTTGCTTAAAAAGTATGAGGTGATTACCTGTACACAACCAAAATACTGGGTTAATTGGAGGCAAAATAAAACACTAAAATAGAAGACACATTAGGACTACTGTGAGGTAAGCTATGTGCAATCAAGACATGATCACCAATCTTACATATTTTACCTTGCAGTAGAACGACACTGTCTTGTGTTTGGTGCCTTAGAAGAAATAAACAATAACCCAGACAGAAAAAAACCCCTCTGGTTCTACATTGAATTAATTAGAATATTAATTAATGATGGAATTTAGCAACTTAAATGACAAATTTCCCAGGGTTCCTTCCCCCAAGTGTCCGGTGTGTACATCCATCCCTAATACCGTTTCATTGTTTCAGCCCCAAGAAAAACAGGATGCAATATGCCTTCTGTCTATGATAAAGTTTCCTAATACAGTACAGTAATACAATTTATTTTCATACAGCATCCTGCATATAAAATATTACATAACCCTTTATGAGAGGGTAATGCATTACAGACTCAGGCACATTACTGTCTTGCAGGAAGAAATTGAAGGATAATGTTGTGGGAAGGGATTGAGGAAATAGGAGCTGAGGTACAAAAGTAGTTAAAAAAGAAAGTAGTAAATGTATTCTTCTTGTGCCCTTATTATCTACATGAAACTAACTTTAGCAGAGGGTAGGTCAGCATTATTGCAGATGCAGTGTAACACAAAATGTTACACACTCATAGGAAGGGATGATTCTGATCCTGTGGGTTTATGCTATAAATAGATAAGCAGGATGACAAGGTGAGTCATAGAAGTATCATGTGAATTCCCTGAGATCAAACAGGGAGCTCATGGTTCACGTGAGCAATGAACATAAATGTCAAAAGTTCCAGATGGTGGCATCAAAAAAAATTATACATGGACCGAAATTGCAGACCCAAACACCTTCTGTGGTCTGAGGAGACCCACCTGGATTCAAAATATTGCAGCTTAGAGCCAAGCCTGAGTGCTGCAATGCAAAGGCCCAAAGTAGGTGGAGAAACAAGCTTTTTGAGCAAACTCCAGGCTAAAATAGGGAGATTTTAGATTCGAAAGCCAAAATTCCTTGCAGAAGTATTCACTTGTTATTTGGACCACTGGACTGAGTGTTATTCTTTATTCCCTTACAGGAAATATCACAGAATCACATGCTGAGTTGGAAGAGACCCACAAGGATCATGAGCCAAAGCTGAGGCTGTGGCTGATCTGAAAACAGACAGGTAGGAGAGGTGTGTGAGGTGCAGCAAGTCTTTGGGGGATTGAAAGGAAGGGAGAGAAATTACACACTCAATCCAAATGAGGGGAAGGTACCTCTGACCAAAGCTATGGTAATATATTTGTAAAGCATAATTATAAAACCTCAAAATCCCACTATTTCAGAGACAACAAATAGAAAAAAACCCTTGCCTAGAGAGCTCAATACTGCTATGGGCCCTGCAAAAGTGTAAGTAACTTATAGAGGAAAGGAATTCCTACAAAATCTAAACTTTCCATTGAGACTGCTGTACTTGCCATCATTCATAATTCAACCTTAGGAGAAAAAAACATGTAAGGATGTAAAGGATGAGTGAAATACAGGGCTGTGTACAAATACAGTGTGATTGGCTTCACTACCATATGGATACATGAGCCACTGAACATATGTGTACCAACAGGGGAGGGAAGAGGATTTTAGACACACTGTTCTCCTGGAAATTCATCTCTTCAGTGTGGTCTTTTTTTTCAGAAGCTCAAGGTCTTCTGGAAAAGTGGGATGATTAAATCTGGGTTTCTGCCATGACTTCCTGTGTCACCTTGAACAATACATCTAGATGTGCTCAAGGGGGTTGAAGCAGACAAACAGGAGCTCCTCTGCCTGTGCTCTGAGCCTGTGGACATGAGCAAGCTTCCATCTGGGACCCATATACCCAAATGTCCCTATGCTGACAGACATCCTCTGCTTCAGGGTTCTCCAGATATCATTTTATCTTTCTGACTCCTCCAGCAGAAGTCACTGTCCCAGTAGTAAGGCACATACTTGTGTCTTGGCCATCCAGCTCACATTTCCATATCTCAGTAGATGCCTGCCTTTGGTGAGGTTGAAGCTAAGATGCTGAACTGTGAAATGGAGCAGCTGATGCACGAGCACATCTGTTGAGCCAGATGTAGGGGCAGTAATCTCTGATATAAATGTAAAGCAGACAGCTGGTGGCAGTAAAGTTTGAAGAGGCCACAACTAGATTCACCCAAGAAAGACTGTCAAAATCCTAATTAGCTCGCTCACAATGAACTAATGCAGCAATATGGCTTCTGCACCACAGCTGATTCTGGCTGCACCCATCTGTGTAAACATGCTACAAATCTCTCTTTGATTTTTCCTCCATCTGTGAAATGGGAGCGTATGACATTTTTTAAAGTGTTTTCTCTCTCTATTTTAGGCCCTCAAGACCGGGATCTCACTTATTGTATCCTTGCTCATTACTGTAACAGTGGGAGAGATACTTAATAGCTGTCATAGCTGGGCACTCGCATTGAATTTAAAGGCAAAACTGACATTGACTTTAATGGAAATCAGAAAGGACATTCAGAAACCCATGAATTACTCAGTTTATTAGAACTATATGAATTGTTAATATGATAATGATTCAAAGTGCTGTAAGATTGGGACAGTTTTCAAAGGTGCAGATTTACCCAAGCCTAATCTCTGGGTGTTTACAGATGTCTTATGTGCTTATGAAAATCCAAGCAGTTCTTGTGCTCTTAGGATAGAAGTATATATAGCACAGCCTGCACTTAAAAGAAAGCATAGCTTGCAGAGTCTTATGAACATTAACCCTCAACCCTTCCTCATGATCCCCCCCATTTTTTTTTTCCCTCACTCTATCTTCAGAAGTCGAAGATAAGTAGTCAGAAAGGATAAAAGCATGGACTGAAAGCTGAAAAAGAACATCAAAGCTGTGCTGCCTTTCTGTACAGATGCTGTTGTTTGAGGTAGGGTTAGGGCAAGGTTTAGGGGTGAGGAAGACAGATCACAGGACCACAACTGGAAAGGAGATACCAAAGCAAAGGGTGGCAAGCAAAGGAAATGTGGTTAAAATAACTTTTTGGTATGGATACTGCCTAAAGAAGCATGGGGATTACTGTTAAGTTGAGGCTTAAATTTATCATTTAGAATAGAAAGATGGAGCTATGAGCTCCCATTAGAGTGTGAGTGAAAAGTTAACTGCCAAAGTAAAATGATAGGACAACAGGATAGATTTTCCATGAGGTCTTTTTTGGTCTCAGCTGTAGTTTTTGGGCTTTTTTTAAAGCTCAGATTAAGGTTAGGTTTACTTTTAAGGCTAAGGCTGAAAGAAAACAAACAAACAAACAAACAAGCCTAGAGCTTCACTTGGAGGGGGATGGTAAAGGACATGACAAAGCAAGTGTAGGCTGTGAAGATTGAAACCTTGCCTGGGAGACTTTTTCCATGTGGTCATTGACCATAAGACCCTATCCAAGGCTCAGCTTACTTTTATATTTATTACTAGAGTTAAGGCTCAAACAAAGAGAGCTTGTTCCACAGTTGGAATGGGGCTGAGAAGGGGATTCAAAGAGAAGAAATAGGTTGCCAAAAGAACTTGCATGTGTGTGTGTGTGTCTGGACACACGCTTGAGGACCAAGTTGAGGGCCCTAGTGGGGTTAGTGGTGGGGTAATAATAGTGGGGTAATAATCTAATTGTCATGAGATTGGAAAGGAGTTGCCAAAATAAGAGAGAACTCTTTGGGGAGAAATTTTTTTGTGGGCACTGACTAGGAAGCTTTGTGTAAGGCTCAGCCTATTGTCAGGGTTAGAGTTAAGTTACCACTAGATTTGAGAGTTGGAGTATGACTGCCCAAGGAAAGCACAGGCTGCAAGGAGAATGATTTTGCAAGAAATTTCTAGTTAGGTGTATTGTTAGAAGTAAGGCTAGGACTGATAAAAAGCAAACCTAAAGCAGCAGTGGTGGGGGATTAGAAAGTGAAAAGTGGAGTACAGAGAGAACATATTGGCAAGAATGTTTTGGTGTGGCTGCCAGCTTGGAGTCAGGTCCAAGGCTCAGACTAAGGTGAGCTGAGAGCTCCAGATGGATGGAGCTGGAAAGGGTTTGTCAAGGATAGGCTGTGGTGCAAAGAGAACTTGACTGCAAGAACTTTTTAATCATAACACTGGCTGGGGCCCTTTGTTTTAGTTCAACCTCTATCTAAATTTTGTCTGAGGTTAGAGAAGACCATGTTTAATACCATGAAGAGGCAAGAATAGTTGTTCAATGGAAACCAGCTTTTCCTCCTAAATTTGAGCTAAATAATTATATTGTTGTAATATTTTAATTTAAAAAATATGTTAAAAGTAAGGGAAATGTTGATTTACTACTAGCATCATCAGATCTTTTAAGCCATGAGGTGCTATCCTCTCTCCTACAAATACAAATCATTTACCCCTGTATTTTGCAGAGATATAAGATCAGAATAAGCACTAAAGATTTTATTTTTCTCTCTTTTTCTGCTGTTCTGGTTTTGGCTGGTATAGAGTTAATTTTCTTCACAGTAGCTAGTATGGGGCAGTGTTTTGGACTTTTGCTGGAAACAGAGATGCTTTTGTTATTGCTGAGCAGTGCTTACACAGTGTCCAGGCCTTTTGTGTCCCTCACCCCACCCCACCCCACCAGCTGGGAGTGCACGAGGAGTTGAGGGGGAACATAGCTGGGACAGCTGACCCCAACTGACCCATGGGGTATCCCACACCTTGTGGCATCACGCTCAGCATATAAAGCTGAGGGAAGAAGAAGGAAAGGGGGGGATATTTGGAGTGAGGATGTTTGTCTGCCCAAGTCATCATTATGAGTGATGGAGCCCTGCTGTCCTGGCAACGGGTGAACATCTGCATGTCCAGGGGAAATGGTGAATGATTTCCTTGTTTTGATTTGCTTGTGGACACCACTTTTGCTTCACCTGTTTATCTCAACTCACAAGTTTTTCCATTTTTACCCTTCTGACTCTCTCCTCCATTGTGCTGGTGGGGGAGTGATTGAGTGAGAGGCTGCATGGTGCTTGGTTTCTGGGTGTCTGGGTTAAACCATGACACTAAAAGTGTGGCTACTGTAAAGCAGAAAACAGAAAAATCTTTTATAACTCCTCTATGTCAATTAGTGAAGAAATAAAGAGTTTTAGACAATGCTTTATGACTCCCATATAGTAAAGAAAAATAGCAATCCCTGGCCTGATTCAGCAAAGGGAAAGCCCTGGAACCTACTGCCATATATAGGTTAGCTAAAAGTGAATTTTATATGCTTGTTAAAAAAACTACTTAGAGATGAGTGATAGGAGATCTAAAAATAAACCTCTCCACTCTAATACAGATTAATCAAAAAAGTCATTTTTTTTGTTTGTTTGTTTGTTTGCTTGTTTCTGTTTAGGGGTTTTTTTGTCCTCACACAGCATCTTAGGACTGAAAAAATCACACTGTGTGACTACCCTGTAAGGTAGAATCAGCATTTCCTTCCTTTTATGAAAGAAAATCAAGGTTAGGAGGAAGCCAAGATAGTTGTGGTTAAAAGGCTTCAAAGCACATGCTTCCAATCCAGTTTCTAATTTCAAACCTTTCTTAGATGTGGCCTGGGACTTTCAACAGCTCATTTCACTGCTTGGTTTTACAGTTTTCCTTTCTGGAAGATTAGACAGCCACCTTAATTACAGCGTCCTGGTATTATGAGTCAACATTAATATATGAAGCACAGTAGGTAGTACCAGGATGGTGAGTGTTCTGTGTGGGTATGAAGCAGGTTAATGATAAGAATGGGAATGGACTGACCTCCTAGTATTGCTATTGCTGAACCATTCTCACAAAACAGGTTTAAACTCCAATGTGGCTCATGTTGTTTCAGACAGGTCTCTCTGTAATCAGACATTTCTACAGTGGCAGGACATTCTGCCTGAAATTAATATCTCCCTCTTATTTAGCAATTATAACTTTTTTCTATTCTGAATGAAGCCTTGAGTTTACACTCTGGTTCAGCTCATTTCAGGACATGTAGGCAAAGCACGTGCAGGGTGGAGGGGCTGGTACACTGCAATGTGCCCCAGGTTTGCTGTTGCAGTGCCAGGCAGTTGTCATTGGGCTGACAAGTCACCTTCCTGGAGGGGCCCTGGTGGATTCTGTGACACAGAATCCAGTCAGATGTACAGGTGGCTTATGCTTGGACTGTCTCAAAAAAGCCATCCAAAGCAAAAGGTGAGGAAGGTTTTCTTGACTAAGTGCTAATAATTTTTCATAAAGTTTGACCACCTGTGTGAACATGTAGTAGTTCTGTAACAGCATTGAACACAGCAACTTCAGCTGCCCAGGCAGTCCCCAGTATCATTTACTCCAGGCTGTTGTAGCCAGAATTAAAGTTAGCACGTCTCTTATTTGGCTGTAATCACTATGTTTGTTCTGTAATATTTATTTATATTTGTATCATTTATACATTATTTTGCTTGTATAGCCAGCTGTTTTACAGTCAAGGACCTCATTGCAATGAGATATAAGTCCATGCTGCTGGCCCCTGGGAAAACTGGTAAATTAAACTATGTGTGCATAGACTTTAAAATGCTGGAATCTATTATCCCTTCCCTTCCCACTGATAAATGACAGTGGGTTTTACTTGCTGAATACTTACTTATGAAAGGCTACTGTTTATTAATACCTCCCTGTATAAATATTAACAGAGCAAACCTATAGGAAAAATATGTGAAGGGTCATCTTTAAATTGGGAAAAGTCAGGCTATTCAGCACAAATGTCCATGCCTCATTCTATCTGGAGACTTAAACAGCCTCATCACCATAGTATCTGGAAGGTGCACACAAGTGTGACATGATTAGCATCTGTCATGTGTAGGTCTTTCTATTCCTCCTGCACTCCCTGGGGAAAACTGTGCAAGGATTTTTTAAAATATACAATACATACACTGTGCTGTGTGTTTACATTAGCAAAGTCAAGGTCAAAGGTATGTACCTCACTCTCATCTTTTACTCACCTCATTTTAAAAGATATAGCACAGAAAGCAGTGCTATCTGTGCAAGATATATATGCTCAGACACTGGCATATTTCTTTAATTGTTCCTATTAAGAATGTGAACCAGGATTGAGTAGAAAGTAGTTCAAATGGCTTTTATTTCTTAGCATGCTGAATATGTCAGCTCTTTTCTCATTTCATCTCCTTTTCATGGTACTTAAAAGAATAGTAAAGATTTCTGTGGAAAGAAATAAAAATTTTCATAGACTATGGGTCATTGGTATAATAATAAACGTAAAGGTTCCCGCACAGCCATTATAAGCTGTTGTGTCAATGTTATTAGGCACCTTTTGTCTGGGAGTTATTGACATGATAGATTGAAACAGCTCTTTTTGAACATTTTCTCACATAAAGCAAAAACAGCAAAATTGCTTTAGGTGTCCTTTACAGGAGGCACTAAACCTAGGATTCTCCTGTCCCTTTCAGTTTTTTCTGAAATTAAAGGTTTGATGGCACTTGTTAAATGTATTTGAGGATGACCCTGTCACCCCAGACAGTGTTTTTCCATTCTCAGCGTCTCTCTTTGCCCTGCAGAAGGGACCAAACCTTTGCTTTTGGAGTAGGGTTGTCCTTGGCTGTTTCCATGACTACTCCCTTGGCTGAGGGAAGGATGTGGGGACAGATGCCAGGATTTAAGGAAATAAATATGCTCCCACCTTCACTCACTCTCTGCTGATGTGTTGCCACCTGGCACAAGGGACATCCCCAAGTTCACAGAGCAAAAGCAGCTACAAGTTGTGCTCCCTCCCCTTTTCTGATTCACCAGCTACTGGCACACTGGGACCTTTACTGAGAGCTTTATCATTTCTCTATTTCTAATTTAGTCATCATCATCATCACAAAAATCTGGGTTTTCTTCGGGCAGGGGATATTTGGCTTTGAACCCTACTATTCTTCAACAGAGAAACAGTTTTTTCACTGGGGAAAAAAAATCCACATTTGCAGAAAATCTCTGTGAGGATACACAGCACAGGTACTAGGACCCTGAGGACTCCTTAGTCCCAGTAATTTGTAAGAGCTTTGTGACTAAAGCAATTTAACCACCACCTACCAGCATCTCAGTGCAGAGGGTACACATTTGCACCCCAGCAGCTGCCACTGTTTCTGTAATCCTGCCAAGGAGAGGAGTCACAGTGAAGGAATTGACCTTGGGCTGTGTCATCATCTACAACCCAGTGCAGGTCTCCTCAGTCCTCTGTATTCACCTCTGTCTCTGTCCTGCTCATCCTCATAGTGACAGTAGATCCTAGAGGTCATTGAGCCCTTGGCTCCCAACAGCAAGGAGAGAATACAGAGATGTGTGCATGGACAGCGTGAGATGAAGTCACTGCATTTTCACCAGCTATCAAGGGAGTGCCTGGATAGTGCATCTTTAATTGATTTTTTGGCTAGCCTGAGGAATGGAGGGGAAACATCTCTATGAGTTAGTTTCTGTTGCTCATTTCAATTGCTTGAAGAATTCTGCATTGGGCTGTTTCTGAACACAAGATGAAGTCTCCATCTTCCCCTTTTCCTCATGTCCCTGATAAGGCATTTTGGCCTTTTGCTCTTTCTGTCCTTTTGTTCCTGAGATAAATAGGCCAAACCTGTATGCAGTATTTATAATGATGATACCACTGATTCGTATAAGGACATATCTTCTTATTCCTTCATATAAGGACATATTATCCTCTTTTCCTTTTCTCTGTCAGTCAACCATTGCACTTCCTTGTTCTCGGTGAGAAGTGAGCTCAGTTTTCATTGAGCTGTCCAGGGAGACTGAATTCTTTCTCCTGAAAGGGCATGACTGATTCAGAGCCAGTCACTATGCTCAAGTCACTGAACACACCTCTCTCATGGTGCATTATTGTTTACCTTGCCCTTGCCTAGACTTTGATTTTTCTCTAGCAGAAAAGGAAAGCCAGTCTTAAAAGAAGAACTGGGGAATCAATGGTCAAGAGATGAGTGATAAAGGGTTGCATCCCACTCACTGTCTAGCATGCAAGTCCTATGTATAAAGGAAAGGATGTGGAGAAAAGAAAGCACTGACTATTCATAAAGCAGAAAGTGAGTTCAATGGATCAAACACCCTCCCACTTGCCTTGTTTTATATACTCTTTAGGTTGCCACCAGCTTTTCCCTTCCATAGACAACATCAGTGGCACCTGACCAATGACTAACAACATTTTACAGTGTGCACTTTCATGCTCCTTTCCCCCCTTGACTATAAAAAGTTCCCTGTAAATTTATGCAAAGACTTTATCATTCGCTGAGTCTTAAAACCAAAAGGAATCTCCCTGCATGTCATCAAATCCAGGCCCTTTTCAGCTTTGAAATATTACACATTGTCATTAATAGGCTGCTCAAACTCCATATTGGTACTAATGTGTTCTGCTTCTGTGGCTTTTATCAGAGAGCTCTTTCTGTAAGTTCACACCCGTGAACAGGTAAGAAACCTTCCCACTGCCTAGCCATATTTAGTTGCCATTCAGTTTACCTGCCAACAAGACAGAGGAAGAGGTTCAGACCAGTTTAAGGGCCCAAGTGCCCTGAGCAGTGACTGTGTTATATGTAATGTGCTGGTCAGACACTTCCATGTACATGTCTAGCACCAGCTCTTTCCAATCTGTCAATGTAGGGAGCTTTAGGGATCATCAGTAAACCAGTAGCAGAGCTAGAAACTGATATTTCTGATCCATGGTACAGAGCTTTGCCTAGTTGTACCTGACCATAAAGGATTACAAAGTTAGACCTAGTCTTGACCTCTAGCTCCTAAAAAGTACAAAATAAATAATAGTAATTGTATGCTCTAAATTTCAAGGAGTGCTGCACTTAGGGAGTGTAAGAGTGTATATTACCACTGTGCAGTCAGGGCATTGCTGAATTCTTCCAGAGCAATGAAGGGACAGAGTCTGTATCAGGAATTGGACTTCGGTGATACCTGTGCGTCCCTTTCAACTTAGGATATTCTATTATACTGTGATATATAACTAATACATCTAAGTTATATATGATATATAACTTGGTCTCTTGTTACACAAAACATCTGTGATTTTTCTTCGGTTTTTTTTTTTCCAGCGAGGGAGAGGTGGAGGTAAGGGATGGACTGAAATCAGAGTTCCCTAACATTTAAAAAGGTCAGAGGGAGAGCAAAGGAAGAATAAAATAAGGAGAGGAAATCAGAATAATTAGTGCCTAATGCAGTTCCCTTTCCAAAGACCAGGCAGCAAGGGCAGCTATGACAGCTGTAACATTTCCATTTCCTCCTGCTCTAAGTAGTGCCACTGGGGCAAGTGAAGGACAGCAGTGGTCTTGGAAACACTGCAGCATGTAAATTCAGTTAGCATGACTGCAAGAAAAAACAGCAGTGAGCTACAAGGGCAACGAGTGAGGTGTCACAGGCAGCCAGCACAGACACAAAGAGGCAGCAGATTTTCGTGCATGATATTTCTGAGCTGGCATTTCCAGTCACATTTCCCTTATGAATAAAACGGCAGGGTGTGCTGAGAAGCAAAAGACTGAAAGAAGGAAGCAGAAAGCAACCTGTGGACTGTGTAAGGACTGAAAAGCAAAGTTGCAGACTTCCATCACCTTTATCATTGCTAAACACTTGTAGGTCTGACATTGAAGTGGCCCTCTCTCTCTTCCCCACTCACTTGATTTCCAGCTCAAGAGAAACAAAACAATGTGTTCGGCAGGGGTGGAATATTAGTAGGAGGAATGAAAAAGCAGAAGTGGATTGACCTACTGTGACTTAGCTAACTTTCTCACGTGTCCAGCACAGCTCTCAGTTCCCTTTATACAAGTGGATAAAAGTGGGCCCCCAAGACAGGGCGAGTAAATACCCCTACTGAAACTCATTTCTCTCATTAACTATGAAGAAAGTTTTTTATGAGTATCTGAGACTTTCATGTTCAAATTTTAAATGTTTGGTGCTTAAGGGAGAGGAATCTGACCCCACAAACAAAAAATGTGGAAGCCATCCACTCTTTGCATTGCCATAGATGAAACAGAGCTCCTTTGCCATGTTCCCTATCTGACTCACAGTGAATAGTAACTTTTGAGAGGAATATGATAGCAAAGAAAACAAGCAGGGAAGTCATATGTCAGGCCAGCTGAACCTTATCACTGAATTAATCACAGGGTATAAGTAGCTTTAAAAAAAAAAAAAAAAGACAGAATTCATATGTGCACCACGTGCACTGCAGGATGAAGGAGAGAAAGAGAGGAAGAGAGAGGAGGAGAAAAAGAAAGAAAGAAAAGAAAGAAAAAGAAAGAAAAAGAAAGGAAAAGAAAGGGAAAGAAAGGAAGAAAGGAAGGAAGAAAGGAAGGAAGAAAGGAAGGAAGAAAGGAAGGAAGAAAGGAAGGAAGAAAGGAAGAAAGGAAGGAAGAAAGGAAGAAAGGAAGAAAGGAAGAAAGGAAGAAAGGAAGAAAGGAAGAAAGGAAGAAAGGAAGAAAGGAAGAA
>JAWWLV010000088.1:11511351-11553203 GCA_035041135.1 Platyrinchus mystaceus
AAAAGTTTTTTTTTTTTTTTTTTTTTTTTTTTTTTTTTTTTTTTGTAAAAAAGAGTAATCATCTATCCACACCATCAGCACTGAGTCAGAAATTTCCTCACAGGTGAAAAAACCATGTAACACAGTAATTGTTTAATTATGTTAAAATCCACATATCAGGAGTGTTAGTGTAATATATACTTTTTTTACTGAGACAACTGAGACAGAAAACCTGACTTTTCATTGAGAGAGAGAACACAGTAGGGCAAAAAAAGGAGAATGGCATTTCATTAAATTCATAGTGACTTAAATCAATAGTATTTCTTTGACTACAGAGGCTTTTTGAATGAGAGTTTCACACTGTATTTCAGTTATATCCATTAGAGAAGTAGAAGAGAATTTTAGATCTGACTTTTTAATATTACATCCTATTGTTTCAAGAATACAGCTCCAAATTTGATGTGTTTTGAAAGAATAGCATGAAATTATCTTAAAATGAAATATGAGTGTAATTATAAAGTGCTAAGCACTCTCCTAATGCACTTGTTGAATATACTATGCTAGCATTAAATATGTCACAATTGATAAAATTTAGAACATGCTTCAGTAATTTCACGTAACCCTTAAGAGCAGAATAGAATAAAAGAGCTTCTGTGCACCTTTCTTGCTGCAATTATAAATGTTTCATTGTTACTTTGGGAGACTAGATTGATCTAGAGTATTTTAATTCTCTTTGCATCAGCAATACTAGAACAGATGGGGAATTTAGTGAAGTTAAAAATAAATGGTAATATTCTCAGTGTAAATCAGCACTGAGATCAATACAATTATGTCAATTTACATTGGATTAAAACCTAAGGACATAGGTGTTAAATCACAGCACCTCCTTTTGGCACCCTTTCGTTTTGCTCACTAACTTGAGAATAGAAGCAATGCAATGATTTCACTATAATACCCCATGAAGAAAAAAATTAATCTAAAATCTCCTTTGTTGAGGAGGGCAGTAGAACAGCAAATGGCACAGCAGTTGAGCTGTAGTTGCAATGACAGAGTGCTCTGGTCAGAAGCTGTTAATGAAGAGCAGCACAGCCAGGGCCTTCCTGCAAGGCACCCACAGGAGCACCAGCTGGAAGGGGATGCTCCTCTCCAGCGTATGATCTCTGATGTGTCCATAGCACACAGAGTTTTCAAAGTTACAAACTGTAAGTTTGAAATGAAGTTTAATGAACCACCTTGTCCTAATTGAGGACATCCATTCCTCACATGTTACAGCTGGTAGTGCCATGTTCTCAAACCAGTATCCAAAAATGAGTGCATGGAGAAGCATCAGCAAAACCGACATTTATAAAACGAAACCTGAGCAAAGCAACATCTAGATTGGATTACCAATTATTTAATTTGGTTTGTCCAATGTTCTCAAACAAAATGTATTTACAAACAATACATTTAACAATATAATAAATCAAAATATATAAGGGTTCTTTACCATGATTATCAAAAGTCTTCATAACATGTAGTTTTGTCTTCGATCATATCTAGAAAAAATTTGTACTGACCATCCACTCTTCAGATAGATAACAACAAGACATCACTGGAAGTTAGAGTCCATCTGTAGACTTTGTAATTCCTTTTAAATGCAAGTGGCATCAAATGTCACCAGCATCTTGCACATCAGGAAACCTGCAGAACTGTAGAAAAGTTCATAGTGGACTGGACTTCTGGAAATCATCTAGTCCAGTCTTCTACTGAAGGAGGTGCTAACTTCAAAATCAGACCAGGTTGCTCAGTTCATTTTGCAGCTGAGTTTTGAAAGTCTCTATGGGTGGAGATTCACTGATTTTTTGACAGTCAGTACCAGTTTTTAACCATTCACTCTTTTTTCCCCCTTTATATTGATGAGAAATTGCATTCTTCTTCTAAAGTCAGAGTCTCTCAGAAGTGGAATCTAAAGCCAAAGAACTTTGCTTCAACCTTTGAAGCACAATCTTGGCCCTAAAATTTCACCAACTTATTCCCGCATAAGTGTAGAAATTTTATTTCATAGAATCATCTCTTTCAGAAATATATCTGTTTTTTATCTGCAGACATCAAAGTTTCCCCTGGATTCCTTGGCATATCATTCCAACAGCTAATCTTCCTCTTTCTTAAAACTGTGTGTCTTACTTTTCATTTGAATTTGTCTGATTCTCTCTCCTAACCACTGGTCTCTTTCATTTTTCCCACTTCTAAATTAAAAGGCCCTTTAGTTTTCAGCATTTGCCCATGCCCTGTGATGGTATGACTTAGAGGCATATTCTGCTATACAGGAGTGGCTACAACTGCCTTTTAAACATGTAAGTACAAAAGGCTTCAGGAAAATGAGCTCTGGAAAAAAAGCAGTGATTTTTTTACTTCTGTCTTTTAACCTGCAAGGGGTGAGAAAAATTATTTGGGTTTTTTAGGTGCTGTAAAGAAGTTTCCTTTCAGTGTGCCTTTTGTTCAGTTAAACAGACTATCTTCTGGGTGTCTCTCAGGGTAAGGTACCTGTCTTTGCATCCTTCTTAATTTTTCAATTCTTATTTTAACATATGGCTACCATAACTGTACAGGATCAGTTTTACTACATAACACAGAAAAATTGGATCCCTCCTCCCTCTTCATTCCTGTTTATCAGCCAAAGTTAAGCCTTTATAAGACTCTTGTTTTTCCTTTTTAGCACATTACTCTGTTATTGTGCACTATTACAGTTGATTGCAAACTGGTTTTGACAGCATTCCATCTTTATTCATAGAAAGAAGATGTTTCATTTGGTATTTTAAAATGCATGTGTGTGAAAGACAACTTTCCCTTCATCAATTTATTCTGATTATTTACTATTCTTTCCGATATTGTTCCATTAATTTATTTTTCAGTAATGCTTTATATTTAGTCCCAGGACATCAATTGAAATGTTAAACATTACTGGACAAAACAGACACCTGTCAAAACATGACTAGATCATTCAATTATCATTATTGTAGAAGACTGGGCACTAAGGAGTTAATGTGTGGCTATGCCTAAACAGGATGTGGCTGCAATAGGGACTGGATGGAGGTAGGGCAGCACCTGTCTGGGGCCAACTTTCCAGCTCTGGTCCATGGGGACTGCACAACACAGAACAGCATAAGCATAGAAATGGGGTCAAGGAGAAGCAAAGATCAGTAGAGAGGAATCAAGACCTCCAAAAGCCCCTCAAAGTCCCTCAAACCATTTCCAGAAAGGTCCAGAAGAACAGATTGCACATACTCATTCATTTACACAAAGACCAAGAAACTTAATCCCAGGGAAGGGGAAATTTATCTAATAAAAAAGTACCCCCAGAAACCCCAGGTGGTGCCTGATGCTGGACCCAGGGCTGCTGATCTCTTTTCTTCTCCTATCTGATCTTCCTTCTGCTTCCTCTTTCTTCCCTCTTTTCTTTTATTCTTTTATTCCTCTTATTATTAGAAGATAGGAGCAAAATGCATTGATTTCTATGCCAAGTGTGGAGTTTGCTAATAAAACTTTGTTAGCTTTTTTTTTTTTTTGACCTTTTTGGCTTTTGCTATTATTTTTTGACCATGGGCATCTATGAATCCTGGGTGCCCCCTTCCATCTAGGAATGGGACGTGATACTCATAGATGACTATTATTTGAGAACTGCCAGTTAATTAGTAGTTAACTCATTTAAAGCATGATTTATTTGAAATTAGACTGCCTTACGGAATTAAGACAAAGTATATATCCATGGGCCAAAATTACCATTGAATATCAGATAGGAGCAATCATACTAAAGACTAATAATGATGAGCCTATAAATATGTATAGCCACATTATTATTATTTTGGAGCATTTCATTCTGCTGCTCTGAGAGAAATCAGTTCCCTGCTTTACTTCCAGATGATTGACAGTTCAAGGGTCACACATTGGTCTGCTTCTCTTCCTAAAGGAGGAAATCTAATTTTAGTCTGAAAGAGACTTAAAAAATCCTAGAGCAAGAGGTCATCCAGCTTTATTAACTGCTCTTTGGGCTAAAATCTTTGATGGAGAACTATGAATTTGGAGGTGTAAAAAAAAGATTCTTGTAAAATGTTGATGCCTACCCAGATAGCATGTTAGATCTTAAGAGCACCACGAGTCACATTAAAAAAAAGAAAAAAAGTGCACTGGTTTTATCAGAGAGTCTTTCAGGCAGCAGGAGGAAGGGGAAGGATCTTGAATATTTGTTCTGGTGAGCACACAATACGTGTCACCTGAAATACTGCTTTTGTTTCCCCCTTTTAAGTACCAAAGGCAAGGAAGGAATCCTAGAGATCAAAACTGAATTTGAAATATCTTCAAGGGTCCAAAGTCAGCAATCAACCTTTACAGAAACAAAATAAAGCCAAACAAAAGCATAGATGTATAGACAGAACCTACTGACATTTTACTGCTATAAGTAGAATTTTTTATGGTCACAGTGAAGAAACCAGCAATGTACATCATCCCAGAATAATGGACATGTAGGTAGTCATGTACAAAGCTTACTGGAGTTATTGGCAGGATTGCTATTGGCTTCAGATGGATTAGGCTACTTCTGCATGATCTGTAAAATTCCATTGATCCGTACCTGTTACATAGAAGTTCATAGTCTGACATCCTGCAGAAACCAAGCCATTGAATTGCACCCGAGTTCCTGACCTAGTTAACATGTTAATCTGAATGTAGATTCTAAAACAAAACAAAAATCTTTCATGAGTATATCTCCCTATTTTCAGGAGCCTGGTGGTTAAAGGATTCATTTAAGATAAGGGAGGCTTAAATGCAAATCTTATATTTTTCTGATTTCATAAATAGAGATTTAGGGGCTAAACAAGCATTGAGAAAATAACTCAGCAGACTAGTGAGACAAAATTCCAGTCCCTCTTTCAATTAGAATTTTCTTAATTTATATAGAATGGAGCAATTCTATTTGGATACTGAATTTAAGCACCATTCCAGAGTACTCCAAGGAGAGTGATTGCTTTTCTGAACTGTGGAAAACATTGGTGCAATTTCTTGCCCCAAAGTGAGTTTCAAAGATATATGAACATGGATCTCACACATACCAAGAAAGTATCACTTCTGCTTTTTGCAAGAAAAGATGAAGCTGACAGATGAAACTAATTTCAAGAGTCATTTGTAGCTGCAAATCCAAAATTGGAGAAGGTGTTTTCCTCTAACCCCGTGTTCGTTTAATAACCTTTGATGGCAGAGCAGAAGTCTGAACACTTCTTTGTCATTTCCTACTGTTTAATACTTCACACAAAGCATTGGCTTCTTTGAACCCTATTTTTAGGTGTCTTTTTCTGCCCATAAATTATAGACAGAGCTCTGATTTCAGTAGGGAGAAGGCCACCAGAAAAAATGTTTCAAACCTTTTTAGACTTTATAATTTTTTCCTTCTTCAGCCTATTTCACCTTAACAATAACTCTAAAAGGACCACAGACTGAGATTCAAATGCAGTATAAATTCGTGCATCTACTGAGATGCCTTGTTTCATATTAGCTGAAAATAGAACTCGAGTCTGGAAGGGACAGTTCAGTATCATAGAATCAGACAATGTTGTAGGAAAATACTATGAACTAAAGCGGGGCCAACGGCCTTATAAATATGGTGTAAATTAAGTCTGTAAAATAAATTAACCTATAAAATTTGTAAAGCGTGGTTTGGTGTTGGCTTTGGGTTTTGTTTTGATTTTTTTTAATGAGCATTAGATCCTCAGCAGGTAGTTGAACTGTCATGTTTGGAGATGTGCTGATTTAAAGAAGGTAAAGAAAACAGATTATTTTAAAAACTATTCTCCCTTCTTAGCTGTTCCATCCTTTGGTGGAAATGGAGGACAAGCAGTAATTTCTCTGAAAAGAAGAAAAATCAGTAGAGGCTGAAGCAGATTCTTCATGAGTTTTGGAGAGATTTTACTGAGCATCTTTACCTCGTATTTTCACATTCTTCTCAAGGGAAATAAAAATATATTCTTCTACAATAGCTATGAAAGAACTTAGAAGCATGTTCTTTTACTCTTTAAAGGTTGAAAATTTCAACCTTTAAAATTGACAATATATTGCAAGTCCACTTCTGGGAGGAGAAAATGTCATTTCCTAAGGGTGAGTTTGTCAATGGCAGGGCCAACTCAGCAGAAGTTGAGTCACTTTTATCAAATGAGTCTGGTATCAGATTAAGGAAAAATAACATGTGGAGACAGAAAGGCATGCAGTATATATTTTTACTCACCCATACTGTAATTACCCATTGTCTTGCCTATAGTCAGCTGACTCATTTGACCCACTAATAATAATAAAATATTATGAAACTACTGAGGTGCCACACAGTGACTCATTTATATTTTCAACCACTTGAATTTCCAAATAGGATTTTTTTTGCTTTTTGGTTCAAGTCAATATTACCCTTCCTATTTATTTCAAATCTACTTTTCTTGTAAAAGTCAATGACAGTGGGCCACACAGCTTAAAATGCAGTGTACATACACATATACAGGCAGACAGATAGTCCTTATGATGCTGACTATCCGAGAGTGAGATTTTTGAGGAAAATATGTTAGGAGCAGGTGTAAGGAAGGACCTGAACATCTACAAAGCATATTTTAGGTGACTGACCTCCCAGTGGTATCCAGACCCTGATTTATGAACATATATTGCCTGTATCATATGTAGGCAGACTAAGGACGTTCATACTGAAATCTGAAATGGTCATCTGCAGCTAATACACTCTCCTGGTGAGGATGATGCCCTGCTGCCAGTTCTGCCTGAAATCCTCCCTAGGAGGGTGCCTGACACTGGGGTAGAGCCTGAGTCTCCAGGGCTGATGGTCTGAGCACAGAGTTCTGGGGTGTGGGAAGTTCACCTTCTGCTCCTCAAAGAAAGCCCAAATTTGTATTTATAGGCAGCTTAGTCTCCGTGTCTATGAGTTATGCTCTGAAACTGCCACATTGCAGAGGATCTGGTTGGACTGACATTGAGATCAAAAGTAAGCATGAAGATTTTTTTCAAGTGTAATTCTTTGGCAGCTATGCCTTCTCCAGAAAACAATGTAAGTCTGTTTGTTATATGTGTGGCCCAAGTTCAGTCTTTGAATTGATGAAGATGGCAGATGTTACACAGGCAGGCGGGATCACATCCTGCTATCCTGTCAGTTTTACACAGTTCTGACTCCATTGACTTTGATGGAGATATCCTCAAATTTCAATTGACACCAGGGGAAAGAGCCCAGGATATTTCTAAGGAGCTAATGTCCTTAGACACTCAGTTTTATGCTCATCTGACATATTATTCACATTGGTATTATCGTGGTTTGATTTAATACTGAAGTTGTAACTTCAGTCTAGAAAACATATGTCTGTCTCTGCTTTAGCCTATAGGTCTAGAAGCTGTGACTAACAAAATATTTTTGCTTGCCAGAAATATAAGTTTCTGTGTGCATCTATTTCTCATTAAAATGAAGAAGAGAAATCTGGATCACTTCAGTCATTTACTTCCATTAACAGTTAATGTGAGTTATTGTCATTGAAAGTATTCTAAAAACATGGATTTTATTTTTTTCTTCATCTCACAAGCAAATAAACAAAAAAAAGTTCGTAGTCAAAATAGTTAAGAAGTCCTTTATTAACCAGAACTTTAATTTGTCATGAATTTTTTTGCAGAAACATGCTACTTCTGATTTCATATAAAACCAGCATTTTTACACAAAGCACTCTCCCCGAAATATTTGCTGTAAGAGTCATGGTTCCCTGTACTGTAAAACGAGCAGGGGGGAAGAAAGATTCTTTAATGTACATACAAGCAATTTCAAACCTAATAAGCTGAAAAAAAGGGTTTGTGACAAGGGGAAACTTTGAAATCTAGTTGCTCCTGCTGTTCCAGTAAGATTCCTTGCCACCTGCTTTTGCTGAATCAACATTTCTAGAAAGCTGGACCAGATTCAGCACAGTGGGGCACAGGTAGGATAATTTAATTCCCTCATTCCTTAGCAGTTCTGACTGTTTGACATTCTTTGTTTTCAAGCCTTAACAACAAACATACACCTTTTGTGCAATTCTTTCTTAAACTGTAGTCTGTCATCAGAAATCCACAGTAAAGAGGTTGGGACTGACAAAATCACCAGGAAACACTGATGCAATAGTGATGCAGATGATGATATGCTCTGATACAGTAATGTTAATGTGGAAAAGCAAGTATGTATCTGCCAGAGTGGGAAACATCCACCCACCATAGCTGTGAAAGCAAATGCAGGCAAAGTGAGTGGGAGCAGAGCAGAGGGTTGCTGGGAGTCATCCTCCACTGCTGTAGCCAGAGGGACAGACAGCTGCTGAGCCTGCCCAGCTGCAGCAGCACACTTCCATGCCCAAAGCTTGTCCTCCTGTCCACTGTTCCCGTGTGTGACCACCAACAAATGTTTCAGGGACAGCACTGCCCCATCCTTCCCTGTGCTGAGGGTGAGGAGGGAGCTGCCTTCCATGCTGTGCTTCTACCTTCATATCTCTCAGGACTCCCATTCCCATAGCATTCCTACATGGCAAAGGGGAGATAAAAAAGAACTTCTGGGCTGTTTGATGTTTTTAATACAGTGTTACTTTATTGGTATTGTTGGTTGTATCTGTGCCTGGTCAAACCCCTCCCTCCTTCACAGCCCCATCTCCCCCTCCCACAAGATTTTATTGAAAACAAAATTATTTTGCCAAAGTAAGAACTTAAATCTCGGCTAATATTTCACTAGTTGAGCAGCTTGAAATCACAAACAGCATTTCCATTTGAAGAAACAGCAGACTGGAAAAGGTGAAAGATAGCAGGACAAAACCCTGAGGACAGATTTGTCCTACTCTTTCTTTCTGAGGAATTAAGAAAGGAGGAGGTAGGAAGAAAGATAAGTAGAGAAAAAAATAAACATATACCCTGCATTTAAATATTTAATTTAGAAGTGAATAATATAATGTTTGAAGTATTATTTGTTGCTCTTTATGATTCCTCTTCTCTTCCTTTCCTTTCCTTCCTCCAACACTCCCTCCCCCATGTCAGCTCAATCTCTTTGTGTGTGTGTAATAATAGATATCCCAGCAAGGCACCATTGGTGTTAGCATACTTCTGAAGCTCTTCTAAGCTGCTGTTTTCACTGGAAAACTCTGTAGCTTTATGATACGATAGCTTTCAATATAATTTCCCTGAATGATTCATATAATGATTGTGGCTACTTACAGGCAAAAAAAAGCCATCTATTATGCCCTCAAGAACTGCACGACAAACCCTACTGACACTAAACACACATGTCAGTCTGTAAACCATATACTGTTTGACTCACTCACATTTTGGACTGACTTCTGAGCACTGATTCAGCTAAGTCTTGCCCAGACTTCCATGATGATAACATAGGGAAAAAATGAGAAAGCAGAAACATTAGATTCATTATATTCTCTCAAAACCAAGCAAAAGCCTCACTGTTCTCCTGTTGCAGTTTTGTTGACACTTCCTTTCTGTGTTCCTAGTATTGATATATGCTCATTATTTACCACCTTAAATATAGTTTCCCCAAAAGTAAATTAAGTGACAATGAAATTTTCAGCATATATAAGTCTTTCACAGGGTGCTGAGTTTATTTTTCCCACTCCTGAGAGGTTCCTATAGACCAAAGCCAGAGGAGAATGCACACTCACGGAAAATGTTCATGGAAAATGAGACACGGAAAAATAGCATTTGCATAGCAGGAACATCATCCTGAAGGATAGGATCACAGGAGCTGCTCTCCCTTTCCAGGAGCAGAAGACCCCATCCAACAGCTGGGAGGAGGCCAGTGTCCCTCACTGCTTCCAAAATCACGTCCATAAAACTTCTCAGCATAAAAAGGTTCACCCCTTTGAAACTGAACAACCTACAGTGTCCTTTTATTGTCTCAAACCCATCCACCTTGAGGATGATAACTTAATTATATCCCAAACTGGGCAGACTGAAATCTCATTTATGACATGATCCTTTTGGCGTATAATAGTCTTAACAAGCCTTAATTTTCCACTCTGTCTTCCTGTCATAGTTACTTACCACTGCTAAGAATAATGAGATAAAAATGTGAGGTGGAACCACATAAAGGAAAAAATAGTCAGTTCAGAGCAATTTTCACATGGACTTCCCACAGAGGAATATCTAACGACACTCCTTAGGCACTTCTAAGACTCATCTGCAACTCTGGACTTGAAGTGAAGAAGGACCACGTTGTCAGATTTTGGGGGTGGTTTTGCTTTAAAACCTTTTTTTCCAGACATTGTCAGCCTGAAAGATATGGCTTATCCCTTCTGGCCCATGAAATCAAGGAAAATATCTATTTATTCTCATAAATGATTTTATTTGCACACACTTGCCTCAGCATGACCACTTCACATCATTTCATAGTATGACCTTAAGTAACTATTGCTTTTTCCATTTTTCAGTTTCTTAACTTCCATTTTTAAAACAGAAGTTTCTAACTTTGATTGTAAAAAATATCATGAAAATCTGTTCTGAATGCACTCTGCTGGATCCAAAATATAGAATTTAAACTGGAAAAAAAAAAAAGAACAAAAATCCATTATTTTAATTTTCAGGCTTTTAAGGCAATCTTTGACTTAGTAATTTATATTTTTTAAAAACCTAGTTCCTAACTTGGAACTAGGATCTATGATTCATTGAAAACAATCATCAACAACTTCAGTGTTGATGTACTTACTTACTCATATTCCCACAAATTGTTAAAGTTAAAACAAAAAACACGCTTTGGAGAGTTGGCTTTATTTTTTTGCCTTTAGTGTTTTGGGGGGGGGGTTGGTGGTTTTGTTTTTTTGGTTTTTGTTTTTTGGGGGGGTTTTTTTGCGTCTGTTTCACTAGCACAGACTTTTTGATTTTGTTTAGTGTTTTCAGCTGTTTTCATATTACATCCTAGTTTAAGTCTGACATATTATTATCAGAACAGATGACTCTTGATGGGCACTGTTCTACTAGAATGCGATAGCATATAGAAAAATAAAAATCCTAGACAAGAAAATCTGTTTCCATTTATGCATGTGTGTGCATATGTATATAAATAGTAATAAACAATATGAAGATTCTTGGGCTCCTAATAGGAAGTCACTATTTTTTTTTTCTTTTTTAATGCCTTTCTTCCTATTAAGAACTTTGTTTTAGACTTTTAGACTAAATGTAAGCTCATACGTACATGTCATGTATTGAAAGGACACAGTAAAGTGTATGGGGTTTTTCCTCCTTATCTGGTAAGGGGTACATAGGCAGGCATAAAGCTAAGTGTCTCTTACCAAATGCTGAAAAAAGCCAAATGCTACTGGATGAAGGCTGAAGATTTTGCCTCAGCATCTTTGCTATAATTTGTGTTTTCAAACACCAATATCACAAAGATCTACAGTCTTCCTGAAACTTGACCCACTCTCCTCACTTGAGTTTATAATTTTCAGGGTCCTGCCTTCAAGGCACTCCAGACCTTGGCTACACAGCTTCAGGGGGCATGAGGACATCTCCTTCTGGACTCCACGTCCTTTGTCAGAGATGGTTTCTGTCCTCTGTGGTGCTCAGAAGCTGTCCTGTACATTTTTGGGTGTCTCAGGGGACAGGAGGTGAGGGTCAGAAGGCTGTGTGCACGGACCTCATTTCAGAATTGAGGCTTAAATCTGCTTTGCGTTAAACTCTCTGCACACTCAAATATTTTCCTAAGAAGACTTTGGGTGCTGCCCTTTGTGACAAAAGGAGCTGTATCCCACAGCTCTTTATTCTTTTATGAATCTTCTTCTCTCTCCTGGCCAAACATGAGTCTTTTATGACCTCATCATTATCCCAAGATATTTAATGTCTAATGAAAAAGATATTTTTTAATATTGAATTACACAGTTACATTTGTTTGGTGACTAGCAGTTTTAGCCTCTCTGAAAGATATTCAAACTGTATTGCTTAATTTGCTTGGATACATTAAAGAATACATGCTCTTTTTTATTTTCTTTTTTCTTCTTTTTTTTTCCCTTTTTTTTTTTTTAGTTGTCCATGATAATTAAGATAAATAATATCCTGTCACAGAGGACAGAGACCAGAGTCTGGGTAGATCCCATCTGTGTAAGTGCCGAAAAGCTTATTGCAGAAATCTCCTTTAGTCAGCTTCTTTGTTGCGTGTTACCACATAATTTTTACCTACAGGCATCCAGGCTGGTTTTGCCTGATGAAGCATCTGTGGTCTGGACTTTGGGGATGGAAATTAGAAGAAGCTACAGAGGAACTTCACAGGCACTGCGCAAACACTGCATCCCTTTGTCTCCTCAATGCCCTTTCCCTCACTGGCGGAGCCGGGGCCGGCCGGAAGCACATGGATAGTGGGAAGCAACAGCACTGGGGATTTCACCTGCAGCGCCTCGTTAGACAGACCCACTGTGGCGTTCAATGCCTCTCTCTTCTGCTTGATTAAAGATAATAAGGGACAAGTCACTGACAACCCTTTGAGGCAGGGTGGTTTCTGGAGATAACTAGGGATGGATTTGTATCATCACATTTATATTTAGGATTTGATTAGTTTTTGCTTTATAATTCGAGTGATATTTTTAGTTTAGCTTATTGAGCATTAGAGCAACTCGCTCTCCACAGACCAGTCTAATACCTCCAAAGCCCCACAAGGGGCTGTTGGGACACTAAAGACCATCAATCCTTATGAATAATGCATCTATTTCCTACCAAGGCTCAAATCCCATTAATACTATAACATTATTACATCTCTTATTTACTCTTTTCTATCTATGGGATTAAAGATTAATTCTTAACAATTTTTCAAATTAAGAAGAAATCTCAATAGATCCAAAGCATTTTGCACAGAACATACCAAAGTTATTGCCAAAAGGAGATGGTTAGAAATAGAAAACAAAATTATGAAATGAGAAATAACCCAATCATGTGAGATAGAGGAGGGTGTTACAAGGTCCCACCTAAAAATGCTCACTAAAATGCATTGAAACACGGTGTTCTGCATGGTGAGTTCTCATTCTGGTGACAAGGAGTCCAGAATGAATTCATCTGTGACAGACAGGGTGACTGAATGGAATTATAATATGCCTATTATAATATCAACAGCATTATCTGTCTGACCAGGAAAAAAGGAAAAATGTTGAGATCATCAGAACAGGTTATAAAACTACTTTCTCTCTCTTTGGATGTAGGTAATTCCAAATGTGTCATGGCCTAATTAGGTAGAAGCTGGATGGAAGAGTCTCTCTCCCTGTAGGTTCACAACAGTAAGATCTCAGCCTCCTCTGCATGTCTGACTGCTACTGCTAATACTTCTACAGCTGATGAATAATTAATTACAGTGAGGATCTACTAAAATCCAGTTGCCCTCAATGTCCCCTTCATAGTTAGCAAAAACAAATATAGAAAACCCCAGAAGACCGAGTAACTTGCCTAGTGAAGCTTGGAAATGAGCATTAGTCTTTGACTATCACTGCATGTTCAAAGATAAATCTCATAAACGAAATAACATAGAGTAAGGTGAAGTACATAAAATTCAGAAAAATACAGCTTTGCATGCATAACTAGATTTTTGATATATTCAGTATCAAATCCAAAAGGTAGCACATTACAGGAAAAATATATTACTGTATCCAATGCAGATCTGCTACCTTCCTGAATTATTACTGAGATGTTTTCTATGTTACAGAATTCACCAATACATTGCCTTCCCCAGCCCTGTTAGATAATTTGCCTTTGTCCAGAACTGACCACACACTCTGCTTCTGAAAAGCACAGAAGCAATAAAAAGAATATGGAGGTTTAGCAAGGGAGGCACTGAGGGACTAATATTCAGCAATGCTAATTCCAACTAAATTTATATTGTATTGAAAGAAAGTGCTGTTAAGGAACAGCTTGGCATATATCAAGACATGTGGTTACCAGATTACTTTCTATCTCCGCTCAAAAACGTTTAGAGAATTTCTCATTAAAATTATTTAAAGTGAAACTAGTCAAATAAATCTACTTAAGCATGTTGTTGCATTGCCTCATTTGTGCTGAAAAAATGTTGCTTGTTTTTTACATTCTATTTTAAACGTACATATGAGGGTTTACTCGCCCATTAACAAAATATATCACCTCCCAATTGCTTTCTATACCTCCTTAAATGTTAAACACAAACATATATACCATCTGTTTCCTATCATGACACCAATCCAAAATGGCTGCACTAGACACCTCCGCATAATAGATCATCTTAAAACACCTTAGTGGTTTTGCTTTATGGAGTTATTTTTCCTGTGACAAATTATAAACCTATATTTCAAGAACATGACTGATCTGCAGCCTCAATTGTAAATTCTGAATAGTTTCTCTCCATTTTAACAAAATGTGCTGGCTTGTGCCTGATGTAGCAATTTTTTTTAAAGCCACAGGCCACCTTTGTTGCTGTGATATCCTACAAATCCAGTTAATAATTTCTCAGCTAATACTTCCTGAAGCATTCCAATTGAAAACATTGCAATTCAATATAGTCACTGCTCTAACTTCCAAAATTATTATGTAGCTGTTGTGTAAGTGAACTGCAGAACAAATTACAGGGTTTATCATCAGTCTGCAATCACAAATAAACTTCAGGAGGAAAAAAAAAACACATTTCTGTTAAAAACAAACAAACAAACAAAAAAAACAACAAAAAACCAGCTTTGCAATGCTTGTACTTATGAACTCCAGCTATCAAATGTTTAACAGGAAATGGACAAAACATAGTCATAAATGTCATTGAATGAAAATTTGGTTCTGAATGGATTTCAAGTGTACTTTCTCCTCAGGTTCAGCTCTATGAAAAAATGACTGTGTCTGGAGTAAGTAGAATTCAGTGAGGAATTTCTCCTTGACTTAAATGAGCTTTTGACCAAGACCTCACAATATTAATGCATGAACCTGCAAACTCTTATTTCCCAGGGTAGCTCCAATGAATCCTAGACTGATTAAACCTCTGTAGACCTATGTGCAAAAGCAATACTCTATCTGCTCATTCTCCCTTATACGTGAGAGCTCAAATGGTTATGAGACAGTATTGCTACAGGTTTGATCAAAAATAAATGCCATATATCTAGGGACCATGAATAAGGGATGAAACAGCCAGTGTAGAGGTAAAAGAGCTAAAGGTGAAAAATATAAAGATATTATTATACAGCCTTGGACTGCATAATCTCAGCAGAGCTTCTTGCCATGTCAAAGGCTTTATTTCAGAAGTACCTGTTAATGCCTCTTGGCTACACAATCCCATTTGATGAGGCAGAAGCAAGCAGACTTCTGTGGAAGTACAAGCTTCTCGGTAACCTGTTGTCTCCAGATATAAAGAACTGGAGTATTGGTGTTGGTGCTGATTGTATACACCAGTGCTACCTGAGGGAACAAATTTGAAAAAATCTTGAGGAAGAATTAGTGCAGAGATTTCCTATCTGAGCCATTTTTTCTCCAAGGAATTTTTGAAAAAATGAAGGAACAAGGAGGAAATAAGTGTCTTTTTGTGCTTTAAAAGGTGAAGGGGAAACCTTCTTTACCTGTGTCCCCCCGTGGAGTCCTGCGCAGTTAGAGCTCCCCTTACTGTTTCAGTCTACCTTAACTCGTCTGTCTAGATAAGGTTGAGGAGATCTCCAGTGGATAAATCATGAAGCTCTCCTCTTATCAAATGTTGTCTCTCCCTGTTGTGTGAATATGTAAGGTCACATCTTTGCTGCTGCATGAAGAACTCTCAGCTACTTTTCGAAACAATCACCATAGTGTTCTTCCTTCTCCTTGTTTGTTCTCCTGCTGCTATTTGTGTGATTTAGAGAAGCTGGTTTTATTCCTCAGAGCTTCCAGTGCAATTAAAGAAAATAAAGAGCAAATGCTCAAGTAGTTGAGAAGAATGGAAGAGGTAAAAGATAGAGACAAAGGCAGAGGTACCGTGAACAACTCCTAAAGAGGAAAGAATAAAATGCAGCTTGTTTTCAACATGCCTTAACAGGCACAACAATTCCAGATTCCATTTATTTCAAATCATAATATGGTTTGGAGGGGAGGAGTCAGTAACTTCTAAACAATATGAACATCCAATTTAATAAAGCAGCAATCACTTGTCTATTGTGAACTTCAAAGTCATGCTGTATTTATAATACATAGTTGTTCAAACAAGTTGGCAAACTGTGATACGCCCTACTTGCACCAACCACTTGTATGCCAGGATTTTTCACACTCAAGAGGAAAAGAAAAACAAAACAAACACCCAAATGAGTGCTGTTTTGGGACTTTACTGTTTCATCTTGACTGTTGCACAAACATGCCATATCTAACCTCTGTGGCATGAAGCTAACGTGTTGGCTCACAGGCTCTGTCCTCCTTTTCACCTTGCTAACCTCATTTGAAGTTGTCTGAACTTGCAGAGGCTACTAAACCATGTCCATACCTCAGCAACCTGACTTCTTCACCCTCAAATTCACATCTCTTCCCCTCTGCTCTGCATTTCAAAATCCAGAATTAAGCAAACCTGCAGTACATGTGCATGTTGAAACGCACTATTGCTTTCTGCTTTGTAGTTTCCTTGTTGCCCAATAGCTCTGTCACTAGCCTTTTTTTTTTCCTGAACACACTGCTAGTTTTCACAGTACATTCTGAGAATACAAAAAAAAACGTGGGATCTCAATAACATCCTTAGTAAAGGAGTTTTCCAGCTTTATTTTTTCTTTTTTTTTAAGGGTAAAGTAAAACACAACACTAGATTACACACAGCAAATAAAAAGGTGAAAATTTGCCAATCCTTGTCCTATGTTACACACCCATTGAACGCTGTGGGTGGAGAATCTCCAAGGAGGTCAAGCTCAGTTCTCTAAAAATATTTCCACTTCTACATTGTATACAGATGAGAAGGCAAAATGTCTCAGTCTCAAACCTTGGTAGTCTTTTCAGTTCCTACTGCAACTTTAACTAAGTTTCCCAGAAGACATCTGTGTTTCATTGTACAAGATACCATAAAATGATAAAATTTAATTTATCTCTCTCATTAAAGATCATGAATTTGCTTAAATTGCCATTTCTACCATGCCTAATGGAGGCATACTGTTTATTTACCAGCCTGCTGCAGGGCTAACTGGGGAAGGTGGCAAGGGTCCCTTCTCCACACTGTTTCTGCCTCAATGTATTTATTGCTTCAGTTTTTATGCATCATTTTAGAGCATTTCTAAATCATCAAAACCCACGAAACATTCAGTTACTGTGAACTGAATTCACATGTTCAAAGCCAAATTCTCAGCATACAATTCTGCCATTTCTGCCAGCAGGAGTGAAGCAGGAGCCACAAGGCAATATTAAACAAGTTCTGCACGCATCCCGAGCTAGCACACATGCCAAGCATGCTTTGAGGAGTCACTGCTCTGAAAAAATGTGGTTCAGAGAGGTTTGTGTTTGGCTGGTTGAAGGTCACCACCAGCACGTGGGTCAGGTCAGCCCTACAGCTGCCTCAGATGTGTTTGTCTGGGCCAGGCAGAGCCCATGCAGTTCCTTCCCTGCATTCCTTTCCACAGCTGCACCTTCATGGTTTCGGGCTTGCTTCCTCATGGACCAGCTCAGTGGCCCACACTCTGCAGTAAAAGCTAAGGACAGGTGCCTCCAGCCCAGCCATCACCTTCCTGGCTTTTTCCTTCCTTTTAAATGCCCACTGAACCTCCTTTCCCACACGCAGAACTTGTCCCATGTGCACTCACCTCTCCAGAACAAACGATTTGAGATGAAGGTGCAGTCTTGCAGTAACAATCACATTAACTATTTATTCCGCTGAAACAAACAATGAGTCAAGAACAGCTTCTCAGATATGGAAGAACTTTTAGCTTCTATTGCCAAAATTATTTTCCCAACAGGGCTTGTCTTCCACAAAGTGACCCAAACCAAAGGTGTTTGTACCTGCAACCAGGTGTGACTCAAAGCAGCAACACAGTACTTGATATCATTTGGTGTGTAGGACTTAGAGAGGAGAAAGATGAAGCCAGACACATGATGCTGATAAGAATTTCTTTTTATGTTATTCCAATAAAAAATACATTCATACAGAAATATAACAATCTTGCAAAAAACAATTTCAAATAAAATCTTGTAAAACAAAATTTTTACAAAAATCTTACAAAGAGATTCTTTAGATAACAGGGTGCTTCAAAAACAAAAAAAGAAATTTCACTAATAGAAACTTTTTCTTCTTAAATTTCAAGCAAAAATGTTTTTTTTTTTTTTTTATTATTTTTCAGCTTGATTGAGGCTCAGTTATCACCTGAACAAAATGTACTTGCTTATTAAGAAAATTACAGGCATTTGACATATGGCACACAGCCCCACCCCATCCACACAAGTCTGATGGTATTTCACAATTGAGACAAGCCAGTGCAAGTTGTTTTTTTTGTTTGTTTGTTTGTTTGGGGTTGTTTTTTGTTTGGTTTTGCCTTTTTTTTTTTTTTTTTTAATTTCTGGTTTATAAGAAGGCTAAGCCTAGGACAATGCAAACAAGCAGTTAAAAACACAACAAAACCCAATTGTAAATAGAAATTCATTTTCTGGAAAATTGTTTGTTTGGGGGAAGAAAAAAAAAAGTGCATTTTCAGGCAATTTAAACCAAAAATGAAATGAGAATGATTTAAGCCTGTATGTTCCATAGAACCAGATCACTTGCATATACTTTTTTTAAACCACTTATCTACATACATTTCCAGGAAGATATACCAAAATATTAGCAGAGTAAGCAAGACCAATAATTAATACAAAAAGAAACAGGTCACATGTTTCATTGCATTGACTGTAGTGAGCTGGTTTAAAAAAAAAACAAAACAAAACTGGTTTTGGACAGACTATTCCTACTCTAGGAAAAAACAGTCTTTATTTTAGCTGAACTATGTAAAATTAGAGCTCAACCACCACAACGACTAGCTCACTCACAGGTCCTCCAGTAAGCTGGAGGGCCAAAACCCGAGTGTACTTCATCTGCACACAGCTAATATTCTTTTAGCATGCCAATATTCGGTTCATATCATTCTTAAATGGCCACAGATACGCTATTCCAGACAACCTAATAACTACAAAACACAGCAGTCTGAGAAGGACTGAATGCCAACAAAGCCTTTAGCATACCATTAAGCTAAAGGTAAAGCCTCTAAAAATTCTAGATTTTAATTAACTGTATCTTTCATTTCTTTGTCTCCTTAATGACCATATTGCAGGGGGGAGAGGGAATATTTTGATGGGCTGTGGCATTTTCTAGCTATGTGTTCTAATTTTTTTCCTTTTAAAAAAAATATTTATATATTATCTATATATATACACACATACACAGACTGTACACACAAATATACATACACAATTATTTTTCTGCCCACTTTTAAAAAAAAAGTAATATAGTTTCTTTCTGTATGACCAACAGATAGCTAGATATATAGATGTGAAACTTGTGCCTTTTAAGCAAATACATCTTTTAGTACTTCTGTATCTTTAATATGTATGAAAACTTGACATATTAAGTACAGTTGGGGTGTGTATATACACAGTTGTTGTGCAAGGTCAATATAAAAAAAGTCTCAAGGTGGCAGAACTGGTCAGGTATTCAATTGGCATATGCATTATACTGTAACACAGTCAAATTGTCTAAGTTAAACAAATACTGTACTGACATGAATGACTTTTCTCTATATTTGTCTTTGTGAAGGAGGACCCTGGAAGTAACCATTTTTTCCCCTCATATTATACATTTGATACAGTACAATGCCAGGTGAAAAGAGAGCCTTAATAAAGCATGCATCACCCATACCCCTGTATAAGACCCCCTACAAGAGAAGGTCACTTGCATAAGGCACCATTATTAAGGTCAACAGTGCATTAACAGCTAGAAAACCAGAAGTTAGTCCTCAAGGCATAAATAAGAGAAAAATTAGCTGCATGAGAAAAATCAGTTTCTAACCAATAGTGGTTTTATCCACCCAACAGAAAAAATTATTCATGTTCCATACATTATGTAACATTAGACCAATTGTATTTTAGCTGCTCTTAGCTGGAATCAAAACTGCAGTCCTGATTAAAGAATGGAAAAGCATATAGTTCCCCAGAACCATGCAATAACCTTTGTATTATAATGAAAAGTTATAGTTGTGTTACATTTGTAAATACACAGCTTATACAATGGATTACAAATGAGCTCTGTAGCAAGTAAAACAAGCTACTTGACACATTGCACGTTTAATAGCTGCACCAGACACCTAAAGCTCCTCTCACGCAGGAACAGGGAGGCCCCCCCATCTCCATTCTGGCATCCTGATTCTTTTTATCCCCCCTTTTCCCCTCTCAGTTTTTCCCTCTAAAAAGGTGCAGACACCCCTCCCCCCACCCCTTGGAAATGATTGGTGGTCGTCCCATCTCACGAGATATTCCTCACATACAAGACATTCAGACTATTTTTTTTCTCTTACAGTTATAAAACAACCACAAGAAAAAAAATGTGCCTCAGCATACAGTCATCAAGAGATCCTCATCGCATACAGTCGCCCAATCATTAACATTCTCAGTGCACATGCTCACGGCAAAGGCTTAGGAGCCACTCAGAAGGTTAGATACCAGTGTATGAGTCCAGGAAACCCCAAACATCACGCACTGCGGTTGCTATGCCGTTTCTTACATGACTTATTAGCCCTCGAAAGACCTGCAAGGAAGTGAGGTCCTGGAGGCAACTGGGTAGGGTGCAAAATGGCATGCTTTGGCTGGAACACGCATCCCTCCGCTCAAGGCTCTTCAACCTTGATGCCTCTTAGCCCGCAGGATTCACCTCTTGACCCATTCAGAGGTGTCTCTTCATGTGAAGGGCCAGGTGGTCAGACCTGGAAAAACACCTGCAAGGCAAGAGTCAGGCTGTGCATTAGCCCAGGGCTGCTGGCATGCACAACGTGATACGCCCGGCTGAGGCACCTCCCCTCGCCCTGCTACTCCAAAACACAGCTGGGGGAGGAGGGATTTGGCATTCCCGGAATACATAGGAATACTCAAGGTGTCTGTGGGCACTCAGGAGCTCTGCAGATGGGTGGTAACACCAGGGGGTGTTCTCAACACTCAACTGCAAGATCAGGGCTACAAACCCCTTCCCAATGATTAATAAAATGGATGTTTTTTTCCCAGTCTAAATATACAATAATCTCTTAAAAATACCAGGCACTGTTGTTTTCCCAAATAATTCCTACACAAGCAAAAAGCAGCCTAGACTAGCTTTCCAATGAGTATTAAAAATATATATTTAAAAGGGTGCATTACAGTCACATACCTGTCACAGTGACTACATTTAAAAGGCTTGGCACCAGTGTGCTTTCTGAAGTGTCTGGTTAATTCATCACTTCTTGCAAAACGCCACTCACACCCTTCCCATGAACATCTGTAAGGCTTTTCCCCTACAAAGAAAGCAGATTACACGTTAGTCATGACTTCATTCAAAGAAAGACAGGTGCTATCATTTTCTATGTAAATCTCTTCCACCCCCCAAAGAGCCAATTTTGTTTAACCTATCTGAATGCTTCAGAACATGCAAGCAAAGAAGGCTCACAAAATTCATCCACATGATTCCTACTTAACTATATTGCTGCAACAGCACATCAAATAATCTCATTCTTATGAAAAATAAACAAAAAAAAAAGTGATTAAACAGGCTCACAAGAAACAAAGGAATCCAGCTCTCTACCATTCCTGTTCATCGGTAATGGCAGACTTACAGGTATCATGCACCTCATAAAGGTGATTAAAGACAGCACAGCTAGGCTCCAAAACGTAATTAGGCTACTATGTTGCATCAAAGTTCTCTGTCACTCACTCATCTGCATAACACGCAACCTCCTTTCTGCTGAGCCACTTATTCTTGGAAAAGCCTGCACACCACTTTGAACACTGCTATTTCAGCATTCAAGAAATACCACTTCCATTCACAGGAACATTCTCAGCCAGACAGCACCAGAACACCAGTTCTGCAATACTTCTGAGGCTGGCAGCTATTTCTGTCTGTTCAACCACCACAGTTCCAGTGGAAGTTGTTCTCTCCTCTTGAAATAATCCTGTTTTATCTGACTTCTGCTTGACAATGGGAGCATCTGAGCTTGCTCAGACTTTCCACAAAAGCCACAAAATGCTGAGCTCGTTAGTCAAAATAGAATCTTTTCCTTGAATTCTCTTTCCCAATGTTCAGGGGGAAAAAAACCCCAACTAGCCATATCGATGTTTGGATTGGTACAGCAAGAACACCATGCTGGTTCCTCAGGTTAAGCAATGACTACTGAGCCAAGGCACAGCCCTACACATCTAACTGCTGTCGTAAAGAGTTGTCAAATAATAATGCTCAAACAAGCAAATCAGCACGCTACTTCAACCATAAAACATTTATAAAAGCCCTGAAGTGTCTATACTCCTCACTTTCCTCCCCAATAACACACAGGATTGTTACTTTTAACTCAGGTTTCATAATAATAAAATGCCATTGCTCAGTATTTTGGGATTAAATTATACAGTAAATCATACATTTTAAAGTCCAATTGGGCAGATATGTTAGAAGGACAACAACACACTGTGGCTTTTCAAGATTTTTTTGCTGATAGCAATGGCACACACAAGTGTTAAATGACTTAGTAGTATAGCTATACTTAATACAACAAGGCCTTGGGATGTCTGATAAAACAGACATGATGTAGACTGAAGCATAAAAACCAGCTCTTACAGTATTTAGTGATCTGACCAGTTTTTGGCTATGACATTTCCTTTTTAGCGATAAAGTTTCAGCTTGCTTTTGCTTTAGAAATAATCATCATGAAAAGTCTAGCACCTATTTAGGCTAGACCTTTGCTTCTGAAGACCACATGCTGGTGCAGCTTCCCAACCATTGCCTACTTAGATGAGTGGATCCCATTTGCTATGACAGCAGACTAATCTACCACCAGCTGCCCTGGCTGCAGCTGACTTATGAAGAGAATGAGGAAGTGATGTCGTCCATGCTGGTAAGCCTCTACTGCTATTACATCATCTTTCCAAACCTGGGCTCCCACTCAGTGATTGTGTAACACTGACACCACCACCATCACAGGGTATTCCCTGCAGTACTTGCCAGCTCTTAATAAGCATAGGGTTACTAACCTGTATGAGTGCGCTGATGTGCTTTCAGATGTGAACTTTTGGTGTAAACTTTCCTGCAACCGTTAAAATGACACCTGTGAACACGCCTTCTGCCATCTGGCGAGGTGTCACCATTGGAGGGTGTACCTTTTTCTGCAGTCTTTCCAGCGGTACCGGAACGAATTTTCCCCGGTGAATGCAACTCACCCGGCGTACAATTCCATATCTGGGAAGAAGGCTCCTTGCTGAGCTCAGGAGATGAAGGGGGAGTGGAAGTGACAGATGAACTCAAGTTTCCTGAACTGGCTAAAACATCACTTATAGGGTCAGAGGTAAACTTTGTAGTGGGTGAGAGCTCCTCAGAGCTGTCTGAAGATTCGCTGCTCACATCAGAATTCAAACTGTTGGTCTCTAAATTCTGACTAGTAAGATTGTCCTCTTTTGGGACACATGTGTTCTTCAGTTCAGATTCCTCCTTTTTCTCACGTGCCAGAATAATTTTTGTCCAGAGATCCTCTTGGCTATCAAATTTGATTTCAGATGCAGAAACATAACAGGGTTCACTCTGAAGATACCGTTCCAGCTCCAAACATGTCTAGGTGAAACAGAAGGAAGAAAAAAAGAGAAGAGTTACAAGCCTGCTTAAAAACAAACCCAATTGTATTTTACACTTCAAAAAGCATGCAGGAATGTAGTAAGTTCGATTTATGGTTTCTAGGTTCAAAACAAATTAAAGGCTCCTCAAGCCGTAACTAGGTGACTGCTACGATGAAAAGAAATCAGTTTTTGAGACCTGGGCAGGAGTTCAAACACACAGCTGAAGGTACAAGTAAGCCTTTGGTTTCCAAAATAGCATTCTAATGACTCAGTCAAATTATCATCACTCTCATCATAAAATCTGTGTTTTCAGTAGGCTGATGTTGAAAAAGACCATAGAGAACCACAACAAATAACCACACTTTGCTCTTGCACCTTGTCTAATTTCAAATTGTTTTGTATCTCCCTCACACAAGCACAAGGCTGAAAGGACCCAACCGAAAACAATGTGCTCTGACACGCAGTTAAAACCTGAACCCTGTGTCAGAAAACAAAGCCACATTTCAGCATGGCTGCAGAGCTGCCAGCCCATCTTCTGGGGACATCAATGGAGCAGCAGACATCCTCCCATTTCCTGTGCATGAGAACGCAGCACACTCGACTTTCAAAGAATGTCATTTCCAAGCGCACTGGCATGCACACCACATAACTCAAACTGCTCCCATGCGTGTTCAGAGGAACATGGAGAACTTCAACAACAGAGGAGTGGAGCAAAAAAAAAAGTTCCAGAATAGAAATGTCCTGTTCTATAGGATACAAAACGGGAAATTACTCTGAGGTCCTGCTGGGAGTCCCACAATGAACAAGAACTTTATCTACTGGCCAACAGTGCAACTGTATGAGTCATCTCGCTCTTTCTTTCACGCAATGCCAAAGGAGACTTCCTTTTAAAACCCTGACCATCTGCCAAGAAAGTACTCTGTGCAAATGTACATGCAACAGTACATGGACAACTTCACCCCCAACAACATTCCCCTCTACTCCACAAAATGAAACAAAACAAAAATCAAAACCACCCTAAATGGGTGAAACTGCAGTTTTCAATTTCAATTCACCCTGCTGACTTTCTAGCCATTTTCAGAGAGGAAAAAAAAAAATGAGTATGAACTGTTATGGCAACAAGATGATGTTTTGGGATTATTCTTTCCACTATAGGAAATGATCCACATGGAAGCTTTACACAGCTAATGGACACACCAAGTTTCCATATCAAACTCTACTTATTTTAGCAAGATCATGTTTTCCAAGTCAGGCAGCAAAACCTGGTCCCAAATGCCACACATTCCCCTCACAGCCCCTTCCCATCTGCCCATGAGCGGAGCCGCCATGGGAGCAGACTCCTCTCTCCCCCAGCACTGCTCCAGTAAATTGGGTCACATGCTCTGGCCAGGCTCGGAGTGTGGGCAAAAATTGAAAAAAAAAAACAAAACAAAAACCCAAAGCCAACCAGAACACCAAACAACCCCCAAAACCAAACCCACTGCTGCACACGGTATTTATGTATATGTCTATAATTAGGGAACTGGGTTTCAGTGCACGTTATAAACAAAAAGGGTTTCGACAGAGACAGCACAATAGTGCATTGATTTTCCGTGAAAACAAGTAAAAAAAGCATTTATTAAGATCTTGTTAAACTTTCATATTCCCGGCTAATTTAAATTCCTCATTAGGTAGATTAGTAATGGGGAGCGGAGTGAAGCTCTCTTCGAGTTTAAATGCCTCTGAAGGCTACTGGGAATGAGGGCTGGCGCTTCGCCAGGAGCCCGAATGCCTGAAGGAAACTACTTAGCTCCATTTCAATCACGTACTATGGAGCTGCCGCTCTGAAAGGGGAGTGGGGGGAGGGAAAAAAAAAAACCAACGAAGGGATTGCATACAATTAGTAGGCATGTGAAGGTTGTAACACTTTTGCATTTCAACCTTCTGGGAAAGGCTCCTTCGTCCTTCTGCAAAGCCAGCAGGTATCGGACCCGGTCACCGGGCTGAGCAGCCCCGGCCCCCCGAGCCCCGCAGGACTGTCAGCCCCTGCCATCCCGCTGCTTCGGTCAAATTAAGGAGAGAAAAGAAACAAAAAAAAAAGAAAGAAAGAAAGAAAAAAAAAAGGCAAGAAAATATGTCCATTAAAGGGAAAGAGCCTCCGTTCTCCCCATTCCCGGCCAGGGCAATTAGCACAAGGGGATCGCTGTCATATGACTGACAACTCACGGGCTCGGCAAAGCTCCCTGCGCTGGGAATAGCCACGCTCTGTACATGTACATACACATGCACAAACACTGACGAGTGTGCGGACACTCCTGGAGGGCTTTCTCCTCATCATGGCCAGGAACAAAAATAATAATATTAATTTGGGGGGGGGGGGGAAATCAAAACAAAAGGACACAAAAGCCAACAAAACAACAACAACAAAAAAAATCACAAACCCACAGCACCGGGCGCAAAAGCAGCCCTTGGCCAAGGCAGGGAGCTCGGATGACAAGACCCAGCTGTGGAGTCTGGACCTGGTACAAGCGCAAAAGTTTTGCCAGGACTCGGTGCGAGCGGAGCGGGGCCGCGGGCGCTGACAGACCCCGGCAGGGCTGGGCGGTAAACAGGGAGAGACGGGGATGCGGAGCTCCTTCCATCCACCGCGGGACTGTGCCCCCCGAACAGCCGTCTATGCAGAGCCGCAACACCTGCTTCAAAACATCTCTACACATTTGTGCTGAATTCTCCCCAAACTCCTCGCTGACACTTGGGCTTGCCTTTTTTTTTTTTTTGTCCTTTTTTTTTTTTTTCTCCTTAAATCCGCTCATCCTTTAATACGGCTTAAAAAAAATCCCCGACAACAACAACAACAACATCGACATCCTCGTTTACCTGTTGCCAATATTCCTCCAGGGACGGCAAGGCTGAGAAGTAACCCGTGTCGTGCACAATCTGGAGTTCCTGGAAGATGCTGCACATTGGGAGAACATCCATGTCTCAAGTTGCAACAACAAAAGTCAGTGCTGGTTACCAAAAATACAGATGCCTCCTTTATGTGCAGGGGTTGCAGGGTGTGTGCGGGGGGGTGTCAACCTCTGCTCTCAGTTTCCAAGCCCCCCCCCCCTTTCTCCAGAGACGAAAAAAAAAAAATATATATATATATATATTAGTTCCTTGAGGAGCTCGGGGAGGAAAAAACACCCAAAGTTTCATGCAAAGTTTAATCGCACAGCAGGGCAGGACGTCTCCCGGGGCGGGCGGGCGCGCGGCTTGTTCCCCCCCTCCCGCGGCCGGCGGCGGCGGACCTGGCGCAGGAGCGGCCCCAATATTTGCAAACACGGCGCGCACTCTGCGAGCGGAGCCCCCCGCAAAAAACTTCCCTATTCAAAGCTCGGCCCCGGCCGCGCCGCCGCCCCGCCCCCGCGCCCGCCCCCGCCCCGCGTGATCCCGGCGCGCCGCCCGCCCGCCGCCGCCCAATCGCCGCCCGGCGCCCCGCCACCCGCGTGCCGCTGACGTCAGGGCCGCCCAATCGCCGCGCCGCTGCCATCGCGGCTCCTCCTGGCGTGACCGAGCCCGGCCGTGACGGCTCCCGCCATTGGCCCGATTCGAAATTCGAGCCTTCCTGATTGGCCGGCCCGGCCGCGGCTATTTTTAGCAGGGTATATAAAGCGGAGAAGCGGCTGCTTTTCTTTTTTTTCCCCGGCGAAGGGGCGGTGTGAGCGCGCGGGGGAGGGGAGCGCGCGCAGCGCGGCGCTGCCGGCGGCGGCCGCGGGGGGCGCTGAGGGGCCGGAACGGGGCTGAGCGGGGAGTGAGGGCTGAGCCGGGGTAACTGTGACCCTTCTGGGTCTGAGCGGGGTGTGAGGGCTGAGCCGGGGTAACTGTGACCCTTCTGGGTCTGAGCGGGGTGTGAGGGCTGACCCGGGGTAATTGTGAGACACCCGCACCCCCCGCAGACATGAGCCGGGGGGTGAAGGCTGACCCGCGAGAACCGTGACCCCCCTGGGTCTGAGCGGGGTGTCGGGGCTGACCGAGAGTGACCACAATCCCCCCAGCTTTGTGCTAGCCTGGCCCATGGTAACCGTGACACCCACCCCCCACCCCCAACCCCCCCACCCCGGTCTGTGCCGGGGTGTCCGGGCTGACTCGGGGATAATCACGACACCCCCCCACAGCATCTTTGCCACGAGGGTGCAAGGCAAGTTCCACATACTCCGCAGGCCCCCTGGGTTGTGCTTTCCCTGCGAGAAGAAGAGCTCAGATGTTCCTGCCCTTCCCTTGTCCCCCACTACAGGACAGCTGGGGAAGGCCCTCGTTGACGGCTTGGAGCGGGAGCTGGGTCTCAAAGCAGACCTGGATGATGATCCTGGGACTCTGCACAGAGATCTTCCCCCTCTCTAGGATGGGCACTACGGAGGATGCTCCTGGTCAGCACCATCTGACACGGCTTCTCCGGGAATAGTTCACACTGTTGTGCCCAATTCCACCACTATCCACAGATAGTTATTTGCGTGTTGGTGATGGAGCACCAGCTTTTTTTAAGACTGGACTTGTCAATGATATGAATGTCTTAATATAATTTAAGAAAATGTGGTTGTTAGCTTTCCAAAGGAGTGTCCAGCACATGGAACAAACATTCCTAATGTGTTTCTTTTATGAAAGGACTTCTAATTTTCCACTGCTGTTTCCATCATAATCTCAACGCTGTTATTTCCATTTCCCCACTTTTCTCTGTATCTGTTGCTGGTTGCCTGCAGATGGTAACTGAAGTGTTTAATGCGTGTTTCTTCTGCCTACTGTCCTCTGTGAGCTGGTGATTACGAGTGTGAAAATGTCTGTCTAACTTTCCATCCCCTGGCCCCTCATAAACTATTCATATGGTGATACCATAAACAAACAGCTGGTGTTCATGGTTGGTTTTCCTGTGTCTATGCAAGGAAAAAAAAAAAGCCTAAGGTCAATTAGAGTATTTTTTTATGTTTAGGAAAACAAGCCAATGCTGAAAACACAAAACATCTAAATCTGGATAATTATGCACACTTGATTGAATCAGTAATTCTTTACTTGGTTTCACATGGCCAAACATGTAAATATATATCCAAAATTGCTTTGCAGGCAACCGATAGTGCAGGTACTTTTGTGTGTCTACTTTTGGCCAAAACTAGATCCTCCAAGGAAAAGTGCAGAAGGAAAAAAATGAATTACACACCTTACTTGAGCCTACTTTTAGTTCTGTGGAATAAAATATTTATTGGCCTGAAATGCACTGTGTGCTCCAGTCAAATATAACCTGGTAACATAACTCGGGGAATAATTAGTGTTTGTTTAACTGACCCACTCCCTCTTTGGAGAAGATTTTATTTTCAAACATAGTGACAGTAAATGCAACTATCTGCTCTTTCTATTTTACACTTGCCCCTGTCCCCTTTTTAGCTGTGTGTCATGTCAGAGAGATCTGGGCTTATCAGAGGCTGAATGGGGTTGGCTCTGTCCATGTGGAGTTTGAGGCATAAGGATCTCCCAGTGAAGAACAACTTGAAGATGAGCAGCATCTCCCAGTGAAGAACAAGTGATGCTAGCAGATGTAAATTAATGGAGATGCAAAAATCCTTTAATAAAATGCATCTTTAGTTAATAAGTAAGGTTTTCTGTGGTGCTGCCAGTCTGTGATTGGTTGAGTGGGATGAAGGTTATTGCTGTTGGAAAAAAACAAACCACATCAAAGAAAACCAGGGCACAGATGTGATTGTAGTGCAGTAAAAACTGTTTAAGTAATATTTTGATTAAATCCTGGCTTTGATTAGACAATTATCAATTGGCAAAAGAAAAATAACATAAGTGTCACTGGATGAGTTAGTTCTAGATTATGACTGTACTAACAAATTTTAATTTCAAATAGCAAAAAGCATCAATAGAACTAAAGGTCAAACCCAGATAAGATAGAATGTATAAGAATACAGAGTGAAGAAAACGGGTGTAGGTTTTTTACCCAGTATATATTTAATCAGGAATTAAAATGAAATGGTGAGTCAATAACATGCTGTGGTTTAGGAGACTGTTCCATGGAACACAAGCTGAAGGAAATTACTGGCACTAATAGCAGCCATGTGGAATGATGGGATGGCATGTAAGTTGAAGGGAATTTATGGTAGTCTATGGAGGATAATAAACATTAGGACAAATTTTAATAGGCCCCAAAATGAAAGAAAATGAAAGAATGAACTAGTGAAGATACTTGAAGATATAATTTAGTCCCTAATGACTTTCTTCAAGCTATTCAAAGCAGTTAAGCTTCAAATATCCATTTTATACCACTGGGATTTTTTCAATCATGAGCCAGGATGGAATTTACCTTGAAAGAATGTTCTAACTTTAAAAAAAACAAACCAAAATGAGTTGGTCTCTTGGGACTACACAAGTTTATTTAGATGTGCCAACCAAACACATGGAAGTGAAGGATACCAATAGGCAGTGCTAGTTTGTTAAGAAGGAATACAGCTATCAAGTTCCTTGGATAATTTTCTTGTCATTGCCATACCGTATTTTCCTGGTGTATGCCCTTGATTACATAGAAGTAGTCACAGATTTACTTCCAATTCTGTAAATGTTCTTTGTGTTTTTAACTCTGAATGATCAAGGTCATTTATAAAAGTAGCAAAAATTAGTATAAATTTGTATAGGATTTCTCAAAATGTCGGTTCTCTGACTGGGAAGTTGTACAAGAGTTTTTAAGTATGACTCTCCACAATTTAGGATAATCAGCCAATTTACCCCTTTAAGGCCACTGATTTACAAATATGTGCAGAGAAAAAAACCCCATGTGCTTTATTTTTTTTTCTTTTTTGCTTCATTAATTTTTGTAAGGTTCTGTCTGAAAAGCTATATTGGCACATTAAATGCCCCACCACTTCTCTATAGTAACCACTTTTGTCAGGGAAGGTAGACTCTTCCTGGAAAATCTGTTCTCTGATGTAGCAGGTGACAGACGGTGTTTTCCAGGTGGGCTGAGCTCCACATGAGGCAGGGGGAGCACCTGTTCTATTCGTAGAATATTCATGCATTTTTAGAGGACACATTAACTTGCTCTGCACTGTATTCAGTGCTGAGAGTAAGAAGATGAGAAAATCTCCTGAAAATGGTTCATGTACAGCCAAATGCAGGGAGGTTAGATGAAATAGGCAGGAATCGATAGCTTGTGGTTTGATTACAATAAATGGACTTTATTTGGGGAAAAAGAGAGAGAGAGAGCGTGTCAACTGCATGAAAGCATTGTCAGATAGCAGAGTACACTACTTGAAATTATCTGTTTCCGAGGTGGTAAGTTGCTAAATCGAAAACTAGCATGCAATGTGATTCTACCACAGATAAAGTAAATGCTCTTTGAGGATATATAAATAGAACCGTAATGAGTAGGCAAGCAAGTGGGGTGATCCCTGATCTCTCACTCTGGCAGAATTAGAGACTTACATTTCAGACCATAAACTAGCCTAAGACTGAGGGAAAGGTAAATGAATTAAAAAAGACATAATGACAAAAATAAAATAAGGAAGAATTTAGGTAAATGAGGCCTGAATTTGTTCAGCAGACACAGAAAACAGTTAGGAGAGGTGATGTGTTTCCTTACAAATACTGGTAAAAAATTAACTAGAATGGAGGGAAAAAAAATGGTTGTCGTTAGCTAATGTGAACAGAACATGAATCAGTGACCCACAGCTAAGAGGAATGGTGTGTTCTGTGTTTTTTATTCATTCTGGTTTGGTTTTTTTTGCTCTTCAGACGGAACCCACAGCTATGTAGTTTCCACAGTTTACCTGTTACAGAGCCTTGGAGTTCATGCTTTTAAGCTCCTGTTTTCACTTTGATTCTCCAAGATGTGCCTAAACAGTTGATGAGAAGGTAGTATGGGAACTGATCTGTGGTCCCCATCAGCACCCAGAAACAGCATTAGAACAAAAGGTATTGACAGAAAATCCCTTTTTAGGCAGACTCACTGAAGACTGTCTTCCTTAAGTCTCCATACGCTCACCTTGAAGGATATCCCATTTTCCATTTCCATAACTGGTGTTGGAAAGGTGATTCTGTCTCTTGGTGCTGTAATTATGAGTGACGATCCTGTAATGGCCTAATTGCAAGCAGGTTATTATATCTGCTTCTTCATGTACCAGCGTGTATTCAGCTCTTTCTTTTGTGACTGTATTGGGACAAAATTAGACTTTATTTCCACTAGAGGCTCAGTTGAACAGTCTGCCTAACAGTACACAAGAGTATTAAAAGTAGTTATAAGTCCTATATGAATAGGAATTTCATGGATTCTACTGTAGCAAATATCACGTATCAAGTATTTAAAAGCATTCGTCCTGTACAAGGTAAATAAAAATTGAACTTCAAAAAGTTAACAGTTTTCATTTTTGTGATATCTGAATTTTAGGATGACTACTTGTCTAGCAGTGCATAAAATCTTCTTAAAAAAAAAAAAAAAAGAAAAAAAGGATGAGGTAGCCTTCCAAGCCTTCCTTTTTAAATATGAGTAATACATAAAAAGAGAAGCACAATTTCTTTGCAAAGCATATTTAGGAAAGATGAGATTTAGCATAAGTGTCCTCATAAGAAGTAGCAAATCTGAGCAACTGGGATTTGTCTAATGCCAAGTTACTTGGCTGCTTTTAGGAAGTTTACTGACTGCTTCACCAGGTGGAAGAGCAGAATTTGCTATGATTAGTGATTAAAAAAAATCAGCTTGAGGTAAGAAAAAAAAAATACCACCCATGTCACTGGGCATTTTTTCATTTTCATGACTGTTTCTTAGTTTTTGCCATTGCTAATCAATGAGTATTATTTAACAGTGCATTAAGCCAGCAAACTTAATTCAGACCACTTTGGAAGCTGTAAGAAAAGGAACCCAATAAGAACCAGTCATTTTGTGAAGCGAGAGACTGGAGGACTAATGATTGTTAAAAATAGCTGGGCTGTCTCACTAGCTACTTGTGAGGCTTAGTAAAAGGACATAGAATTAGATTGTAGCTGCAAACTTTCATAGGAGAATGCAAGGAAGTATTTCTAAGCAGTGATGCCAATTAGACACAGGGCTGGCTGGCTGGGGTTGTTGCGAAACTGCCTTTTCTGGGAATTAGTCATGGCAAGACTAGACAAGGAGTTGTGTGGAGGCCTCAGCCAAGAAAGGCAGAACTTTGCTGGGAATGAACTACATGGCCCAGGATATCTTTTCCAACTTGTAACATCTCTGCTCTGACTTCTACATGAAGTCCACTGTTTGGGTTGTAAGATTTGTAAAGGGTTTTAAGGGTTTCTCTCTTATGTCCCAGTATTCCTTTCTGTGGTGAATGGGAGGGAAAAAATGCCTATTGCTGTAACAATAGGGAGCTTTTCTATTAACAGGGCATGGGATGAACCTTTTGCCCCTGGCAACTTGACTTGCCATGGCACAGGAGAGTAATCTCATTGTGTCTCTTGTTATGAGAAGTGGGAGTCAGTGCTGATTCCCTGCCCTACCCCCACATCCCCCCTTTAACATGAAATGCAAAATTAGATATGTCTGATATACACACAACCATACCTACGTATTTGAGAGCAAAATGAACTGTGGCCTTCTTTGGGACACAAGGAAATAAACATAGTCATTAAAGAGTCAGCACCGTTACCACATAGTGAACCTTTACTCACTGTTCCCACCTATTGTTATTTGAAATACCCCATTTCCTGTTTTCCGAAACTGTTGCCAATCGTCAGGATTCAGATCTCATTCACATCAGCATAACTCTGGTAGCTTCAGGAGATCAGCAGGGAAAAGGAAGTGGAAAGCAAGTGATTATGATGAAGTAACCCTGAGTTTCCACTGAAGTGCTCAGGGTTTATTCCCAGTCAGTGCCAGAGCTCAGCCTGGCACATAGGAATTCAGGGAAGTTACTGTTTGCTGTGTAAATCCCCAGACAGATTCCATCAATATACTCACGCTGTTGTCATTATTGCTATTGTGCACTAGGATGATAGCAATAATAAAATACTCTCAAAATTTACTCTGTATATATCTGAGATGAATGGATATATAAAACATATATACACACATAATAGCTAGTTATGTGCTCATTCATATAAGCTTCTTGGATCCTCATTATTAAACTATGAAGCTGTAAGAAATATATAAAGGACTGTGAAAAAAGTATTTTTTTCCTGAGTTTTTATGTTCCAACCTGGTAAGAAAAAAAACAAACAAAATCAAAAAACAACAATGAAAAACCCCACCCAGCCAACAAAAGAACCCACCCTTTATTCAAAATTGGGAGAAAGAATTTTTATGCAAATGTTATAATGAGGAAACACAGAGGTAATGGGATGATCAGACTCACAAAGATACCTCAACTCTCAGTCATCTTTCTCTGCAGGGAAATTTATTGGAAATGTAAATGCCGATAAAGCATTGTGAATTCTTGGCTAGTGTTATCTCTGGGTCTCAGTTCCCTAACTATACAGAAAGGATACTACTTCCTTCCTTGACCCTATGCCAAATGTAAGCTCTGGCCCAAAATCTCAAAGAGAGATAATGGCAGAGCCAAGAAATGAACTCAGGTCTTCTGAGTCCTAATCCAGGCTTGTTATCCTAAACTCATCTTTCATTTGCCTTTGAATAACAATGAAAGTGTTAACCCTATTCCTATACATTTACAACCTGGTGCAATTCTTATCTATGGTGGTCATTTCATTTCCTGCTGGCAATTTCACAGTCTTTTAAAGCATTTTCCTCCTGAATATTTTTTTTCTTTCCCCGAGAGATAGACATCTTCCTTCAAGATTTCTCCAGCAAAACTCTCCTATTTTCTTTGATGGTGTATGATATGTGATCTCTAGCTGGTGCAGGAATCATCTATTCTCTTTTTTTAATTACGTGTTGATGTTCGCTGTCTTCCTTACCTGTTAATTTTATGTAATCATTCTCTCTCAAAAATATGTAGACTTTTTTTTAGAGGATGACCTAGAACTTTTTGTAAAAAAAATGTTTTGCTTTAAATGAGCACTTTGGTATTTAAATGCTCCAGGCAATTTGCTATTTTCAAGGGACAAACAATTAAGTTAATATACATACACAAAACCCAAAATCTTTCTCTCTTGGCCTTTTCCATTCTGTTGCAATTTATGAAATTTATTCAACTGAGTACTTTTAAAAATCTCATTTGGCATTCATTTGGAAATCATGGATTTCAGAGGCATGGTAGAAATTGCAAGTTGTATTATTTGAAACAAATACATTGTCTTTATTTAAACTGGAGGGAGAAAACTTTTAAGCAGTCGATCTTTTTGGTATCTGATTTAACAGGCAATCACACTTTTTTATAGAATTCTGATAGACCTTTGTGTGTATGTGTTGTAAATTTGAATGTAAATGTTCTAATTTTAGTAGAATTAAGAAGTGCTTTCTCATTCTTTTTCAATGTTGTCATTATGAATGTACAGAAGGCTTTTTTTTTTCTTCAGTAAAGCAAAATCTAGAATAGTTTTTCTGATTTTTTTGGGTCTTGTTCACCTGAAACTTAATCCATCTAAATGAATATGGAAATAATTTGATGCAAAACATTTAACAGATGAAAAGAATTAGCCATGCATCCTACACATGTGAGTTGCTAAACATTTATACAGCGATAACCCAAACTATGCAATGGTAGAGCAAATTGATATAAGATGCCTACAGAAGCAGTCATACTAGGAAAAACCACGAGATTTTTACTTCTGTAGTTGTGATTCTCCATGGCTTATATTGTGATAACACCCAAATACATCATCAATGCTGAATCCCACTGTGCTATGTGTGGCAAGAACATACAATAAATGACAGTCCCCATCCCAAAAAAATTAGTTAAACATGATTTAAATTAGGGCTGATTGGTCCCTTTACAGATTGTATTTCTGCCACTAACTCTGTCAAGATCCAACATATTAGTTATGACTGCATTTTTCCCAGTTTCATCAATAGCTGGTGTCAGGGATGTCTTTAGGGGTCAGGATGTAACATGGCAGTTTCCCAGCTATAAGAGGCATCCCAACTGGGCTAAGTCATGTAGCACTGGGAATGGAAAGGAGGAGTGGGAAGGTGCTGCTGCCGAATGGCCTGAGGATCACGGTTCTGCCACTGCTGAAAGTCGAGGATGCTCTGTGTCGCTGCTTTTGAAAACTTGGCTTTTGATGTGAACTGTTAGACTCATGAGTTGACTTGGAGACCTTGTGGTGCTAGCCCAGCTGTAAATACACCCACACAGGCAATCTCTTGCCTAACCAGCCTGTTTTCAGAAAAAGATAAGACATGCAAAGCAGGGTGAAAGGGAGCCGCAGTACTCCTAATTTGCAGACTAGGAGATCTGAAACATCAAAAGTTTGTCTACACAGGGAGATTTACATTACTGTGAGATTCTCAGTGGAAACGTTTCCTGCTCACTGACAAGCAGTATCTGTGTCCAGATGAACAGATGGCTTTTGCTTCACTGTGATTCATGATTGTTACATGGTGGGAAAGTCCTCTGAAGTAAGAGCTTTGGGGATTTCTATCCTTTGCTCCTTTGTGCTGTTGCTGGGCCCAAAGCATTGCGGAATTGTTCTCTAGTTTTTGGCTGATGTTCATAGTATTATTTTTTTAGTGATATAGGCAGCAACTGTTGAAAAGGCTATGTTTCTTTTGGGGAGGTTGTCTAATCATTTGAAAGGGGATATGCCTCAACATGATCACAGGGAAGAAGTCATAGAAGGAAAGAATAACTAGTCAGAGTGTCATGGTAAGCAGTGAGGGAAGTGAAGAACAAAAATGTTGGGCATTATAAGGTGCCTCCTTGTTCAAAGGAGAGTAAAAACTTCTTATCTGAGTGTTTAAAGACACGAGCACACAATGGTGCATGTGTACACATAATTAAAATACCACCAATTCCCTGCCTCCAGGAACTGTAACGCAGAGCATGTTGTGTCTGCACATATGTAAAGTATCAGACAGTGCTCTAGATGCTGCTTCACAAATTAAAATTACACAAAAATAAATTTTTTTTTTTAAAATGCAATTAAATGTAAATAAGGTCTCCTGGAGGTTTTTCTGAAATAGAAACACTGCTTGCTCAAGCAAAATTCCTTTTAATCCAGTATCTTTCAATCTTCCCAAATCCCCGTGGGCTGAAAAGATGAGCCTTGTGGCATGCTTGGAAGGTTAATGAATGTAGACTCTGGATGCAGTTTCAGGAAAGACTTCTTATTGAAAATGTGTTATGAAAAGTGTTTAAAAAAAAAAGGCACTAGTATGAGCACTTCTGTGACTTAGAACAATAGTCCTACACAGAGAATAAAACTGATTTTTTACTAGCCACTGCCTACACCATTGAAATACAGTGCTATGAATACCAACCACAGGTAAATAGCTCCTGCAAACACTAAACCCAGATGTAACAAGCTGGCTTCAAGCAGTCCTGCTTTGTTGGAAAGCAGCATTCAGCAGTAGCTCTTAGATCTGAATAATCATTGGTGTTGCTTCAGATAGAGGGCCCAGCACTAGGAGCTTAATCTGCACATTGCCAAAGGGCAGGACACCTGCCACAACCTCTTCAGCCGGAATAAGTGGTTGTGCTTGTCTGGCCAGGGAAAGAGGTCTTTGCCAGGACTGTTATTTAACCCTCAAGGTGCATCCCAGGGTCTAACAGTACCTCAAAACACAAACCTCCCATCTTGAACTGTCACCCAAACCAGTCTTGTATAATCCATTCAGTTGCTTCCTACAGCATTTCAGTGTTGCTTTAGTTTTTTTCAATCTTGAGACACATCCATGTATCCACCATCCATGCTTCAGTCTTGAAATGGCATATGGAACGTTCATTTTCATACCAGGAGGCTGAAGTAGGACAGAATTAGATAAATACACAATATGTGTAATTTTTTTATCCATTTTAATCTCAGTGGATGTACTTTTATTTCAGTACAATTGCAGTAGTATAGATGACATAGAAAATCTCTAGAGCAACAATCACTTTGTGAAATGACTTTTCTTGTGAAAATTCGATATGATGGCAACTCTCAGCATGATATTTAATTATTTGTAAAATTCCCTTTTCCCCTAGCCCCTCAAAAGTTCTGCATGTGCCTAACTGCATCTGACACACTCACAGCACTAAAAAATTTATTTTTAATTTTAAGACCTTTTTCCTGGAGGCAAGTGAATAGGTGAAAATCTGAGTTCTAACAGAAAAATAAATAGGCTGTCACTGGCTTTTTACATTTGAGGAAATCCTGAGGTGGCAACAAAGGTGCCTTTCAAGTATTAAAAAACTGGAAACCCAAACCCTACAGCATTGACACACCTGTGGTATAAGAAAATACTGACTCTTAGAAAAGAATAATGAATTTCAAGAAGCCTGACAAATAATATTTAGTATTTCTTTAATGTATCTGTTGGATATTGTTTTTAATATTACAGATCATTTGGAATCTTCAAATTTTCATATGATCTCAATCAGATTAAAAATACAGAATTATGATCCTTCTGCTGGCTTCCAAAGAGACTCCTCTAGTGTCTAATTTAGATTTCATTAGGCTAATGTACATCATTAATTAGGCATTTCACTGATAAAAGAATGGATTTTTTCTTATCAAGAGAAAATCAATAGATTTTCTCAAGGGAACTGACAGATCTAATTTTCCTGGACTTCATGAAAATATTTGAATTGATATTGCATGTAGAATTGTTATTAATATTTCCATTCCAGACTTTGGCAGAAGAAGTAAGAATGTAGTAATGAAATATACTGATGGCACAAAGCTGGAAAATGTTGTCAATACAGAGATGAATTGTACTGTAACACCACAGAAAAAGAAATGGACTTGAGGGCTGGGGTAATACCAACTGAAAGGAAAAAACAGTATGAAATTCAGGGTCATGTACTTATGTACCAAACCCAAGGATTTATTTTTGCACTGCAGGAGTTCATCAGTTGGACTTGACAGAAGAACGAATAGGCCATTTAATCACCGATCATGAGACCGCCTGATCATGAGACCATGAGAAATTTCAGCCAGTGGCAGGAAGGTAAATGAAGTCGTGGGGTGCAAAAGACATTTCCAGAGATAGATGCTAATGTGTAAAGTCCTAAGTTGCATCATGTCTGGAATACCATATCTAACTGTGGTCTTCCATGTTTAGGAAATACACTGCATGTGGCAAGTAGCAGAGAAGGGTGACACGTGGCCTAGAGAATTTTTGTTTAGGAGAGAAAAAATAAAAAGTTGTGCTCATTTAACCAATGAGAAATTTTATATTCTGAATAATAGAGAAGAAGAGTGTTAATAAATGTGACAGGCAAAAGAAGAGTTGTATAGAAAGTGATTATGGAAAGATCTAGACTGAAAACTGGAATGTTCCATATACTGGGATGTTCTATTTAATTTATTTAGACTGGGATCAATGATGTATGTAATCTTGTAGTAGGAGTAGTGAAACAAAAATCCCATTAATTGGCAGCAAGAGAAGAAGGCTGGATCTAGCCAGTGGTATATCGGTTTCAGTATTCTCTCTTTAACCATGATAAAATTTATATAGAAATGCCAGACATTCAACTTCAGAACTTGAGTGAAGGACTAGATTTGCATTCTGCCTTTAAAATACAAAGACAAAAGGCTAGTGGCAATAATTTTGGAGAGGGATAGTTCGTGAGGCTATCCACTTTCTGCAGTCTGTTCCCTTTGTATTCCCTTAGTATTCAGAACTAATGATGTTAGATTGGGCTAATGATGTTAGATGCTATCTCTGTGCCTTAAAAAAAGATATTTGTAGATCTGATGAATGAATTTGTCTAATTACTATTTGCTTATTTAGTTTTATTCTGTTGATAGTTGTCTCTTTTAGTGTTCAGTCTCTATACCTGAGAATGCCCCTTCCAGTCATCTTACATGTTGCAGCTCTGAGCAGCAAAAACATCTACCCTTGCTAGACTCCTGTGATTGTTTGTGCCCCTCTTTACATAATGAAAATCCTCTGCTATGTGACTCTTTTAACACTTATCTTCTTAGGAGCAAAATATTATGTTTTTGTAGCATAGAAACTAGTATTCTGATGGCATCACATGTTCTTTAGTCATCAAGCAATATTTGAAACAAATATGCATGTATTCACTTTTTGAGATACATAGCAGACATATTTCAACCTTTAAATAGGCTTTTTGCCTTTTGAAATGACCACTCAAGTTGTTAGCTCAGTTCTCACTTTCAAGATCTATCAAAAAGCAAGGACCAGTGCTGATTGCCCAGCAGCTGCCCATTACACAACACAGGAAATAAGGGAAGTTTAATGCAATTTACAGTGTTGTTGTTTAAAAGACAGTCAAGATTGTCCTTGCATGAGTTTCAGATAGTGGAGCTGGAGGCAGATCTGAGCTGGCACTTACTCACCAACACACCTTAGTCTTTCAGACTCCCTCATGGGAGTGGATATTCCATTGTCTGGCATTCTGCTCTTCAATAAGGCTGCCGTTGTCATCACGGTGACTGTTCTGTGTCACTGGCATTTTGCCTGTATCTGCCACGTGTCCTTGGATGTCATATTTCCCGTACAACTTTGCTCTTAGAGCCATGACTACTGTCCTTATTGTTTGTGAGATTCAGATAGTCACAAAGAACTCAGGAAATGTCTCTCTGGGAACCCCTAAATATTTGTTAAAGGCCTGGTCTTTTTTTTTTTAATACTTCTTTTCATTCATACTTTTTCTTACTTAGTTTTTCCAAATAAGATTTGCTTTCCTCTGTGGTCTAAAATATATCACATTTCTTAATTCAAAACTGCAAATACTTTCATAGATAGTCAGAAGGCTTGTCTGTTTTCACTTCTGTTGGTAAAATATCTTCTGTTGCAATAGTTTTAACAAGAAGTGTATTGAATTTATTGAACTGATTCACAAAGTGTATTTATGACCATTACAGTGCCTGCTTTTCAGGCTCTCATTCTTCAGAGATGGAAACACATTATTGTTGTTAAGAACTGTGTACAATGATTGCACTTTCCCCATTTTGTGGCTAACAGAAAATATGTTTAAACTGCTGAATGAGAAATAGACAACTCAGAAGAGGAATTGGAGCAGAAAAGTCTGTTGCATAAATGATATGATGTTATAGAATTGAGTAAATGTTAATAATCTGTAGTGATGAGTTTAGTATTCAGGCAAAACCTGCAAGCATGTGATTTTTATTTTTTTCTTGAAGACAAGAACTAATAGTTGAAATCCTATTTATACTGGCAAGAGATCCATGTTTGCAGTTGACATCCAGAGGTTCTAGGTGGTGGACATGTGGTTCATTAGTTAGGCAGTATTGAACAGAATTCTAGACATGCACAACCTCAGATCACAACCACGTTCAGAACTGAGGCAAGGGATGATTTGATGTCTTTAAAAGTCATTTCAGTATCTTCAGCTTTAGTTAGTCAGTAAGTCATGAATTCTGCATGTAAGCTGGGAAGGGCATAAGAATGTTTCTGAGCTTTCAGATTCAACAGTGCAACATAGCTGCATCCCATCTTTCTATTAGTATTCCTTGTATCCTATTTTAGAGTGTGTTTTTGCTAACACACATTGTTGGGTCATGTTGAGATACTCATCCAATAACACCCCCAAGTCTTTCTCCTCAGGGCTGCTCTCAATTCGTTCATCTTTCAGCCTGTATTTGTGCTTGGAATTGCCAAGACCCAGGTGTAGAGCCTTACGCTGAGCCTTGTTGAACTTCATGAGGTTCCAATGGTCCCACCTCTCCAGCCTGTCCAGGTCCCTCTGGATGGTATTCCTTCCCTCCAGCATGTCAACAGCTCCACACAGCTTGATGTTGTTGGCAAACTGTTGGATATAGGCTGAGGACTGAGGCAGACTTCAAGGAGTGTAAAGAAGCAGAAGATACCCTGCTTGAGTCTTCTGCCTAAAAGACTGTGTACTGTATTGTAACACTAGGCTTACCTAACCGTAGGTAGTGCCTCCATCCCGTATCCCTTTTCCCTGTCGTCGTGGACATCCCTCTCCAGAGAGATAAGAGACAGCCCCCTGCAGGGCAGGCTACCTGAGAAGGTAGCTGCTCTGCCCAATCCCCAGTTGATTCTGTTTTGTACCTCCCTGCCAATCCAGAGTCCAGGTATCCCCTTTCCCAGAACCTTCCTGTTCCTGCCC
>JAWWLV010000088.1:11553303-11656095 GCA_035041135.1 Platyrinchus mystaceus
CAGGCTGGAAAGGTAAAAAGACCTTTCCCAGATCTTCGTTCTCGAAGACTGGCCACATAACATAATAATAACAGTGAAACACTATTGTACAGTGAGATCCTCAGGGAAGTGGAGAACATTAGGAAGAGCACAGTTTTTCTACATTAGGTTAGTATACAGTTTCAATATAGTACATTTTCTCTATTAATTGTTGGGAATCCTAAGAACTTGTTTCTCTCCCCTTCTGACTACTGCTAGGGTTTGCTAGGCAAATGAAGACCACTTTCTGAAATGATTTTTCTGACTAGAGTTTCTGTGTCTTTCTTTAGTTTCAAGGAGAACTTGACTCCTATGCAGCCTGGTTCCTTTTTCTGTTGTTCTACAGTTTCTGCACATTTTCTTTACTTCCCCCTTTACTTTATATGCTGCAGTATATATTGAAGTAAAAAACTATCAGAATATGATTTAATAGGTCTCTCTGTGTATATGTGATATTTGTATTCCACCAAAAGCTTCTGTATTTTATGCAGAATTCGCTCTGCATGCCCAAAATGAGTTTTCAGAATGTTTTAATTTTAGAACTCAAGACCATTAAAATGCATTACAGTGGCATCCCAGTTGTATACAACTGGAAAAATATTTTGTCCTTATGAAAATGTAACTTGTATTATCTTCCTAGGTTTACAAATCATGAATATTGTTAGTTGCTACTGTGCTTTATAATAAGTTAAAATAAAACCATCACACCTGTCCAACAAAGAATGCAAAAAAAAGGGGGGAAAAAAGAGCCATTTTTCTGAAAAACTCAGAATGTTTTCTCCATCCCCAGTTCCTCGGGTCAGCCTGGCCTGAGATGCAGCTGGGAGGTGCACACAGTAACAAGCATGTTAAGGTTTATCTGTTCCTGTCAACTGCTGCTCCTGGCCAAGTGTGCTAAATCAGAGCTCTGGAGTCTCTATTTCAGTAAGAAATACAACATCAGGGTTGAAACTTGTCAGTTCCTAGATTAAGGCTTCATGTATGATGGAGGCCCATTAGAACAGGAGTACTTTTGAGAAGAACACATGCGAATGGAGGATTTGTAATCATAAAACTGACACAATGCCAATAGAAGATGGCAATATATTCATGCCTGTTGAATATAATGCAGAGAAAGCTGACTCCAAGCATTCATATATTAAATGTGAGGTCCCAGAAAAGTAAAACATTGGCTTTAAAGTAGTAAAATGTAGATAATAAATGAGTTCCTTTTATTATCCTTCAAATGTTAAAGCACTGGGGTCTTGTGTTTCAAGTCTGTCTGAGCAAATATGAGATATACAAAAAAATTACATGTGAGTGTTCACATATAAAATTGCATTTCTCAGTTGTTAAGTTTTTTCAGACATTTGCAGTAGTGTAGTGTATCAAGAGACTAGATGTGGGATGGGAAGAATTTTGCAGTAGAGCTGAAATTATTTTCATATTGTGATCCATGGTTATGCAGTCGGAAAAATAAACATGGTTTCTCAAATTTAGTGTTAAGCTATGAATAGATAGCAAAGCTTTGTCCAGCACTTGAGGATGTTAAAATCGCGTAATACATAACAGTGCTTGAGAGGGACAGCTGACTGAATCCTAACCCGTGATAGCAGTTAAACCTTGGAACAGTATGGTTGAAATACCTTTCTTAAATAATGTGCCACAGGATTTTGAAAATGTTAGAGTCTGATCATCAGTATATTTAATAGGTATAACACTAGCATTACCTAAGCTTCTGCAATTTGAAATCACAGAAGCACACCCTATGTTTTAGTAGTTTTTGGCAGATGGTGGAACAAGGTAGCTATTTTTTCCTGATAGAAGATAAAAATGCTATTTGACAGAGCACAAAAAACCATGATGTTTTAGCAGCAAAATTACGAAATCTTCTGTTTTGGTGGGCTGGAATTATAAAATGCTGCTTGTGTCACAAGGAAGATAACAGCAAAATTATGTAGGATGCTGAGGTTTCTCAGGATGTATTTCATTTAACGCCGAATTGTAAATTCAAATTCACTGCAGTGGCTTTTCAAAGATGTTTAATTTTTTACACATTTACAAAAATAGTGTGTTTTGATGTCAAAGGAGATTGCTTAAGGCCTTGCTGTGTTCTTGCAGTGCCTGTTGTGGGAAATTGTCCAGAGGTTTATTTTTAATACCTAAAATTAGGCTCTGGGCACTGTGTGGAGGCAATAGATAAACACTGTTGCTATAGAGTTTTTAAGTTACCCCATGAACTCTTTTTTTACCAGCTCCCTGCCTGAGATAAAAAGCTGGCATTGGTATTTGTATGTTATTTATATGTTTGTATGGGATATTTGAGTCATTATGATGTGGAGTATAATGCTTCCTTGGTGTTTTAAAAATACAAAACTGACAACAGACCAGGAAAATATTTGGAAGATGATGAAATCCTGTACTAGGAGCGGTGCAGCTGGTGGCATGTTTACTCCCTATCGTTAGAGGGAGAATTTGAATTTGGTTTGAACACTTAGTTTCTTTTTTTTTTTTTGTGCAACCTTTATGCAGTTGTGAACTGTGCTAAAAAGTACTTGAGGCAAAAATGAGTAGCAGTAGTGTAGCATTTGGAGAAAAGCTATTGTTTTTCTTGCCACATAGTTGTGTGAGCTTATACGTAATGCAAAAGATACACACTATAAATAACAATGCAGAAGTGGAGAAGGAAAGAAACTGTCCTGGGCTAGGCTGGATGCCAGGTGTTAAGAGAATTTTTCTTTTACGCTGATTTTAGGAGAAGCAGCATAATGTCATGTGCCATTTATAAATAACTGATGAAAGATCATGTAATAGGCTGTTACAACAAGCACATATTTGCTTCAGCTGTAATGCCTGTATGAAGCAGTTTTACTTTAACTGTAACAGTGACATCAGTCATGTTAATTGTCATGGAAAGTTACTGGTCCAGACAGAAATCTCCCCACTCATCCTCATTCTCGTGATGATAATGTGGCTGGTTATACTTTACTCACCCATGTGGGAGAATCCTTGCCTGGGGGGGTTGAATTCTGTGCAGGCAGCAAATTTAGGAGAGTTGAAAGGACAAGAGATTTCCAGATGCCTTGCATTAAACTAAGTGGATATTCCTAACCATAAATGTTTAACTACACTCCCTCAGCAAATAATTTTCAAAATAGATATTTATTTTCAAACAAAACCAGTTGCCTTGTGAAACTGTTGGTTGGTTAGGGGAAAAAAATGACCTAATGCTTCTGAATAAAATATCTGATCTCTTGTTGCCAAGGCTGAGTCACTTCCTGTTACAATAACAAGACTGTCATCAGCAAACTTCTCTAGCCACACAGTGGAGCTTGCCAGTGTGTGCATGGCTTTATTTGTCCACGTTGTTAGAAAGTTACCGTTGGAAAACACACTGTACTAAATTTGGAGGCACCAGCTTTTTATTCAAATTCATTAACTTTGGATCTCAGTTGCATTTATTCCTGATAGTATAATCTCTTATTTCTTTGTGCAACATAATAATATCCACCCAGCTGTGTACAGTAATGTTGTAATTCTATCAAGGGATTCTAGACACAACATAATGCATTAATGTCATCGGAGCTTTCTCAACTGGAATTTGCAGGATTGTAGTCAGCTGTTTCTTATTTACAGGAGTGAGATTTGAAAAGTGCCTGGAAATTCATTCCACTTGTCACCTAACAGATAACCTCTAGTGCTTTCTTGACTGTGGTGGGTTTTAAAGACACATTTAAGTTATCTTTAAAAACATGGAGCATACAGTGGTTTCAATCACATTTGAGCAGGATGGGAGCTTGCTCATCTTGCAGGCAGTGGTGGTCTGCTTCTGCTGCACCGCTGAGTCAGCAGAGCAGGAATTCATTAGGGCTTTTACATCACAGCTTGGAATTATTTTGCTGGGCAAAATAAGTTGGCAAAAGCCCTTTCTGTGGTGAAAGCAGCTAGAAAATAAATGCTCAATCCAGTGTTTAGTTTCAGTACTACTATTGCTTCCTCCATGCCCCAGGTTTCAAACATTATTTAGGAGCAGTGTCTGGCAGTCTGTGTCCTGGATGATCAGTCAGATCTGTATGTGAATCCAGTGACTGACTCACTCCTTGCAACTTAAATTACTTTTCTGAACCTGTTAAAAAGAGACAGGGGAGTGCATGATTTTATCTTACACATTCTTTGGGGTTTTCGTCCTGGTTTCCTGTCCTAAGAATCAAGTGTCATATCAGGCCCCCAAAATTAAGGGCCCATGGAAAAAGTTAATCTGCACTTATTTGTGTCTCCGTTTCCCCTCTTCAGGAAACAGAAATTATAAACTTTTAAATTGACATGGTATTCATGGACAAGCAGAACTATAAACAAATGAAATAGTCCCCCTAGGTTCTGTTTTTGTTTTACTGTGTTTGCTACATCTAATATCTGGCCTGCAGGATCATTTATGGTAGTTCTTCCTGAGAGCCAGGTAGTCCTAGATAGCCTGTGCCTGTTGTGCCTGAGCTCTTCAGCCAAATCCAGAGGAGTCCAGCTGAATGAATGCACTTGTGAAGTGCTACTCACAAGAGGAAGGACATCACAGTCATGGGAAATGTGTCAATGAACATCCTTTTCATCCTCTGATTTTTACAATCAAATTATTATAAACATGGCACAGAACAAGGATCCTGTTAATAGATAGCCAAGCTTAATCTGCAGTTTTCTTGCTTTCACAAATTTACAGAAGAAAACAAAAAATTTCCACTCCTTTTTTTTTCTTTTTCATTTAAAAACGAAAACAGAAAATGTAAGTTGATATGTTTTAGCTGACTATGATGAATCTGGGAGAAGTTACTATGCTCTGTTCTCTGATAAACAGAGACATTATTGTGTAGTCCTGGATAAAGTCACTGATTATACTGTTTGGGTCATGAATGCAAAATGTGTTGCAAGGATTTGGATGTCTGTAATTAACTAGTTGTAAATGCTGTGGTTGGTGGCTAAGCAGCTGTTGAAATCACTGTCAGAATTTCACCACTGTAAAGGAGAGAGCATGTGCTATTCCATTGTTTCAGCATGGAAAAGAACAGTTTGTATACGTTTCTTTTTTCCTTAAAACAGAACAAATGTTGGCTGTAAACTGCACTTACAGTGTTCCAGACTGTATCAGTGGAAGGGAATTGTATTTGCCTGAGATTGTCTTTGTTTCCAGTGCAATGTATCAGACACAAAGGTTCATTTCTCATGAGGTTTTGCTGCCATGTACCTTGAACATTCATTCTGCTGTGGGCAGCTCTCCCTGTCCATGCACTGACTCACTCTCAAAATACACCTGTGAATATAACTGAGCCCTAAGTTTGGATATTAAAATTATCATGGTTTTTTGTTTGTTTGTTTAAAAAACACATACTATTTTAATATTGGATTCAAGTCTCTTAGGCCTGTCTTAAAATAAACCTTGAAGTTTGACATGGGTAACTCTTTAGTACTGATGTGCAGACAGCAGAGAACTTTGTCACTAGCAGATTATATCAGGTGCAGCAGGTCAGTCACTGATTGCCTGAAAATCCAAATACTTGTAGGTGAAACTATGGTGTAAGACCTTTGGCACTCAAGCCTCCTCACTATCTAGTTCAGGGAACGGTGAGTTCTCAGTTACAGGGAGTGGGAAGATGATGTCATTGAAAAGCTATTGCCCCGCTTTGATATTAGTAAATGTGTTCAAAGTTCTCTAGGGACCTCTAAGGGCTGAAAACCTCTCCCTGCTGTGGGATAGAGGTGTTTTCCTCTCTCTCAACATTTCTTTACTGGTTTTTTTAACTAGAATGCAAGTGAAAGACATTTAGGAAAATAGGTCTGTCTCTGCACTGTTTAACAAATGCGTTGAAAAAGAGACTGAATCCATTCTTGTATCACTAATGAAAACAATGGCAGGAGCAGAAAAATGCCAGAAGTGTGTGCGTGCGAGTGTGCGTGGGGAAGAGGGGGAGGGGAAACAGGATGAAGTCCTTTGCAAAACAAAGTGGTAGGTGCCAATGTTGATGTTTTTAAGGCATGCCTTTCACTAGGCACTATGGATAACTTATTAGCAATCAAAACCTGAGGAGCCGGATTCTTACTTTTTCTTTTCCGCATGCACAGCATAAAAAAAGAGCAGAGTGAAAGGTCCTGGCAAGTTGCCAGTCCTCCTCCTCCTCTTCGGAGAAGGGGGTGAGTGATACAACACCATGACTGTGTTTCCTTCTCCCATCTTGCCTATCATATGGGGAAGTGAGTTTTTCATGCCTGTGAGTTGGACTGGCCTTTGTCTTCCCTGTTCTGGTGACAGAAAGCTTCACAGCACTTGTGATAGGGGTCCAACTCAGCCTTGGGGACATTTGAAATTTTAAATATGTCTGAGTCTGGGTTCTGCCACTGTCTTATGCCTTTATAACAGGGCCATTATGTACACTAGAGCCATGAGCCCAGGATATGTGCTAAAATGTAAGTTACCTAAACCTTTTTCCTCAAAAATTGAAGAATTTAGCTTTTTGAGCTGTAGGATCTATGTATTGGGAATTTCCTTCCCAGCCATGAGGCCTGGCTTTGGTTTGTTTAATTGTGGAATAGTGGATTCTCTAATATTTTCCGTGCTGCAGTGAGGCTTTAGCAGAACAACAAGTATCACAAGACTCCTGATAAAATCACGGGAGTTAACAAGGCTAGCACTTGGAGGAGCTTTGTAGATTCAGCCCTTTTCTGCAAATAACATTCCAACAAAACGGAGATAAACTGGATGTTTGAAACAATCTCGCAGACTATTTTACTTCATAGATTTTTTAATTTTGCATAAATGCTCCTCAGACCATCTGAATAGGATGTCAACAGTCGCATGCTGGCCCCCGAGTCACTTGGCCAGTGACATGACTTGACAAGGGATGGGAAGAGATAGGAGAAATGGAAGATTTAGCTCTTTTTACAAAATGTGATGAGGACTTTCACTGTTCCTCAATAGTATTGTAGTTCATTTTGCAGCATTGCTGAAACAAATAAGATTGAGTAATAGCCAGCAGCGAGCTCAGAGTCACTGGTGATGTCATTGATGACACATCTGATACCTGTCCCCTGCTCGGTTGCAGGCAGGGCTGCAGCCTGAGAACGTGGGAGTTTGGAATCTGGCAGGATTCCAGGGCGCTGAGTCAAAGGTGAAATGCCAGCACCAGGGAGTGATTGCTGGTTTCGCTGGCTGAAATACCAGTCGCATTACACATTTATTTTACTTACATGGAGAGAACGTAAAGATAGGGCAAAGGGCTAAACAGCAGGAGAAGTGCTGTGATGGGGAGAGGCAGTGTTCAAATATGATAAAGAGTACAGCTGTGATAAAAAAGCAGTAGTGTTGGCTGGCATGTATTGTTGCTGATACAGCATCACACATTTATGAGGGTATTTTTATCTCCTGAAGTGGGGAGGTGCATGTTTTTTTTATTGTGTATGTGTGTGTACACCCCATCTCACATGAAATTCTGAAAACCTGCAGCTGTTCTGATTCATAGTAGCAGAACCAAAGCAATATTTATGACAGCCATGTGGGCAGTACTTGCTGAAGTTTAGGTCCCAGGCATGCAGCTAAGCCTATGGACCTGAAACACACACACTGGATCTCAGTTCTTATACTTAAGAGTCAGGCACATCCTTCAGGGACTGCAACAGCATTACTTTGCTTTGATTGACTTCTAGCATTTCCCAAGACTGAAATGCACTAATAATATTGGCCTATATCACTAATTGCTCTTGGACATTTGGGAGAGTTTGTCATTTGTTAGTTTCCTTTTTTAAAAAGACATAAACTCTGGAAATAGAAAAATATTATATATTACCTGTTTTGCATTTTTTTGACTTTTATTATTTTGCATGACTGTTTCAATTTTTAGAACTAGCACAGGACAACCTTCACCGGTACATTGCATCCATTTTAAAATTTGTTTCTAATGTGATCTGTCTTGACAAGGTACTACAGAAAGAGTGAATTTTGTTGTAATCTAGGAATACTAGTTTTGAATTTTTCTAATTTTGAGGGGAGAAGATTCTATACATTTAAAAATAAAGCCAGGTACTGCACAAGGTAATGGCACCAGTAAATCAAAAAACTAGTGATATTTCTGATAGAAAAATTTTACAATTTTTGGCCACAGATCATGATGTAAGAAGAATTTCTGTGCATTAAATTATCATAACAATTATTGAATCCTCTTTCTTCATTTAAAGATCCTAATTTCCAAAGGGAGAAGTAGAGAAATATATTGAAGGGAAAGACCCCAAAAAATCTAAAAGGAAAAAAGAAAAAGATTCCATTATGATTTATTACTGATACCAAGACGAATGTAATAGCTGTCTCTTAATGAAATCTAAGAAGTGACAGATGTGGTGATGAGGTGTCCTCCAAGCAGACCTACACTTATGACCTCTCTTTAAGAACATTCAATATCCCAATTCCACGAGCACTTGGTACTGGGCTTAGCTTCATGCACGTGAGGAGCCACTTTGATTCAAATTACACATATGCTTCATGTTTGCAACCTTACTCTTCCAGGACATCTTCCAAAAAATTCAACACTCCCTTCTTTTCTTCCAAATGCTAACTATGTTACATGCTTTCCTCCCTTCCAGTCACTTAAAAAAACATGATCTGTTAAGTCAGTGGCAGAACTCCCACTGACTTCTGTAATGCTGGGAGTTAAGCTCTCTGCTTATGAAACTTAAACATTTCTTTTTATAAAACTTTCCAACATTACAAAAGGGTTATTTCAGTCCTACAGTTCTCCAAAATGCTCAGTGAGTGTCTTACACTTTTTCCTTTTATTAATGTAATTTATTATCTGCACTCCTTCTTTGGGTTTTTTTTTGAGGAGATGATAAGGATTGGTGTCATGTCTACTTTATCTGAATATGTAAAGCACTCATTACAATACTTATAAGACTTTTGGGGCTTTATTTCTCAAACCTGCCCTCCTCTTCAAGATGCTGAATGTAAGATTTTTGCTACTATCTGCATCAGAATTGCCTGCCATCCTCTGATTCAATTCTTGTAGAAGATGTTAGTGGGAGCTCTGTCATTGAGAGACAGTGATCAGGAGACAGAAGGTGCTGAAGATTTCTATCAAGGCAAATTTGCAAAGAAATATGGAATGAGTTTATATTTACTCTCAATCATACCAAATTTGTCCATATCATCTTTCTTCTTACTCCTGAAACAGAGGTATGCTGGAAAGATTTTTATGTTCTTCATGTATCCTTCTCTAGCTTTGACAGTGCTAAGAGGAGTGCTAAGAGAACTGGAGTTCTTCACAAATGGATTTCCTGTGTTCAGTTGTTTCACCATGTTGGTTCCAAAGGTACTATTAAATACAGGGCAGAATATGGCCCTCAAAGCAGCAGAGCTGACATCACATCTGTAGGTTCAGAGTCAGAGGTTGATGGCTACTGGAATCGAGCGCTGGTTCTGCAGAACACAGATCAGTAGGTAAGATGGATCCTACCTTTTAGTTCAGATGTAGATTCATTGGTATTTTCAATTTCTCTTAAGGTAATCTGAGTTGAAAGCGCTCTGAAGTAACAGAGCATTGTGCAGAATTAAACTTCAAACCCTTCTCGAGCACATTGAAGTAACCCTCTGCCATAACTACACACTATTCACCCCCATATTCCTCATGAAACAAAAATATTCCCACTTTGAAAGTCGGTCTTTATGTAGTTTTTCTGAAAGTGAAGGTTGGACACTAATGAGACGATTTGGCTAGTCAGTGCCTTGACATGTTTCATTTATGGCTTGATTAGGCCCCGATTTAATGAGATACTGTACTACATGGAAGCACATCATCTTCAGTCACTTAACACTGAGTGCAGTCTGAATGTTTCATTTTGACAGTGTCTCTGCAGTTTTGAAACTAAAAGAAAAAACACAGAATAAAGTATAATTTAAGTAGAATATTTCATTCCAACTGCAGTAGGTGATTACAAAGAAAACCATTCTGACTCTGCCCACTTCTCTGCTACTCTTTTCAGTCCTATAGACTATACGTTAGTGCTTCTGATGTTTTATTATACTGTATAGAATGTGGTTTGAATTTAAGATTTTTAAGGGTAAAGCAGACAAAAGGTCAGTCTCATGTTTCTGTTCATCTTCCCTCTGTGTTATTCCAGAGACCCAAAAGGTTGATACATTGTCTAGATTTTGTGACTGGTGAATTTCCCTGTTACAGGGTGTTTTAGGATGACAGAAATTTTTGACATTCCCATGGCTTCCAGTGGAGGGGCAGCTCCAGAGCGCTGCAACACTCCAATGGATTTTCTCTGTTGGATGACCTCTATGCATCCAAAACCTTCTCTAAATTGTACTACAGAATGAACAGTCCTGGAATTGTTCAAGATCTGAAGTACTGCTACTGTGTTTTACACTCACCTCCCTTTGCAGTGGCTTTGCAGCAAATGGATTTCAATTGAATCCAGTAAGAGAAAAACTGCAAGATAACCTCACTAGTAGACCAGTGAATATATTGAGCTCATGTACATACTCCCATGGAAACAAGGCCTGATGCCATGTGGAATGGCTCACATCTATTTCTTGGCTCTGGGATCATTTATATGGGAGTGTTCAGAAAAAAAAAAAAAGGTATTTATTAAGAATACATTATGTCATGCTGAGATGAGGTTAATGGCATATGCAGGGGGATTCTCAGTTAACACAGTGGAATCCATTCAGTCAGCACCTTGATAAGCATCGTCTCTTCCACTGCCTTCTTGGAGATCCTGTGTGGGTACTTCCCAGTTTCTCTGAAGACTGGCTGGGCAGCACATCAAGACAGTTTAAAATGATTGTCTGCCATTGCCTGCAAGGCTTTGGTATTTTGCAAGTATGAATGATGTGGCTGGCAGACAGTTTCTTACCGTGTGGCCCACTCGTCCAGCAATTTGGCTTTTAACTCAGTGGGTTTGGTGCTGTACATCAATATCCTGGGATGGATGTTCTCAAAGGTATTTTTTGAGATGTGGCATTTTAAAAACTGCTGGTGCCTACTAAAGTGTTGTATTGGACTTACTTGGGAGAATATGATTTGACACAGTTGCCACACATGATGTTCTTGGTGGCCACAAGCAAGAAAGATGGTTTAAGATTTTCTAGCATGGGATGTGGTCTTCCAGGAAGGAGTGTGCAATGAGTTGTCTCTACGTTACCACAGAGTATAAATATATTTAATTCATAATGAGACATTTTTACTCAATATTGGGGCAGCACAGCCATCTTGAACTTCTTTCAAGAGAAATTCCCTGTGGTGCCTCTTAAAGGTAATTCTAAAAGAAGCACTTTCAAATTATAACTATCAAATATTCCTATTTGTATGTTCCCCCTGGATCCCAGGCAGCATATCTGTGTAGAACTTCTCATGGACTTCAGTTTTTCAGCAGCCTTTTATCATGTGCCATTTAACTGAGTAAGAACCTTGTGATACTATTCTGTATTAGCACAAAAAGCTTCAGCCTTGCTCTATTTTATATCCATACAAGAAAAAAAAGTCACAGAAATCAGAATTTCAGGTATATTAAAACTTTCTGTGATAAAAGAACCAAGACAAAATGTCCTTGAGGGATAAAGAAGTCAGTAGGAAGTTTATTTTTATACCTCTCCCTTCAGATCCTGCATACCCCTGACCTGCCCGAAATGCAAGGCTGTACTGTCAGTGCTGTCATGCCACATGCATGGATCCAAATGCAGGAGAAATGCTTTTCCTTCTACCTCATATTTTTAATCCACTGCATTAAAATCCCTGGTATTGCTGTTTCAAAGTGCTGGTGTGTCACAGCCCTGAGGGTTGGTGCAGCAAAGTGCAAGGGTTGGTCATGGTTCTCAGAAAGTGAAGCTCTTCTCTCATTTTGAAAGGATATAAACCAGGGATCACTCCACTGTAGACAGCATATTTTCTGCAGTTGGTGTGAAATCATCATCTGATTCAACAATGTAACATCTCCAAGTCTGGAGATACTTGGCCTTGCTGTTTCAGATGCCATTCAAGGCATGACTTGTGTGTTTCCTACTTATCTAACACTTACACAATTGATGGCCAAACATTCTTTCTGGAGCATTTACCATTTTCACATATATTTATCTTTCAAGTAAATCAATTTTGTATTAATTAGTGACAGCTCTCTGCTAAAATATTCACTTCATTTTTTTATCACCCTGTGGCAGAGTTCTGCGTGCTATGCCATCTGTCCTTCACAGCAGGTCTTAAAGGTTTGAAGTCTTATTTGGTGTCTGCAGTGACCTTTTAAATTCCAGAATAAAGTTGGGGCTGCACAACTCACAAATATAACACTTGTTAATAAAATGTCAGCTTTGTAACAGTCAGACTTGCATGGAGCTTTCAAACTGCATTTTCCATCAGGCTAATAGCTCAGGATTGTGTACATGTGCTGGCACAGTTACAAGAAGGGTAAAAGCTTCAAAAAAAGCTCCCTTCTAGTCCCACCATGTAACCAGGTCACAACTCTACCCCCTGGGGAAAAAATCATTTCACCAATTACAATCCAGCAACAGTTTCTTCATTGCTTAGGTGACCTCAACGAAACCCAGAAATGCCAGGTTTTAAGGACTAAAAAATTACCTAAACCTTCAACCCTTGAATCAAGAAATGCCTAAATGTAAGAAATAATAGTAGCAGTGAGAAAAAAATGGTGGGGGAGGGGAAGCAGAAGCAACAGAATGGCTAACAGATGTTTCCTAAGGAAGGTATAAACATGGAAAGTGAGCAGTCAGATTTTCCTTTAACTTTATAGTGCAGTTTACAAGTTCATTAAACAGGACTACTGAGCAGGGAAGCACTTGCTGAAGGATTGTTTAAGTTAAAACATTCTTGATTTCCTGCTCAACTGACTCAACTGGTAGGATGCTCCGTAATGACATCATCAGCCATGGAATAGTTAACAAAATCTTTGGATTGTATAAACCCATGTAGTTTAGATAGTTCTTGACCTTTCCTGTGTAGACAATGACTACTTACACACCTGCAGGTATGCTGAAAGCTCTTTGTAATGTGCTCAAGAAAAATAAATTGACATAATTCAAAACTGTCACTTTTTTATCCTTTCAATACAGGTATTAGGGTAGGTTAGATTTTAATGATCTGTCAGTATGGTTGCCTAAAGGGATTTCTTTTCCATCTATTAACTGAAAATATGTAAGCAATCCATGTGATGTTTTAAAGATCTATCCATGTTTAGGTATTGCCTGTGTTCATCCTAGTAAGCACGACCTGGTGTTTCTGTGATGTTAGCTCTTGTCACACTGTAAAAAAAAGTTTTCGATATTCCACAACAGGGCTTATTTTTCTCTTGTTCTGCAAAAGATTTTAGCTGCAGACCTCTTGTTATCAATGAAAACTTGGACATCAGTGGATTGCTAATTGGCTCAGTAGTGCACATTCATTAATGGATTAATACTAGACAGCTGGAAGTTGTCTAGTGTGCATGCAATTCTCATCTAACCTTTAATACAGAACAAACAAAATACTTTAAAATAATCACAAATGTTATGTGGTAAATTGTCTATTGGCCTGCTCTGCGTGAGGAAAAAAAAAAATCAAACCTTTGAAAATCTGTCATTGCATGAAAGAATACAAAGCATTTCCAAAATTTCACTTCCACTAGCCCTAATCATTTGAGATCACTGGTAGAGCTGCACCCTCATCACAAAATAAGAATGTTTGTTCCATTATCGTAGTTAAAATAAAGATATTGCCATCTTTTCCCAAGCCAAATAAAAGAAATGTTAAAATCAACTCAAATTATCACCTCATATTGAATATGAGACTTATGTTAAATGGTGCCTTGCAAACAGAATCTGTATCACAATATGGTTGCAACTGTTTTCGATTACATGTTCTAAAATACTATAAATTACTATTTCATAGCTCATAAGGGATGAGATTTTTGAAGAAATGTTTAAGAAGTGCTTACAGAAGTACAAGACAGGCAATATCATTCCATCTTTGTACTCTGTGGAGCTGCTGTGTTCACATAATTGAAATTTGCCTGGAATCTCTACAAATCCAACAATAAAATTTGGTGTAGAGTTTGTAACCTCGTCTGCTATATTTGTAAATCCTTTTTAGTGCTTCTGATGGTCTTAAAAGACATAATTTATTCCTTTCAGAATGAATAGTTTCATGATGTCAGCAGACCCAGTGATTTTTTTAAAAAAAAACAACATTGAAATCTTGTAAGGAATTAAACTACATCTCTGTTTAAAAAAGCAGGCTCCATGAACTGCAAAAAATAGCAAGCATTGTAAACTATTTGAAGTTTACAGAAACAAAATAAGTGTGATCTGGCAATGTTATTGATTTCCATAATTTATATTTTGTTAGATATTATAGTATGGATGTCTTTTTAGCTGAAGTAAGGACTAGAGCCTATGTGTGCATGCTGGTTTTGGCACAGTGTGTTATCAAAAAGAGCATCTTCCTTCCCAAAGCAAGATTGGTTAGTATCAGCTAAGGTCTGTCTATTTGGATCATTTCCTCTTTTCCCCACTGAGGTAAGGTAGTAGCTCCTGGGTAACTTAAAAACTTTTTTTTAATAAAGTATTTGCTTGTTCACTGACTTATTTTTGTGACTTATCTTGTCCAGCTGGAAATATTACATAGCTGGTAATGTCCGAATGACTGATTTATGTGATAAAATAATTTCTCGTGGCATCAACATCAGCTGCAGGCCTAAATATAGAGAGACAAGTACCATGTGCACTGATCTCTTCAACAAATGTGCATGTTGAATCCATGTTAGGTGACATATCCCATAGGATTAAGTATTGTAGGATGTCAACTTTGAGCACAGCAAAGAGTAAGATTATGTAACACGGTCTAAGAAAGATGATTCTTGGAAATTCATCACTCTCTGCTCATCTTCTAAAAAATGCATGGTGAATTAATTCTCACTGTCACTTCTTTCAATCAGCAAAAGGTGAGCAAATAAAATAGGCTGTCATAATGTTTGGTTCTTTCCAGTGTGAAGTTGAAAACATTTCTCAAGCTAATAAAGTGGAGTCCAGGACTGCTGGTATGTACTTGATTTTTTTCAAACTGTTTACTTCAAAGTGCAGAAGCAAGATAAGCTAACAGCTCATTCAGTGAAGTTATTGTGTTTGAGGAAGCATGTCTATCAAATGCTTGCTTTACAAATTTGAATAGATGTCATTGTTTTCAGCAATGTCACCCCCTCTATGGCTGCATTGTTTGAACAGAGGGAATGTAAAACAATTTTTTTAATTATTACCATTTTATCCAGGGATGTCTCTTTGCAGGGAAATCAACCATTCTTTTTCTGAATCCTCGTTATCAGAACAATGATGCAAGAAAAACTGGGGAGGTGGAGTGTATCGCTGGCCAAAATGTTGAGGGTCAAACTGACGGTTTAGCTGCATGCTCTTCAGAGTAGATGAATCCAAGTGTAAGAAAAAAAGTTACCATGAAAATTAAATGTTGATTCTCATTTTCAGGGAAACTGGGTCAGAAGGCAGTATTAACAGGAACTACTAAGGAATTTGTCTTTGGTTTTGTTGTTTACCAAGTGTGAGTACAGATGACACGGTGGCTGATTTCTATCTGCATGGTGTGCTAGGTCAGTGTGTTACAGACGTTGCTGCAATCTGACTGCAAGATGAACACCAACAGCCCAAACACATTCCTTGCCTCAGTTACACCAATACAATCTGTCCCCTTGCGTTTATTTCAGCACTGAGTGAATTCTTTTGGTTATTTATAGATCCCTCTGAGATTGTGTCATTGGGGTGAGAGTAAAGCTGCATGAGCAGCCAGCGTACTCCAGAGAGGTTTGTTGGCTGACACTTGTCCACTCGCTGTGTAAAAGTCATGGCAGAGACATGGCCTTGCATCTTTGCTACCACAAAGTAAATGTTCTGTGGACTTTTGTGCCAGTCAGAAGCAGACTGGAAGAAGAACTGGAGAAGACTCACAGTTCTGTTTTTATTGCCCTAACTCTCCAGCAGAGAAGTAATTTTTTTATCTGATATGTATGATTTAGATGTGGTATTTTTTTTTTGCCTGATTTTCTTGTTGGGAAAGACAGTGAGAGGGAAATAGCAAGTTATATGTAGTGGGCAGGACTTTGTCTTGCACTTTGACTTTTTCTGGATAAAGCAGTGGTTGCTTTACACAGCTGCAAAGTCTATTATTGCTCCCTTATTTGACTTGCCCTAAAAGCTGTATAGGTCTGTGCTGCTTCATGTATCTGCATTGACAAATACCTTTAACAGACTGTACCAAGTTTCTGTCAAGGCCTTCAGTCCTTCACAGCTCTCCTACAGTTACTCAGGGACTCTCAAAGACAGCTAAGAAAACTGGATGGACAGGAACTGAGTGGAAGATTTCTAGGGAATTAAAGGTTAGAAAAGTAATTTTGTAGGTTGTCTGAGATCTTGATGAGATGTTTAATGTTGCTGTGATTTAATGCTATTGCTAATGGTACATCGGGGTGTTTGAGCATTTTGGTAAGAGGCTCTAGGTTATTATTTAAACTGAAGGGAATAAAGCACAACAGGTGTCATTAGAGATCTCTGTCTTTATTTTGGAGAGGTTCAGTATCACTTTACATGTATTTAGTAAAAAACTGGTCTCAATTCATATTTTCATTAATGTTTTTCTTCTACACTTTAGTCAGATAAAGAACTCTTGATGTTGTCATAAATTATTTATATTCTTCTTTTCTGCTCTTGACAGGGCTTTGCTCAGGCACAGTGCCAGAGTATACTGCTTTTGAGCATGCCACAATTGTGCTTCCACTTTGGGGACTAGCTCAGGGTATATGAGTCTTTGTGCCTTGGGCCACGAATAAATGAAACCAGACCCATCATCTCTACCATGTGAATCTTTTGGTCTATATCTTGCTTGGACCATCTTGTCTTTGTTAGATATACTGGTGTGCTTTTTAGCCTATCCATTATTAATTAAGGAAGGGCAAAGCAGCAAAGATGAGTGCTCAGAATGGGGAATTGGATTGCAATCATAATATTTTCTAAGGATGTGCCATTCTGCTGCACAGGAACATACTACAACACTCGCTTAAGGAAGGCACTTATTCCTGTAGCAGAAAATTATTTAGAATTTTCCTCTTTGGATTACCTGCTGTAATTGCTATTATTCTATGTAGGAATAAATTTTTACATACAAAGACAAACCCTTATGTGAGGTTAAAAACTTACTCAGGAAATATTCCTTTGAGTAGACATTGAGTTTTATTGTTTTAACTGTGGTTTCAGTAATTGCTTCTGTTCTGTTACTTTGTTTTACATTTCACCTTTTATCTGTAACATTTTTTTGTCTTTCTGAGACTTCTCTCATCTGCTCCATCACTACAGGTGTTGTAAAGGAAACTGTAGTAGTGTCTAAAAGATGATCTACTGATCAGTTAACAAGCATGTTTTTATCCTCTCCAAGGAAGATAATTTCTAGACAACAACTCACTCCCAGTTTATTTTGATTGCACATAGATGATCCTTAGATGGTTTCCTTGCTCCAGAACTGAACAACCTTATTAGTTCCTATTTCAGTGCCAGGAGAGTGTATCAAGTCCATTGCTGAAATAACACTGCCCAGTGTTATTATAACGAGCCCAAAAGACAAAGGAAACTTCAATGACAACTTTTTCATCTGTGGTAGTTGAGTACATGTTTAATTGCACAAAGAAAAAGGCACTGCTGCAACTTGCTTTAACTCAAGCTTGAGTTAAAGGTTTGTCAGGAATAAGTACTCCTGGAATATTACTGGACTGCTGGAGTGATTACTATCTCAGTACTACTATAAATAAGAACATATTACTTCTGCATATTGCTTAGGTATTTCCACTCTAGTGAGATGACCACCACTATTCATAGTCCTTTGGACATGGGAATAAACTTTTCCCATATCCAAGAAAAGATATGAAGTAAAATGTTTATTCATGTTTCCTTTTATTTTGGGGAGGCAAATAATTTCTATTTTTAGAAATAAAAATATGTGCTTTAAAACTGAAGACGGTCTCTACATTGGTTTCTTAATTTTACATTGTGCCTGATTTAAGGCCTTTTCTTCTTTTAGGATCCAAAACAGAGAGGCCTGAGGAATCTGAAGGGCTTTCAACCACAAAAATCACTGCACATTTATCAAACCCAACAATTTTATTTTTATTTTTTTTTTACATAAGATTCCTGAAATACAGAGGATTCATTCTAATAGTGTTGATATTTAATTGCCTCAAGGGACACCAGCAATAGAAAATACTTGTTGCAAAGTAATTATTACCAAATAAATAAAAGCTTCCATCTCAAATACATAGGAAAAAATAGAACCAGTCTTCAGTACAGTGGTTTCAATTTCTCTATTTTCTCTACATTTTGTTTCTCTATTTCACTCCAGTTGCTATGTCAGCATAATTGACTTATGGTGATATAAGGATATGGAATAGAAGCTTGGAACATTCTGATTTATAGAAGTTTTGTGGGTTTGGACTAGTTTGCTCTTTTTTGTTTAGACAGTAGCATGAAGCTGCTTCATGGGAAGCTTTATCATTGATATATATTTTTAATCACAGAAACGTTTTCTGTATCTTTGACTATTTGCTACTAATAGGTTTCTACCACTTTTCTGAGAGGATTGTTTTCACAGCCTAAAACTTCAATTGGAGAGTTTAAAACTTTTTTATTTGCACTGTGTTGTTAACTCTTTTCAGTGCTGAAAAACTTCTGATGCAAACAAGGACATGGTCATCAAGAGGGAATACACATCACAAATTTTAGAAGTCCACTGACATAAATGTTTGCAGCTGGGTGGGGGGTGAGTTCCCTTTGAAGTCAATGGGAAGGCAGAGGCATATTCAGAGTGTACTAACATATTTTAAATGTTTATTTCCGGAATCCTGTGCTCCACTGATTATGTTTCCTAGATATCTACTGACTCCATTAAGCCTGGGAAGCTGGACTCTACATCCTAAATTGTAGAAGTCTAATGAGTCTTGTACAGAAAAGTACATGCAAATCAGAGATGATGAGAACAATCTGCAGGGATATTATGTGATCCTAAGTTGCAAATTGTATAGGCTCATGATTAAGCCATTTGGCTGTTCCAGGTTGCTGGCCAGTGAGGAAGGAAGGACAATATATACTTTGCACAGCTGGAGCAAAATGCTTATGTGGATGCTGGGGTGGTGAAGAGAGACGGGATCTGATGAAAATTATGTAAGTCATGATGCAGATAATTCTCCATCACAGGAAAGCTTTTTGAGAGCTCTGTGTTACATGAGATGATAAGCAGGTATCTGCTGGCGAAAGAACACTGAATTAGGGACTCATAATAAAAAAATTATTCAGAGAACAAAAAGGATGAGCTGAAATAATGAAATTAAAGAAAAAAATTAGAAGCTGACATGCAGACAAAAAACCCACTGAAAATAAGACAGAGTGAAGTGAAGTGAACAAAGATGATGGTATTGCCTTTGGACAATCCAGAGGAAACTGGGTTCCCATTGGACCAGATATGAAATAAGCTTAATATGAGAGATGTCTTCAAGAATTTGAAAAGTAGTTATTTACTCAGTTTTCAAAAGACTTTTTCCATTTTAAAATTTACAGGTACTCTGATTGGACTCGAGACCATGACAATGCTTTATTGGGATTATTCAGTAGATAATCTTCATAATAAATAGTTATTTCTCTTGTCTTTCCCTTGGTTTATTTTTAGTTGTTTGTTTGTTTGGGGTTTTTGTTTTGTTTTCATTTTGTTTTGTTTTCCCATCCTTGGGATTATTTTATTTAGTTCTTGCCTTCAGCTACTGTCTGATTATAATTATAGCAAAAATTATTCAGGAGTGTGTTTGTTGAAGGTAAGAACAGGAATATCACCCAGGTCACAAGTGACAGTTTGATCCATAAATCAGTGACTATGAAAAATGACATCTCAACCAGTCATTCATTCATGAGTAAGACATCCACTGAGTTGCTTTCTGGTACAGTAATATTATAAAAATGCTGGTTTCTATCAGAATGCATTGTAACAAGCGGATTAAAGAACTGCAGGAGGTCTAGAACATCCATTTTTGAGATTGTTTAAGATCAGTCCCCCTGTGTAACTCAGGCCTGCTTCTTTAGTACAGAGAAACCATACTTGATCCAAAGTCATAATAAGAAAATATAAGAAAAAATTTGGGGCTAATTTTCTTTTCATAGTGCATAATTATAGTTCTCTAAGAATTCATTAAGAATCAATAAAATGTACAGTCAGAAGGCAACTTTTGTATCTGACAAAATATTCAATAGATGAACTAAAACTGGTTCCTATTAGCAGTTTTTAAAAATATAGATCACACAATTCCTATGCAAACAGGCTTTAACGACATGAAATCTACCAATGGATATGCTGGTATATAAATGTGTTCCAAATCACATGGTTTCAATCACAAAGTTTTGTTTAAAGAAATTCAAATGTAATCAAATTCAGATTTAAGTGACTCAGATGTCTAATTTTCATGCACCTTCCTAATGGTTCGATACACACCCATTGAAGTCAATGGCAATCTCCCATTAAACCCTGTGGGAAAGCAAATGGTAGTAACTGAATTATTCAGTTTTCTTATAATCAGATATCTATAAAATTAAGAGTTAGTTGCCTCTAGATAAAATATAGAAGCACATGTAAATATTTACGTAAAAGATTTAAGACTAGGCTTAATATTAAATAAGTGCACAATTTGCAGTAGAAGAATGAACCTCAGTATATAGTTACATAATATGATGCATTAATCCCTTATGACCTGGAAGTGCATTAAGATGCCATTTATGGCATGTAATAGGCAAGGAACAGATATATTCTATATAAGGTTATAAGAAGCACTTTTTAATACTGTTGATAGAGAAAAGTTTAACTGCAAAAATGAACTTAATTAGGCAATGTAGCTAACAGTAATTCTTAACACAATATCTAACACAAAATTCTTATAATGTGACCAGGTTCAGATGATACTGCTGAGATGTGCATTTGTTTATCTTTATAATAAATCTTTCCTTTTTTTGATCTCCAGCCTGCCAGTATCAATCTTTGCTAATCCAAAGAGCCCTCGTGTTTTAATCAGAGCTTAAATTAAGATGTTGAACCCAATAACAATAATGATGCTGGGAATCACTAGAGATCTGGAAACAATTACAGTTGGTGTTTAATGTATATATGTATGCACTAAAATGTCAAATAAAGAGATACTGTTAATAGCACTAATTTAATCAATGGATTGGGGGATTCCAAAGATTCTAGCAGAGTCTTTGCCTTGGAAAAGTTTTGTGAAGGTTCTTTTTGCTACCGAATAATAGAAATGGATGTTATGTAGTGCCAGCACTGAACTCAAAATCATGAACAACATTTCCATTTACTCGTTTGGATGGTAAATCCTCGGAATTTTACCTACGTATTTAGGCTGCAGCTGATGTGCATTTCTTCCTTCTATTTTTCTTTTCTTATTTATTTCTAGGCTGCTCACTTTCTTAGAATTTTCAACTTCAGTATGAAACATATTAGAGGGATAAACCATAAATGACTGAAGTTTACAAAAAGGGCCTCTTTAAGATGCCGTCACACAAAAGCATAGAACAAGAAAATAAGTGCAGTAAAATAATAAAATACATATTTCACTTCTCACTCACTCATACCATGAGATCAAAGCTAATATATGGCTCTAGCTTACATGCCATACTCTTTAAATGACTGAAAGGACAGGAGCAGGTAGTAATTAGTTTCTGTAGTGAGTATAAGGGAAATTTCAAAGGAAGCTTAACATATAGCATATTAATCCTTTTTTACATCCCTTGATACCTGTTTCCCTTGAGACCTGCAGGTGAGTTTTTTGCTTCCTCATGAAGCCGGTAATGCCAGGAATTTTGTCTTCAGCTGTTTCTTTCCTCTTTCTCAGAAATTTAGTTCATGTGAAGAATATGCTGTGCTGTTTCCCTACCCAGCAAATCTCCCCAGCCTTGATGCTTGAATTACAGATATAGCACGAATATACAGAACAAGATCCCTAACAGCCATAACTTGCTTACGGCCATAAATAGGGTTGTTCCCATTTAAATCTTTTGAAGAAAGCCAAACACGTTGTAGGGAAGGTGTTTCTTCACTGTCACCACTGATACAGCAGCCCCTTACACTGCATAACTAACTGAGATAATTTGCTGCTATTTCTTCCTGGCTTTTCTTGGAATCAAACTATTCAGGCTTTTCCTTGAATTTGGTGAGTCTCTTGTATGACCTCTACAAGCTAGAACATGGAATGGACTTGGTGTTTGGATCACTAGAAAGGTCAAGAACAGCACTATTTGCATCTGCAAACCCACGAATGATTAACCTTGTAACTAAGCTAAGTATGCTTCGTAAGTTCCTCTCAGGTCTGTCTCTCACATCCATGAGAACTTCCAGTTCTAACCCCCATATCATCTATTCCTTGCTATTTCTCTGTATCAACTCTGTTTCCTTTAAAGTTCCTACAGTCTTGAATTAGGCCATTATTTCATCCTTGAAGATCAGTTTCCATTTACCCATTCACCACTTTCTGAAACTACAGTAACTCATGATTGCTGGGGCCAGAGGGGAATTGCCTGGGAGATGTGTAATGCACCGAGCTAACGTGTAAGGCTAAAGTATAAAATTTAAGTTATAAATGAAAGTGACAAGCAAAATTTTTCTCCACTTAGCTTTATTAATGATGCAATATTTTATTGCCTATGGCTAAAAGTATTTATTGTCATTGTGCTTAGCTGTAATTTGGTTTCATAATTCAGTTTTCTTTTTACATTTTTTTTTCAATGCAGATTGTAGTCATAGTTTGTTCACGAAGTAGTAAGTGTGTGGTCTTCTGGGAGCAAACACATGCAGATTGGCATTATTCTGAAGAAGCAAAAGCTTAACTGTGGGCTTTTTTTTAAGCATGTGAATATGTGGCTGAAACCAATAGCTACGTAGATTGTCCTTCCAGGGTGACTAATAAAACTGCATGTGTATTTTTGGTTGTAGGCACAAACATATATCTGGCAACATCAACCAGCAATGCCTTCAACACTTATTTAATTACAGAAAAAGTCCCACTGAGAGCAGAGGGAATATTTGTATGCTTTAAATTAAGTATCTGGTGTGTGACAACCAGTGTTAAGGAACTCGTAGTATCAAGTTTTGGATTTGTACATCATATATTAATGTGATCAGAGAAAGACAGTGGCAGTGAACAAGAAGGAACTTCAAGAGGAGAGTTTCAAAAGATGAAATAGTTTGATTTAGAAAGGAATTGAGAAAACCTATCAAAAGTATGTGACATGGTGACTATTGAAATGGGAGAATGAGAATGCCCCTTTTCTCTGATTGATAGTATAACAACAAGCAAAATAAATGGCAAGTTGGAAACCATTATAAGGAAACACTTTTTTTTCCTACAGTGTATAATTAAGTGATAAAGTTCATTCTAAGAGAAAATGAGGCCAATGAAGATTCCTAGTGAGACTGAATATTCCTATGGATGACAGTGGTACATGCAGTTATCACAAATGGTATACAAACAATGCAGTATTACTCACTGAAATGGCCATCAAACCTTGTGTTCCAGGGCTCAATGAGATTAGTGCTGCTGGACACAAGGGACAAGTTATATGCACCTATTTGATAGGAGGGTTTTCTGCCATCTTCTCAGTTATCTGGTGACAACCAGTCTCAAATCCAGCATTAACACTTAAATAGAACCACAGTCTTTTCTTCTGTAGGTCTAACCCAATATGAGAGTTTCAGTTCTTCTGTGTATCTGTCTAATATTCAATGTGTTGTCTCTTGGTAGCTTTCTGTGGTATATTACTAGTACAACAGACTGTGTGTTGAGAAATTTCTTCAATACTTGTTAAAAAAAGAAAGAGGAGGTAAAAGAGATGTTGTGTTTTTTTTGTTTATTTGGTTGGTTTGTTGGTTTGTTTTTTTTTAATTAATTGAAATAACCCCATTTGATGATTAAATCTTTCCATTGCAGCATTTTCTGACATTAGTGAGCCTATAATCAAATTATATTCTTTCACCCCTTTCTATTGATTTTAATATTCTTTTTTTAAGATGAAAATTTTTATTATACTTTCAAATCAAGGCTCTCATAGAGTAGTTCCTGTCCTTTCTGGCTATGTTGCATCTTGATTACCATCATTCTAAAAAGAATGTAGAGGGATGATGGTCTTGATGAAGTCCATGATGACTAAAACAGACCAGAGTAGAATCATGAACCTGTGCTATTTGCACAAGGATAGTGTAAACAACAGCGTGGTGTGACAATAGTGTCTTTTGCTGAAACTCTGATCCTCAAAATTGTTTAGTTTTTTTCAAATTGGTTCAAGGTGAGCACTGAAAATTCCCACACAACCAACAATGACAATTATGTGTATTTGTATGCCTTGTGCATCTTCAAGTGTGGATTACAGAAGTTAACATCTTCTTGGTAGGCACTGCCATGTTCATAGCAAATTGGTACTGTTTCACTTCTCACTTCTGTTATATGTGCATCTAAATTTTTTAATTTAATATTTCTGCTTAATATCAGGAAATGTTGCTTACTATACTGATATAGTAAAATGAACACAGGCAATGCAAATGACATTGTACATTTTTACAATGAGAGAGAAAATTATAAATTATGAGCTGAAATAAATTAACTCATGCATCTAATGCTTTCAAGAGGTGGTAGAGGTAGAGGTAGGAGGTATTTCCATCTTAGTCCTTTCTGCAGTGGAAATGAAGAGTCAAATTATATTAGACACTAAAGAGCAGAAATGGTCTCCATGGCCTAGAAGAGCATACAATGATACCTAAAATTTATAGACACACAACATATCATCTTGAAGTTTATACATTCTCAGGATCATTTATCACTTCCAGTACATTGTAACACCATAACACACTCCCTCACAAATTTTATTAGAAAGCCTGAACTCAGTCATGTGAGTACAAACTGGTTGGAACATGCTTGCAGAAGAGGGCATACACATTAGAGGAATCACAAGTAGTATTATGAAGTAGGAACTGCAAATTGATTACTTTAGGTCAGCCACGGAAAACCTCTGGAAACTTGGTCTTAACTACTAAAGAGTTTGTGAGTCTATAAATGATTTCTGTTAATTGTCCAGAGATTTAACTTTGGTAATCCCAGGGGATGGACCCTATTCTTCCTGTAATAAGGTCAGATTTCTCCAGAAATGTATATACTTCAGCCTTACTCTACCTAACCTGTGATTATTCTTTCTTTTTTTGCTTTCACATGTAAGTGTTTGATCCTTCCTATGAAGTTGAAGTTGCTATTCTAAGAGTTTTGTAAGTTGAGCAGGAAATTTTTTGAGGAGCAATGTTTTAAGAGGGAGAAAAATATATTTATTTGCCTGAAGGATACTTTTGTTCATGAACCCTTGATGCAGCATAAAGCTAACGCCAGTCATCTCCAATAGTTCACAACAAACAGTCCAACTAAAGCTGTCAACATTTACCTCTCAAATTAAGTGCACCTATTCCTCAGGCTGAGGGACCAACAAAAAAAAAAAAAACAAAAACAAAAAACCAGCACCATTTGTCCTGGAAAAAAGGACAAGGAAGTGGAGCTCTCTCAGCAGAGAATCCAAGTTTTGATGCTGGCAGAAAAGTAATGGTCAATTTGTAGAAGGAGATGCAGAGAAGATTGAAGCTGAAATTGGATTGAGGCTGGTTATTAGATATTCGGTGGAGATAGTCTTTGCTTTTACTTATTTTTGGTAAATTTTTTTAATAGAAATAATTTTCATTCTGACACCGAGTGCAAAGAGATTTTAAAACTTCTGCGTTTGTCACAAAAGGGATTTTGTTTTTCCAGACAGCCATACTGCCAGCCAATGTTGCACAGGCATCTCCACATTCCTCCCTCTGCTACCTCCCTCTTGGTAGCTCCTTCCCTTCCCCATTCCTAGTGGGTATATACACCTCGAGGATTCATCAAGCTGCTAGCTCTCCTGACATCACAAAGTCAGTGGAAATAAGCATAAGTCACTAATAAATGTTACATCCCAAAGCTACAGCGTGAAGAAAGATGGCCTCCTTCCCAGAAGCTGTGCACTGAATATTTAAATTTGTTTGCAAACCAGCACTGAAGGCAGTGTTGTCAGCCTGGGCACGTAGCTAAGTGCAAGTGGTGCAGCCTGCAGTTAATTAGTAAGTTTGCTTTGCTCGGCTGTGACTGCAGCAACTTTCTTCTCACAAAATGCCTTTCATGTACATAGCTGGAAACAAAACCTTCCACAAAGAATTCCTGTCCACGTGCTTAACTCTCCTCTAGGGTGTCGCCGATTCACAATCTCCTGAATAAAAACAAGTCAGTGTTAGTGTGAACATACAAGGGGTTTTGAATGTTCTTATTGCATCTTACTATTATCTAAAGATTTACTTTTGATATACATTTTCTCTCGTATGCTTAGTGCTTTCTTCTTGTACAGAATCAGTTTCACATGCATTTATACATACACTAAGAGCTACATGTGGTTGGTGTGATAATGTATACATTATCAATTTTCCATTATATAGACAATTGGAGAATTTTAAAAATTTCACAGAATTAAAATAATAGGAAAATGCTAATTTTTCATACAATTTTGGTGAACAAGTCTAGTCTTTAAATATAAATTGCTTAATATATTTGTGTTATTTGAAATATTCAATTATTTAAAAAAAAAAATTTGGTAAGGCAATGGGACAAGAGTGGAAGTGCAGAAGCTGGGGACAATGCCCGATATATTATTATGTTTCCCCAGATTCATGAGGGTTCATTTTGAAACCCAACTTGCTCAGGATTTTGGAAGGCCCTTTTTACCTGCATTTTAAATCCCTTGGTCCTAATTTGCTTTTCTCACGTATACCAGAAAAAATGGTATTCATCCTCATTGAGGTCAGTAAAAGCACACAGTTAAAACTGATAAAAGAAAATCAAAGCTTTTAAAGGATGTTTATTGCAGTACCTTGGTAAAGGTGAAATTAGTTAGTTTAGTCTGTTAATCACTTGTCAAAGTCTGACATTATATAAAGCATTAGCATCTGGAGTCTATTGTCCAGACAAGGATAATCAGCAAATCCAAGTTTATAAATTGTTGAGTGGAAACAATGGTGTAGAGATAACCCTGGAGAGGTTGTGAAAGACTTCACTGGAGTTTATTTGCATTGCAATTCTGCTGGAAGTCACAGACGCTTGGCTTCCTACCTACTTACTGCCATTTATTTTTGATATGCCCCAAAGCATCCATGACACTTATTAAAATAGAACGGTGTCTAGGCAGCCAGCAACGCTACTGTGTCTTGTTTCAGCAGCTGCTCTATTTTAAGAAGTTCCAAAGAGGTTCAGTGTACATCTTCAAACCTACTACAGCTGTTGATTCATGTAGCTTGTGAAACCTTTGATCCAGACTAAAAATTCCAGCACTTGAGAAGGAAATCTGAGCAACTTACAGTGTTCTCTTACTGTTGTGGGTGAGCAAGGTGTTCTTTTCATTTATGTAATTTTCTTTATACTTTTTTGTACAATTCACACATTATATATGCTTCTAATTCATAAATGTCACCTTGCTAATCTCTATTATGCATCTTTATTTATCTGTGTGATGCCTTTATACACCTTTGCTCAAAATATGCCTTTTTTATTTTTACTTTTTTGTTTGCATAATGCCATTAATACTGTATACATAAGAATTTTCCTTTTTTTCCTCATTTATGTTGCAAGTTCTTGCTGCAATTTCTGGATCTGAGCCAGCCACATTAGAGTGAAAATTGGAGCTATTCTCTCTTCAAGCCTGCCAGTATTCTCACAACAGGGAATATTAGTCTATAAATTACCCCAGGGGGAAATGGAAGTCAGAGAAAGCTCAGGAATTCCACAGGAGCCAAATCACACCTTTCTCATATTCCACTTCTGTGTGCATTCACATTCAAATCTAAACAATCTTTACATTTAGAACTGCTTTTGGCATTATAAAAGACCTCTCTGCCTCATGCATCTTGGCAAAATAGTTCTGTCTGAAATGTCTGTTTCTTACAGACTGCTTTGTATTGTATTTTATTGGAGAAAACATTGATAGGAAATAAACCAAACTGTCTAATTATTCCTGACATATTACCTATCAGAATATAACCACCAGGAGAGAAGCAAAAGGCCAGCTCCTCTTATCACGTTTGTTCTTGTTGCTGGTAATTCAGTTTGCTTCTCACAAAGAAGCAGAGTTTTGAACTGATGAGCATTTTGAGATAATGGGTGTTTGTCTCAGGAACTGGTAGTATAATAATGCCATGACGTGGAGGATACAAGTCAGGTAACATAGGTTGTAATGAGGTACAAAAAAGGATAACAAAAAATCATCTCAAAAGTGAAGGCCATCAGACTGGAAGGATACATTTCCAGGTTGTTTGAGTCAGTGTATCACTGTATGAATCACTGCAGATACACCAGCTGTGAAAGTTTCCTGCAAGAACTAATTGCTGACAATTGTGTCACCCATTCCTGAGTCTTATTTAATGCTTCCTATTTCCCATCTGCAGTGTTTATATTGGATACTGCATGATTACTTTGTTTACAGCCCTGTTCAACAAATATTCTGGTAAAGCATTTTTTCACTTGAAATATTCAGGCTCACTATCTATTGCAAATGTCCTGGGTGCTTCACAGAGAAAAGAAATAGCACAAATTGTGACCTTTGGCCTGGAGATGTAATTAGGTTTCTAATTAGAGGGTAGGATATAAACTCATACATTTGCATTAAGTTTGTTTGACAGAGGTTCCCCTAGTGTTTAGTACTTTCTGGCCTAGACTATCTCAGAGTGAACATAAAATTTAATTCATCAAAACTTTGCTTACTCATGCCTACATAGTTTGTCATTCTGAAGTTCTTTAGATACAGAAAGCAAGTGAAATGTAATTGTCACTGGAGAGGAATCACACCAGCTAAGCAGCACATACCCCTTCTTGTGTCTTGCAGTCCACACAACAGGCAGTAGCCTCATTTAAACCTCAGTGGGAATGGACATAGAAACAATTATCCTGTGAGGAGCAGAGAGTAGAACTTGATGATCCCTATGGGTCCCTTCCAACTTGATATATCCTCTGAATTCTGAGGACAGTGGACCAAGGAAGGTTTGTCGTCCTCTTTGTGGAACAAAAAAGAACAAAAACTTTTGATGGGAGGAAAAGTCACCATGAGAAACATTATTTGTCAAGTAGAAAGGCAAAGAATTAGGTTGTGAGTTGAAGACAAAGACAGGGAGAGCTAAAGTTGACTAAAGGAAGGGTGTAAGGGCGGAAAGGGATATTATCAGACATCTGTGTAAGGGTGATGCTCCTAGACTGAACTTCAAAAATACTTTGCCATTTAACTTTTTGAGGATGAACAGTTAACTTCCATCAGTTTGCACACCTCTTCCTCTGCTCACAGGTACTCTGTCCACCAGCTCTAAATGTGAATGCTCCTCCCCTCATGCCCAGCTCCTTTGGGACAGGCTGGAGAGGATGGGCAGCACCCTGGGATTCCCACTGTTTGGGGGGCTGGTTTTGCTTCCTCTCTTCATTCTCTGGCTCAACCCCAGACACCTCTTACCAAGCAGAGGGTACCCCAGGAGGAGCAGTAGCCCTTGCTACCCCTCACTCACTCCCTTCAATCCCAGGATGTGCTTTCCCTCCATCCAACATTGCAGGGTGGACAATTGCAGAACCTGCAGCAAAGCCCCAGGGACTCGGGGCATGTGCGGGAACTGCTGCTCTAGAGAAAAAACATTTTCCGTGTTCCCTACTGACAGCTTTTGTTTGTTTATGTTCAGATAAAAATCTCTTCAATTGTTTGGGAATGATAGGTTTCTCCCCTTGGAACTGAAAAACACAAGCTTTCGAGATAGAGTAGAGCAAAGCAACTGGCATTCATAAGCTGCTGCTTGGCATGAACAAAGGATATTGAGATAAGACAGTGTAAAAGAAAGGTTTCTGTTCTCCCTGATTATGCACAGATGCAGTACAGGCATGGGGGAGGCTGAGGAGAGAGAAGGGGCTGTGAAGTGGCAGAAGCACAGATATATCACTCACTGTGGGAATTTATCCACCAACCTTCTTAACACCTTGGCAAACCAAGCTGGATTACTATTTCCTATTTTTGTTTTTCTGGCTAATTTGGAGTCAGAAATATTTCATATTGAAGCAGATCAAACACAAAGAGAGAGAGAGCAGTAGAAAAGTATACAAATATTGGCCACAGTTGTTATGCCTTTTTCAGCTCTGCAGAATCCTGGAAAACAAGATTTTATCAAAATCATAAAGGTTCCAATTGTTTGAGCAGCTCCTTAGGCAGATTAGAAAATGAAAGCAAAGAAGGTTGTAGATGATAGTTTTCCTGCTTTTGTTTTTAATTTTTATATTGGATATATGTGGCATTTCAGTGAGATGAGGCCTATTTACATGTCTTTCCGTATTATAATAACTTTGGGGTTTAAAAAAAAAAAAAAGAGCTTAAAATAGTTATTATGAGTAGAAACCTTGGCCAGACCCCTGAACTGGGTTTATTTCTTGTTTGATAGAAGTCAATGGAAAACTCATATCAATGTCAATGCTTCTGAGGTCTTTTTGCTGCATTTATCATGTCCAGATAGACAGGTGATAGATAGCAAGCTACACATGCCTGGAATATTTTTTCCATGAAAAATATAACAGATACTACCAGGTAGTACTACAGTAACAAAATAATTCAGCACCAATTTCCAAAAATTCATGATATTCTCAATTAATCATGAACAACCTGTGATTATAATTTATAGTATAAGCATAATTAGAATAATAATTAGAGGGTTTTTTTAGATTTCTTTAAGAATTAAATGATGAGCACAGGTTGATGGAATCTAAAAAAGCATCCGTACAATGAAGAAAAAGATCAGTCCCACATTCTGTTAAACTACTACAGATGAGATTACAATTCATTTAAGACTACCCATTTCAGACAATCTATTTGAGTGAAAAAAAAGCCTCTGTAAGTGGATTAATTCTCTTAGTTGCTCAAACAGGGACTTAAACCCATTCAGTATGGGATCTGTAAATGACTGTTTTCTAAAGGTTGTTTTAAACTGTATGCCCCTCCTGGAAATACCCTTCATATCTTATGAACCATGTCAGCCTAAGCAGCAGCAGAGTCTCTTCATGGCTGAATACAAACATTCAAAATCTGCAGCTAGTTCATTGTATGGCAGTCCTCCATCCTGAAGATAGCACATCCCATCTGAGCTCCTGGCTCCTCGCTGCCTCCCATCCAGTGTCCCCCTGCATTGCTTGTGCACCAGCTGCTGGAAGGCCTGGTTGAGTCTTTCCGTGCACCCATAGTAAATGTTGATGCCAGCAGCCACCAAAGTGAAAAAATCCAAAGGAAACTCAGGTAGCAGGAGGTCACACGGGTTTCCTGAAAACTTTGGAAACTTGCCCTAGTGTGGAGGCTTTCCAGTGTCACCCAGCTCGACCCTGAATGCCAAGTTCGAAACGCAGTGACTGCCGTCTTTGCAGCCAGCCAGCTGAGCAGAAGGCAGAGCTGTACTCCATGGCCAAAATACATAATGCACCAGATCCTCATCCTATGTAAACAGGGAAATGACTGCAGCACAGCTATGCCAATTGACTCTAATCAGGGCTTTGGGCCAAGAACTCAAAGGGCATGTCTACAGGGCTCAAACCAGTGGTGTATTACGATCTCCGAGCTAGCTTCGAGTACTTTCTTATATGGTGCAGTGCAGTTCCATTTTATGATACGAACTTGGGTCCCAGAAGTCACTCAGATTGCCAGTTAACTTGGCTATAACACATGGGTACAGCCATATAAATGCTGGTAGGCATGTATGGCACCAAGGAGATCTCTGTGTCCTTCCATGTTGCACAATACTGCGGCCAAAGTCACAGAGATTTACCTGGTGACAGAAATATTTAGGGTTTGTATAGCACCAAAGCAGTCTGTTTTCTCTCTCTTTTTTTTTTTTTTTCTTTTTAGTTATGCTTGAATAAACAAGATGACAGATTTGTCACTTTATTGTGGCCATGCTTCTGGTTGAGGGTGCATTGACTGCTTTTGTCTTCATTCCACTGCCCACATCTAGTCCTTGACTACTGGAGATGCTGGGAGGTTTGAAATCCTTCTCAGTGAGTCCAATGACTGAAAATTGCCATCTACTTACCTGAAATGATTCAGATAATTTCTATGTGAACTGCTAAATCAGATAGATGTCCACAGTCCAGCTGCCAATGGCAACAGAAAGGCCACAGAGGGAATGAGTTGGTCGGTGACATCCCACTACATTTTCTCATACAACAAAACCAGCTGTGGCAGATGCCAGATCATTATTAAAAAATTATGCTATAAGCACCTTATAAGCAGTGGTTGTAAATTTCCATGATTTCTGGAATGACTCCTTTCACGAGTAACTTGAGATAAAGAGTGACTGTCCCCATGCACCTACTACATGGATAAATCAGTGCTGGAGAAAGGTCTGCTTTAAAGTTAATCTTTTGGTCCCTTGAGAGGGAGCAATCCAGTGGGTTTGTTTTATCATGCTCACTGCTGCTTAAAAGAAGACAAAATGTGGCAAGCAGCTCATTAAGAGAGAGAGATTGGATCTGTGTTAATATGCAAATGCTAATCCATTAGGACCCTGCTCATACACCAATCAATCAATTAACTCGTCTGTCTCTGTATTGTTCATTATTTGAAAAATGCTTTTAATCATTTTGCTATGCATTAATTAATAGCATGCCTAGTTGAAAAGAAAAAAAAAAAGAAATTTAGCATTCCTTGGGGCTTACATGTACAAATATTTAGCATTCAGCTGTGATTCCATGATTAAGATGTATCATATAGCCAAAGATAGCACAGGGATTTACAGGAGCAGAGATAGAGGGCAATTTGATTTCATATCAACTATTATATATATATATATACACATATATATATATCTTTTATAAAGCAGTTGATAGAGTAAGCCATTATATGTAATAGATTTGTAGAAAATAAATTCAGAATTTCAGAAAGAGAAATCAAGGGTATAAAATATGTTTTTCCTTCTTCTGCCATTTAAGAGTTCTCTGTCGGCCAAAATAGTAGCAAATGGACATAGTCCCATTGCCTTCAAAGGAAATACTACAGGAGATATGAATTTGGCTCCACAATTAAATGAGATAGCAATAGACAGAAAAGCTATTCTGGGTGGAACTGATTTTTCTAAACAATAGTGACTTTCCATTAAAAAAATGTATTGAGGAAGGAAACAGGTCATACATAATAAGGGGATGAAAATTCTAAGCTGGGCAATAGGTGTGCAGTGGGATGGGCAATTTGAAATTGATATGGAGGTATGTGGAATTATTTGAGAGTAGGATGAGCTGAGCTTCCTAAATATCCTAGAAGTCAGGCAGTGTTATTTTACAAATGCTGTGTGCTGGAGTTTGTGGATGTTGTAGAACAAGGAAGAGCAGCAGTCAAGGTGAGAGGAGAGTGATATACATGAGAATTTAAACAAAGGCGACAGTCACAGGGAGTGTCTGAAGCAGATTAATAGACACAGGAAAAATAGGAGCTGAGGAAAGTTCAGGATCAAGGGTGAAATGAAGGTGACAAAGAGGTAAAGCAAAATGTGAAGCCTGGTTTCAAAAGAGTCTGGAATAATTGTATGGAGCAAAAGGATATTCCTCTGTTGTATGCAGAGCTCTATTTCTCTCTTTCAGATATTCATCTGGCTTTTACGCAGGTGAGTAATCCTACTAATTTAATTTCTTTCATATCAGCTGTTGACTTTAAAGAAATTCTGTACCTGAATAAGGTTCACAGATGCAGTGATTTACAGGCTCAATGTTCACTCTGACCTAACAGTCAATTTCTAAGTTGCCCCAGGGCCTCATCCTTGTCCCTGAGTCAGGGAAGGTTCAGATCCTTATTTGCACCATTACGAATTAATGGCTTCTCTCTTTCGTTGCAGCCTTCTCCATGCAGCCATCACCAGAGTGATCTCTATGTCCTTGGACAAAGAGAAATGCATTACTGTGCAAATCTTTGCATTTTCTGTCTGCTCTGTCTTAAGTAACTTAGTCAGAGACTAGGAAAACCCATGCGTTACGGACCGCTAATTCTCGGCACACATCTGCCTTGCTAAGTATGACTCACCAAGCTCAAATTGCAGAGTGTTTATCCATTTGAAATCCTGAAGCTTTACTGTAACAGAAGGAAAATGACTGATCCCCTCACTTAGCGGGTTGTTTTCCAAAATGCTGTTATACTACGGATTTCCAGGAACATCAATACTTCCATGAAGCAAGTTAGATTTTATTAGTGAATATATGCTGAGTACTATGCATACAGAGTTGAAATGCTATCTATAGCTGTTACTTAACCCTTATTTTTATATTGCATGATCTTGTACCCTTTTTTCTCTTTCTGAGTTTTGTGAGTTGTGTTTCTGTGTTCTATTTTGGGAGGATATTTGAGAATTGGTTCAAAAGCAACATGGAGTAGTAAAATAAGCAGAGGGCAGGACCTCACCATTTATAATTCAGGTCATGCCACTTATTTACTATTTATTACACGTTTTATTTTCTCTTAATGTTATGAATATACTTTTTTGCTTCACCATGGTAGTTTTCTTTAAAACAAAAGTCCAATTGTCTTTTTATTGGAAAATGCTTGTCCTGAAACTCCTTAAAACAGAAACAGAAGAAATCGTGCTAAAATATGGACAAACAAAGTTGCTCATGCAAGGTCATCCTTCAAGCAAGTAGTAGAGCTGGGAATAGATAAATACTGAGGTGTCAAGCGAGCACTGTGGAAATGCTAAGGACCAAAGCATATGTTTTAATATTAGGGCAACTATTGAGTGTGTAAAACAGAGCTGCTTGAATATTAACCTGCGCCCTAACCTGCTGTATGCCCTGTAGTACTCAGACTATACCAGACTTTGGGGGTGTTATGGAAGAGATATCAGTCTTTGAGCAGGAACTTGTTAAAAAGAACTTGTTAGAATACCTGTAAGTGTGTAAGATTTGGACTTAAAACCTTTAACTGATTTGGTTTTGGAAAGTTTTCCGGGCTTTCAGAAGATAATAGGAGAAAAAAAGGAGGTTTTTTTCAACTTTTTAATGAAAAGAACTGGAATTGAATTTCTGCAAGAAATAGCACTTTTAAGAACATAGAGAGAGCATCTTTATTAAAACAAAACAAAACAAAACAACAAAAAAACCCCCAAACAAACAAAAAAACAGAACCAAAGCTTCAATTCAAAATTTTTGACCAGCTCTAATTTTGAACATGAGACAAACACCTTTCCCTTTTGTGGGAGGTGGAGTTTGCTGCTTTGGGGACAGTGAGTAACTCCTCTGGAAAACCACCGCGCTAATGTGACAGGGAGTGGCCATAAGATTCAGGAATCATTTCATTTATTAAAAACCATCATTCACATACTGATAGGAAGGACAAATAAGTTATTGTGGCTCTTGCCCAAGATGTGAAAGCCCTGGCACTCATTTCTTACTCTATCTCTGTGCTCTGAGGCTCAGATTAAAAAATTCTCAGAAGTATTAAATGCTGAGCTGTTTTTATTTTATTTTGCCATCCATAAACTGGGAGTTTAACACTTCCCTGCTTCACACAGAGTATTGGGTGGAAAAGAGCACGTGATGTCTGTGGAGCTTTATGGACACAAAAGCCAGCAAAACATCCAAGGTTCTGTTGCTAAGGAATATTAAACAGGAATTCTGGGGGCAAAGGAGATATTGTATCCAGCAGTATCCCAAATTCTGGTGGACACAAAGGAAATGAATAAACTCCGACTCATTCATCTCAGCACCATTTAAAAGATTTGGACAATGAGTTCTCACTAGGAAAGGACAAAAATTAGTAATGGATTTTTATTTTTTTTCCAAAGCATTAAACAGGAAATTCTGAACAATAGAAAGTTTAAAACATTAAATCTAGCACCATGAGCATGAATGTATTTCCTTTCATATGTATTTGTTTAGATATGAAAAGAGTTAAAAATATTTATAGCCTTTTCTTCTGAGGTAAAGACAAAATCTTTTTTTCTTAAAGTCATGGGCATCTGATCAAGAGGTGTGTTTATACATAGCTGAAGCCAGATAGGCTGCAGATTTTATAGTTTGAGTATGGAGATGTGCAGAAATCACATAGTTCTCTGTGTTGATCTCCCCTGCATTCCTGGGAAGAGAGAACTGCAGAACTAAGCACTTCTGACTCTTGAAGAATTCACCAAGAGACACTCGCCTAACCCTATGATTACTTCTATCTGTGACTATAAACATACTGTAAATCATTATGGTATGGGAAGTTGTCTCTTTGCATTGATTGCAGATAACAGATGACATTTTAAACAAGAAAAAAATGAAGTCCTCCTGCTCCTGACATTTTCACCACTTCTTTTCTTTACTAATTTTCAGTGTCAGAGACAGTTTGTGCCAAAATGCTAAAGTGTTGCTTCCATAGATTTGCAAAGTGAATTAAGCTCTCCATCCATCTCCTCTGAAGAGAGTATTGATATGCTCCTTGCTGTGCATGAGGAAGGAGAGAAACAGCTTTTCAAGGACATAGAACTGGTGAATTAACAGGCTACAGGTTTTCAAAAAAGTTGTATCCTGGCTTAGATTTTAGCCTTCTGTCTCTGAGAAATCTGAATAACTGAGACATGCATCCATTAGTGTAGTGCCTCAGGCCCAGGCCCCTCCCTGCCCCTTTACTTTGTCTCTCAGAGCTGTTTGGTAGGTTTGTTACCAGACTTAGACACAGAAATCTGGACATTGGCTAATGAAAGACCTTTCAGTCAACCCTTTCAGTCACCATAACCATGTTGTCCCCAGGAAATCTGTTCCCAGCATGCTTTTATCTACCAGATCCATGATCTTCCATGAATTTCCTATAGCAAATATGAAAGCCAGAGCAAAAAGCTCCTCTCTGGATCTAAACAGTCACTACTCCTAAGTCATCAAAAATGATAAGCCAGTTTTCCTGAAACAGGAAGTCTTATAAAAAGTATATGAATAAGCAAAAGTGCAAATGTACCGGAGTCTTTTAATTCATTCCTATTTTCAGAGCTCCCAAGTTCATATTTTCCAGTCTTATTTCATAAGCTAGGGCTACCATTTTATTCTTTAAAAAATCAAATGGAAATCCTATTCTTTTCCCATGGTTCTAGTAACTGAAACTTTTAAAAGACTTTTCCCAACTTCTTCAAGTGCTGCAATATCTTTACAGATAAATTCTGGTCACAACCACTGACTTCAATGCTCTGTTTAAAAAAATGTAATATATGCCACTATGCTCAGGAGTGGCTTTGCATAAGGAAATGGTTTTAAGTAGACACAGGTGCTTCTAGAGCTATTAAAATTTTTTTGTCTCTGAAGTAATTTTGGGTGGGGAACAAAAAATATTTGCACATGACAACAGTGAAATGTCGCTGATCCATCCTGAATTCCACCAGCTAGTGACCAGTTCTCTATCAGTCCCACATTTGTGTGTATAGACCTTTTAAAAAAAACACCAGGGGTTGAACACAGATGAGCAGAGGTACTACTTTAGGAACCTACACAGCTGATCACTGGCCTGTGCCTGTGCGTGCTTGTGGCTGGGTCCTTGTCTGACCTAGGGAGAGATCTTGCCCCTTCCCCCCACCTTGCACCTTATTTATCCTGTTTGTAAGACGAGGTTAATGATTTTGACTTCTCTTGTAAAGCATGGTGAGACCTGCCAACGAAAACTGTCACAGGATGAAAGGGAGGACTGCTATAATGACTGTAATGGTCATTCCCAGTGCTTTGGAAATAATGAAGATAGTAACAACACAGAAATAAAACCTTTCAGTAAATGGTCACTCGGTGAAAAATATGAATTGCATCAAATACCAATTGCATCTCTTAGGTAGCAAATCTATTTCTCCCTTTATTTAGATATTAGCATCTTTGTGATTTCTATAGGTTCCTTCTTTGCAACCTATGCCTGCCCAAGCAAAATATCTAAACAGTGATGATATACTTTGCTGAATCACAACTTCCAAGATTATTTGCTGGGAATTAACAGTTTGTCTAATTCCTTCATGGAGCTACTGGATCCCAGTGCTGCACTTGCACTTCTCCACTGACCTTGATTTGTAGAGCCAGATAAATCATATTCCTATTTTTTCTGGTGTGCTCTAGCCCCTCAGGGCTGAATCTTATTCCCCCTTTTCCTTATGTCTAATAACCACAGCAATGCCATTTTGGTCAAGCACTTAACTTGATTTCCTTTTTCTTTGAGTGAAATTCACCCCTGGGACATTTGTGTGGTAGGGCCACACCACAACACAGTGATGAAGTCCATGTGGCTGCTTTGCTTCTAGAGATGTCTTGAACAAATATGTCCCTGAACCCAACTCCCATTCACTTTGTTAGCAGGTCTGGCTGCATCCCCAGCACAGATATTACTGTGTCTTGCTGGACAACTCTCCAGGATTTGTCCCCACTGTGACATCAGTAATGTTTTGACAGGGACTTTAAAAAACAGCCAAGACAAAATTTCAACACAGTGCAAATTAGAAACAAGTAGTAGGAAAAGATCATAGGACCAATAAATATCTTTGACCAAAAAGCTTTTTCTTAAAAAAAAATCTTGGAGGCAATTACATTGCTTAAATTAAAATCCTGTAAAATTAGAGCACCGACTGCAATGAATCGGGGAGAATTCCGAGGTTTTTGTTAGCAGGTTGTAGCCCATAGCAACGGATAGACTGTTTAATACTGAAACTGCCTCCAGCAAAGGGATCCTGTGTCAAGAGAGGAGACCTGTGCATTACTCACAGAGGTCTCCTGGAGAGGCCAAGAGCACTTTTAGTCGTGCAGTTTCAGTTTGACAGTGGGTCAGAATGTGCAAGCTTGGAAATGAACAGGAGAGAGTTTCACCTGCCTTGGGAAATTTTAGGTATTAACATGCATAACACAATTTGAGTCACTTCCATAGATCCCATCCTGTTATCTCACAGCAGGATCTAAACACTATAATTTCTGAAAAGGTTGTCTTGTGGGCTTTTTTAAAGAAACTTTCCCTCTACTCTCCTTCCCCTCTCCCCTCTTCTCCCCTTTCATAAATCTTTCATAATCAAGACACTTCTCTCATTACAGTTTCTATGTCTGACTTTAAAAAATGTTTAAAAATTCATAGTACATTGCTTGATGTTAAACTTTGCTCAATAATAGACCATTAGTTTACTTGATGCATGACTCTCTGAATACTTTGTGCCAGTAAATATAACAAACTCATGATAATTACTGTGTGTAACATGTTTGCATTCAAACATGACCTTGAACTTACTTCTCAAACATTTCAGAAATGTCAGCTATGATGATGATCTTTGTTCATTACTGAAAGGAAAGTTTCTGAGTCTGAATTGTGTAACACACATTTATATCTATTAAAAATGACACATTAGAGCTATTTTTATTGTTTTAAACTTTTAAAACACTTTTAAATCTCAGTAGCCCTCTGAGTCATGCAATCCTGTGACCATTTTGGCACTTTTCCAATCCAAAAGTCTATTAAAGGCTTTGACAAAAGAAACCTTAATTTATTTCAGAAGCAGTGACAAGGCCAACCCGCATGCTTATTAACACCCTGCTAAAAATGTCATAGTTATAGAGCAGATCATTTTGCTGAGGGGTATGTAGTCCTACTGTAAAAAGCAAATGGTATTATTTTGTGTAAAAATGAACATTATAGGATATTCATCAACACTGGAAAACAACTGCAGCAAGTGAAGGCAAAAGAGTACTATAACCCCTGATTTCTTAATCACCTGAGCTTGATGTTGATCCATCAGTTCCAGTGGGATCAGCCTCTCTACAGTAAATGGCCAGTGATATGTTCCCCTGCCTTGGGCTGAGGGACTAGACAATGAGCTAAGGAGGCTAGAACTGACCAAATGGCTCAGGCAACTTGCCATGGGAGCAAAAACATTCCAGCATGAGACATCATGATATTGAAAATACGCAGCTGCTGGTCCACTGTCCTCTAGTAGATGACAAGACCTTTAACTTACAGCTGAGAAGTGACCCTCACCTACACCATATTCTGCAGTTATTGAAGAGCTTTGCTCCCAGTGGAAAAAAGAATTCTCATAAAGAAGAAATTGCTTTTTTTTCTGGGGTGATGAGGGTCTGTATTCAGAGAATGGCGAGATTCCTTCCCTGCTTCATCAGTGTAATTGCTCAAATGCTACATTCATGAAGAGTTAAAATTAAAGGGTCTCAATCCTTGCGCCAAAAGCAGGAGCCAGTTCCACTTCTCTGAAGCCTGTTTGCTTTCAAAGCTTCTTCTTGAATAACAAAGTGAAAGTGACACTGGTGCCAGTCATTTATATTCCCTTATGCACATTTACATGCAGCTTCTCCCAAGTCTTTCCTAAATTAGGTACTGTCTGCATTAGAATTCAAGCTATTCCAGCCGCAGTTATGTTTAAATGTTGTTGTTGTGTCCCTTCCCTCCCAGAGTGGTGTAAGCTGCACTGTGGTGTTGACGGCAACTCAGGCCTTGACACAACATATATAGTGTGATTTTGGTAAAGCCATATGTATTTCGACCTGCCTAGACTCTCCTTTTGTTTCTCTTTGTAGACTATATGGACTGTGATTTGGTACCAGTTATTCCGGTAGGCAGAAAACACAGCGCATTATTGGAGGATGCTCAGACCTTTGGGGGAAAGACACAGAATAGTATAAAAAGAAAATCCTCTGGGACCAAAAGCATTTAATGAGAGCTCTGTTAAACAAGAGTAACAGCAAAACCACTCATAATAGCATCTCAGTAGCAAGGTTATTCCTTTCACTTCAGAGGCTAAATGTTGCAGTTATGGCTAAAATATATTAAGACAACATTTTGAGCAAGAATTCATTAATCAAAAACATGTTGTGGATTCTTCTTGTTTTACACTATGTCCAGAAAATGGAGACTTTAGATATCACTGTGATTTGACTTGTACCACTTGGTGAAACAGTGCACTAGTGTAAAATTGACCCATGTAGCAATTATTCAAGGCTGTGAAGAATCCAACCCTGTGGACTTCTGTTTGAATAGCCATTAAATAATGGGTTTACCTGACAGTGGACAAGTCAGTGCCCTGCAGTTCACTATATAGCAGAGTAACAACTTCATTTTCAACCCCTCTGATACAATCTGGTCCAAAACCTGATGTCTCAGAGCAGAGACTGGGGCTAAAATTCATAAATCAAAGTGTAGCCCAGCAGTTTTCCTGTTGCTATTCACTGAATGATGGAATCCTCATGTGGAAGTCACGTTTAAATCCTTGCCTATGTCTTATCTCATATGGTTGAAAACTAGGCTGTGGTTCACATTCAAGTTCTGCTGTATACCTATATAGGGTAGAGAATACATTTTCAACTCCTTAAGGTGAGGAAAGATTGCAATTTAAAACAGAAAGTTGCAGATTTTTTTTCTATATCATCAGGAAATGCAACCCAGGAATTGTTACAAAAATATTTTGACAGGACAGACAATGCAGTTTTTCAAATAGGAAAAATAAGTGTTTATATTCTTATTACTGTTTTTCCAAAGGATCCTGGAAGCTTTTAATGAAAAGTATCTCAAGTTTCAACTGTCTTGAAAGACCTGGTATACTTGGGTCTGTATGTACATATGCACCCACCACTAGCAAGTGGTGTAAATGTCAAAATGAGTTTGTCAAGCACACTGCTGAGTATGATGGAATTTCTGAGAGGAGCCTGAGAGAGGGAACATTGGTAAGGGAAAGAACAGTGCCTGTTTTCTTGATTAAGGAGGTGGGTTTGTACCCAGCAGATCGGTCTGTGCAATAGACTTTTATATCTGGCATTGTGTAAGCCAGACAGGACTCTGGGAAGCCACTAATATCACACTTACAAACAGAGGCAATAAGAACTAGGAACATAATAGCCTTTTGCCCCTGACATTTCAGCAACACCACCTCTGCTTTTGGTCTACCACTGTCCCAAAAGAGCATTCACCACCACGTGCCCCACCATCCTTTTGCCAGGCATTGCTGGTTTGAAGATTACTGGTGGCTGGCAGAGATTGTAGCAGCCACACAAGCTGAATGAGGGTGAAGGGGCTGCCTGTGGCCACTCTTTTGTAGAGAAATTAAAAGAAAGCTGTGATAAGGTCAGAAAATGCTCTTGAGTGAGAAATAACACTTTTGATTCACTTATTAAGAATCTATTACTTTTACTTTCTTTAAGATTAAAATAAAAAGTAGTAAATTAATAGATTTTTAAGTAAAAAATAAGAAGTAAAAAAGTGAAAGAGTATCACTTTGTAAGTCTCATGGGAGGTAAGCCTTTAATGGAAAAATATCTCAAGCTTCAATTAAGATACTATCTCAGAAATGTCTCAAGATCATAAATTAGAATATTCTAATTGGACTTACCTCATTTTTATACTGGCTAAGAATGTGACCTTCTACATCTATCTGCAGAAATCTTCAGTCAGAAATGATGTTTCTTTATAAAATAAAAAGACTTTGAAAAGATGTTGAATGGCAAATTTCAGTGCTTTAGGCCACCTTCTTTAACCTAATGGAATATTTATGCAATTAAAGATATAACATATATTTGCTACTTCTGGTACTTCTGTCTCCCTATAGTAGAAAAAACTTTGTTTAGTGGAAATGACCAAGAGCAGTAGGTGGACAAATTTGTATTTGAGATACATGAAGGAGTTTTTATTTTTCAAACAGAAACATATTCTTTTGATTAATAGACTTTCAGTCTTCAAAATGCCTTTGCTATATCCATTTTTGGATGAAAAGCATATGTTCACCTTCTAATAAGCTGTTATACTACTGCTGGCACAACTTCTTACCACAGGTTTGCCACAGGAATCATGATTCACACTATCATGTGTTCTTGACTATTTAAAATTATAGTTATTAAGCAGTTCTGAGAAAGCTCTTAAAAAATCAGCACATCCTGCAAGGTTTCAACTGTTTTGCAAACATGTCAGGTATCTCATCCCTGCCACCCACCCCACTACAAATACAGGGACACATTTGTATAGGGTTAGGTACAGAGCTATATTCTGCTACAATCTCTTTTGACCCATTCATTCTTCAGAAGTGCTCTTATTTTTAATTCATTTAGTATCTATTTTTTCATTTCACCTTCCAGTTTGTTTCCTACTACTTACCAGTTCATGCTTTCACTTCCCTGAAAGTATTTCAGAGTGTTACTAGCTCTCTTTCCTCTTTAACTTCTCACCAACACTTCTTTCACTTCACACTTCCCCCTTCACCACAACCAGTGTGCATCCAAATAGCAGACCAGGGTCCTACTACGGCATTAAACTAACCTCCCACAGAGAAAGATTTGGGTTTCCCACATTGTTGGTCTTGCCAGTATATTGTATACAAAAATTTTCGGCCAGTTTTTTGGGGAAAAAGAAAAAAAAGAGTTTCTCAGGGGGAAAAAAAATTGGAAATTCCTATTGCAAAGGGTAGTAGGTTTTTTTGCTTTTTTTTGGCCTTTTTCTTTTTTTTTTTTTTTATAGGGTGTGTCTGTCACTGGGACCCAGAGCTTAAAATAAATACACTCCTGGGACAACTGTGCTTGCTAATTTGCCAGATAGGCCTTTTATGTTAGGATTTTGTCTGGACAAAGTGGACAGGCTGGAGAGCTGAACATGCAGGCAAACCACTCAACGTGCCTCTTGCATCACACACACGCATAGCTGATACGTTAATCATCAATGTTCAAACACAGTTACCAGATATGATGCCAGAAATAACTTCTGACTGTTATTTTTGTTGACCTACCACATTTCTTCACTTTGGCCTCTTGTTTCTGACCCTCACTCACTTTTGGTTTTGAAATCAGTTTCACAAGTGTCTTCCTCCCCCAGTTTTGCCTGTGTGTGGAACATCCCCCTGACACTCGGAGCACAGGCACTGTCCATGAGCTTTCCCTGGAGAGCCCCTGGATGGCTGTGCCCGGCTGGCACAGGCGCTGTGGGCACAGCCTGAGTCACCACTCACAGCAGTGTTTGGTCAATTATATCCCCGTCATTCGAGCTAATTTGATCAAATGATACCATGTCACAGGACTTACTGTAAGGCCAGGGGATTTCTCCTCCTGCCTAAGCTGCTCAGCTTCAGCTGTCAGCAGTGACAGCTCTGGTGGGATCGCTGCCAGGGCACCACCAGCACCCCCTGCCCCCCTGTGTGCCCACCTCCCTCCCTGCCTTCCTCTGCTCCCTGGGACCAAGCCACAGACTCCTGTGGGTTTACTTGGAAGAGGAATGGGAAGTCATGGAGTGAAACCACAATTCTGTGATCCCATTGAGGTGCTGGAGCAGGCCCAGAGAAGGCAGCAGAGCTGGGGAAGAGACTGGAGCACACCACCTTCTTCTGAGAAGTGGCTGAGAGAGCTGGGGTTGTTCAGCCTGGGGAAACAGCTCTCTGCAACTGCCTGAAAGGAGTTGGGATTGGCCTCTTCTCCCAGGCAACTGCCCACAGGGCAAGAGGAAATGATCTCAAGTTGCACCAGGGGAGTTTTAGATTGGAATTAGGAAAAATTTCTTCCCCAAGAGGATTGTCAAGCACTGAAACAGGCTGCCCAAGGAAGTGGCAGATTCACAAGCCCTGGAGGTATTAAAAAGACCTGTAGATGAGTCACTCAAGGACATGGTTTAGTGGTGGACTTGGCAGTGCTGGGTTAACATTTGAGCTCAATGATTTTAGAGGTCTTTTCCAACCTATTCTGTGAATATTTATTTTTTTCTGAGCTTTGGCACCCAAGGGGATCACATGCTTGATTCTCCACTACCTTTTCCCATGTGCAATTCCTTAGTTTGCCATGGGATTAGTCCCGTTTGACACCAGGATAAATGACAGTAGCATTTACTGCTGTCTTGTAATAAAGCATTGCATTTAAATGGCCACATTTAAATTGGATTGCAAAGTACTTCGCGGGATGTAAATTAAGTAAACCTCCTGTCAGACCTTGGAGATAAACACAGAACTATATCCTTTTTAGAGGTAGATAATCTGAGGCACAAAGGACTTGAGACAAGGAGCTTGGCTGCCTAAAATTAGACACCTCAGTCCAAATGAATAGATTGCAAATCTGTTCCTCATGTTAGAAAGCAGCTCTTCCCCTCTAACAATATCAGGAAGACAGCAGCATGTGAAGTCTTTGAATTGCATTTCGTAGTCATGCACGGTAAAACCTTGGGGGATGTTTAGACACTGAGTTCCCAAAATTAAGCCTAAGAAAAAAATTTTCCCTGAGATTATTTTCAAGCAAAAATGTGACTGTTAATCAAATTAATCTTTTTGGATTGTAAAGAAAGTCTTTAATCAAAAATTGCCTTTAAAATAAAAAAGACTGGTTTTTTTTCCTGAAAAGTAATTAATTTATTACTCAAATAATACAATAGCACTTTATGTAAATTATGAGAGCAAAACAACTATGAGAGTGCATTCTGAAGTATATTCCAGAGACACCTTTTAGATACCTTGGTTTTGGATTAGGATGAACCCCAGGAAATCTTCTTGTGCAGGTTCCAGAAACAGGGACTGGGATTCTGCTGGGTCTTTACAGTTATTTCCTGGCATCCTCATCTCGTTTGTCTGCAGGGAAACTATAAGTGAGTCCCTTACTAACAGAGAGCTAATGGGTTGTGGGATAGTCATGCCTTGGGGCAGAACCTGTGCAAGATCTTAGAAATCCTCTCCAAGTCCTGGAAGAAGGGATCTTCTGAAGGAGGCCAGGAGGGAATAGTGCCAGTGGTGGTTTGGCTGAAGGTTGACAGGCTGTTATGGAATAACCTTTCTCTCAGAAAGTCAGAGCCCAGAGGGATTGACTTTTCACCCCCACAGATGTTGCACTTTCTTTGGAAGTCAAGTAGTGACTCCTACCTCCTCTTCAAACCACTGACATGTAGAGGATTTTTAATTTACTGAAACAAGCTTAATTCAGTCAGGTTTGTTTTTTTTTTTCCCTGGGTACCTGGAACTGATGTATTCCCTTTATAGTAGAACTGACAGTAAAATGCATCACTAGTAAGAAAAGTATCCCTTCTTCCTGTTTTATTTCTGTTTTTAGACCCCTGCTATAAAATAGCCTTTCATTTTATGCTTTGTTCACATATCATATATGATTCATGTTTGGTGAGTCCATATATAAAAAGTGAAGCTTTACCAGGAAAGATTTTCTTATTTAATTCCTTTAACTTACTTCATACTGGACTGACATTCTTACAATTTAAAAAGGTCTGTTTTTCCAATGTAAAACACCTGTACAAAAGGTCAAAACAATGCAACACTGATTTAGATGCTACACAGGGACCATTTGCACATAACTGGTTGCAGGAGTATGTATTCAATCTTCACTTCAGATGGAAATTTAAGATGTATGCAGATTATTCCAGATAAGTGCTGGATGATCTATTACTTTTGCCTTCCTGGCTACGCATTGCCTTTATGCCACTAAGCATGAGGGCACAGCAGTGCTGCTGCAGCCATAACTCTGAAAGGATGGATGGCCAAAGGAGGGGAAGACATACTCTCACACCAACAAAATTTGGTCTTGATTGAGTTATATTTACACATTTATGAAAAGAATGCAAAACACGCATCTGTTGAAGTATTTCACTAATAGCCAGAATATTTACTGCATTTCCCTGAATGTGATGACCCAATTTACATGTTGATTTACTTAGCATCTGCTATGGTAGTGGAGGAAGAAAACCCCATAGAACCACAGAAATCAAATAGAGATGTGGGTGGGACAGGATCTCTGAATCACTCCATTCTCCTGCTTGAGGCAGGCCTGTCATCAACACTAAATCAAGTCAACCATGTTTCATCTACCGTAAATCTTTAAAATGTCCTTGGATGGAGACTAAACAGCCCCATGGACTGCCTTTTCTAGCATTGCTTTGTCCTTCCAATGAAAAATAATTCTCTCTTTCTTCAGGGTGCAGTTTGTGACTACTGTCCTTTGCTACATTGTCTATTAGAACTGAGAAGAGTTTGGCCTTTTCATATTTGTAGCTACTCTTCTAGAAATTGTGGGAAATCTTGGGGTAAATATGGCAAGTCCATGTTACCATACTTATTAGTACATCTGAAAACTTGTATATTAAAATATACCAGCTCAGGTGCAGGTTTCATTTGTATGAGCCATTCAGCATTTCCCAGATGAGATTTGTCCTACAAAGGTGAGATGCACCCTTTAGGAAGACAGTCCTGCAATGCCCATCAAGAATCAGTAGAAAGAAGACTTCAGGGTATCAGTATCATGCTCTGTAGGTGCCTGACTCTCACCACTGCTGGTGTTACTTCACTCAGCAGCTGGGGGCAGCTGCCTGAAAGTAGGTGGAATTTGCTGCTTTACAGGTTCTGGACTGTGTCCCCCATGCTGTGCATTATATTTTTTTCCTGTGTAGAAGAGAAGGTTACAGCTTATCCCACCAAAAGTGTTAAAATAACAAAGACCAACTTGAGTGTCTTCTTATCACATTAAGAAAAAAAAAGTAACTTTCCCTTCCTATTTCTTAATATTTTATATGTTCCTTAAAACCTACTTCAGGTTTTATTTCCTTCTAAAATGAGAATAAGATCATCAGAAACTAATTAGATTTGGTTCTAGTGTAAAACCACAGTGGAAACTTTTCTGACATGTCAAAGCTGCCGTAGTTATTACTTGTCCTGCCTCTGACGCAGCCAGAGTGGTTTCTAGGCTTTATGTTATTTCATTTCTTACCATTTCTTTTTTTGCTGTGTTTTTGTTTGTTTCTCTGTTTTCACTTGGTTTGGTTTGGGTTTTTTTTTGGTTGGTTGGTCAGTTAGTGTTTGTTGTTGCCTGGTCGACACAACAATGGTAAAATATTAAAAAAAATCCCAAATTATTGTGTATCCTGAAATCATGTATACCACTCTCACTTTTACTTTTTTTATTCCCCTAATATTGACTATAATTCTGACTGTAAGAGTCATGAGCTTTGGGTAAAAAACCAAATTATCACATCTGTCTTTCTACTTAACCACAAGATATATGAATAAAGAAGTATGTGTCCAGACTATCACAATTAGATGCGATGTTACATTAATATTTCTATGTCCTCTCCAGTTAGTTGACATCATTTGGTTAAGGGCTTGGGTTTTGTTAGCTGGAAAATGTTGACTTGGAACACAAGAAGTTTCTGGGAATTGACTAGTTTTGATACAGTTTTTATTTCTTTGAAATTGTATTGCCTTTTTCATATCCTTGATGAGATCTTGGTCAAAGTGGGAGTGGAAGAATTAGCAATGTCTTGTTATGTGCTAATAATGAGGCATAAATTAAAGACTTCTCTGGTTCTCAGTGGGAATCTGAGCTATGTCTTTTGCCACCATCACAATTACTGGGCATTAGAGAGTACTGATAGTACTGTCTCTCACTTTCTTCCTAGAATTCCTCCCCAGGCATTGAAATGGTGATTGGAAACTAGACCAAATCCTGAAGAAGGGCTCTAGCCACCTAACAACAGACTCCTAAAATCTCAGGACTTGAAAAGACCCCAGGAATTATCTAATTCTGTCTTTTCCCTTTAGATGGATAAACTATGTGAAGTCAGTCCTTATAGATGTTATTCTAATATCTTCTTAAAAGCCTTCAGTTAAAAGAGTCCACACCCCTTGGGATTTCTGTTTAAAGCTTTAAAAATTTCTAAACTAGAGTAGGTATCACAGTTTCTAATTTGGACATTTTTTAGTTTTTACAGAAAGTAAGAGCTAACATTCTCCTGGGCTGGATGGGAAATCGAATTACAAATAACACTGGGCTGATTCTGATGATGCAGAAAACTCCACCTTCCCACAAACCAGCTATTCTACACAATGGATATACACTCTAATTCTGTCTTAATGAACATAGCAACAGTTCACAAGTGTTGATGGCATTTTCTGTATAATTAACCTCTAATGTGGCAATTCACATCAAAGACAATAGTATATTGTTTCCTGTGCATGTCCTACATAAGGTTCTCTTCACCCGTGGCATATGTTTTTCAAAGCTAACCACATGGTTGCTTGTTTACTATGATTCTTTCTAAAATCTTGCAAAAGATTTTTCACAAAACAAGAACAAATTAGCAAATAACTGGAAGGGATTCAGAGTGTAAACAAAAAATAAGGAAACAGAAAGGGCTGTAGATGCTTGTCTCATATTTTGAATTTGTATTAGATTTCAAGGGAAATAAAAGCAGGACAGGTTGTAAATTCAAGTAAATTTCAGTGTCAACAGCTTTAATGATTTTATTGCAAATCTTACAATATTAAGTATTTGCTTTGAGCTCAAACTCTCTGAAGACATGGGATTCTTGAGTGTTCTGTAACTAAAAAACAAAAGCCAAAACCAAAAAAAGAGCCACAACAAACCACAGCAAAAGTGTCTAATGTCAAATTGCTTTGTAAGATGAGAAAGTAGGTACTTAAACTTTTCAGGACCATGAAAAACATCTGAATCTATGTTTTGCATGAAAAAACTGTGGCAATTGCTACCTCATATTTGTTCAGAGGGACTATGTAAAGCAGTGTTGACACCAGCTATAGATTTGTCCCCAGGCTTATAATAAGGAGGAATTTACAAGATCTGCAAAAGCCAAAGAGTAAATTCACCTAAAAGTGGTCTTTTTGCCACTGTACCAACTGATATTAGCAATATGAGCAAATAAGCTCATAGATGGACAGACTTCCATCTGATTAGTTTTCTGGGATAAATAGGCTGGTACCTGTCCTACAAACTCTTACTGGTTTAGATAAACCAAAGACTTTAAAAGAAATGTTTTAAATTTTTTTTACGAGAAATTAGTCTCGATATTGATGGCAAAGTTTTTACCTTCATGAATTGATATTTCTCTCGCTTTCTCTGCCTGTCTCCCCTAGGAGACTTAATGTACTTTCTATAGGAACTTCCTGGTCAGCAAGTTCAATCCTTGTCGTCATACTATCACATCATAAAATCACTTCTGTAAATATGTCAGATTTCCCTCTAACTGACTTTTTTTTTCTTTTCCCTACCTACTTCTCCTAATGGAAGGTTGTTCCTGGGCTCGGATGAGGTGACATTTTGAAACTTTTTAATTTCCAGACAGTGTTATTCCTTGGTCATTTGTTTCTGTGTGGTAGCTATCTTTTATCTTCATTTTGTACTCCTGACAATATACATTTCTATCTGTACTACAGTGCAGGGACTGCTTGGGATTCTTATATTTGACTTTGTAAACAGTATGAGGTAGTTTGATTATTATGGTTTTTACTCAGTAAAGGGCAAATTCTTATGACTTCCTCAGAGTCCTTGATTGCTTGGAACTTCTTACCTGATTGCCTCATTGCGTCACTTATTCTATTTTAAATCTCTTTCTATAATCTGCAAGAACATAGAAGAAGGAGATGGTTTGTGTAATCACACATTATTAGCAGCCCAAGGTGTAGTTTTTTTGGGCTATGTTCTTATGAAGAATTATTAAAGGCCTTCAAGGTGAATGCCATCTTTTACTAAATTCAGGAAATTACTAATATCTGTAGTTACTCAGGCTCAGAGCAGAACTCAGAAGAAACATAGGTCTGCGTGAACTTACTGTTGGGTAGCACAATGTGTTATATACCTCTAAGTTCAGTTATCCACCTAGAAAAACCACAGTACAAATATTTTATAACCCCATGTATGATATCTATTTTTCAATCCTAACTCTGCTTTATATACAGACCAGCTAGTTTGTCTTCCCTCCACTCATGCCTGTCATCCTCCTGGGAAACACCTCTGGTAGGTTTATAATTAGGTTAATTATTCAAAACATAGGTTTAACTGATGAATTGTCTTCTTGATAATCCTACTGTGATTTCTTAATATGTCATATTTTCATTCAAAGGGGAGTAAACAATCATTTTAAGAGCTGCCATAGACAAGGCAGAGCACAGCAAGGAGTCTGTGTCACCAGACAGGAAGTGAAATAGTATTTTTTAAAAAATCTATTTCTGAATAAACTGAAACAGGTATTTTTGCATAGAAAAATAGCAATTATTTTTACTGTTGGTAGGACTTGAGGAGTAAAAGAAGTACTAATTTTTAAATTTTTGTCTCCTGTATTGATTAATTAGATGCACTTTGGAAAACTATTCTTCTAGTCTGGCCCCATTTAACTGTTAAGGACAAATGAATGCAGGCAAGAATCATTTTCTTCTTGGTTCCTTACACACGATATTTATAGTAGTTGTAAGTGAGCAGGCTATGGTGGCTCAAAGAGTTACTATTTAGAAACTAAAGCATGCCAGCTTATTGTGTTAAGTACTCCAAACCTTTTGGAATCAATGACTAAAATAGTGTTTCACACAAACGGATTTCACTTGGAGGCTGCAGTGGGGCGGCAGCAACCACACACTCTCTTCACTGGGCTCATTAAGCTGCAGTCATTTGGCCACTTCCAATATGAATGCATAGATGAAAGCAGGCATAGGCCAGTGAAAACTGAGCTATCTTTAAAATCACGGATCTGACAACGCACTATAAAATCTTTTATTCTGGAATTTAGTACTAGAAATTATCAGAAACATTCCGTCGCCCTCTTTTTTCATTCACAACCGTATATATAGGTAAGTGATTGTTCATCAAAATACCGTGGCTGCTTTGTCTGGTTTTGGTTTTTGGGTGGTTTTTTGGTGGTTTTGTGTTTGTTTTTTCTTTTGTTTTGTTTCTTTTTTTTAACATCTTAATTATGATTTTCCTTTAAGATGATCAAAAGCGCAATCCTCATGATTTCTACAGTGGTGTAAATTTCTTCCCGCTCAAGATCTATTAGTAGATTTTGTTCCAATGACATCTGAATAAATAGAATACCTATCATATTCTAGTCATTATTTTTGTTCTTGAAATTTTTGTTTATCTAGTCAGAGGCCAGAAAAATATAGGAATGCAAATACTATTTTTTAATAAAAAATTGTTATTCTGATTATCCCATGAAGCAGGTAATGAAAAAATTAATAGATATATGAAAGCTGTCCTCTTCCTCCAAAAACAATTATCACAATTTTTCAGACGTCTTTAGGACTCTGTGACCCGGGTGAACAACTGGGAATAACAAAAACTGAGTGATGAATAGCTGGAATGATCAGTTTGCAAACAAATCATCAGCTGAGCATCACTTGTCCAAACTATTCACCAAATATTTATAGAGTAAGAAAGTAGCACTGCTTCATGAACAATTTGATTAGATGTGACATGCAGTATGAGTCAAGGAGATGTGACAGAGACAGTGAGCCAGATTTAATGTGATACCCAGAAATGGAGACAAGATGTGCTTTCTCTGCAGCCTTTCAACCACTGATGTAGCAAGCAAACCAAGTATCCGTAGGATGAAATCATCCAACTTTTGTGGACCTCAGTTTAGAAGAGGACAGTCTCTCATAATGCAGTTCAAAAAACCAGATTTTAGATCTGGCACCTTAAATTGAAAAGTCTTTTATGATTTATTTTTCCATTATCAATCCCAAGTTTTTCTAGCCTCGCTATCATCTGGATATATGCCTCTTATTTGAAATAGTGCTTTGGAGCATATTTTCATTTTACTCTTCTTCTGGAATTTTGGAAATGTGTCTCAATATAATATGACCTTCAACTTTAATGTTCTTTTAGACCATTAAAGATATTTTGTAAATGGAATATAATGCATGGCTCCAATGTGTTTGTAGGAAACTTCCTGGAGGTTGCAAAACATTGTTATTTTTATAGCAGTGCTTAAATGCTATAAAAATACTTTTTAGTGCTAATTTAAGAACTAATCTGAATTGTTTAGAGTTTAGCACTGGTACCATTACATTTTTAGTAAAAAAAAAAACCAAAAAAAACCAAACAAACAAAAAAAACCCCCTGAAATTTCTCTATTTCATTGAAAAGCTCAATTTTTCATTGCAAAACTGAGGCAATATAATTTTGACTGGAACATAATTTTTTTTGATTCCAACATTTTTCCACTAGGTTTTTTGAGAATAGCTTTGATGGAAGAGATGTCAGTTCTAGGGATTTCAGATTTTGCAATACATTTTGCAAAATAATTAACAGAAATATTAACATCTGGACATGTGTGTTTACTTTGTTTCCCCGGGTTTCTGCCAGCATGGGGATTCTTACTTCAATAGTTTCACAGTGGAACAAAAAATTGTGTTGTAACCTACTCCCTTTTTCCCCCCAATGTTTCAGTAAAGCACAATTTTTCCTTCTCTTGCGCATCACCTGCTTTATGATACAGAAAGGGGGTTATGCAACTGCTGTGTAAGACTTCTGAGTAATTGCTTTATGGAAGGCCACGTGTGCTCCACCCAGCTAAAGTCGGAGTTTGTTCTCACACCAGGTGTAGACGGGTTGAGTGTGCATCGAGACAAACTCATTTGGTAAGAACAGGCAAGAGTCCGTAAAGTTTATGGGGCTACATAAATATGTACCAGTTGCTCCTTAGAGTTTTCCTCTTGAAAAGCTTCTGCTCCTTTGGGAGAATTCTGCATTCAGCAGAGGTGAATTCAGAGACAGAGCTTTTGCACCTACTACCTTCTGTCCTGTAAACTGTCTCCAGATTCACTGCTAGGATTGAGGCTGGGAAACTGAATGCTTGTTGAACAAGAAAGATTTAGGCAGGAAATGTGAAAACACAGAATCATATCCTTCACGGACCAAAGTTCATACAGGCCATTTTCACTTCTTGAACCATAGCCAATGCTACAGAAAATTATACAAAATTTGAGTAATGATATCTGAAAGAGTGGCAAACACAAAATGCATTATTTATTCTAATACATTTATTCTTGTCAGTTGTGACCAAATATATTTCCAAGTGTATGTGTATATTTATTTACACACAAAGTTTTGACCTGTATAACTTCCTTCTGTGATCAGTTTTCTAGTAAGAGCTTGTAATCATGATACATCTATAGCAAAATTCAAAGAAAATAAAGGGCCTTGAATTCTTAAACTCCAAAAATTCCTGAAGCAGTTTTTATGAGGGAATGTTCTGGTTTTTTAATTTAAGAAGAAATACACATATAATTTCTGTTCAGACAGTGTACTTGTTTTGAATGGTTGAAGGATGGCATTTATAGAGGCTATTTTGAGCATTTAACTATTGTGAAATTCAGTTTACCAAAGCCTACAAACTTAAGTCCTCCCTGTTGCTAATGGAGAGGAATCAATATCTCCAGATGGTGACTCTGAAAAACTTTGGAAGATATTTAAGGTGGGATTATGTGGATATCTTCTACTGTGGCAAAGTTTTGTTTGTTTTTTTGATAGCATAAACAATTCTGGTGTGTGAGTAGAATACAGAAAAAATACTCAGTAATTTTTTTGCATTTTTGCTATAATGTAGGAAAAAACAACCCTTTGCCACAGAAGGATATTTTTGTGGGCTGATGTGCACAAACTGCTTCCGAGACTTGAATCAAATATAGCCCTTAAGGTAAGGGTTGATGCTCACCCCGCAGAGACCACGTTCACAACATCAGCCAAGAACCACATCTGAATATCCCGGGTCCTCCAGCAGATCTGAGATTGAAACAAGGATTTATGAAAATTGCCCAGTGAATTATAACAGATTTTCGTTACAGGAAGTATTCAATTCTGACAAGTTCTTCTTAGAATTAGTAACTTGAGCTTATTAACTTCCTCTTTTTGGTTTCACAGTTTACTCCACTGTGCCTGTTACCATAGATATGTAGTGTGGTTGTTTCCATGGGAATATGTGGTCTGCCATAAACAAACAAACTACAGGGAGATAACTTCAGTTCAGTGCCATTATTCTATGCTACTGAAAGCAAAATGTAAATATTAATTGCAAGACAATGAGAACCACATTTAATATTTTTAATGGCACATTCAAGTTGTTATTTAAATATGTATTTTAATGAAAATCCAGTAAGTCAAAGTCATCAAGTCTTTACAAATGTATGAGATAATAATTCAAGAAGCTTAAAATTTCAGTTCTAACTCCTCTTTTGCGCTGCTCATATAACTTTGGCTCTGGGTTTCAGATTTCACCTCTATGAAAAAAGGATAACAATATTTACTTGCTTTTACGAGTGAGGTGAAATAGTTGTGGTTCAAGAAACTATTTAAATTAATTGCTGTTATTATTATTTAAGATAACACCACCACCACCACCAACAATAATTTGAATGACAAAACTGAACCCAGAATATGTTCCTTGTTACAGTGGATCTGTTCATTGAACTAATAGCAGTCTCACCTAAAACTGCACCTGGCTTAAATGTGTAAATTGCATATGACCCTGAGCTTCTGATAGCCATAAAATATAAGTCTCAGCATTTTAAATTGTTTAAAAAATGTAATTTTAAAATATTAAAATATTGAAGCTACAAAAAAAATTTTTAATTTTTTTTTAATCTCAGCTATGCAAGGCACTAACTGGACCTGATTCCTACCATAGTCCAGTTAATGGCATAATTATTCATATCTTTGAATCTCAAATTAGAAAAAGCTATTTTTAAGATGGTCCCAGCATTGGTGTCCAATTATATATATGCACATGGACTCAGAAAGAGAAGGGTTTATTTTCTATGTTTGACTTGACAAAGCATTATGAAAAATAAAGTGTCAACCTACATGGCTATTGAGGCTGCATAAATGTTACACACATGGATAATATGAGAGAATTTACATTTAGAGAATGAAATAGATTTGAAACAGAAGTAGAATCACAAGAGCATTAAGTCTTTCAGTGCTAGTAAAGACATGCAGATTAACCCCCACCTGGGTACACCAAGAAAGTGTGATTTTAGTATAAAGCTACACTAAAGGTTCATGAAGCCATCACCAGACTGTCCAGTGTGTGAAGAACTCATGTCAGCTTGGAAGTCCAATGCTGGGAACATCTGAGATCCCCTGTCAGCCAGAAGCAAAACCACGCTCCCCAGCAGCTGCTTTCTGTTCAAATCAGACAGGAACTGCTGAGCAAGGATGTTGGGGACTACCAGGGGATGTGTAAAATTTACATATGTGAGCCAGACTCAGCTGCTGAGAGAATGATGGATTTTTTCATTCAACCTCTGTATGAACGGTCCAGTATGATTTTACTAATGCAGCGTCAGAAAATTCTCTCTATTACCATTGACAAAAGGCTGAACACCTGATATTCTTTCTGATATTTTTGAGAGCTGAGGGAAGGAAGGCTCAAGAACTTCTTTCTTCTCCATTTCCCAGAATATGATGGAGATATTGCTCAGCCTACCTCTGTTGCTGGGAGAGGACATTAGGCACAAGCTGTCTCCCAAGCAGTCTTCAGAGATAGCTCTTCCAGTGAGCTCTGCCCAAGGCACTTCACTTCTCCAGCATGATTCCCTTTCTAAAAGTGCAGGGACCTGCCTCCTCTCATATCTACTCTGTGAGATACAGCAATTACTGTTCACCACATTTAAACTGCTTAAGTGAGAGAAGGTTGTAGAAATATATGGCTACAGTTCATTAGAGGACAGTGCATTTTCACCCCGTTTCCTGGAGGTTGTGTTCTCACGTGAGTACAGTGACACGTGACTCTGGGTGATACAGCTGGAACTCAAGTCAGCAATGCAGGAAATGTCACTTATAAAGATTGCTTTGGGGAAAACACACAAAAGCAGAGTCTCTTATGTCACTACTTTATTTAGCTGACACAAATTAATAACTTTTGGATTTTTTTTCTGATTTGATGTGTTTGTGGGGATAAAGATACTCAAAGCATCAGAGCAGAACTGTACTGTGCATGCTCCTTGTCTGGAGGAAGATATATTGGAGCAGGACACATTGCACTCTTCTTGCCTGGAGAAAGATAATCCTGGTAGCTACTACAGTCTGCTTGGCAATTACAGCAAGCCTGAAGTGACAATAACTTATTCTGGTGTGTCTGCACAAGTGTCCTAGAAGTCTTAATATTTGAGGTGGCTGGCTGCCTGCTTTGCTTCTCCTTTCTTTGTGCACTGTAAGAAAGAAGAAGAGAAGAACAGGACTGTAGATTGATTTAACCCATCTTCCACTTTCAATTCCTGCACTGCTATGACATTTCAAACTTCTTTTGTCACAGCTGAGCCACATTTCCTAAAGCTGTTGTATCACAATAGCTGGTGGCTGATTTAAAATCACCCATATGCAGTGTATTGCAATAGCCTAAGCTTTGTTAAATGACGAAGAATAAAATTTATGTGGTTTTTGTTGCTGAAAATTTCAGGCAAGTGAATGGTGTGAAGCTCAAGTGCTGAGAAAGCAGAAAGAAATCCTCAAAGGCCTCAAAGTATACTTTAAATCTCATGTGGGGATTCTTGGCTGACCTGAGTACTGGACAGAAAAGCAACCTTTAGGTCTTCTTTCTATATTGCATTTCATAAGATAGCCTTGTAAAAAAATAGAAATGCTGAAAATGGACTTTCCTAATCACAGCAGTCAGGAAAAAACCCCTCAACACTATATGTATTTGTATGAAAAGCCTAGAAGAAAGTACAAAGGTTTGTCTTTCCTTGAAAGCTCTGCAAATGCACTAGATAACTGTGTCACTTATATCAAGGCTTGCTAACACCCTGATATGGTTTATATTAGAATCCTGTGAAGAGCAGCCCCCCATAATGAGATCAGCCTCCAGAAGACAGTACCACAGTCACAGATGGCTGAAACAGGGGTCAGGTCTCAGCCCTCTCTTCTGCCAGCTGCAAAAGGCGACCGGAAGAAAACACAGAGTTAACCCTCCGCATCCCTGTCACGTCTCACTCTTAAAACATTACACAGTCAAGTAGCATGTTTGGATACCTCCCTACCTCACTCCTTCCCTTCTCCCAACAGCTGGGCCCTCAGCTTTCAAAATTGAAATAAAATTTGGAATTGTCTGTTTCCACTGCCCAGCCTGAATCTGACCATGAAAAGGAGGCTTCAAATGAGATGTGGGACTTTTACATAATCCCAGACATAGCGCTATTTGCATGTTTGCCAGCTAGAATACACAATGGCTGAGGTCATAGATTAAGAGCTTTTTAGAGCAGGCACTGACATGATTTTGGTGTCATGGACAATACCCAAAGCAGTGTTAATTGTCTCTAAAATGGATTTTACTGTTGTAGCTTAACCAGTAAGAGGAACTTCAGTCAAGGTGTTAGCTTTGAGATTGAAACGAAAAATTGAAGAGGTGGTAGTTCTGAATAAGAGATTATATTAGCCATAAGGCATTTTAAATTAATAAGAATACAATGCTGGGATGCCAGGCTTTGGTGTATTCTGTATCTCGAGATCTTCTACTTATTTGGATAAAACACCTTTGCACAGCAGATGAAATCTGATGCAATCTTGTCATCTGACTGAATGTGCTTGTTTTCCTCTGCTGCTGAGAACATGTGAATTGCTCCAGTTAGGATCTAGTTGTCCTAATCTGCATAGGGGGATCAAGGTTCCTTTGCTCAAGGATTCTGGATGTTTCTTGCATGACTCACACACTTCTAAGCAGCTAAAGCTAAAGACCTTCTAAAAGACAGAGAAAAAAGCTGACTAGGAAAAGTTTGAGTTGTCCAGGTGTTCGAAAAAATATGTATATATGCGAGGAAATTGTTCAGTGCTTTCAGAGCTCTGGACTGAGAACTGTTTCTTCAGTTGGGGCTGCTCTCTAGCATGAGAAAAAGCCTTGTCTTAAGAGAAGAAGAGGACTAGAAAGAATTGGTGTACAGCTGTTTATATGCACTTGGACTTAGTCATCGATTGTATTGCAGTGTGTGGACTGACATCCAGCTCCTGCAGCTGAAGCACAGTGGAGTTCTGACTTCAGTGGGTACCGTGTCAGACGGCAAGCAGGAGAGTAAACACCAAATCAACATTAATTGAGGTCACCTATACTATGAGTAATTATACAGCAGTACCAATGACAGTGCAAAGCAAATGGAAACACAGCAGTAAAACGTCTGGAGGAAAGAGGATCTATTCATTCAAACTAATGCTGTAACTGCAGGACATACTTTTCAGATAAGCTTGACTTTGGCAGACAAGAGCTTTTGGTTTCCCAGGAAAGAGCAATTCTCATCAGAGCAACTCTGGCCCAAGCTGAAAATCAGGCCCTTTTAAGGTTACTGCCATTAAATCAGTCACTTGAAAATATCAGCTTGTAAGATGATCATTTTAGTAGGCAAAGGCCTTTTAATTTTTATTAGGACAATTAGTTCTTTTATAAGTCTCAAAATAAAATAAATCATTGTGGCAATACAGCATGAAATAACTCCCCTGTTTTCTGTCTAGCACAGGATTTTCAAGTAGGGCTTGTTTATTTGTTTGCTTGGAGGGGGTGGTGTCTTTTTTCCCTCCATTTACAGCAAGTTTTATATGCAAGCATGGGTTTGGAGGCACAGATCTCTGAAGGCTGTGACTGTGTTCAGGGGGGAAGCTCACCAAAAAGGGAATTCCTTAGCTTTTCTCAATCACATCTTCTTTCATCTGAATACACATACAGCCCCAATACAGTCTCCCATGAAACAGTGAAATGACACATCCATATAAAAATATGAGATGTTAGAAAGGTATAATTATAACCCAGTCCCTTCACTCTGTTTCTTTTTCTCCTCCAAGACAAGTTCTACTTGGATAAATAGCATCTTTTTTCTTCGTTTGCCTTTTTAATGTCTTGTTTACCTTTTCCAACCCATCAGGGTACAGAGCAGTTTTTAAATGCTTCCTCTACATATTTTTAACCATTGCAGTATAAAACATTTTTATTTTGCTGTTATATTTGGGGCTTTTTATGAATTCCTTCAGTAACATATTAAAAATTGCATACTTTAATTAATGTACACAGTCACTTATACAGTACTCCTTGTGTAAGAACAAAACATCAAAGTCATGCTACCAAATAAAAATTCTGTAATAGATAAGGTATTGATTTCAGTTTACTTAACTGCAGAAATTTAAGATGTTATTTAACCACAACTCTTTGTTCTGTGTTTCTGCTTGACCTCAGTAAGTGGCTGAAATCCTCTATCTCAGCCACTTCACAGCAAGTCCATATTTCAGCTCAGTCTTCAGGTGGCTGTTAACTTAATAACAATACTTTTCCCCAAAACAGGTGAGATAAGGGCGCAGTTTCGCCAAGTCTCCAGTGGGAATAGTGAGCCAATAAAAAGATAGTGGATACTTCTGGGCCCAGGAACAATAAACCAGTGCAATGAGGTTCTTAAGTGCTCAGATGTCAGAAGTCATGGTCCCTGATCTCAGAAATCCTGGCGTGTTCTAAGCTCTCTACAAGAAAGATAATGAATGGGATTAATCAAATTCATACACATAAGCAGGTGGGATGTGTTTCCAGATGCATGACATAATAATATTAACAGCATGATACAATGGAATTATTCATATACTGTCAGATCTCACTATTTGGGAGTTAAAATCCAGCAGTCAATCATCTCCATTTTAAGAGTTCTTTAAGAGCACACGGATCAACAAAACTGCAATATCAGCTAAAGATAAAGCATACTGTGAATATAGTAATAATATTTTATTTAAATATTTAAATTATTTTAAAATATTTAAATAATAAATATTACAACAGCTTGATGCACTCACAACAACTAATAATTGTATCACTGAGATATCAATATGGGGTTCATTTTATTTAACTACTAAAGTATAGAGAGCTCTGCTAGTCCTTAGCTTATTTTATGATTAGCAGAGAGAAGTAGCCCTTGGAAAGCTGTTAGTGAATGTACTGTTATGGCAAAGTAGAAATTTGAGGTTTTCCTAGGCATTGCCAATGTAGTTTTCCACATTTTGTCAAATGAGTGCTGCTCTTATTGAACAAGCATCTTTGTCTGTAGATCTATCTTCATGAAAATAGATGATGTCTTTTAGTCTTTAGCAAATAAAATCTTAAATAGATTTTTGTTTATGCTGATATATACTGCAGAAAAATATTGACTATAACATTACTTTCCTGTTCTTTTGCCACATTTCAGCTCGAAATGTCCTCTTTTTAGCTGATCACTCCAGTTTTAGCTTATAGCACTTTGAAGTCTTCGATTTGATAAACAGCAACAAACTTTTTCTTGTTTTGACATTTCTAAAACAGATGTTTTGAGAGAGATCTACAAGAGACAACATGGCAACTGAGTAATCCATTTCTGTGTGCCATGTCCCTCATGTTCCTATGTCCGTCCCTCAGTGAGCAGTAACATTGTGGGTAAGCATATGATGGGTTAAAGAGGAATCTGTTTTTCAATGTGATCAAGAGGATTTGATAATTCTTAACACATGCTTGGAACCTGTTCCAAGAAGAGTGAACAGGGACTATTAGGAAATAAGAAAAAAGTTTTATAGCCCTACAACTTCACCGATGTCACAATGTCACAGGGTTTTTACTTTTTTTTTTTTTTGTATGCTGGTCACATGACCAAAAGGAAATATTTGTCAATATTTACTGAGCAGCAGGAATATTACACTGCTCTGTGCACTTCTCTATAGCTTTGGGGGAAAATGACTATTGCTATTCTTTCTTTAAACTGTCTGCACAACACAGGACAAGAGATTTCACCTCTGGGTTCCTACAATTAGGCACTGGCTGAATTGCATGGTTGAATTATGTGGCTTTGAATTAACCATACAAATGATAATTGCAATTATAACTAAAAAAAATTATAGCTTATTACCCAGTCACTGTATTTGCTCAACAAAAGCTGTGAGTTTGTTGCTGTAGTAGGAGAGCTATTTCCTGAACCACATACTTTAAGTATTGGTGCTTCAGTGATTGATGTTCCTGGCAGTTGCAGTATTTCCTATGCTCCAGACTGTTAAAAATTTGGGAACTGGGCTTTTAGAGTGATGAATATTTTGGAGTCCATCCCTTAAAACTTTTTTGCCTATACTTAACTTTGCCTACCTGTATGATAAAGGCTTACTAAACTCAATTAATCTAATTGTTTACATCAATCATTTGCTTAAATGTTTATCTATTATGTTAGTTCCCTTGCAATAGTAAGTTCATTATGTTTCCCAGTTTTAGTGATGTATAGTGTCTTTGAAGCTGCAGTGTTTGCATTTGAGTTTGTATCCCTATTTCAGCAAAAAAGAAGAGCGCTGCATCTGTTTCCCTTCTGATCAAGCACCTGTTTTCAGCAGAGTTCACTTGTGCTTTTGCTGTAACTCTAGAGCGTGGCTTCTTGCTTCTGGTATACATATATCTGATATGTATTTGCTTTAGTAAAACCTCTCAAGACTAAGCATTATTAGGATTATTTCATCTTCCTGCAGCCTTCACTTATTGGGCTGTAGCCAATTCTAATGTCTTTTTAAGAAAGACTTAGGTTTCTAATAGGGCTGCCCCAAGTCTGCTCTCTAACTGGAGCTTAGTCAAGTTAGTGCAATTTGCAAAATAACTTATGGGTTACAATTCTGGCTTGTTTGGTAATTCAGTGAAAGAAGCTGTGCTTTGGTGGGAAAACCTTGGTCTGTTCTACAAATCCGTGATAATTCCACGAGCTACTCAATCAGCAACGTAAAATGAGTAATCAGCCTCCAGGTCTATGTTGTGTCAGCTGCCTAATGCCATTGATTTATGAGCTCCTGATTCTCATTCTAGTGACTATCAACTGCTCACATCAATATAATATGCTCACATATTGTTAAAATGTTAAACAAAAATAATGTTTTAAAATATTGTAAGAAGTTATTAAGATTTGTATGGGGGAATCCTATTTGTCTGATTGAGGTAAAGATGAGAGCATGTGTGGTACAAAGAAGTTGAATGTCTGAAGTTACACTGTGTTTGCTCTTGTTACGATGTGTTGGATGTATTCTAGTAATCAGTGTTGTCTCATGTGTGAAAACAACATTGTGATACAGATTGTAACTGTCAGATGACTCTCAATTATAAAATTATCTTTAGAGACTGAGAAATGGAACCATGCAGTAAATGACACAATTTATTAATCAAATTTATCATCTTATTCTGCTTTTCCTGAAGCTGAGGAGTTACTTGTGAATTCACTGCACTCATTGCTCCTAATTATAATCACATGTGGAGAAGCTGGCTTCTGGACACCAGCTGATGCTGCTCGTGTCTTACTGAATCATATAAGACACATGACCCTCCTTGTGCAAGCATCAAATCAGGGCATTTCTGTTCTTGTGACTGAATGCAATTTAATCTAGTAATTTTTCTGAGTCAGTGGAATTTCAGTGACTTTGCATCTCTCAAAAACCTCAAGTAAATTAAAACAAGTATTTTATTTGATTGTATGGAAAAAAATCCTTCCTCCTAATATTAAAAGGGACTACAATTTCCATTAATTGTACCTGAACTCCTATTAATTCAAGGCAAAGCACTGAAATGGAATGACTCAGTGAGATTTACTGATGTATAACAATTAAACATGATTTTTAAAAGAAAAAAAAAATCATCCAGGAAGTCAGCAAATTCTCAGTACATATTTTTTTCCTGTTGTTGGAGAAAATTAGTGATCATGTGCTCAAACCAAGTGTTTTATAAACTGGCAATTTAGACAATGCTGTTACTCAAGTGAGAATTCTTTACTGCACCCAAGACAAGAGAGTTTAGAAATTTCTTCCCTGCCTGACTTTATATAGAGAAATATCTTTTGGTATAGATGAAAGGACTTACTGACATGAGTAGAGCAGTTCACAAACTTATCTATGTCTTTATTCACTTTTACTGAATAGCTACCAAAAATTACTTTTCCTTTCAACCTGTCTAGTTAACACAATCAAATTCTTCAGTCTTCCTACAGTGGAGTAAGTCTTTAACTGCCTTATGATTTTTTTATTGGGACAAATCCATTCCCCACACACTCCAGAATAAGACTTCTTCCAGACTCATGGGATATGGCAGACATTAGATATATGGGTCTGGTTGACCATAGCACATAGACCAATAAATCCACAGAGTTCTGCAGACACTTTAATTTTATAATTTAGTAGAGGATTGTACATTTTATGGAGAGAATTTTTCCACCCCTTAGTGAATTTTATGTAAGATATTTGCCAAGATTATAATCTAGTAACTGTAAGTAGAGGAAATACTTTAATTTCACCAGCATTATTCATGATCTATGGCAGTTCAAGGGATGAACCCCTCCCGTCCCTTTGTGTTTAGCTAAAAAGCTTTCAGAAAATGGTAAAAAAACCTAAAAGTTCAGTTTCTAGTACTGGAAAATGAACTTTTATGAAAAATCAAACCAAAGCAAACCCCCATATTTAATTAAATGTTTATGAAAAAAAATTAAATATTCCCACCTCCTCTTTTATAGGTGTTTTTATTCTGTATAAATTACTATTTTATAATGAACCCATGATTACCACCTGTGGTTTGTCCTAACTTCCTTACATTAAGATTGCTGTATTTTTGTGCCCAACACACTGAAAAGTGAAGGTGACCATTGCCTAATGTCATTGAAACTCAAACTATTTTTTCCAGCAATTTGTGGAAGAGAGAAAAGGATGCTAATGGACAATTATTTTAGCTCATTTTTATCTCCTGCTATTATGTGTAAGAGTGAGTTATGGATACTGAAATTTCACAGTATTGCTTTTAAAAAAAAGGTTGAATAGAACATAAAACCCACCCTAAATCTAACTTGTAAAAATCTACTAAAAATAACGCAATTTCATTCATTAGACAGATTGCGGCCTGAAAAAAACAAATACTTGTGTACACTTGAACCTGACTCTCTGAATAGTCCCAGTGAATCCTAACAAAAGAGCTTAGGATCTGGGGAACAAAATAACATGGAGCTCTGGTAGCAAAGTTCTAACTTTTTTGATTCTTTCAATTTAAAATTTTAAAGTTCTCATTCTTTTCCCTGCCTCTTTGCTAGAAATAGGACAGTCAAGTAATAAATCTATCGAGACCTCATCTCTTCAGTTCACACCTTAGCACTGAATTTTATACTACAGTCTTGGACTGTGAATTTTGGTGATTGAAGTATGGTAAAATCTATTTTTCTACCCTTGGCAAAAGAACCTTGGCAATACAGTACAGACACTGGTACTTTTATTGCCATTAGATCAGACCCCTTAGTGAAAAGTGCATTGCAGCCTAGAAAAAGCACAAGCTTTCATGGAACTGAATGAGGGAAGGAATCTATTATAAATTGTGATATAGATCCTGAGGACACATCAGAGACAGATTTTTCTATGTTATTTCTAAGCATGAATTTCTCTTTTGCTTTTAAGAGGCATTTGGATTACACGATGCTTTCACAAAATGATTTGGCACTTTAATTCATTATTTATCCTTCTAAAATGAAGCTGACCTAAAATCTCCATGTTGCAGTGTTGCTGTAGGAGTGTTAATATTAATGTTGTTTTTTTAACTCCCACACTGATGGGTTTAGGCAATAGTGTTAATTGTAAATTCTTAAAAACATTATGCTCTCTTTTATCTTTTGAATACTTGGTCACAGCAGTCACTTTAAACCATACAGCACTAGATTCTTCTACCCAAGGTTTCATTTTGGCCTGTCTACTGTTTTAGATATGAGACCATAGCTAAATTTTAAAATCACTAAAAGGAATGGCTCCCCTGTAGAAGTGAACTGGTATTTTCAGAGAGAGAGAGAGTAAAAGAAATGTAGAACCATTTCAAGCCCTCTGTTCTCAGCATATCTGAGAAGAGGTTCCAATTTCTGAATTCTGCTTATTCCTTATGATGAACTGTTGTTTTCATGAAAGAAAGCTTCTGCTGAATGTTATATGTGCTCCTGAATTCCTGTGGATATCAGTAGAATTGAAGTGCAAGATAAAATTCTAGCAAATGCTTTTCTTACAGGAGCTGACTAAGCCCAATCAAAATAATGTCACCAGCTCCTTTTTGGATTAATTTTTCTGCTTGTTTAGTGAGTTCAATGAACTCACTGAGTACTAGATTTGAATCAAAGGCAGCAACATCAGTTTCAGGTTGTTGATAAGGGGAAAGGACTTGCGTTGTCCCTTCTAATATTACCAAGCCATTCCATTATCTTAATTATACAAGAATTTCAGAGCTTGTCCTCGGCTCATGAGCTAAGGCTTACCTATTGAGTCCTAGGGAAAGTAATTCAACTTGAGCATTTTTAAATGCTTGTTGGAATCCTTACTAATCCATTTAAATATTTTTAAATTAATTTGTCCTTTCCTGACTACTCGATAGCATTGAATTAGTATGACTACAGGGAGGAAGAAACAGAGTCACAGTTGTTGTTCAAGGCCTAGGTTCAGGGAGTTTCTGCAAGAAATTATCTATGCCAAATAGACCAACAAATTCAGTTTTTACCCATGTAAAAGGACTGTCTGTTACTTCTCCCATGCATGTAACTTTGCCTTTTCATTTTCTAATAATCTTGCAGTTTCTTTTGTATATAATTTTTTTCTTATTTTGCAGTCAGCTATAAAAGAACAAGCTTAAAGCTATGAGGTAAGAACAAATTTAAACCATTTGGGCTTTGGATTTGGATCTGTGCTTTGGGACTGCACTTCTCTTTCTTCCTCTCTTTCCTCATTACTAATTGCCTTCTGAGTGGAATGATGCTCTAGGACTCAGAGCCACACATAATTACCAATGTAGTGCATTCTTCAGTGGATAATGTGGGACTTATTTATGTACTCCTTTCCCTGAAGTGATCTGGGTACTGTGAAGTCATGAGTGATGTAAACACTGTGATGGCATAAAAAGCACAAAGGAATCAACATGGATGACTCTGCTTTTCTTTTAGAATCGGAATGGCAGTAACATTAAGTAAACCCCTAAACTGAGTGATCTACTGTTGTTTCAAATTCAGGTTCACACAACCCTGCAGGCTGAAGAGAAGAAGTTTCCATAAATTTGTGGAATAAATAACTATTTGAGAACCATTATACTTTACAGTCTTTTGTTAGGTGAGTAGAAATACAGAGCATATTTCAATTTCTGCTGTAGATATTAATTCTTGCTGCCCTCTACCCATGTCTGTCTGAAAGAGAAAAGCAAAGATTTTATGTACATGATATAAATATGCAGTCTACAGTTTTCATTCCACATGACAGAAACACTACAATAGCCTTATGAAATATAATAACTTCTAGTTATCACATAATGTGGCTCAAGGTGCATGTAAAACAAAGAATTATACAGACATTATGAAGCATCCATATCCACAGGGTGCAAAGAAAAATGATATCCCATTTTCATGTGGGGCTTAGATTTTAAATTCTTTCTTGAGATGGAGACATTAATATTTTGATAGTAAAAGGTCGTTTTTCGGTAGCATTCACAGATTGCCAGTAAAAGATAATGTTTCCCTAGTGGACAAGCTTTTTTACAATAAGTCTTCCACATGCTAATGAAATCCCCAGAAAGCAATGGCTGGTTCTGTAGTTTGCTAGATAAAGAGAAAAATGTAAAAAAAAGGACTTAGGAGAATACTTTGTGCTGAATAATCTATCTGATTTATTTCACTCCTCTTTCTGCTTGCAGAATATATAAAAATCTATTTAAATTTCAGATTTTTATGGATTTGTTTGTTATTCAGAAATGCTCAGTAAGCTACATTTTTGTATTCTTATTGAAATGTCACAGCATGATTCAGTGGTGACCTAAGTAATACACTGTTGTTTTATTTTCCTGATTGGATGACTTAAATACCACACCTAGGAAGAGACAAATGCATCTCTGAAAATTTCTTAAAAATATATTTGCATAAGAGCTATGACCAGTACCAGAACTACAATTAGCAGCTGCAGCGCCTTAGGGCTCTTCTCCCTTTTCCTCTGAGAAATGTTTTTCAAAGTTCCCAGGAGATACAACTGTTTTCCATTAATATAGAGAACTTGGAATCTTCACCCAGCGGTGCTTTAATGAGAAATAATAGCAGAAATAATTGGGAATTTTCTAATGACAGAATTTCACTCCTTGGGAAATCCCATTTTGTTCTAATAGGAACTTCCCACAGTAACATAATAGTTTCTAAGAAATAAGGGCCTTGGGAATAGTTAGGGAAGAGCAAGGCAGAAAAGAGACCCATCCATACCCAGAGAGCCTGGTGGTCGGGCTGTTCAGTGTGAAATGGGGAAGGCATCTTGGGCTGAGTTTCAGCCTCATTAAGAACAAAGCATTTGTCTCCTACTGGGAATCCCAAATAATGACTTTAAGTCACCATAGATTGGCAAGGTGTGTCTTTCCTGTTGGAGACATTCTGCTTTGCATATTCAACTAAATATTCAACACATGAATTTCTTGAAACCCTATAATCTGTATCCTGGGGGAATAGTTAAAATTTCAGAAAGCTTTTAATTTCAAAAGGTGTCTCCTTTCATTGTTATTACTGGAGCTGAAGTTCCAAAATTGCAGCATTTTGGATAAGCATCTTTGAATGTATTTGGGACATGACATGGCAATCGTTCTTTTGTTGAAAAATAAAGGGTAAATTCACATTCTCACCTTTATTCTGTATTGGTATGCTTTTGGTTTGTTATCCATCTTAAGCATCATGTCAGACGAATCTCGAGTTAACTGTCCTAAGAGAGAGTAACTCACTCCCCACCAAGTAACTAAAAAACAAATTAAGGTGGATATAGTCTTCTATTTGACAAGTATGGCCTACATTCATTGTTCTTAGATGGACAGAGCTGGCTGCACTGAATCCCAAAGTGTTGAAATAGGTCCAGTTTGGGTGGACACTGTTTTCTTTAAGGTACACTGTAAAATTATCAACTAGAAAAATATCAGCTGTTACAAGTTGACACTTGATCCCTGCAGGATCCCACTAGAAAAATGCCTACTAACAATCACTCTTTTATTAAAGATAAGACCATTTAGGTTTATATTTTAAGGTATTTATTACCTGTCACTCTAGACCTCTCTGTACTACAGGGAATCACTCCCCACCCTGCCAAGCTAAAGTTTGAGTGTATATTATATAAATTAAATCCATGTATTGAAAACAAACTTTTTGATCAGAGAGTTAAAAAAAAAAAAGTCAAAGAACTTGAAACAGCCAGAATATGCCATGTATTCATCCATCATATTCTGTAAGAGACTACTCACTGTTCAGCTTCCATAGAATAATAATTTAAATTACATTTGATTATGTACCTCACTAACCGACAGCCAGATTTGCTATGAATAATCACAGACAGGTACAGAGAAAGAAAATAACAATAATTGTTAATAATAATAACAGCAACAACTAAAGCCAGTTTTGGTAGCTGTAGATGAAAATACTTCATTGGACTGCAATACTACAGTTATTTTACTTGAAGATAAAGCCAGGATGGCTGTGGGGTAATACTGAACAAGGAGGGTACTATCATTTAGTATGTGGTGTTTTTCAATGATTTACCACATCAATATTTATAATGTCTACGTCTAATGTCTATTTACAATTACATTGAGCCACTCTAAAGCTTCCTTCTAATTCCTCAATGTAAAAGGAACTCTTGAAAAGGAGATTCAGATTATTTTAAATAGCTCTAAATTGAACTTCATACTGGTGCTTCTGTGTGAAATCATGGCCTATACAAAGTCAACAGCAGCTCTGCTGTTAAGTTCAGCATGTCCAGTATTTTGTTTTACACTCTTGATAATATTGCACTCAGCAAAGGCAGAGAGGTGGAAAAACTTCATAAGGGAAAATTAGAGGTCTCTTCAGAGACTCATCACTTTCTTTCTTCCTTATATAATTTCCCTGTCCTAGTGAGACCACTCATTGCCCCAGCCTTTACATCAGCTCTCCAAAATCTCAGCAGTGACCTTGAAGCTTCAGCCTCCCCGCCAGAAAATCTTGTCTGTGCAATCTTTTTTTATTTGTTTGCTATTCCTAAATGATATCACTTAACTGTAAAACCAAACAAAACCCTCCTACAACCATAGTTGTGAGAATCATGTTCTTATAGGATAGTTTGAGTTGGAAAGTACCTTTAAGATGACCTAGTCTAACCCTTCTGCCATGGGCAGAGACATCTCTTATAAATGCTCCGTGTGATATGTAACACTTTAAAATGATGTTTCTCTCTGGTGCCCTATGTCACCTCTTTGTCTAGAGAACAATTGACGCTAGACTACAATACTATTAAGCAGAAGGATTTGGAGGTAGAATTCCGTAATGTTTTGCACCATGTGTATTCAGCTGCCTGTGTGATAAATGGGTGCAAAGTGCCATTGTTCTAACTTGGTAGCACAATGGGCCCGCTAAGCAGAGCTATAAGTGACAGCAGCAGGGAGAGAGCCAAGGGTGGTTGCCTTCTGACCCACATAAACCAAGATAACATCAACAAAGATTACAACAGGAACAAAGCCAGGCAATCACTGTTTTTGCCTTTTTTTTTTTTTTTTTTTCTTTTCTAAATCTGTTCCCCTAATGTAATACATATCTTCAGGTAGAGAAAACAACTGTCATACAAAAAAACCCCAAACAAACAAAACAAAACAAACAAGAGCTGCATGGGCTGAAGATGTAAGCTTCTTCATGCTTACTAAAATAAAAAACCTTACAAGACAGAGCTTCACCCACCAAAAGCTACTTTCCCTCTCTATTCTCCTCCTCTCCATCACTCAGCAGAGGATCTGGAACACTCCATTTTTGGTTCAGTAAATGGATTATAAATTGAAAAAGAAGTATTCTGCAAAGATACCACTACTACTGCTAATACTTCTTTCAGGTCAAGATGGTAAAACTCTGTAATACAAATGTAATTTAATTTTAAATTTCAGGTCAAATGGAAAACATTTTAAATTCCAAGATGAAATATGATTTTCAATTATGAATTACTTAATGTTATCTGAATCCTCTTTTCTTTGTATTTCTTTTTTTTTAAATATTATTAAGGTTTAATAGGAAAAAAGCTTTCTCATGATCATGATAAAAATAATAGCATGAAATAGAATTTCAATATTTCTACATAAATTTAAGCATTTAAATATCTTGAATATGAAATATTGTGTGTGTGTTTTAGTGTGTGTATTTTATTTTCTTTCCTCCTTCCCTTGACTGTAATAATACTGTCATAACTTCACTGATAATTCTTGGTCTCCTCCACAGACATACCCCTCTGAGAATTCTCAGTCCTCAGAGAATCCAAAACCAAAGTTAAGCAGTTTTACTTAACAGCCCAGGAATTTAGGAATAGGAACAACTTTCGTTCTCCAGTCAAGAAGCTCTGAGACATCTGTTTAATTTTAAACAGTTAACCCTTGTGTCCCTACTGACTTCAGCAGGAATAGTGGCAATCTGAAAGGTAACATGAATAAGTGCTTTTGTTGGTTCAGGACACTGCTGCCATTCTCACTGGAGTTCAGCAATGAATGTACGCAACAGAAAATATGTGTGGCACTTGAACTAGAGGGGGTTTTAAAACACTGCACAGCCAGACCCGTATGCTGTGAAAATAATTCACAATGCTGTGTTTTTTGATGCCTTCCTCTTGAAGTCAGATAAGTGTTGCAAAGTGGGAAAGGTTACACAGCTGCACACGTGCATGTGCCAAGAGCTCTTATCTTCTTGTTACCTTACCACACACTGAGATGATGGGCTTATAAAATTAAGGATTAGTTTAACAGCACCTTTGAAGAGAAGTGTTATAGATATTGTAGAACAGTTGTTGGTAGAAAAACAGCCACCTGAGGTTTAAGACAAACTAAATGCTGAAAAAGGTCAGGAGATCTACAGAGCCCATACAGGGGGTTATTTTTAAAGACCAGTGACAGGACTACTGTCATGGGGGGATCACCAGTTCAGACTGCACAGCTGCAGTTCAGTAGGAGCAGACTACTTTTCAAGTCACCTGTTACCTTGAGAGTGGAGGAAGATAATTTACTCATCCTGTACAAGCATGTATTAGCTTTTAGCTGTAGGTAGTTCTCAAAAACCCCATAGTCGACCCAGTACAACTACCTGCCTACTTTCCTATCATTGGAGTATATGGGTGAAAGTGGGACGGCTCAGAGGAACATAGTATTAAACTCACTATACTGGGGTTGACCAGAGGTTTGTACAGGTTCATAAATCACCATCAATCTGTCAGTAGCAGCAGATTATAGAAATAAAAAAAGATTAAGCAACTATGCTTGCATGATGGGATCAGGAAACTGACTTGGCTAATATCACTCAGTTTTCAACTGAAAAAGTTTCCTGGGCCAGCTGGATAAAGGGATGAGGATGGAATTACATGCCCAGGGCAGAAGGAAGTGCAGCACTTATATGTCTTAACAGCTGTGAAACTGCAGTCTAAGAATGAGGGCACATGCAGCATGCCTTTCAGTGTCATATTTCTCATCTTTGGCTAACCAGTAACGTAGAGATCCTCTGAGGCAGAGGCTGGATTTGGGTGTAATGGTTAATTACCAGTAATAAGACCATCCTCTATGCATTTGATTACAATCAGAGAATTGTAGAATGGCTTGGGTTGGAAGGGACCTTAAAGATCATGTAGATCCATGGACAGGGACACTCTCCACTAGATCAGGTGGCTCAAAGCCCTACCCAACATGGCCTTGAACACTTCCAGGGATGGGACATCCACAACTTCTCTCAGCAACCTGTTTCCATGCCTCATAGTGGAGAATTTTTTATTCCTCCTCATAGTGGAGAATTTCTTCCTTATATCCAATCTAAATCTATCCTCTTTCCTTTTGATGCAATTACTTCTTGTCCTAATCTCTCTTTGTACCTGTTTGTACATCTGACATCCCCAGAATTTTATGACAGTTTGTTCCACAGCCCAAGTGTTCTTTAAAAAAGTATGTTACTTTGAATAGGAGAAAAACATGTATATCCTTGTTCCTCTCCCAGTCACATCATGCAATCAGAACTGAACCCCAGATATGGTCACTAAGCAGTTCTGAAAACAAACAAAAAAAGGAAAATATTTGAAACAAAACCTGAGAACTTCTTATGTAAATTTGTCTTTTATCCTCAGTCTCTCATTTTATCATGTAGTGCTGTAATTTAAGTTTTTTAAAATTCATCAGTTCCTACCACCCAGGTTTCCACAGCAATAATCACTACGGAATGGCGGGAAAGATTATTCAGGATTTTTCTCAATGCTATAAAAAGTTGGAATATTGTGTTTTCAAGTACAATACAAGAAAATTGCAGAATGGGACTGGTCATTCCATTCTTAGTTTCACAGACAGAAGATATGCCAGCTGTGCCAGATTGCTTGCCCTTTAGCAACAGAAGAAAATTATTACATCTTTGCACACCTCAAACATATGTCCTGACCCTGTCTTGTACCTGCAAAGAGTAAGTAGGAGGACTTTTGTTCACAGAACGAAGAACTCTATAACCAAATATTCTGTCCCAAGAATCAAAGTCAGTCTCATCATATATGCCAAAGATCTCCTGTTATGAAAATTTTTTAATGAATTTTACGTCTAAGGAGGGAAAAGTTAATTTTTCAAGAAATCACAAACTCAATGCTCTTTATTGAAAAGCCTGGATTGTTGCTATATTTGTTACAGTGATTTGGCAAAAAGAAAATATTAGTTCTTTCTAAGGCAAATGGGGATCATACTTATAAAATTTTTGTATCTATGAAATATAAACACTGCACTGGATTTTTATCATCTCAATTACCCAGTTGCAGTTACTGTAAAAACAAGGATAAGCTTTGCATTATTAACTAATGTGTTCTTTTCCAGACGGAAACAATACTGTTTCTTTTGGCATATTGTCCTTTGGTTAATCTTAAACATGGGAAAATCCTGAAAGTAGGCTTACTGTTCTAATAACCTTGTTTCGGTTTAAGTTCAGGACTCTCATCTCTCTTATGGCTTTTCAACACTCTCTTCACTCTGTTCCAAATCAAAGCTCCTCTTGACACCTGTGTGTGTTGTCACTGTTAGGCTCTTTTTCACTGTTACAAACAGTAAAGCTGTCACACTGTAGTGAAGGCTTAGGATCTCACTGTCATAGCTGGAGGACCTCAGATAGTTCATATAATGCATGTGAAGTTTTGGAGTCAATGAGGTAACACAAGGATAGACATGCTACAGGGTTCATTATGGTATTGGAAATAGAACAGTGAATAACAAATGCCATTTAGTGACAGCTACCAATGCAGAGAGTCACAGAAGGTTAAGTATATTTCTAAAAATAAATACAATATATTCACACTTGGATGACTAAAATGAAATATCTAAAGCTTTGTATAAGTTCCTAAATAAAAGGCTACTATTCTTAAAGTTGGCAAGCTGCTTTGTCTGCCACCAAGTGAAAAAGGTCTTTTGGAAGTTTAGACTGAGCCTAGTGAAGGCATTTTTGGTATTTGGGGACTTTTCCTCCTCTATCTCTTTTCAGTTCCCTTGTATTGGTCTCCTTCCAGTTATTACAAAAATTTATCCCATTTTCTTTATCCTCTTCTTTTTGGGTACTCCTTCAAAACCCTTCTGCCATAGCCTTGTGATCAGAATTTTTAAATAGCTGAATTGTCAAAGTACAGCTAAAAAGGTAACAGATTTCTGTGGCTAAAAAAATAAAGAAGTAGCCATGGAAATTTTTTTGGTCAAAATCTGAAAACAAGGTCAGCTTCCATCTAAGTTCAAAAGCAATTAAACTAAATAGAAGATAGGAAGCTGCTGTTTTCCAAACATGCCTGTTTGCCTTTATAGCCTATGACCCTTGGCCACTTTAATGAGGATCAGGTCAGGTCTGTAATACAAAATTTTGCTGGAACAGCTATGTTGATGAGGAGGATGGTAAAGTGTGATGTGTGATTGACAGAACTGTGCTGGTGAAATCGCTGGTGTAAGCACAGTTATATTGGCAAAACTACGCTTTTGCTGAGGTTTCCTTTTATTCTGAGGAGTGAAGGGGGAGGGAGAAGGAGGCTAGTAAGATTAAATGATTCTAAGCAAAGCACAATTTTATTTGTATAAAATATATTCCTATCAGGAAGGTTTTGCTGCTAAAATATATCAATGATTAGAATCAGCCAGTCAACTGAAGTATGTCACACTGGCACCTCAAATATATATATTGGTGCTAGGGTAAGGTAAGTAGATGTCATACAAAGAGTCTACGTTTACAAAGGGACCTCTGATACTTCCTTTTTTAAATGAAAGTATAACAATCAGAAAAAAAGAAAGGTCATACTGTCACAGAAGAGGCATCCCATATTTTAACATGGAAGTGAAACACCCCCTCGTTTGGCATCCAGAGATCGCAGTAATCTGCGATCACAAAAGAACCTTTAAAAAGCTGAAAAGTAACAGAACTGCAAAAAAATCCTAATATGTTCTTCATTGATATATCAGAATACCTTCTTAAAGAAATGATGCAATCAGGTTGTTTTAATCTGGGCACTAAGTACCAAAAGAAAAGTAGAGGCTCATTTAGAACCATCAGCTCTATTGGGTAATTACTTTAATTAGATAGTTTTTGAAAACTGCACATTAGCTACATGACAGATCAGAATTGTTTTGGTCTATTGAGTAATTATTTAATTAGGCCACATTTTAAAAACTGTTTATCTCCCATATAATGGTTGAAACGAACTCCTTCTGGTTTATTTTGTAATTATTTAATGAGGCCAAATATATCTATTGCAAAAAATCCTTTCCAAGCATAGTATTACTCTGTGCTGCAGGGGAAATAAAATAATAATAATAATAAAAAAACTAAGGTGTTTTAATAAGAATTTACTACATGCAGGCAGCAAATGTCTTTCATTGGTAATGTTACAAGAATTGAAACAAGGAGGACAGAAAAGCTATAGCCTTTGGGGAGAAGGGCCAATGCAAATGACCAAAAATTAAAAAGAAGGAAAATGTTAGCCACTTTTGTTAGACCATCTACGCAAAGGTAAAAGTGGAAAGCAGCCAAGAGTCACCTTTTTTAATCTAGCCGAGGGAAAATGAATCAGGGATACAAGATATTCTGGCAAGGTAAAAATGATTCAGAGTTCTTAATTAAGCAGAGATAAAAGATCAAAGCAGAGGCACGGTCTAAGGAAACTTTGTTTCTTTGTAGAAAATCAGCCTGGATTAGATGGGAATGATGATCCAACATAATTTTTGAACTAGGGAGATCTACAAACTAGATATGACCTTGTCAACACTGAAGTCAGTGCCACAACCTTCATTTGAATGGGAGAAAACACAAATGTGTGCCATTTCAAAAATTAATGATATTTTTCAAGGAGCCTTCTAGCAATAGAAAGTACTATTTCCAAGCATGCTTAAAATACTTAAAAAAAATGTTTTGCCAGTAAACACATGGGTGAATGTGTATTTTGATAAGATATTTAATCACACTATTCTTTACAGAACATTGGAAAAGTATGGAAAGAGAGCTGCAAAGTCTAAGACTCTTAGTGATCTTTTGTACATACAGGAGACTTTTACAAGATTCTTGGCAACCAACCACAGATATGTGAATAAATTTATGATTGATGGATTTCATGGGGTGATGATGCTTTTAAAGAAACGCAAAAGACTGAAGAGATATAGAAACTGTGGAGATGGGAGAAATTCAAGACAGCAGCAGCAGCCCATTGTGAAGAGTTATATTCTTCAGATGTCATTGCATGATTTTCTGAAGGTTGATAAGGGAGAAAAAGTGAAGGTAGAACAGTGTCAAAGTAAAAGGAATGGAATTGCAATAGTGATAGTGTTGTAGCTGTTATGTCTAACCTTGCTTTACTGAAATAGCAATAGAGTTTCCAATCAAAAGATGAGACTTATTTCTGTAGCTGTAATATATGAGACCTTTGCCCTGAATCCATATAGAATTATGGCAATTTAACAAATTGCTACCCATCAATAGAAGTTTAGGAACTGTCTGTGTGCACACTGTGAGCTGTTTCTAGCAGGAGATCTGAATCTGTACAACAGAGATTTATTTTATGTCACATTATCTCAAAACCAGGAAGAGCTTGTGAACAGTCATAGCAGTTCCATGCTACTCTAGCACTGTTGTGGGTCTGAGCCAGTCAGCTCCTGAGAAACTTGGGAAAATTTACTTGGCTTCTGAAGATGGGTGAGTCACAGAGCTCAGAGGTAGAAGGATTTTAAATCCACAAGGCATCCTGAGCTTATCATATTTAAACTCCCATAAACAATTTTCATCCAGTTTGTCTTTATGGGGACCAATGTTCTTTGTTTCTCTATATTTTACACTATTGAAAAAAAAAAAAAAAGCAAAGGCTTGTGTTGCCCAAACTGCTGCTAATCTGGATTTATGTGGAATCTGAGTCATTCATATTAATTCTTCTATCTACTCCACTCCTCGGCTCAGTGGCTACCTAAAAGGATCCAGTTAACAGCTTTAAAAATTCCCCAGGCCTCAGTTCCTGAAAGGGTAATGCTTCTGGACAGAAGTCAAAAAATTGCCTTTCTTGGCTTCATCTCAAGAGGTCCTTCTTTCCATCAGACATTTTTCTACAATATTCTCTGATTCTTTCCAGACTATTTTCTCTTGCCAGAATCCCCTCTGAGCTTTGGTGGAATAAAACCCTATGTACTTCACTTGAGTGTATTTTTCCTTCCTTTGGTCTCTGGATGTTGGGGCAGATTACTCTTTCCAAGGAAAAATCTGTTTAAGAGTCAAAGAGTAGGAAAGTTTAAGGAGTTTCACTGTTTCCCTCACACCATTCTTTGTGTTAGTGTGAAGAGAAAGTGAGGCAAGAATGGGGAGAGGAAAAAAAGGCTGGATGGTGACCTTTAAGTTGAGTATTTAAAGTGATTTGGTCCTTAAAATCTTGAGACCCTCTGAGGTCTGTACCTCCTTATAGGTCCTCAATTCATACATAGCTCTCTAGAAGTCATGGCAGGACACTCACTCTACTTAAGGCATTCTGCAGTGATACTGAGTTGTCTTAACAGTGCGATAAAATGGAGGGCTCTATAAAGAGGAGGAGCAACCTCCTTACACAATATAAATATTGTGCATCTTCCTAGGCTTTCATTGCTTATAGAAACAAATCACTCTAAGAAACAAGTCACTTGGCTATCTTCTTTCCAAGTCAGTGGCTCAATACTGAAAGGAAGGGACAAAAAAAAATATGGGCCTAGTTAGGACTTCAGTCAGCACAAACTGAATCCAACTTAGGGATCATCTTCCATGGTTTTGACTCCTTTCAGTTCCTTGTGTTTCTGATACAAATGAGAGATAATATCTGTGTGCCATAGGGAAGTACCATGGGTTGGTGCTGTTTTTCCCCCTGCAAAGCATTAAAGCAATATAGCTGGTAAAAGACTTTTGTTTTCCTCCATCTGGAATAAGAAATTACTTGATATTTTTTATTTTAGCTAAATTTTAGCTACTTTTAACCCAACAAAAGACATTGATATGGATGAAATTTATGGTATTTTGCTTGGATTCATCCCATCTGAGAATTACACAAGTGCAAAAGATCTGTTTATAAATATGAAGTAAATTCTGTTAATACATAGAAATAACTCAGACTGCCTCCGTTTATTTGTATGTAAGATTCGGAAAAGAAAGAAAATGATTTTTTTGGGCAGTTCTTATGCCAGTCCTCCATATGCCAAGTTTTGAATTTTGATGCCAAGCATATTTTTACAAGTCAGTTGTAAATATTTGGCAAGTATTATTTCTATTGGATTACTAACAAGCTGAACTGTAGAACCAAAGTATTCTGCAGGGAGGCTCATCAGTCCCTTCACCCCTTGGAGTGTCTGCCGGAGGGAAACCTTACTACCAGCACTGCCATAGTGCTCAGTTATGGCAAAACATGATAATGTGTTTGAAAATAGTAACGGATTTAAAGAGATCATGTCACATTCTGACAAAAATTGCCTAAATCATGCTCCAGGAAACTGTCTTAGGTTCACATTTAGTGCTCTGAATTTTATTTCCAGTATAGCTGATTACCAGGATATTTGTGCATGAATTAAATTTTATTGCTTCATTATACTTGACTGATTTATGTAGAGGTATTTGTGTAATGATGAGTGAACTTTTAAAGGTTTTAAGGGTTTTGTTCACTGCAGGGAAAAATCCTGCAGTTTCAATCTCACTATTGGTTTGGAGTTCCCAAGAACGGTCTTTCTCTTCACATTTTCCCCAGTATTTCCTAGTAATAAACCTGGCTAAGGGAACATACTTGCACACAGCCAAGATTTACAGAGGTTTCTCAGAAGCACTGTAGTTGTCATTCTGGAGTAGTGGAATTTCCTTTGCTCATGAAAGAAAATTTTAGGGCAGCGACAGCTTGTTTCACTACATTTGTGACTCTGTTTTTCTCTCTGAGGGATGCAGTGGAGCATTTTTAAAGCTGGAGAAGCAAAAGAGAAAGTGGTCAGAAGCAGATGTGTCTTTAGTCTCCATGTTGGTCATGTGCTGCCGAGGAAAAACAGAGCGGCCGAAATGGCCAATGCCATTTTCCTTTGCTCTTGCAGGCTGGACAGTGGGCAGAGACTCAGGGAGCCCTTGGCTACAGGAGAGGTGAAGAGGCACCTGCCAGGACACCTGTAGGGTGGTGACTCCCCATGGAGGTCAGCTGGGGGCTAAAGAGGTTCCCTGGGGCAGCAGTCAGTGTCCATCTGGGTACAGGCAGGAGCAGGACAGCATCAGTCCAGGGCATTGGGCACCTCCCTGGGGATAGGGACAAGACTAACAGCCCTCAGGGGGCTGAAAGGGTGTCCTGGGCTATGGCTGTGGTAGGGAGACCCCGGCAGGGCTGGAGAAGGACAGGGACAGGGACAGGGACAGAGACAGGGAAGCTCATCAGTCCCTTCAGCCCTGACAGTGTCTGCCAGAGGGAAACCTTGGTACCGGCACTGCCGTGGCTGCAAGGCTGAAAACTGATCAAGTGCAGTGTAAGTAGTGTGCAGCTACATCAAACTTGCAAGACAAAGTCCCTAGAAGGCGAGCAGAGGCAGCACTGCATCTTATCTCACACACTGGTTCCCAAATGTTACCAGAGAGGCCGTTCTTGGGATGAACTCAGTTCCACTGAACTCTTGCCATGACACCATCAGAGCTCAGCTGGGGGTGGACATGTCATCCCTCGTCCCTAAGAGACTGAGGAGACAAAGTGGGGGCTGGGCACTAGCATAAGCTTCTGAAAAACATCTGAGACTGAAAGGAAGGTGTTTTTGGAGTGTTAATGTCTGCTGGGTGTGACAGCCCCTTGCTGCATGGCTTTTCTGGATCACTTTCTTGGATTTCACTGCCTAAACTTCATCCAACTTCCATTTCAGGCAACAAGTAGGCTCTCTGGAACTCATCTTTCAGTCCTCTCTCCATAACTGAGCTCCAAAAAAAGGCAGTGACAATGAACAAAACCCACCAACCTGCTGGGCAAGTGGTGCTCAATATGTGCTTTTGTGTGTTTGGATATTTTGAGCACAAAAGCAAACTTTTGTTTTGTGCTTTCTCAGTTGTTGCCACTCATCTAAAAGTGACAAAAAGAATGCTGACTGAAAGAAACCTCAATCTCTGATTGAGCAATCTCAAATGTCAGAAAGTGGTTATTAATTTGGGGCTCTGATTAAGAGGAGAAAAATTTTCTCCTTTTCCTTGCCATTGTGTCATGTCATTAAGGAAGCTTCTCCAAAACCATTTTTTTTTTAAAGGGAAATTAAAGACAGTACAAATCCTTTTAAATGTTTTCCTGAAGTAATTGTGTAAAAATATATGTTCTCAATAAAGGATGGTTAATATGGCTGTTTCTGCTTCTGCAGATTTTCAGATATCTGAACTAGATTTGCCCAGCCTAACTCCAGAGCTGGAGCTGGGTAAGTGAACACTGTAGGTATCTGAAGTTCAAAAGAAGCTCCACAGCATTTGTGTTGTCTCTTGATTACACAATGCCCTGGGGATTTCATAGACTTTGTCAATACAGAGCACAGATCTCTATGTAGTCTTTTATTCAGTTCAAACTTGCCTTCAGTCTTCGTGCACCTCACAGACTCATCTATGTCACTCAAGGGATGGAAATCTTAGATTAAAACCCTAAATATAAACAGAGAGAGTATCCATCCAGCCCTCCACCCTCCATTTGGAGAGAAATATAATTACTTCTGTGTTAAAGAAGCTCTCCTCACATAGAATATCCGCTTCAAATAGATTTTAATTATTATTAAAATTATTGGCATGACTTCTCAAAAGTCTCACATTATGTGTCTGTCCCTGAAATGTAATGGGGCTGCATGACATGGAGATATCACTCAGCATCTCTGGTAGCCAGAGCATTCAAACATTGTTGGTGGTTTTCTGCCAGTCCCCTGATTGTTTGTCACATGAAATATATACAGAAAGTTCCAATGCTCGGTATCATATCATAATTTTTTTTTCTACTTTAAATACTTTTTTTTTAGGTGGTGTTCAGATTCGAACATGAAAAAGGTTTGATCTTGTATACTGATAATTTGTTTTGTGTTTAAACATACTTTGCATTTTACTTGTGCATGTAGCTGTATGTCCTGCTGTCCAAAATTTAAGGAAAATTCCAACTCTGATATACTGGAGTTTAATTTTTCTTTCTTTTATTCTTTTTTATTTTTTTTTTTTTTCCCTTGCACCAATACCTTTATATCAGTCTGGAGTGTTAAGACCAATACTTAGTCCTACTCTTTTGTCTCACAGGGAGCAGTGGGGTTCTGAACACCTCGCTATTCCCATAAAATCTCAAGCTTGAAAAACCTCACAGTCCCACGACCATTAATCTTGCAAACGCTGTTGATTTCTGCACAGATGAACCTGAGATGTATTGGCATGTGCTTTTGACGCATGATATACAAAGGCTCTTCTGAGTCTCTTGGTTTGATTTTAAGATAGAGTCACATTTCTTGCTTGTTTGTATATCCATAATTTCAAAACAAGGGAAGTGCCTGAGGAAATTTCTGAAGTCTTTTCTTTCACAAAGGCAAAGGAGAGGTAAGAGGAAGGATAGAGAAAAAAAAAAAAAAAGTTCTTTTTTTGCCCTGGCTTGCACAAGTTTAACTGAAGGCTTTAATTGTTCCTAAGCAATTAAGCTATGGTATGCTTTATTGTCTGGGCTCAGACTTTACATTTAGTTTTCTCTTATCAGACCTATACAAACTCAAATCCTAGCTTGTAAGAATGGACTTACATGCTCGTCTAACTTGTTTGACTGCCTCCAAAGTTGAGTTCTCGATGGGTTTTGGATTCTGTGTCCCTGAGGGGTGTGAAGATATGACCAACTCCTTGGTGCTACAGTTTCTCTAAATGCAACTGCAAACTCAAACAATTGATCCTTCTCTTTTAGGAAGAAATGCATAAGGAATGTAAATAAAAACAAAGAATATTCGTTCATGAATAGTGGTGAATGCTTTTCAAAAGTTTGTCATGGTCCAAAAATAGACATGTCTGTTCTTTCTTGTATGTGCAATATTTTCCCCAACTTGACAGCATTTGAAAGTAATCAGGATACAGTCCCTATCTTAGAAGATTTTCTCTTCAGAATCTTATGTAATTTCATCTATTAGTCTTTTCCTTACAAAATGGGAACGTACTTTATTCATAATAAAATCTTTTTAAAAATTACTTCCCTCTAGGAAACAGACTCTTTAACGTTAACCTTAATAAAACAATTACTGAATTATTTGCAGTACAAATTAGACATTACTATATACTGTCTGATCTATAGTGATTTTTTTCTACTTTGGTAAAAGATATAGTATCCATGATGATATGCTTACCATTCTCAATGCAGATCTTTGCAGAATAAATCTTCTCAAATATGTTACAGTTAATTCAGCTAAAAGAAAGGCAAAATATACTTAATACTGTATATAATTACTGAAGAATAATTTTCATGTAGTAATTTCATGGACAAATTCTGCTCATATACTTTGCAGATTCATGGAGTTTAACTGATGAAACTGAAGACCAGGCAGGACCATTGAATGTTCAATCTGACTACTGGCATATCATATTTCCTAGTTACTCCTGACTAGAAAATGAGAAGTTGTGTGGTTTTTTGTACTTATTTTCATGTAACACTTGATTTCAAGGTATGAAGAGAGAGAATATTTCAGTTTCCTTGAGATTTTGTTCTGATAATGAATCCTTCTCACTCCTAAATATCTACCCTTTCTGTAGTTTTGAAGATAGCTGACTTTCCTTCCAACAATTATTTTTTGCCACTCCTTAACTGACACAGCCCATATTTTCACTATTAAAATCTGTCAGTCAAGTCACCTTTAAATTTTCTGCCTGACTAGTTAATCAGGCAGAGTTCTGTAGTCCCCGATTTTTTAAGGTAATTTGTCTTTTTCTTGAGTTTTTTTTTTCTGTATCCCTTCGTATGCATCCAATGTAAGCACAAAGAACCTCTATGCTTTTCAGGAATGAAACTGCATGCAGGTTTTGCATTCACACTTCAAAAACCCCTACTGAGAAATACATGTATGGAAAATGGTGCCATCAAAAATGGTGGCTCCTAAGCCAAACAATTTTATTATAATTTTTTTCCTTCATGAATTTCACTGAAATCACTGGAAACCGTAATTAAGTATCTTGAGATGTGTTCTTTCTTCATATTCTTTGCTTCTCCTCATCAAATGAAAGCTTATAGATAACCTACTGGGTATTCCAAACACAGATATTTTCATGATAAATTTTTATCTTTGCTCACTATCTAATAATTTGATCATATTTTAGATGGTTTAATACTTATTTTTATGCCCTACTTTTTTCCCTTTTGTAGAAGGAAACTCAAGAGGAAATCTCCCTGGCAGTTGGGAAATGCACACACTATTTTTATATCTATCTATATCTATATGTGTATCATCTATATCTGTATGTATGTATATATATGTTTATATATTTGTGTGTATATATATGTGGGTGTGTGTATATATATGTGTATATATATGTGTGTGTGTATATATATACACATAGGTATATATATAATTGTTTTTTCTATGCAGCTTTAAGTGTTCTTCATTTTTATGGATGATATTTCACACAAAAAGAAATTGCATTGTCTTCAACAATGACTAAAATCGAGTCAAATGTAACTTAAAAGGTTACTTAATAGTTATGTTTTTTCAGTTAATGCAAAGAGAGGACTACATGTGCTCATATGTGCTTGGAGCTTTCTTGCATTTTGTGTTGCAGAGCAGTTCACAGGTATCATTTTGCATGGAGGTACAGAATTCTTGTAAGGTGATCCCTAACACAGACCGATTTGTCACTCAGGTATCATGAACCTGCTGCATACCATGTTGGGACAGCAGTTACACCAGACCCTGCAAGATGAAATGGAGACCATCTGAAGATCTGGATAAAGTTTCATTGTGCTGCTGAAAATTCATATTCATCATTTAAAGACTGTGGAGATCTCAGAGAGGTTGTTTGGCTGAAGTCAATCAATTCCTTGGAAAGAAGATGGAGTAAATTTGGCATAAATTGATACTGTGAAGTCAAAGCAGCCATATCAGTTTTACCAATCCCTTTATGCCTACTGACTTACTGAGTTATTCTGAATGTCTGTATGTGCAATTTAAAGTCTTTTAAAATATCACTAAATACCATCATGTATTTAAAGACAGAATTATGGGCAGATCCTGAAATATGAAACCTACCAGTTTTTGCCTTTGACTACCATGCACTCTTTCTTTGACTTATGCAGAATATTTCACTTACTATTTACTAAATATTTTTTTTCCCTTTTTTTCTTCCTGTTTTTACTCCTGCATGTGGTATTTCTTTACCCTTGAGTTTCCTTGGTTTATTTACTTCCAGGATGCACTTGATTTTCCGAGTAGTGAAGATGCAGCCTTCTGTCAGACCTTCACTTCATCTACCTGTAAGAGGGAATTTTCATTCACTACTTTCAGCGTTTAATAACTATGGAACAAATCATACCTCCTGCTGGGATGCTGTCTGTCTGCTTCCAAAGTATTGTGACTAATGGAACAGAAGAGTAATGCTCATCATATAACCGCAGTTTGAATGGGCATCAAGAGCTCTACAACACGTGCAGAGACAAACTTTGAATAAAAGAGACGGGTCTTCAAGCACGTAGCATTGGTTTTCCCTAAATGTTCAATACTGATCTTTTTTCCCCTAGTTCTGTTTTCCTGCTAAATTTCTGTGTACTAATCAGAGTGCGAAAGTGTGCAGAAACTGCTAGGGGAACTGCAGCAGAACAGGATATTCCAGCTTGAGGAGGGTGATCAGGACTCTAATTCTGTTTTCTTCTGTTCTCATAGTGGAAAATATAGATCACAAGGATGTTGATGCCTTAGTATTTTGCTAAGGCACTATTTAATTCCTAATAAAATTCCACTTCTTACTGGCTCAAATTTGTCTGTTTTCATTGAATTTAGCAGTTCCATTGGCAACGGTGAAGATGTATTTTTACAGCAAATTTTTTATTAGAGTTTTTTATAAATCATATGTGGGTTTCAACTAAATTACAAATATGTGGGAGACATGTCCTGTGGTCCCTTTATTGAATGATAATTTTCATGTTCTTTAGCAATGTACATTGTGTCAGCCTTCACAGTGTTTGTGCAGCCATCTGAGAGAGCAAAAATGCAGCTTTCCTCCTCCCAGGGCAGCATCATTGGTATGCTGGAGCTGACAGCTAAGCTGCAGATTGTGCTCAGGACAATCTCACTAAACACATTAAGCATCTCCCCTTTTCATTAACAGGTTTAAAACAACCTGGAAGCACTGTTGACACAGCTTATTGCAAATATGTTTCAGAGATGAGAGCAGGCGCTAGCACTGCTGGAAGTGGGGCAAAGCATCAGATCTGTCTAACATATTGCCTGTCTCTACTGCTGCTGTGTTCAAACACTTCACGGACTTTCACATTATTTACCTTCAAAAAACTCTGTAGTGGCAGCTGTGCCTTTATCTCCAATTTACATGGAAGGAAGTTAGAGCTAAACAACTTGCCTAAAGTCATAGAGGAAGTATATAGCGAATAGAGAAGTTAAATGCCAGGTTAGTTCCCTGTTCATTAGACCTTTCTTCCTCATTAAATAATTGTTGCTTTTGTAGATAAAAATGAAGGAGTTATTTACTGTGAAATGCAGCATAGAACATAAATTCTAATGCTTTTACATGACCAATCATAACATAGTAGATGAATCTGAGCAAGTGCTTAATGAAAGCTGGGACATATTAGGAATCATAGCAAGATTTTTCTTGGAAATGCATATAGGCTGTATAAAAATTGAAATTATTTGTGTGTAAATAATTTACAGTAATATTGTCCATGAGTGTCAGAAAACTGGCTTGGTATTGGGCAGCAAACCACTACAAGTCAGTAGATTTGAAATGAGAGTAGATAATGAAAAGCCTTTGCTCTTGGTTCACACACTGTGCTATCACAGAAGTCAACCAGAGATGAGGTACAGTCACTGAGTCTTGTGTGTGAAGAACTAAGAGATGTGATGTGGATGGTGGAAAACATTTAGGTATTTACAATTTGTTATTGCATACCAGAGCAACTGTGAGATAGTAAGATTAAGAGTAACCACTTGCCAGATAACATCAGATCAAGCATCTCTATTGGGGTTGCACATCTTAATCCTTATCTTGGAATTCAGGGAGATATCCAGGAACCTTGTTTCACAAAATGTCTCCTTTCCTACATTCAGGATGATTCAGAGATAGATAGTGGTAGGAGTGTCTGGTTATAGACTTGTCACAAGGTGTCCAGTGAAAGATTAGTGAGACAGGTTAAATGAGACTGGAATAATTTTATATAATCATATGCAAAGATATGCATGTGATATCTATATCCTATAGAACAAAACACTCTAAGTTGCTTTGCAAATCTGTGGGATTTCCATTAGAACCAGCCATCTGATTTTTCTCAGGTTGCTATTAATGGTCCCATCTATCACAATCCAGAGTGATATACAGTTCATCATCATTTCACTCTACTTTCTCGTTTAAAGAGTTTGTTATGGTGGAGTGTTGCTGGAGGGTACACTAGATGGCATTCTTGATAACTGTGCATGTCTCTATACACTTGCTGATGCTCAAATATGGTTTAGGGATTCCTGGAATAATTTCAGCAAGTGTGCTAAATTCCCCATCTGTGGCAGATGCTTAAATGCTACACGTATAGTTCTGGCTGTATGTCACTTTCCTGGATACAGGCAAGCGGATGACTGGTGTTTAAGCTTTGGCAGTTCATTAACTAGTCATCATGGAATTGCTAAGTTACCTGTTCAGAGATAGTAGCCTCTGCAGTGTAAATCAGGTTGCCTATACTGACTTCAAAGGGATTAGGTTTTTTTATAGTAGCTTCAGATCTGCCCCACTGCCTTTAAAACTTGGACTCCTTGAAAGCTCTCCTGTGAAGAAGCCTGGGGTACACAACTATGATGACCTTCTTCATGATCTTATTGTAACATTCATCCTCTTCCCCCTTGTAATACTTGTGTTTAATATTAGATAAAAACTAGCTTGGGGCAAACCCATTTCTGTTTACATTTTAAACTGCAAAGCATTCTTTGGGGATCTGCAAAATAAAAGCCAGCAGGGCCGATATCCATCCCTTCAAGGCCCTTATCTACACCATATAAATGAACATAATCGGTATTTAGAGTTCTCGAAGGAGATAAACCTCTTGTATTTACATTTTTGTTTGCAATCCAGGAAACTTCATATAAGATTTGTCATAAATAAATATTTATGAATTTGAGATAATATTTCTATCTGACACATATGTAGCTGTAGGAGGATTTTATGCTGTATTAATGTAAAAAAATGAAGTGTGATCAAAATGTCTATGTTAGTTTGATTCAAAATGTCTGAGAAGGAAATAATCTGTCAGTCAAGAATTATTACTTGCTAGAGGGATATTTATCAATCATTCTAACTGAAAAGAAAATCAAAGAGCAGACTCAACCTAAATATTCATCATTACTCTAGCTTTTGAGGTTTCAGATATGATTTCCTGGTCAGTGACTGTTTTTTTTGAATAAACCGCTACAAGGCACAGGCAAAAGAGACTGTTGATGAAAGCAGCTTCTGTGTCTGTCCTTTATAGTCATCAGGCTATGATCATCAAGCATGATCTGAAGTTTAGAATCACTGAGCTGAAAGAGATCTTAAACCTTCACCTAGTGCATATGTATGCTTTGAAACGGGATGTAATGTTTTTAATCTATGTGAAATAACTTCTGACCATCATTTTGTGGTCATTATTTGCATAGCATTTTGGACATATATTAAAACTAAGTAAATAAACAATCTAATCCAGTCAGATATGTAAATATTAAATATGTTGAACGTTAACTTGAATTTTCAGCTGAGAGAAGAGGGAAAGGAATGCAGAGTGTTGCAGTAGTATTTGTTTTTCATTAAAGGAGTTGCTTTATATGCTATAAAAAAATTTTAGTGTTAATAGACTGTATACAATCTTTTAAATTTATGTTCCTCCTAAACTTACCAAGTGTGTTATTTGGTTGTCCCTGTTATTAATTTTCCATTTGCAACTATTTAAATACAGGGTTAAAGTGAGGTCAGTCACACTGTCATGTGTAACTAGTTCAGCCAAGCAGTTTGCTGAGCATTAAAAATTACAGTCACTAATTGCCAAATAATGTCACCTGGAGTTTTATTTGTGTAACTGTGTCATCTTTTGTCTTTTGATACACAGGGCTGAACCTTTCCCTGTACTTCATTTTGCCTGTGGGTTTTAGACTTCAGAGTAAGTTGGAGGGAAAAAAGCATGAAAACTTAGAGGAAACTGCCCAAACTGTTTTAGTGTCATCTCATACTGAGTAATCCGATTTACCAGAAAATTGTTTATCCAGCAAATTTAACTGGTTTTGAAATACATACAAATATGCTGACATGTTCCAGTGTGTGCAACATTTGAAATTACTCATCCAATGACATACTTCAGTCAAAGATTGACTGAGAGTTGTTCATAATATGCCTGTAGGCATTCTATCTGTGTGCCGTGCTCAGCACAACCCTGTTACAATAATAAGCAGCAGTTCCTAAGATAAAAAGGTTGACTATTGCTTTGAGTTTTTCACTATATATATTTTGTTCTACATGTCTAAGTATCTGGTCACCTCTTTCATACATGACACCATTTCTGTTTCCCTATTCGATAAATTCCCATGCCAGTATCAGCTCCCCACAAAAGCTCATGAACTGGTGCAGCACAAACACTTGTACATACACATTTCATGAGGCAACCCCTATGGACATGTTAAGCAAACAAAAATTGACAGAAAAATAGAAGCAACAGCAAGTATCATCAAACTGAATTCACTGGTTTTGCTCTGAATAAACAAGTATTCTGTCTTGGCATTTTCTACTTTAAAGGCCATTTATTTAATACACTTTCCTGTAGCATCTGTTTCAAAACAAAAAATCCGTAAAGGTGAAGTTACTTCATCCTCTAAAAGATCACATAGGCATTGTAATGACCCCAAGGTGAATGTCAGGCTATTAACAAACCCTTAACTAGGTGAGCTTTAATTGATTCGAGGTTTCATAATGAGATTTCACACAGCTCTGTACAGTGTGGATCTGCATGGAGTTGAGCCACATGTAATTTTTAAAGAGCAATTATAAGAATTCTTTGTTAGAATGCAATGCTCCCTGTAAAAAAGGAGGTGCTGCCTCAGTGCTCCCAAGAAATTACTGTATGATTCTTATATCTAATATATTAAAAATGTACAAGAGCACTTATATGTGCAAATGCAAATAGATGCATATATGCATGTATGTATGCAAAGTACACATATATACATATACACATCTGTTTGTGTACATAAATATATAAAGTTACAAATATGCACACCTATGGCATTTTTATTTTTATACAGCCTTATATGTGTAGACAAGAAATCAATCAAGCCATGCTTTGAATACAGGGGATTCTGAAATTTTTTAAAGCTATGGCATGAAGGTAATTTTAATTAGAAGTCAAAAAAAGGTCAATTTTAGATTCCTTTCTGTGTCAAGAAAGGCTTTTGGTGTCTCTTTAAAATAAAATATCATTGGAACAGAAAAGGGTTCAAATAAATGTTGCTTTACTTAGGCTCTCAGTGAAAAGGATGGTTTTCACAATTCATTTGGTTTTAGTTTACTTCATACAGCTGTGCATGGGAATCTGGTCTGCAGGTCATTATACAATCTTGATGTTCCTAGCTGAATCATGTGCAGAGATTGATTGAAAGCATACTTCACCTTTGATGTGTTTTTCCCCCCCCAAGTTTGCCTTCATATTTAGTTCATTATGGTATTCCTGGAATGCTGAGTCTTTTTGACATTCATACACCCATGAGGACAGCAAAAGGTCTAGCTTGCACTATTAGATGCAAATTACATCTAATATTCTATACTTAAATAAATCTCAAACTACTGTCTTAAATTGATAAATGCCAAGAAATATAAATAGAAAGCAACTTTATATCTTACTGACATGAAAAATACCATAACACAAAGATTTAGGCATTGATTTTTGACCTTAACTTTGCATTCTATGCTGTTCCTGGATAAGTCAAAAGCTTAATATGAGGCTTTATTGTATTCATTAGCAATCTTTCATATTCTACTGGCATTGCATGTCAAGAAAAAACACATAAAAATATTTGTTATATCTCTAAGAGATGATGTAAATCTTCATTGAGTTTTTACCTCTTTTCATATTGAAGGCTGGTTAATCCCTTCCATTTTCTTTTATGTGGGGAAAAATAGACCACACAAGAGCCAGAGGCATGAGACTAAATCATATAATCTCTGAGCAAAAAGTTATAGAAACACCAGGCAGGTATGTTTCTGAGATAGATACACAGGGTATAGCTTGCAAACCTGGAGACTGACTGGGCTCAAATGTATCATCTTTGGAACAGGTTCCCCGGAGAAGTGGTGGATTTCCCATCCCTGGAAGTTTTAAAGGCCAGGTTGGATGGGGCCCTGAGCAACTGGATCTGGTGGGTGACATCCCTGTCCATGGCAGATGGGTTGGATCTAGATGGTCTTTAATGTCCCTTCCAACCCAATTCATTCTATGATTCTATGATCTTTTTGACTATAAGTAATTTTTCTGTGTCTGAAAATGGTGTATTAGCTATCACCTTTATTTGTCCCTGTATTGCATAATTGAGCATAAGTTGTATTTGGGAACTCCACATGGAAACATGTTTGTAAGAGACTAGGTTATTAAAGACGATTGAAAGTACAAGAAATACTGAATTTATGTATTCATACCTTCTATAGAAAATATATCTTCTTGGATTTCCCACAAAAGACATTGACATATTGCACGATGCTTGCTCTCATCACAGAGACCAGGTTATGGCTGAAAATCTCTGAAAATTTGTGTTCAACCTGAAGTAGATATTAGCCACAGCCACTTCCATGCACTTTGTAAATGGCATCTGGATAGGGCACAATCTGAGTTTGAGGCTCTTTTCAGCTTCCAGGAATAGTTCAATTCCTCTTTGCTTATCCTCAGGCAAATGTAATAACCACAGAACTCCAGGTAACTTTGGCAGCTGGGGGAGAAAAGATAAATTCCACATACTTGTTGAAACTTGTTCTGTCACTTTTCAGAAAAGAATGCAAGATTCAGGGAATTTTAAACAGAAAGCACACTTGAATAGCTACTCACTAGCCAAGTCACAAAGGATGTGTCATTCTCAGAGGAGTTATGCTGACTTTTTTGGTTTCTTTCTGGCCCCAAGAACCTTACTTATTTTATCCATACCCTATTGCCTCTGACCACTAACCTAAGAAGAAAGAAATCCTTTTGACATAGGTAGGAATTAACTTTCATCTCTCACTGCCTAGGGAAGCCACTACATCTTAAATAAATAGTTTAATTGCACTGTGTCCTTCTCCAAAAATTGAGTAGCTGTGAAAACACTTCACGTATTCTGGGGATCTGATCTGGTCTATATGCATAAGCCCTACCCTGCTAATGCTTACCAGGTCAGGAAGAACCTGGGGGCAATTCAGTTAAGAGGGCCTGATGGCACCCAGCCTGGTCTTCAGTGAGAACTTTACAGTGCAATGTTCAACTGTGCAACATGAGTTCTTCTGAAATTGTGCAGAAGTTAAGCTCTTTGGAAAATTTAAGGTCACAAAATACAATAACTGTGAAGAGTAGGTGCCTTTGGTGCTTCTATGGCACCTGAACAGGGGCTTTCAGGAACAACATTTTGTATATAGTAACCAAAATATCAGTTTTTTCTAGACCCTTTTCTTTTTGTTTATTGTTGGATTTAGATTCAACCTTAAATCCCAGGCCAGATAACATCTTCCCTCTAAGTAAGACTTGTGTGGTCTTGTACACAGTGAGGTGAGCTTAAGTTTGAAGTGGGCTGTCTCTCTACATGTCAGATTTACAGCTGTTTGACCATGAGAACAATGATTTGAAGAGAGAGATTCTTTGGTCTTCTAAATATGTATAGTGCATAAATAAAAGGCTATGTTTGATTTAAGCTCTCTATCAGCAGGTCAATGTGATGAGGAATATAATGGTAAAGCAAGATGCTCTGAATCAGGTCTTATTTCCAACCTCAGGTAAAATCTTATCTTCAATGGAAACACATTGCTATTGATTCAGAGGAGGCCAGAATTTCTTCTTGTGGTGATGTAGGACATAAGTATTTAGCTAACATATGGAGCACTGCATAATTTAACTACAGAATTCCAAGGTTCATTGAGGTTCAGATGGCTTCTTCACAAGTAGGCAAAATATCTTTTTTTGTTTTAGTTGTAGAGATTATATTTTCATAGCAATACTATTATCTTACATACTCATCTCTGAAGAGCTTGCTTTCTCCAAAAGCAGGAAATTATTCTGATAACAACGAAGAGTACATTTATGTAAACAGCATCTACAAAACCACTTCCTTTCAAGAAACAACGCAAATTATAGGGCAGAAGATATTTAGGCATTTTAAGTACTGGTAAAAGAACCAGGCATGGTCATAGAGCAACACAATAATTTTCATCGTCTATTTTCTATGAATTCAAGAAGTTGCAGGTTTTGTCCCCTGGGGTAAACTACCTCCTTATTGTTGAAGAATATAAAAGTGAAGGACCAGTTCATTAACCAGTGCATCTTAGCATTGATACCAACACACAACTGGGGAATCTGCTTCTGTCAGAGGCAGGACAGTCTGCTGATGGTAGACAGAAGATGAAGACTCTCATGTGATACAAGAGGTCCTGCTTCAGAGATGGAGATACCTGATAGGAGAAAATGTGTGATGTGTAGTTAGGCACAGACCTTCACGTATCAATATATTCACCAAGGTACTGGGAGGAACCTGACGCCCTGGGACAGAAAAGTCTCTCAAGCTTCGCTTTTACAAGTACCTCAGCTTTCAGCCTTGTAAAAGTGTAGCAGAAGAGATAGTGCATGGTCTGGAGAAAAGGTTTTCTCTCCCCCCAGAAATCTGTTCAGATCACTTGTGGGAGATACAAAGAAGCGGATATCACGAAAAATTAGAATGTCTTCAGGAAACAAATACCTAACAGAAGCACAGTCTTGGTTTTCCTGATATAATAATGATCTGATATTACAGAATCACAGAATCACAGAATATGCTGAGTTGGAAGGGACCCACAAGAATCATCGAGTCTGATCTTTAGACCTGCACAGAACCATCCCCAAGAGTCACATTGTGGGCCTGAGAGTATCACCAAATACTTCTTGAACTCTGTCAGGCTTGATGCTGTGACCACTTCCCTGGGGAGCCTGTTAGAGCATTCAGCTACCCCCTGGGGGAAGAACTGTTTTCTAATATCCAACCTAAACCTCTCCTGACACAGCTTCAGGCCATTCCTTGGGGTTCTGTCACTGGTCACTACAGAGAAGAGATCAGTGCCTGCCACTCCTCTTCCCGTCACAAGGAAATTGTACACTGCAACTCGGCCTCCTCTTCTCCAGCTGAACAGACCAAGTGCCCCCAGCTGCTTCTCACACGGCTTCCCCTCAAGGTCCATCTTTGTTGCCCTCTTTTGGATGCTCTCTAATAGCTTAATATCTTTCTTATATTGTGGTGCCCAAAACTGCCACAGTATTCAAGATGAGGCCGCCCCAGTGCAGAGCAGAGCGGGACAATCCCCTTCCTCACCCAGCTGGTGATGCTGTGCTTGATGCCCCCCAGGACATGGTTGTCCATCCTGGCTGACAGGGCACTGCTGACACGCATTCAGCTTGCCATCAACCCAGGTCCCCAGGCCCCTTTCCTGTCACTGCTTTTCAGTATCTCATTCCCCATTCTGTACGTACATCCAGGTTTGTCCCATTCCACGTTCAGAATCCGTCACTTTCCCTTGTGGAATTTCATATCGTTGGTGATTGCCCAGTCCTCTAATTTGCTGAGGTCCCTGTGCAGGGCCTCCCTGCCTTTGAGGGAGTCAACAGCTCCTCCCAGTTCTCTGTCATCTGCAGACTTGCTTAATATCACTTCCAGTCCTGAGTCCAAGTTATTTATGAAGATGCTGAAGAGCCCAGAGCCTAAGATGGAGCCCTGTGGAACCCACTAGTGACAGGTCACCAGCCTCACTGCATTATGAGCACAGGTTTTCTTCCTGTCCTTAATGTAAGCTTACAACACAGTGTGGGTAATGAAGTGTAGCCACGATGAAATCAAGCAAACATAATACTGAAGCATAGATGAATTAGAATAAACTGTTAACAACTTTCTGCAGATGTCTCTATTTTGTTATATTCAGTAACTTACAATTTTTGAGGCATACTCAAAAGATTTGGGGTTTTTTTTACAGCACTTTAACCAAATACTTTGCTTTACATTGAACATTTCCCATTACGGTCAATATTCAAAAAAAGAAATGCAAAATATCTTTGTACTTACAGAACTCTAAAATTGAAGATTTGTTGGTTTGGTTGAAAATGAATTGTAATAAATTATATTTTTTGAAAATTTTAATTTTTTTTTCACTAGTTCCTCACCCTTAAGAGGATTATTCGTTTAAAGGGAATTTTTGCTAAGGACACCAGAAAACATTTAACTTGTTAAAGCTCATAGATCCCTCATTGAGAGGCCCTTTCAATCTACTGTATGGGGGATTTCTGAACAAGATTGCATCCATACAATTTAATTTAATAGCTCCTGATATATTTAGTCTGCATGAATTTCCTGATTCCCATTTTGAACCTAAATATATACATATATTTAGGGAGTCTGTAAGCTGTTTGTAGCAATGAATTTGTATAATTATGCTTTGAGCTATCTATCATATCTCAGAATAGGGTCTTTCATGTTTGTTAGATGGGTTTTACAAGATCATACGGAACAAAATTAAAATATGTAGTAAGATTGATAGTGGCTTAGCCATATAGCAACCTATGAGAAAAATTTATAAGCAATGATATAACTTCTTCATGAAATATCAAGGATATTATAAGGAAATGATTTTGAGATTTAGGGCAACTTCAGTCCATTTAGTGTATTTGCAATCATGGACAGAATTTATGTACATACAACTGTGGCATTTGACCACCTACACTACTATATACAAAGGCAGAAACCTGTCATTTAGTGTGTTGCACTCTCAAAGTCTCACCTAATATTTGGAAATATTTAATATTTCCAATTGTATTATCAGTAGTCTCTGTTTTAAAGACAGTTAATGGTCACAAAAATTTGCTCTGATGACCACTCCTCCTTCCCTTTCCCCACCTTTCAAAATTTCACACAGGTCTTTGCCAGGAAGTCTTAGACACAAGTACAAAGCATAGTTTCATCATTTACCTGTATTCCCACTCATTAGGTTTTATCAATTAAGTGAAGATAAACAGATGGAACACTAGAAAAATTAAAATCGACTGTTTTCCTTGCCTGATGATAGTGGTCTTTGCCTGATTTCTGAGATTAATATGGGTTTTACAATTGCAAGTCTCAAAATAAATGAACTGTTCCATCTTACTGGCTTGAAGAGAGTTGTAATAGATAATTACTTCATCTGTGCATATCTACAGCTATCAAAAAATGATATTCTGTATTCCTTCAATGAGAACAAGACTGAGGTTTTAAAAAAACCTCAACTTTTTTTAGCAAAAGTAGTTTAAAGCGACACTTGCAGAACAGTTGGGTGAGGGGTAATCATTTGGTTTGAAAGCCACATTTAAAGATAGCTAAATAGTTAGTCTTTCATTGGTTTTAGACCTCACAGTGTAAGAAAGAAAATTTTCACTCCATTTAACAATAGTTTTTTTAGTAATTGTAACATTAAGACTTTAAAGAAGCAGCATATTGATTTCTTCCCCTGAAACTTTTAGAAAAAATCGTAAATTATAGAAAATATTCTGGAGTGGATACAGGCTCAGCAGCAAATTTATAGGATCATTTGATTTCCCTTGTTTCCTTAGGAGTACTTCTTGAAAAATCATGTCTCAATCAGAGATGGACAGTCCAGGGAAGAATCATTTAACAAAAAGTGTCCTTCAAGGAACAGAAGCATTCTGACATACTGGTGTTATACTAAATACTCTCACCAATGCCTGCAGCTGATTGCTTTAATAGGATTTTTTATAAAGGACACATTAGAAACTTTATTTGTCAAGAGTGGCTGTGGTCAGTTCGGTCAACCTAAATAAATAATCTTTACTTCTTGTATTATATAGCAAGAATGAACTACTCTTAAAAATTTCACTGAAAATAAATAAATACATTCAAGGGAGGAGGGAGAGTTAAAAAACCTTGCAGCCTTTGCTATTTTTGGTGTAATATGATCTAGTTGAGAAAGGTATAAATTATAGAAACAGAAAACTTGGCACCCTGTTCCATCCAGGAATGCAGAAATGACCTCCTCCTTGTGTCTTTCTCATTTTCTTTGTCATTATTAACTTAATCAGAAAGATGGTCCAAATTAGGCAAACCATGAGCCCGTTTTTGTGTGTGCAAGGGTTGATTAACTGACCAGAATCAGATATTCTGTTGGTTTGAGTTGCAGATATTTCAAACCAGTGAATAGGTTTAAAAATTACCTTTATCTCTGACATTTCAGTTCAAATTTATGCCATGTATTCTTATCAGTGTGGAATGAAAACTAATGCATAACATAGACCTTTCAGGTTATAAATTAAGGCAAAACTGAACTTGCATTTTGTTGACAAGATGCATAGGATTCTCTGCGTGATGAAGATTTAATTCCATTTTCATGATCGAATGGAAAAATTTTAAGATCTAAAAATAATCATCAGAAGTGCTTCTCCAGAGAATTATCCTGTGCATGACACAAATGTTTTCAGTTGAAACAATAAATTTTCTTTTTGCTGTTTCATTTTTTCCACTTGGGTTCCTGTATGTCAGATGCAGTTGTAAGGCAGTCAAAGGAGAATGAACATAGAGCAAGAAATTCAAAGAAACACGCCCAAAATTACCTGGTTTTAGTACTATAGTGCTTTTGTAAAGTTAAAAGTATTATTAAAAATAAGATAAAATTCTTTTTGGAATACTATATTCTTTCTAATTTAACTGTTCTACAGATAAGTTATTACTTGTGAATGGCATTTGAAGAGACAGAAACTGTAATAGCTCTGTGTCATTAAACGAACTTAACACACAGATGAAAAGCATTTATTTGAATGTAGGGTAATGAATATAGAACTTGTTAATGTTTGAACTTTTCCATGTTCTGCCAAGCTTCCAGACCATTGCCAGGGTTCAGGATGATATGTATCGCTTCCCTGTAAGTCACTAAGCAAATTAGAAGCAAAGAATATGTGGGAAATGTGAGTGATCACCTGTACTAAAGATCTATTTGGGGCTTTAAAATAAATTTCCCTGATGATGTTTAGTGGGGCTAATGCCTTTTTTTAAAAATAAAAACCACAATGATGCAAACTAATTATTTTAATGGATTTTTAAGTGTAAGTGCCAAAATTTTTAAATCTTAATCTGTTCTTTTATGTGAAAGTAACATTTTCACATAAAACTTGATGAAGACTGTGGATAAAGTTCATATAAAATATAACTGGGGATTTTTTTGTGTGTGGTACTAATTATACCCATATCTGAGTATTCATAAATTGTTTACAAAGACATTCAATGTATATTCTCAGTCTTTTTCATCTTTCAAACCACTATGCAGAATTGCACAGCAAATTAGAGCAAATGGAGCTCTTCATCTTCTTTAGCGCATCTGTGGGCTAGAGATGTTCATCAGACTGTAAAAAATGAATACTCCAAGAAGAAATAATCGTTTAAGAAGAAATACAATATTATTTTAAAAAAATAAATGGAGCTTTTCTATAGACGTAAAGATCCATACAACTCTTCTGTCAATCTTCTGATTATCGACAGATAGTAAGCTAGGCATTATAGCCAGTCATTCCCTTTGCATCAAGAAAACTCACAAAATTAGAAATTAAACTCTTTTGTAAAACAAAATCCTTAATCAAGATAAAAATTCCAAAAGACAAATGGACTGTATAACCTCCTTAATGCATTTGTAAAACTGTAGGTACTCCATTTCCTGAAACATTTGGTCCCCAGGTCTTCAAAGTGTACAACTTTTCTCAAGGAATTTAACTGATATCAAGCAGATAAACTTTGCCTAATAGATGAAAGTGTCAGTCATTGTTTCTTCTTCAGTAAGTTTTTTAATTATTATTTTTCTTGTAAGTTAAAGTGGTATGGCTTCAAGCTTTACAATTTTTCTCTGTTCCTCTGCAGTTCTTATGCAAGATGTTTATAAGGTAGAGATAAATTAAACTTTTCAGATTCAGCTATTTTAACGCTGATAAAATACTAAAAAGTAATGTAAGGAGATGCAGAGCAAACAACAGTAAGAACTGAGTTGAGGTGATCAGGTGTTTTATTTTTCATGTGTTGCATTCCATTGGTCTTTATTTTAATATAACAATGTCATAATAGAAGAAAATAGCTCAAGATGAATCAGTACAGTTGCTTTGTGGATATGTTTAGTTTATACAGTCATAGTCCAAAATAATGAGAAGAAAAATGGCAGTGCCACAGCTGCTATTTCACAAACTTTCAGTTTTCCCAGTAACTGGAAAAGAAGCACATGAAATGTTGTTAGATTATTTAGAGATCCAAATTTCTAATAAAGATATGAAACTATAATTTGTAGCTGCTTCAAAAGATTGCAAGAGAAAGACTTGACAGCAATATGTATTGAAAACCGGGATAGATAACAAAGTTGAAGGTGGCATTATGTCTGCAGGGACTTTTGTGTGCTTTGGAAAGACTCTTAAAAGGTTACTGGTAGAAAGGAGAAACCAGAGAGCTAATGCTCATCTTGTCTCTGGAACTAATCTTTTTCTTCTACATTCCAAAAAACGCCTCACAGGCAAAACATCACCTCTAACCTTGTTTTCTGTTCTGTGTATTTTATTAACCTTTCTTTTCTAAGTCTACAGTTTTCACTCAAGTGCGGCCCTGATAGCAATCTAGGTTGACTGATTATTATTTTTTTACAATGAGTAAGGTGCTACCATGATATTATTTCAGCAAAAAGGCCATGTTTAGTTGCCATGGCAATTAAACAATAATAACTGCTTTCTTTACTTGTCTATCAGGGTTGTCAGTCCAGCTACTGCTTTCTAGTGCCAAATTTTGCTTTTTTTTTTTTTTTTTAAGTCAGTATTGCTTCATTCAGGTAATGCAGCTGAGCTTGTTCTGAAGCAGGAAACAAGCAGTTTGGGGCCCGTTGTGGCTGGATACAAGTCTAGGCATCCATGGCATGAGTCAGTGTCGGTCAAGTACTAGACTCGAGGAACCAAATTAGTTAATCTCTTTGTCACAGCTGAGATGAGAGATAAATATGTGTTAAGCTCTATGTTACAGTGACCTTTGGGAAGCACAGAAAACATTTCCTATCAAAATTCCACAATCACCATGAATATCCTTGGATTTCCAGTCTTTTGGCCCTTCTGGGGCTGATTCAGGGCTCAACCAAAGATTCATCTGTAAAAAAGAAAAGCAAGAATAAAACACAAAACATGCAGACATCTGACTTGTTTCTTCTTTGAAAGGCACTAACTTAAAGGACATGGTTTTCATAGAAAAAAGAAGTAAGCTTTTGTACTCTTGAGGTTTCCTTAAGTTATCAGTGTTATGGTTTTGGGAGCACCTCCAAGTTCCTATGTGGTATATATAGTTTAATCATCTCCGGACTGGATAGGAGCATATGACACAGAGAAATGCAGCCCTGCCTCCTGTTCTGTAGAAAGGGAAACTGTGACTGTGTTCATAGGCCAAATGCAGCTGTGGTTCACGTGAGTAGGGATCACTCATCTCTGGGATGTTTCAGAGAATGGTCAAGGAAATAAATATAGGCACAGCTTCAGACTAGCAATACCAGGTGTTGTATTCTCAGCAGCAATTTCTCACACCTTGTTGACAAAAGCAATGTGGTCTGTGCACACCTTTTGTCTTTATGTTTTCAGTTTCTGGGACTGCACCTGATTAAAGAATATCCCTTGCCTAAGGTAGTGCCTTACAGGGGACTAATATCTGTGTTAGGCCATCTCCCCATCTAATACCCCATATGGATTTGTGAAGAACTCTTGCCCCCAAATTCTGTTGAAAAGTTCTCATCAATGTTGAAGCATGTTCAGGATAGAAGGAACAAATGAGGAAACAGTCCCTGATTCTTCTTATTATTATTACTGGAGATCCCTTCCGTCCTTGCTGCATGCTTTGCCTGAGAGCTTCCGTACTTGAAATTTGTTTTTCTCTGTCTCTTCATTGATGCTTCTTTTACTTTCTTATTTTGTCTTTTTATTTTCCTTATCTCCTTGTAACAGTACATCGCTTGGTTACTTCACCTCTAGTGCTGCTCTTTTTGCAGTCCTGGGCCTGGCATGATGTTGGCCAGCTATCACGCACTCCCCCACAATCTTCTGGCTTTATATCTTTACACCTCAGGCTTTTCAAGAGGGACTATCTGGTGATTCATCAGAACATAGCATTGTATCCTAGATCTTTCTTTATATTTCAGTATTTTGTGATAACAATCAAAACAATTATGGACTACTCTTAACTGTAACCACAATGAAAGAACTTGGAGTGCACTATGTCTAAGCAACTTGCCTTGAACTACAGGAAAAGAGAAGTGAACACTGCCTCTATTGTTAAAAACAATAAACATCCTGAAAAGGCAGGTCACAAGCAGTGCTCATCCCAGAAGACATGAGAATGGAGAGAAGGAGAGAGAGAGTGTTTTCCTGAATTCCAATGAGCCATTATATCAGATTTGCCTTCACCATGGTAAGGGATTCACATTCAAGATAAACTAACAAAAGAGATTTTATTTAGTAACAGGCAAGTTTTAATAGGGTCAGACATACAATAGGAGAGCATGTCACAGTTGCTGGCTTCTCAGTCTAAACAAAAACAAATTAACTTCTCAGCCTGTTTGCTTATAGAGGGAAGGTGCCTCAGCCCATCTGTAAGGCTACCTTTTCTTGACCACTGAAGGATGCAGTAACAGTACTTACAGAAAAGAGCTTCAATATCTGACAACAGGCAAATTTTAAATCTTGGCTAACTTAATTCCTCTCTTTATCAATCTCTTCCTTACAAGTACAAAAACAGGAGTTTTGGTATTATTTGTCACCTTCACTCCAAAGGAAGAAAGTTAAAAGAGGGGCGAAAGTAATCTGTGCCTTTAAAAAATAAAAGAATTCTGTCCTGTTCAAATTTAGCTAAAACGTTTTCAACAGTATAAGCAAAGAAATATCCTTTCAGTCAATGGAGGCAACGTTAGTATAAAAGCACCCTTTTAGAAATCTTTTCCTGCCACTGTTTGAAATGAGAAAAAAATCCACGTATTATTTTCCTATAAGTGTGAAAGTATTCTATTAGTACTTTTTAATTTCCTGACAGCATCTTTTGCATAAAGTATTCTGACATAAATTTCAACAAATTCTTTCCGTAAGGAAAAGCTGAAGGTAGCATTGTGGAAGAAGCTGGAATGCCTGTTGGTATGATTTCACAATATATGCAGTTGTGTAACAGGGACTTCACTTGAGAGTGTACTTTCAGTCAATATTTTTTATAATTCCATAAAGTGTATCAGAATCAATATGTTGAACTGAATTTTGTTAACCTATCAAGTTCTGAATTTAGAGGAACATATTATGTTCTGCATATACTTGGCCAGACTCTAAACTTCTCTAGCGCTAGAAATATGATACAGATCCATTACAGGGAAAAAATTGAGTCCCCAGATGTTTTTCTTAAAACCAGTATGAAGTTTATTGTTCTTTTTTTTTTTTTTTTCCCTGTATGGGGAAATAATCTTAACAGCATCTTCTCAAAAAGGATTTTCAGTTCAGTATTTCATAATAAAGCTCTCTCTTTTCCTTCCCTTAATGTAAGAAATGAAGAGCCAGTTGAAGGACCATATGGCTCAGAAGTTCTTATTTGTTTAGTTAGATGATACCACAGACAGGAAATCAACGTATAGGAATTTCACAACCACATTTCCATCTGTTTTATGTGGGTGATGCCATCAAAGGAGCTGACAAGCCTCAGAAATCCTCCAGCATATGTCAGCTTTTGGTAGTGCTACAGGTCCGAAGACCATTCGTTCACCTGCCTCAAAGAGCAGCAGGAGACAAAATTGGAGATGATCTCTGTGGAAGACCTATGGTTAGACAACATGGTTAGTTTTGAACTGTGACATTTCTGGTTTTAGCTGCATTTGATAAGATACGACATCTTTTGGCATGGAAGTTCTGGTGTAATTAGTACCAGCTGAAATATCGAAACAAGATTTTTAAATAATATGTTGGCAGGCTATAAATCTGCTCATCAGGTGCAGGGTCTACTGAGAG
>JAWWLV010000088.1:11656195-11669170 GCA_035041135.1 Platyrinchus mystaceus
AAATATCGAAACAAGATTTTTAAATAATATGTTGGCAGGCTATAAATCTGCTCATCAGGTGCAGGGTCTACTGAGAGTTGCTAGTTACTGGAGAGCATAAAGGGCTCCTTCTGAAATCAGACATTAAATCTCACAGTCTTTGTGTGCTTTGAAGTCATTCCCACTCTCCATGTCTGCAGGGTTTAAAAAAAAAACAAACAAAAAAGTTGGATTTATGTGTCACTCAAAAGAAGAGATCAATTGAAATATTTAGAAATATTATTAATGTCATTTACATGTCATGGAGAGTCTTGTAACTATGCTAGTTTTGATGATTTTCTTTCAAATAAAAGAAGTTCAAGCTGCTCATTCTAATTACCATTCTCAAAATACCGGAGAAATGGTCAATTACAAATTCAGCCTCTAAAGAGGAATTTAATCAAGAGAAGAGAATTTTCATTCTCGTATAAATAATCAAGTGAATTTTGCAATTTGCATTCAACTGCTGGTACTTTCACTTGCAGGTCTTAATTAGGATCACTATTGCATCTTGTAGACAGCTAGACTATTAGTATTGTTGGTAGCTTGCCACCATATTTGGCAGCCCAACAGAATTGCAAAAACTGAAAAATAAGCCTATTTAAAAAGTCAGCAAAGACAACATCCTTTCTGAAAGCTTTAATCTAGGTTTGCATATGCTGTACCTCTGCTGAGGGTAAAAATTATCAACCTACTGCTCTGCTTCCATCTCTCAGAACGTTTTCTCTGAATACAATTTGAGAAGAAATAGTCTTGTTTTTTACTGTCAGTCTGAATATTGATTATCATTTTCAGATTCTTCTGCCTTTCATATAAGCCCTCTTGAGAATCCTGCTTAGGAGTAAAGAGAAGACTTTTACAGTTTGTAATTACATTTGGGCTGTGTGATGGTTTGTATATCCTTAAATGAAAACAATTCATCCCCACATTTTTGTTGTACTTTATACCATGTTCCTTCACAAGGTTGACTTTACTGACAAATTTGAAGTTCACTAATTCTAAGGAACAGATTATTAAAATCAGACAGATTATAGGACACAATAGAGGAAAGCCTGAAGAAAGACAATGGCAGTTCTATTTTTGCCGCTGCTGTGAATCTTTTTTTAGACCACAGGTTCTTCCATTTCCTTTCTTACCCATTGCTGTCTATTTAATGTGTAAATTCCTCTCACTGATTTGCTCATTCTATGGCTTTGTATAATACTTAATATAATGGTCCTTCAGTATTGGGAGCTAGATGGAATATCAATAAAAGCAACAAATAATAATAATTATAACCTACCAGAAAATAATTAGTTCCTCATTAAGCCCATCTACAAAAGATATCAATTACTGATTAAGCACTATTAATATGTGAGCTTCAGATGGGAACATCACAGAGTAAAGATCCAGGGAACCATACACTTACGAAGGGAACAAAACAATCTGTCTTATCTTTCTTTTCTAAGAAACAGCATCTCTATCTCCTCATCCATAATGCTTGCATTCCAAAGGGTATTTCTTTTCCTTTTGTTTCAAGTCAGAAGAGTATTGTGAACTAATCAAAATAAATTAGAAGACAACAGCTTCTTGAGTGATTTGGGTACATAATGAATGTAGAATTTTGGGGAGGGTTTCACCTGAATAAACCATATAGGTTGAAGAATCCCCTATGAGGTTTGAATATCACCACAGAATCTAACAGCAGTAGAAACTGTAAATGGGACCTCTATTGCACAAAGTCAAATGTCTTTTTTAACCTCTGCTACAGATTAAATCTGGAGGACAATGCAGAAAATACAGTATTTACCAGATTCAATTTTTCTTTTGTATGGTTCTGTACTTATTTTATCTTAAGTGATATCTTTTCAGGCAGTTGAAATGTGCAGTGGTTTCATTCCCAGAAGCAAGTGAATTTTCCTTATTCAAGTGATTTGATACAGTACATTACAGACACAGCAAAATTCACAGCAGTAAGAAATATATTCACTTTGTCTAGAGATGCTTTCACAGTTTCCTATTGATGCCAGTATTTGCAGCCACTTCTTGTTGGGATATTTTCTCCCCTCTCCTCTCCCCTCAGTCCCCTCTGCTCACTCTTTCTTTTCTAATTTTCCTTTATTTTTTTCATTTTCCTTTTTTATTTTTTTTTCCTTTCTTCCTTCTGCCTTCTCTCCTTCCTCTCTCTCTCTAGAAAGAAACTGGCATTTAAGTACCTGAAAATGTTATTTATTACCTTGGGCAGTCCAGCTCTATACTGATTATCCTTTAATTATGGTACAAAACATAAAGTTTCATAAATACAGAGTTGGGTTCTTTTTTTTTTTTTTTTTTTTTGGATTTGCAATCCATTATATAAAGTGGCAATTATAGGAAAAAAGAAAAATCAAAAGTAGATTCAGAACATATTATTTCTGTTTACTTTGGAAGGAAAATAAAATTTATTATTCCCGTGCGAAAACACTAGCATTATTACCTTAACTGTTTTCTGTATATTTAAATAGATGCATATTAATATACATAAAACTAGCAGTATCAAGAAATTTTGGTAACAGTCTTTGCCCAAATCAAGTCTATATAACTCTATAAAAAGAAGATATTGCCTCTCATTAGCTTAGCTATTCACATGTAACACCAACCTGAGACTCCAAACATGAGAGCACAAGTAGCACAGGAGCAGGATAAGCTCCTTTCTCTGGAGATATGCTGTGATCACCTGCAGTTCCACTTTGATTTTCCATGCATGCCCTGTGTGTGGTGGCTGTATAGGATCACAGTCACTCATGTTGGGTGCCACACCCTCTTAGAAATAATTTTTAATGCACTACTTGGCTAGACAACCTTCATGCTGGCAGGAAAAGGCAAAAAATGTTGATATTCCTGTGGTCTGAAAACCCAGAGAGCTAAAGAGGGAAGCCGAAGGTACAGGTGGGTTCTTGTTCCTCCACATGGCCTTGGTTCATGGGTTGGACCTATCACAGTAGTAGCAAAGCAGAAATTTGATGCTACTACTGGAGATGATAAGAAAGGAAACAGAGATGGCAGGTTAAGATAAAATTATTATAAGCAGGAATCATGAGTAGTTGGTGCAAAGACCAAGATAAATATTTTTCTGGGATCACAGGCTTTCTAGAAAGGAGTAAAAAGAAATTCTTCTTTACACGATGCTTGTGTTGTTCTTGGACACTAAATTATAGCAAACAGCATCTATTGCATAGAAAAAGTCACAAAATCTTGAATGAGTAATTCTAACATTAAATATAATTGGAGAATAATATATGTAATCAGGATTCACACACACCAGAAAAAAAAAGGAAAAAGAAAAAAAATAAAAATAGGACAAGAATAGTACAAGGAAAGAAATAAAAAACTTCAGTTCTACAGAATGAAGCTTAGACATTGTTCCATCTCAGTACAGGAAGCAGCAGACTGATACTCCTGGACAATCTCCAAAGGCCCCTTCTCAACACAACAAGTCTGTGATTTCCCGTGATCCTGTGTAAGCAACCCACTTGTGTTTTTCATGCATACCTCAACAAAAGTCCAACTCAGTGACTTACAATCATTTGGGGATTTGCTTAAAAGAGGATAATAGTGATCTTTTAATACATACATTTATTGCTGTTGGAAATTTTATGTGGTTTTGGTGTTCTTACTTTCTCCAAGGTTAGGCTGAGCAGTGTTTTCAATATATCAGATGTGAAAATAATAAATATCAAATTCTTGGTGTTTTTATACTTTTATGAATACATAGTAAGGATTTTCTAATGTCTGCTATAGACACAAGGAGAAACTGGAATACTCAAGATAATAAAATTAAATTACTTTAGTTCCACTAGCTTAAAGAACAGCTAGAAGAAACAGAGAAAGTTGTACCTTATTGACTTTTCAACCCGAAACCATCATACAATGATTACTGTTAGAACAGGAGAGGTGGTCATTTAAAAGTCAAAACACAGAATAGAAAACTTAATCTGATTACTTCTAATGCCAATATCATAAGGTCACTGTCAGGTTTTTTGCTGTCTGACTGATGACTTTTGGTCTTTGGAAGCTGGCAACACTCCAGGTGGTGCCCGAGCTGCTGCAGCCCACCCACAGATGTTTCATTAAAGAACCAGGATATTAATAGTGTCCCAGTAATTCCACATCAGCTTCTCTGAACTGGCTCCCTTACAAGATTGTGAAGCAGACCCTGTTTCTTACACACCAGCTGGCTCTGGTCCTGCTGGTCTCTGCCCATCTGCTTTTTGCCATGTGCTGACCAATACGTTTGATTATTTTTCATTTCTGGACCAGTGGCCAAGGCGGCCTGTATAAGCAGGTTTAACATTGCTATGGACCAAGTAATATTCTAATCTGTACACAAAAAAGTAGAATTTAGAACATTACAAATGCAAATAGAGATTAATACCATAATCGTAAAAACAAATATGGATTGTCATACAACTGAAATACCATTTTAAGATTTTTCTGCTGTAAGACAGAACCACAAAAATAAACTTTCATCTTACAATATTTGGACTCTGTGGGTCCCAGAATTATGAAATTAGTGTAATTATATCCCAAATGTACTTATAGCAAATATCTCTAACTGTGCAATTAGAACTTGAACTGATCCAATTATGTGATGTAATGGTGTAGAGTAATTATGCATAATGACACAATTATAATTTGTGATTATATCATAAAAAGGATTCTGAAACTTGCAGAAAGAACACTGGGCACAAACTGACACTCTTCATTTTAAGCTGAAAGGACTCATCTGTTTCAGACATCAATTCCAAAATATTTATGCCGTGTTACAAGTAAATGCCATATTAGCTTAAAAAGAAAAAAAAAAAAAAAAAAAAAGATGAGTCAGAGATCAAGTTGCTTAAAAATGATTTCTAGGGACAGGGGAATGCAGCATTCACTGTGACAATGTCTAGAGCTGTTTAAAATGCACTTTTTAAAAGTTATGAAAGGAAATTTTTACTATGCCTGTTAGAAATTGTGACCTACTAGTCTGTCTTGACACTTTTCATCACCATACTTCAGCATCTTCCTAGAAATTACTGAGAGCATCTCTATAAAACAATGCTATATAAAAGAACACACAGCAGTAAAACTTCAAGAATTTATATAAAAATATTTTTTTAACAGGAAAATACATTTTAGGGAAGGGAGGTATTTCATCACTGTTTTTTAAAAGAGATTTTCTTCAGCTGAGAGCAAAAAATACACATCCACTACAGAGATGTTGAAGGTGGAATAGCTCTCTGGAGACATCTACCAGCTCTTGTATTTCCCACTGAGTCTAAAGCCATAGTTTCTCAAAGGAGTTCTGTCTTCCCTATCTAAACAATGGGAGTGAAGCCAAGCAGCTCATAATAGCATCATGACATTGAGCACGGGGAGGCCTGGAAAACACTGAGGACACATCCAGGTATTTTTGTTCTAATACTGAGAAGCGTTGAAAAGTAATTTCAGACTAGCTTTGGAGGCACCCTTACAGCTTACTCTCAGAGACTTGCAAATTATAGAAGTGAAGACAGTGGCCACTAAGCTTTCTGTGAATGAGCTCCACATCTCTTATCTCTTATTATTTGCAAGAAGTGGATTATAATACCAAACCGGCAAAATTTTATAAATATAACTCTCATTACTAACACCACTTAGCTGTTTGAAATGCTTCTGCAAAACTTATTCTATATCATCATTCAGCATGGCATTTGTAAACAGTAGGAAAATATTTTTCTAAAGATACTTCTACAGTGACATTTGTCACTATGGATGGGATTAATCTGACTAAATTGTGGACATCTGCTTTGAGTTAATTGTATAGGCATACCACTGTTATTATCATAGATTTGTGAATATATTCAATTCTTATCTCAATGAAGTAGATTCTTGAAAGAATTCAGATGAATCAGACTAGAAATGTTTGTTCTCAATTTATACAGAATAACTTATTTCATTATGCCCAATGACAATGGGATTGCTTTATTTTTGGACAGTGATATTAGGAAAAGTACTGGTAAATTTATTATATAACTTGTATTTATCACTGGAAAAGATATTTTGCATGTGTATCAGCTTTTGCAACTCTAAGTAGAATTTTTCATGGGCAACTAATTTACATTTATGTCTGAATTATCTGAACTTTGATGCTGTGGGAGACTTTTCATTTTGAAAGATGGTCGAAGGTAAAAACATCATCACAGACATTACAATCTGTGCTGCTCTTGAAGTGCTGTTCTGAGCATTATTTCTCCATAACTGAGTTTTAATCAAGTTGTTGTATTGGTCTAATAGTTCCAGTAGACAGAGTTTTGAAAGGAGGCATAATGTTCTTTATTACACCAACTGATACAACCAGGAAAAAAAGCTTTGAGGTTTACAGGTTCACAAAAGGACATAGCAGAAAATCTTAACTTAATGTTTTAAATACATTTTTCTTGTAAAGATTTTACCTCTCTTAGTTCTGATTTTTGCAGAATTGCTTTAATATAGAATGTATTTTTGCCTTTCCGAGAAATCCTAACTTTCCCTTTCTATTTCTGAATTAGTAGATAAATCAAAAGAGAAAAGACAATAACATATAAAACCTACAGAACAAAAGTACTTACCAAGGAGTAATGTGTGGCTAACATAGGAAGGATGAGTAAGATTTAAAGAAAGATTGAGGTATAGTAATCTAAGAAGGAGGTGCACTTACATTGAAATAGGTTAGGATATTCTTTTCTTATTCTGTGAAAGCTTTTAAGACTTCAGTAATTATCCAATTGACAATCCAAAAATCCAAATCACAACTCCAGGGAAATATACTTATTTGAGATGCAGAAAACTCAGACTTGCATTTGTATTTGGTCCTGCTGTGGTTTTTTTTCTGTTTGTTTGTTTTTGTTTGTTTGTTTGTTTTTTGTTTTTTGTTTTTTTTTTTTCCAGACCAAGTATCTAGGTCTGTTCTACATGCTTCTGATTTTTAAGTAAATGTGAGCTTTTACCTTAAACCAGAGAAATCTTGCTGACAATGTCAATGTGAAGAGTTTCTCTTTGGCAATTAAAAGATTTCTGAAAAGATTTCCAAGCCAGGTTTCTTCTAACAGAGAGTGGGAAGAAATAAATGAATAAAAAGTTACGATTTGTTTACTGTGGCAAAGAATAAGAAGGAGAAAGACTTAGGGAACAAGATGATCTAATCTGAATTCTTTCAAAAGAGAAAAGGCAAGAAGATAGACACATTGAAATGGCTAATAAAAGAGAGCAAAGGAGGAGAATGCAGGAAGGATAGTGCAGGTTGATGGCTCCCAGTCTCTCAGGAAGCAGTTAAAAACAGATCCTGGCAGTCTCTTAGACAGTAGCTATGGAAGGAATTACATAATACAGAATGACAACGTGCCAAAGAAGATTGAAAATGAGGGAAGACTGGTTCTGATGAGAAATAAAACAACAATAATAAAAGCATTGTCCCATCTTGGTCATGAGAAACTTCAACTCTTGCATGTAACTTTATTGGTACATAAGGAAGAAAATGCTTTAAATGGCATTGACTTCCCTTACTGTTTTTCTTAATTAATACACGTGAAAAATTAATGTGCATTTGGTGCATATATATATAGAGTGCACCAGCACTGACAGCTTTAATTAAATAATCAGTTGTTATGCATTATGTAGATTCTTAAGATTATTGCTCAGAAGACTTTCTTCATTATCTACAGCTTTGATACCTCAATAAAAGACATGGTGACATCCTACTGGACAGTTTCCAAAGAAATTGCAAGAACTTAAAAAGTATTAAATAGTGAATCCAAAGCAAATATTTAGTAAGCTGATCTTTTTAATCTTTCATATTTTTAATCTTAACAAAAGTCAGGCAAGAGGATTTGAATTTAGATATCCTTGGGAAATGTACCAAGCTTTGCAGCTTCAGCAGTTCCAGGATCTCATTTGGTTCTTTTACATGAAGAGTGGTGGGTCGGAAGAGTCAAAGTAGATGGTCACAGAAGTATTATCTGATAAACTGCTTGGAAGAATAATTACAATTGATTAAGCTGAAGCATAATTATAAAGTCTCTTTTCCCAGAAATTGACTGTCCAATCTAATGTTAAAATTTTGATTGAAATATTTCTATCATTCAAGGTCATAAACACTCTCAAATACATTCCCTTAAATATTTAGAGGCTTTTAAAACATTCAAGTCAATGTTATTACTGTAAAGCCAAGAATAAATTTTCAACTGGCATTGAAAAGCCTATTACTAAAAATAGGTTAGTGGCACTTAAGGACAAATGCTCTCACAAAAGCATATGTGACTCTGGGTGATGAACTAAATGGTCAATGCCAATGAACAAATAAAGGAGGATATTTGGTAACCTTTCCCAGCACAAGATGTAGATGGGTAGAGATCTCTCGCCTGAAGCCTTAAAAGACTTGGCACAATTTGTGCTGTTTGTGGCTGATACGTGTTTATGGACAGGAGTGACAATAGTCAAGAGCTCCCTAAGAAACTAACCTAAGAGACAAAGCCTATTTTGTGATAAGAAAGCTTGTGCTGTCTTTTCTGAATGAGTAAAAGAGACTGTGCATATCAGAGCATGTCTGTATGATTATTAAGTGGTAGCTGGAGGACCATTTGTTCAAACTATGTAATGGTCAGATATATAGTTGAGTTTTTTATATTTTTTAATTTATTTATATTTTTGATGAAAAACAACATGAGCTGGCAATGTGAGCTCACAGCCCAGAAAGCCAACTGAATCCTGGGCTGCATCAAAAGCAGTGTGGCCATCAGGTCAAAGGAGGTGATTCTGCCCCTCTACTTTGCTCTTGTGAGATCACAATTGGAGATTGCCCAGGGAGGTTGTAGATTCCCTAGCCCTGTTAGTGTTCAGGGCCAGATTGGATAGTGTCTTGCACAACCTGGTCTGCTGGGGGGTGTCCCTGACCATGGCAAGGGGGCTTGGGACTAGATGATCATTAAGGTCCATCTCAATCCCTTAACATTCTATGATTCTATGATATAATTGACTACAATCAGTGTATTCAGTGCATGCCTGGCCACATACTTTTGTAGGAAGAAATCCATGTTCTGTTTATTAAAGTAGTCATCTAACCTATGGCTTGTTATTCAGACTTTTAATTTTATGGGAAATGTACTCTTTCCCCCAAAATACACCTCTACCTACTGCAACTAGTTGGGTCCATAACTTTTGATCAGGAAATCATGCTTTTCATGGCTAGCCAGCCAATGCAATCTACCATCTCACATTTAGTAAGACATTTGAATGAAGAAGTGAGAGTTTGAAAAATTTAGTTTAAGATCTTAGACAGAAACAACTAGAAATGACACCCAAAACATTTTCTTCCAAGTGACAGAAAGTTCTGATGAGTTACTGTGTTGTTTCTTCAACTGTTTGTGGTCAGGAGAAAGATGAGAAAGCTGAAGGAGTGAGTTTTGTAAAGATTCAGGGCTCTGTCTTTAGGAAAAACCCCTCTGTTTAAGGCTGAGATACACCTGACCTATGTAGACACTTCTCTTAAAATGTGAATCATGCCTTAAAAAATCCTACCTCATTCCACTGACTATTAAGGGAATTTAGAGATCTGACCCAGTTCTAGATGTTTACAATACATCTGTCTCTGCTTTGGTTTAGCCTGCACTGCAGCCCAGTGTGAGTAGGAGATGGAACTGTGTTATTAAAAGCAGTCAGCAGTAACTGTGGCAGGGTCTGATTTTGAGTAGTGCAATTTCTTTTACAGAAAATCCTAAATTGTAATCCCCCATCTTATTTCTCAAGCATGAGATAAATAAAGTGATCTATGACTATCCACTTCAAGGAAAGCAAAGGTCCTTCTTTAAGGGAGCTCTATTGATTGCAATTTTAACAAAACTTTAAATTTAATCTATATGAAGTATTTGATATAGATAATACCTATGAAAATATTAACATAACATCTTTATTTAAAAAAAACCACATGCTCACTTGCAAATTAACCAGACTGCAGGTTGTGGTGTCAACTCACATAATTTCTGAAAGTAGCATGACTTTTGGGGGATTCTCTCTGCTGCTGGAAGAAAAACCTGGTATGAATGAAGTGGATCTGAAACTTTTAGAAATAAAAGGATTCTCCACTGGTGGCTTTACACTTACTCTTAGGGCATAAAGTGGGATTTTTTTAAGTGAATTGACTCACTGATATTTTTCACAGAATGAAAATGGGTAATCATCACAGCTAGAAAAATGAGCAACAGTTCTTTAGTCCGTTCAACATCTGTTGTACTACAGGGAATATTTTCTTGGTGATATTTGAACATTTGCTAACAAGTGAACAAATTTGAATTCCTAGTGATTATTATCAAAGAAGAAAAATTAAACTAACTCCATGCTTTTTCAATTATATTTAAAGCGAAATTTATTGGCCAAAAAATGTTATATTTGCTTATAACACTTTTGTGAAAACATGAATAAGGGAAATAAATACATTCTGGCTACATTCAAGAATCTATTTACCATGTTAGCAAGTGGCCCTTTAAAAGACAAAATAAGTGATTAGCTTTCTCTCTTTTGCGGTTCCATGGTTGTTCCTATAAAATTGATCATTTTAAAAAACCCTATAATTAAGTTTCAAAATCCTTCATGTTATAAGCAAATATGATCCGTCTCCTATAGTTAATAGATGAATAAGAACATTAAGCAATAATATGTTGACATTCAAGATGTCACTTTTAAAAATATTTAATTTGTAATATGAATTGTTTTGGCAAACTTGTATTAACCAAAGACAGCTAAAAAAATTACAATTATGATGTCTGTAGATCACAGTTGGACAAAGATACCAAAAGAGTGTATTACTCTTTTCTCATTATGGAAACAGTTTTCAAATATTTTTTCCTGTTATGATTTTTCTGATTTTCTTCCTTAACATCCATCATTACTGTCTTTTTAAGGTAGTTTTATGTAGTTAACATTTTATTTCAAATGTAAATTATTTTTTATAATGAACTTTCTGGCGACTAATGCTAATTTTCATAAATATTCCCCATGATTAATTTAAATTATCAGATAGTACTTAGAAGACAACTAGTTACGGAAAACAAAACACAGTTATTTTACTAATTCAACCACTAACTGCTGTGAGTAATTTATGAGTGCATACTTTCAGGATAGACCCACATTGTGTCACTGAGAGAAATTATGCATTGGCATGAATAAAATGGTAACTATTATCATACTGATAGCATCTCTATTTCTAATTAGGCTCTAATTACCCTTAAAGCATTCTTAGTAATTTCTAAGGGTTTTTTTTATTACTACTACTATTCTTTTGTCTTATGATAAAAATCTCTCTCATTTGTCACACAAGGTTGACTATATTTAAGCAAAATTTAATTTTCCATGGATATCTTTATTCCAAAAATGCTGATAATACATAAGAGTGAAACAGTATAAAATTAAGGGCTGCTCTAATACATCCCAGAAAGAAGAGCCTAAGATTCTTCTTGTCTCCTGCATGGCAAAAAAAAAAAAAAAAAAAAAAAAAAGGATTAAAAAGGGAAAAAAACCCCACATAATTAATTATTTCTAAATTATTCTTGGAAGTTAAAGGACAACATTGTATTGTAGCAGTAAGACTTAACCATGTTACATGGTTTTCAAAATGCTCTTAAACTGTATGCATCATCTGAATGTTAATGATGTTACTGTAATATTGACTCTCCTTTTAAGGGAATATTTCATACATGCACTCATACCCATTGCAAACTCAGGAATCCATGTAAAATATAGGCAATATTTGCCAGTCAATCTCATTCAGGTCTTGGTAGACTACACTTTTGATCTCACCTATACTTGCTTATTCCTCCATATCTCCTAAGGGCACTTCCAACACAATCATTTGTTTAAACTTTATAAAATAAGAGTTCAATTAAAGAGAGAAAAGCTTTTTGAGGACACTGATTTTGTGGTAAAGTAAAAAGCATTCATTACTCATTTGGATATAATCAGCCTAACTGAAAAACAGCATAGCTGCCCTGAGGAAGAGTGATCCTAGGACTAAACCTCCAAACTTGGTGTTTCCAAATCTCCTTCTCCTACAATTATCATGTACCAACCGCAGAGTGACCATTATCCCCATGTGCCCCACAGGAAGGAGCCTAATCTTTTCCATACAGAGTTCAAAATCCCACTGTTATCCGGTATGATGGATACAAGGTTGTTGATTGCACTTTGTGTGGCTTTGGTAGTGTGATACTGTAAGATGCAGCAGCTTCTACATCTGTCCGTTTGATCTTTTGCTCTTTGCTTTAACTTTCAGCTGAACTTGTTTCACAGCCACCAGTTGTGTTTTTTAGAACCTACAGGAGTATTAGGTATATGGTGTAGAAAATAAAGGGAATGTACCGTAGCATGATAGGAAAGGTAAGACAGGAGGGACAAGGGATTGAAGATGGAGTGTGTCAAATGGATTACTGGCAGTGAGAGGACTAGGAAATATGAAGGTTTTGGACAATTCAGGGATTACTGTTCTTATCAGCTGGTAGAGCTTGACAATAGAGCCCAGCCCTAACCTTAAACTTACATAAGAACATTCTCATATCACGCCTAAGTACAGAGAAAGGTAAAATGCAAATGTTAAACAGCAGAATCATTAGGTAAAAGCTTCCCACTATTCTTTTATTCCCTAAATATGATTTTTTTCCCCTGCTGTTTAATTGATCTTAGGCCAGTGCAAGGAGTTCTCAGTATGAGTTGAAATATTTATTTTTCTTTAGTCTCTTGTGTTTTGGAATGGGAGTTTTGTATCACCTGGTGTTCACCTTAGCTCTAGAGAAAATCAAGAGGTGAGCCTTCAGTTGTATAACATAATGATTCAATATAGAGCAAGCCATTTTCAATCAATTCATTGGTTTTTCATGTCACCTACTACAACAGGCTTTATAGAATATTTGTTAGAAAAAACAGACAGCGGTAACAGGTCCTCTAAGACCTTGC
>JAWWLV010000088.1:11669270-11722656 GCA_035041135.1 Platyrinchus mystaceus
GTCACCTACTACAACAGGCTTTATAGAATATTTGTTAGAAAAAACAGACAGCGGTAACAGGTCCTCTAAGACCTTGCAAAGGAGAAGACCTTTAGCAAAGGAGAAGCATCCTTTTATGGTACAGCTTAGAACTCATTGTTTCATAATAATTTCAAAGGTTTTTAACACCTTCCTTGACATGCAAGGAGCACACAGGTGAAGGATCTTATAATTTTCTAAAACTAGTTTCTATTCTCAGTAAAATATGTCAAAATGTCTGATTGATGTAACTTTCCAACCAGTCCTGTTGTGTGGTTTAGAGGGGATTTGTGAAAGATGTTTTTTTCTGCTGCTCCTAATGAATGAATCCATCATATCAAAGTGACACCATAAGTGTGTTTGTTTTATGCACACATAATTTTTAATGTTTTGTTGTTGTTGTGTTAAATTGAAAAGTATATTTAAGGCTTATGCTTCTTCTAACTTTGACTCAACAGAGCATTTTGGCAGGTACATAACTTTAAATGGTTGAAGACTGCTGTTTAAAGTCAAATGCAGTTCACATACCTTAAAAGGTATGGATGAGCTGGGATTCTTATGTGATCTAACATAAGAAAGGAGATTAATCTTCAAGACTGCACATGTCATAAGTATTTTTCAAAACAAGCAAAATGAAAACAAGAGAGAAGGAATATTTTACAAACTAAAATTAAAAAAAAAAAAAAAAAAGAAAAAAACACAAACAAGTTACTTGAGTTATACCAGTCTTACTTAATTTTCTACTTTGGCTGCTTTAATCTGCTTCCGGAAAACATTGCACTGCCAGCATGAGGAAATGTGACTACATACAAGGAGCAAAGTCCCACACCTGGAAATCCTTTGTACATTAGGAAGGCCATCCTCTTCAGGAACCCAGGCAGATATTTTATTTATCACTACTCCAAGGAAAAAACATACTCTACACTTTTTGTATTTGCTTTTTTGGGAGGAGGTACTCAAGAGTCTGGAAATGCACAGTAGCGTCTGTTATTCAATACTTAAACTGACAAATGGGAGAAAAAAAAGAGTATAAAACCTTCAAAAAAGCCATGATCCAGTTAAGATAAAAGAGAAAGTAATTAACTGCTTACTAATGATGCAATCATCATTTGCCTAGGATAGAGGTTTCAGTCTGCACAGTCTCCAGCATTCACAGGAACTGAAGCTGCTCAGTACCACAGAGAAGCCCTTAGGCCATTGCAGAGCACATTTGCCAAACATAGACATTATCTCAGCCTTTGCTAACCTAATTAAAGACATTCTGTCACATAAAGCAATGAGAAGCTGGAAAAACCTGAAACACTGAACCCTGTTTTGAAAGAGTCACACTCTTTGCCAATGCTTGCTTAGCACACATGGTAGTTGCTTTATTCAAGGTTTTCCCATTTGGAGCATTTCAATATCTTCCTGCTATAACTCACTTTCTTGTGGCAGCAGCGTGGGAAGGAACAACCCACGTTCTGAGAACTAAGGTGGACCATACCAATGCAGTCAACTCACTTCTCAATGAAACTCATTGTTGTGAGATTAGGAGTTGGATACTTATTTAAGAAAACTTCAAAAGTTTTTTGCCTGTATGTTGAAGTTACTCTGAATACTTGTTTATTTTTGCACCATTTTCACATCTAGCCCTTCAGGCTATCCTTAGGACTGTTTTCAGTGGAAAAGACCTGGCCGTATTAATTCCAAGACCACAGTCCACCTTTTGACCAGTGGTTAGAATCCTCCTCCATTCATTTGTAAGTGGAATAGCAGTGTTCTTGTTAGACTGAACACGTACAAAGCAGAGGACACTGGTTTTGTGCTAAGAACAAATTTGATAAACCATACATAATTTTTTTCATCCCTATATTGTGAGTTATTTTGAATTCCTTTCTAAGGCACAACCTTGTCTTCATTAGCGGATATGAAACTGAGGGTTCCAGTTCAGACTCGTCACTTCTGCTGCTGCAGTCTTCTCTTTATGTCTGAATGTGGATTGCCACAGTTGATGCTCAAGGTATATTTAGTCTTTTAAGTGCTTAAATCAGGTGTCTGATCTAGAAGCATAATCACCTTCTATTTATTTCATTGTCAGTGGTAAGAAACATGCACCTGCCCACACAGTGGTGACAAAGGCCCTACCACAGCCATTTCAGTTTCACATCCCACATTCTGTGGGACAATGGGATTCATCTCCCATAGTTTAAGACACTGAGCTCTAGGTATTTGCTACTCAGATGTCTGAACTTAATTCAGTCAGTGTAAGCTCCTTTCATAGTCCAAAAAACAAGCATGGGTGTTGTCTGCTCCAGTTAGATGCCTATCTTAAAATGGATTGCATTATGGAAACATCATTTTATCCTTTGAAACTCAATGGTATCTTGGGTAATTTTTTTAGATTCTGGTGTTTGAATTTTAGATGCCCAGTTCTGGGCAGATGACTCATCCCCTGTGTTGAAAAGCCTCCATTAGCAGTTAGTCATACTCTGAATCCAGTGAGTGACTTTCTCCTTGAGTCATGCCTATGTAATCTATTACATGCTTTTTCTCAGAATAGGAGGTCTTTCTCAAAGGATGTTTTCTGACTTCATGAATTTTTACATTTCCCTTTTAATATCCATAGTCAAGCAGGCCCTCTAAATGGCTCCCACTGAAGTGTGCTTTACTGCTTTTCTTTGGATGTTCTGTATTCAAGGTTAGGGTGTATGTAGACTTGGATATCTGACTTTGATGTTGATGGAAAAGAATGTAATATCCCTTTCACTCCTGACTCCCATACTCCAATCTTTCCCCTATTTGCAGGTTCAGGAAAAGAGATTGCTAGTCATGTCACTTTGAAGTATACAGAGAAAGACAGAGTGAGCTGTGCATGGGAAATTAACTATTTTCCCTGAAATGGGGTAAGCAGAAGACCTGTGGTCCTTGAGTGGATGACTGGAATATTTCAGATTTACTGAAGTAGCTTCATAGTGCTGAAGGTGAGGGGATATTAGAATTAAGCAGTGGAGCTTAGTCCATACATGGAGAGAGGCTTAAAGACTCTGAGTAGTATCTGTGAACAGTATCACTGCAGAATAAAGTATGATGACTTATGTCCCTTTCTTCTCATTCTGCCAGAATCTCTCCCTTTGTGAGAGACTTTCATTTCTTATTGAATTGCAAAGACAGCAGGACCTGATTTTCAGAAATGTTATATGTTTTTGTTATTTCTTTCCATTTGATGCTGTGTTCAATACTTCCAGGAGCCATGCTTTTGAGCCCAAGCTAAATGAATGTATTGTTTAACTGGTTCCCCCCAGCTAATATCCCAAATAAAAAGGCAAGGAAGAGCTCTATCAATTAAAAATTTATTTTTCTTTCTTTACTGGCAGATGGAAGGGATTTCAAAATATGTGGAAATTCTCACACAGGCAAAAACATGAATGAAGAAGAGTGGGGGAGACAAAGATGACAGATGGCAGTAGTTTTTGATATCTACCCTTCTTTTCAACATCTAACTAACTTACTATGAAACATGTTAGGGAATTCTGAAGACTCATAATCAGAGGGCAATGTGGATCAATGAGAAAGATACACAACTAATTGGAAGGGATGGTTTAGAGAAACATAAAACTTGTTTAATTTACTTCATGAATTTCAAGACTAAAAAAATTAAATGAGTAGCAGAACACATATTTCAACTACATACCTGAAATGAAGGTGTTTATAAAGTGCAAGATGACTCCATCTCTTTTTTTCCTCTAAAGACACCAAATTTCTTCATCAGTCATATATTTGTGATAAATGGGAGTTATGTGATAATTAAGATATTGTTTTTTGTGTTATTTATACACTAACAAACCAAATGGAGAAGCTTGTATGACTAGTAATAGATATAAATATGATAAAATAGGGAGAGTAAATGACTTTGCCAAACAGAGATGACAGAGACTTAAGACACTACAAAGAAAGAAAAAAAATACAACTACAATAAAACAAAAATTTCCATGACACTTTAATTATGCAGGTAACTGCAAAAAAATAAATGAATGACATAGGTGAAGTAAACCAGTTAGGTCAATATTAATTCCAGGATGGAAAAGAGGTTGGAATTTTGCTGTGGCTCCTTAACTCTCCTTGTTACCCTTGTATGTGTAAAGACATATTTGTAGTGTGATGGCTCTATCACAAGCAACTGCAAGTACTTAAAATAATTACCTGTTAACATAATTGCCTTCACAATATAGACTAAAGAACAAATTATACTGTTAAAAGTAGATCCAGCATATTTTTTGCCATGATTGTTTACAGATTTCTCCAACAGTCTTTTAGAAAACGCAAGGCATAGTGCTCTTTTATGTATAGCTGTAGTAAGCAGCAGGGCCATACAGGAGAAAGTCACTTGGAGAAATAAAATATCTTGTGCTGAAAAAGCATGGATTATCTGTGTTTAAATGTTTGGGTTTCTAAACACAAAATAAGTCTGTAAAAAAGTTTTCAATAGTAAGGGGAAAGACTGAAAAAATGATAACTGACTTAGAGTATGAAAATTAAAACCTAAAAGGCTGCTGGAAGAATACTGGGAAATCAGAGTAGGTAGTTATGTGCTAAAGGTAGTGGAAAATTAGGATAAAGTAATAATGACTAATAACTCTATTAGACCATGCAAAACAGTTAGCACAAACGATACTGTGGATCTTTACCCACAGTATTCAAAAGAAGGCCACAGTGGAATTGGCAATGCAGTAAGAGTAAGACAAAGGCTAATGTTAACTTTAAAAGGGCACAGAATCATATGAATAATTTTAATCTTAGACAGGGATGTGGATCATAGGTCAGAAGGTTAGATATCTGACGGAAATATGCAAATCAAGATAGAAATTACTGCTATCTGGACAATGCCAAAATGCAAAAGCTATGCTAGTAAAGATGTAATTCTAGGAGTGATCCTTGTCCCTCAGACTACATGCCGAACAGTTGCTCCTGTTTACGTAGTTCAGAGCTACTTAATCCAGAGCAGACTGTCTGTATCCACATTTTGCAATTTTTCACCTAAACTGCTTCTGGAGCACATCTGGCAGCACTAAAACAAATTTTATTTTTTTATTTTATCAAAGAGCATAAATAGTGTAAATGCTGTTCCATGATAGAACTTTTACAATATGCTGTTCAGAGGCTGTGATAGATGCATTGGGCATTGGTGTGAGATTATATAGAACATGTAGGAAAAGGATATGTGAAGATTGAAGGAGGTTTAGAATAATGGTAAATGACTGTGAGACAAAAAAATTTTGAGGGACCTAAGCCTTGCATGGTAGACATTTCCTATAATAGCTCTTCATCCTATGATCTATATACAGAACTTCATCTGCCTGTCATCTTGAGAAAAAAAATATTATTTTGATCCATACAGAAACTCCAGGAGTGATCTAACACATATATATATATAGATAATCAGAGAGTGAATCAATTGGCAATATAAATAGGTTTAGATGATTGTATGCCTGCAGATTAAGGGGACTGGTAATGTTCGTGCCTGAATGCAAGAAGAAATTGGAAATATACAGGAAATCACAAGTTTGATTGAAAATATTCTAAATTACTTTATCAAATTTTTAGAACGGAACCATATCTGTTCCTTCAGAATAGCAATTAGATCTGCTTAACTACGCAAGAAAACCAGCCAGAAAGTGACAGATGTTGCAAGTAATTTTAAATAGGAAAAAAATGTTATTAGAAATGGTCGGCTTATCCACTGGTGATGATCTACAATTTAGAGGCATCAGTAAACCATTAGTGGAACGTGATCATTCACAAACAGTTGTGTCCATAGTATCTATCAGGCAAGGAACCACCAAAGAAATAGAGGAAAATGTAACAAAGCCACTGCTAAGATCTTTTATGCAGCACTGTGCCAGCTCTATTTGAATATGTTCAAGAGAAGAGAATTCATACTGGAAAATGTTGCAGCAGGGGACTACTGAATGAACAAAGTAGAAGAACTGTCTCACAAAAGGAAATTAAAAGAGCATGGCTTCTCTCAGCTTAAGAAAAAGAAAGGTTTAAACAATTTGATCTTCATAAATACCCTGAAGTTATAAACACAAAGTTGAAAGAACACATATTTAAAGCAAGTGTTAGGACAAGAATGAATTAATCAGACCCTGGCATGGAAACAAAAGTTTCCTAATTTTCTGAAGCATAAGGCCTGTCTTAGTCACCTTATAACAAGAAACCCAACTGGATTCAACATCCAAGGAAATGAAATATATGATACATTTTCCTGACACAGCAATATCTGGTTTTAGAATTGATAACACCAACATCTTTTTCCATATCTTTTAATCATATTTCCTATTATTTTAATTTAGGGATAAAGAATATGGATTTTTGTAATACATTTGGTGACTGTAAAGCTATTGTGTAGACAGATGCAATGTAAAGAATTGGAGTATGGATTAATGTTACAAGGCAGCTGATGTGATTAATGAGCCACTTTTGCATTATCATTGACATCATATGTAGGTAGATTCATAGAGATATATATCACAGAGACATACAGAACACATATACATATGGAGTCTGTAATATTGTCAGGTATTTTCTCAATAAATTTGATTGTCTAAAATATCACTCTTTATATTTGGAGTAAACGTGATAGGGGAATATTTGAGGTTAAGGAAGAGGAGGATCAAAGAAACTGTGATGGCAAAATTGATAATTTTGAAACAGAATATAACTTTTTGCTGATTTGCTGTTCAGGCACATTTTTGTAAGTAATTTGGAAGATTTCAGAAGAAAGACATAGGAATCTAACTATATCCTTCAAAAACTAAGTCATATCCTTGACATTTCATTTTATCTTCCATTTTCTAGTTCCTCTTACATATTACACGCAATACATTTTTCCTTCTATTTTTATATGTGTAAATAGAAGAGCCATTAAGTTTTACTACTTCTCCTTGTTATTTTACTGAAAAGGAATTGGCTTAAAATTATATCAGTCTTTTCTCAAAAAATTTCTTCATGCATTTTCTAGCATATGTAGGATTAAACCTTGCTGCACTGCCTTCATGTACCTGGAAGAAATATCTCCATATCAGTAGTCTAGTCCAGCTACTACCAAAGTGAATGTAAGTTTTGTGATTTATCTCAAAGACAGTAGAAATATAGGTGAAAAGTAAGGAGAGCTTGTCTGTCACTGCTGTTGTTTGTTAACAGTATTCCCAGCTTCTTAATATCTCACAATCTCTTTGAAGATGTATTGAACCATCACTCATACAAAGAACTCTTTCTCTTTTACAAAGGAAAGCAGAAGTAGGAAATGTGGAAAATCTTTAAAGTTAGATTTAAGGAGTGTGATTAAGTTTTAGACCAGAAAAGTGAAAGAAATTCCAGGCAAATAGGGTTAATAACATGTCTGTAATAAATTTTTGCCAGCAAAAATATCATCTGGATAAAACTTTGGGGGGTGGAAAACCACTGAAAGAAAACTTAAATAACACTGAGTAATTTTTAAGAGTTTTGGTCTCCTGAGATGGAATTTCCAGATGGCCTGAGTAAACTGGGATCTCAAACACTCAGAAGGTCATCAGCACCCTGAAGAAGTGCTTTTGAAATTATTGTCTTTGGATTTTATACAGTAAGAAGATAACTTGGAAAAACTACAAAATAAAATATATTATTTTCAGAAAGGTACGCAATCTTCAAAAGGAAACATGAAACTTTCACTTGTCTCATTCATTAGTCTTAATCACATTTTGGTGCACACTGAGCTATGTTAGCTTGAAATATTATTGCATAGTGTCATCCCTCCAGTATGTGAACATCCCTAAAAGCCTTCTTCATGTTTTAGAAACTGTGTTTCTTCCCTACAATTACTTTTTTAACTCTAGGAAGCTGCTTAGAGTGAGAGAAGCTGTCGTGCATGACCTCTGGAAACACCACAGGGGAGCGAGGCAGATTCCTCAAATGCTTTAGATGGGATCAAGTGGTGATACATAGATGAGGCTGTAAATTTTCTGTTTCAGCGTGTCTGTCAGAAATGGCTGAGTCAACAAAGTAAAACATTTAATGAAAATATGCTGTTTTCAAAAAAATCTTCTGACAAAGTGTGGGCAGGGTTCTGACATAGCTCTGCTCTGTTCTCTGCCAGCTCACCCCACTCAGGCGGGCGTTGGGCTCTGGGGTTTCTCAACCCAGTCCTGACAATATTCTCAGCATAGATGACCCAGGCTCTTAACAGCCAAAGTCTTCCAGGTAAATTGGTGTCCTCATTCCAACAATGTAGGTGAAAGGAGAAAAAAATCCCCACGGCATGCACTGAGATAAATTTTGGCACGTTTAGTGTCTCTGGGCACGGAGCTGTCTGTGCAACAGGACTGTTCTAGAGTAATGGACTTTTAAAACCTGAGGGAGCTGCTCAACAGATCTCTTCATCTAGGAAAAAAATTGTGTTCAGTTCAGCTTCACAAGAAGGCAATTTTAATCAGGACTTCTTAAATTGAAGATTTATAGCATTTTGCAGCATTGTGTTTTCAAGTATGAATTCCAAATCAGAACAAACTAAAATTTAAATTTTGAAAATTTTTATAAATTGGAACTTTTGGCAGGTTTTTTTCTTAACTTTATCTTTTAACATTTCTTTATTTTGACCAGATTTACAGTTTAAAGGATAACCATGACACAAATATCCTTTCCATAAAAAATTGTATTAAAAATATGTATTGTCAGTAATGTACAGGAGGTGACTGATTTACATGCAGCACATTGTCACCTGATCTACATGCAATATTTATTTTAATCTGTCTAAATTTTTTCAGTTGTTATGTGAAATACTGCATTTGAAAATGGCTACTGCTCCAGCTCATGCAAATTTTAGCTTGTGTAGTTCTTTCTCATTATTATTTTAGTGGTCATCAATATTTCATGCCAAAAACTAAGTGTTTGCAGTGGGGATGAGGGTGGATGCCATGCTCTCCTCTACATAACAAGCAGCATTTATAAGTTGTCCATTATCAATAATTTCTTGTTTCAAGTTTTACATCTAATACCGAGAATGTACTTAACAGATGATGGCCACTTTTAGTTCCCTGGATGATTGTATATTCTCAAATAGAACAAAAGGATACTTCATATTCACAAACTGAAAATCAGCACTGGAATCAGTGCTGATGAGTTTATTGTATGATTTTTTTTTTTTTTCCTTAACAGAATTCAGCAGTATAGGCACTTTTTATTTGTTTCCTTTGGTACACATGACTGAGCTGAAACTGTGAGATATTGTAATTAATAAAAAAAATATAATTTGGAGAGCTTATAATACAATCATAACAAGATTAAGTAAAATAAATCAAATCCAATTTGTGCTTGGTGGTTTAGGGAATAACATTTCTGTCACGTTGTTGAACAGTAATTATTAAAACATGGGAATAATCCACCTCCTAATTAAACAACAATAAACAATTGTCAATGGCACATAATTGTTAAAAGTCAACAAAGGAAGCATTAGTGTAAACAAAGATTAGACATAGTTCTTAAAAATGAGAATGGGAATGTTATTTAATGCAATACTGTATTTATTTGCAATACTGTAGTCGCAAATACCCCCATCAATATCATTTAGATAGTAGAGAAGCTAGTAGTCAGTTGATAATACAAGCAATATGTTGCATGTTTTGTCTCCCCTCTTCACTTACCCTTGGAAATGTTTTTACACTCCTTGTTATGTAGCTTGTTTGTCTGTAATTTTTCATACCGTCTAGTCTTAGGACCAGTCATATTGTCAAAATATGTTTGAGGCTAAATAATTCTGTTCTATCAGCAGCTATTTCAGAAGTCCACACTGGCTAGTTAGGACATTGAATCACTCAATTCAGTTCCCAGATAAGCTACTAAGCTGTAAGCAAGTGTAAGTATAAGGACACATACATGTCCCATAAAATCACATCCGTACACAGGTATAAATATATATATGCAGATATGTATGTGTTAGGCACTTTAGATAAGAAAAAGTGTCCAGGTGCCTGAAATGTACACCTTGAATAATCAGGAATCTAAAGAGTCTTCTTTCAATGCAATGCAGAGATAACCAAATTCCACAGATGCCTCTGAGCACAGGCACAGAGATGAGCTGTCTGAGGGAAAGGTGTGGGATGAAACTTCAGAACTCTTTGGAACTCATGTAATTGCTTGTGCTTGTATCATTACTTTGTGAGTTTACCTACCATGTGCTTTGCTGGAAAACGACAGTCAAACAGTTCTCACAGGAGAGCTGAGGGAAGCCTGAATTTAACGTGGAAATTTGTCCCTGTGTCTGTAGCCATCTAAGCCTGAACCTCTCCTACAGTCTTCATTTGTATGAATGAGTTAGGATATAATCCTGCAAATTTTGAGGTCACTTAGTGGATTGCAAGCTGCACCATATTCATACATAGCACATTTTCTCAGTTCTCACCTGTAAAAGATGGAGTTTTATTTTTTTAAATCTACAACTTGCACTGCAATGAGTTCTCACACACTGAAAAGGGTGCTCATGTAAATAATTGTACAATTGAGACTTGAATTGTTTTGTACTTTACAGCTTTATACCATTGATGTCAATGACATGGCAAACTAGGCATAAATATGCCATAAAAAGCAATTCCTTGCTTTTGAAAAGTTTTCCTGGTGGCACACATCTCACTCATTTCCATAGTTTGATTTCCTTCTTATCTCTGGATTGTGAACAGGAGGGAACAATTGTTGAGGACTTAGGAGTAAAAACAGGTCATGAAATCATACACCATGTGTGAATGTAATAGTATCCTGGATAATCTTTGATACTTTATTCATATACAACAGACCACTTTTATTTTACTGCAACTCTACTGACTTAGCCAGGTTTTAGTACTAGTGAGTCTGACCCTGCAGCCATTTTTTTTAAATAACACCCATAGAGAGAAATCAAGCCAAACCTGACACAAAGACTCCGGTATCAGTTCCGCAGAATATATATATACACTGATATTACCTTTAGCTACAGTTCTAGTGTGCAATATTTATAAATATGTACATTAAAACACCCAGGAAGTAAAAGACCAAGAAGTTAGAAAACACTGCAAATGTGACTTTAGGATGTTTTAGTGACTTCTCATTTATAAATGAGTCATGGATTTTCTCTGGCTCTTTCATTATTGAAATTTTATTAGTAGTCTTCCAGATTTCCCCAGAAGACAAAGAATAATTTACATCACAGTAGTCCACTTTACATCCCATACAATCTGTCCAAAGGAGAGGTGATGCAGTATAATGTCAGTGGAAGTTTTTTTATGTCTTGATTATTAAAGCTCTGTGTTTTTGTCAGCATATCAATACTTTCAAGGAAACCCCTGGGGACTCCATAACAGCATCATTATCATGTCAGTTGAGGTCAGCCAGTCCTGTTTATAAAGCATCATACATATCATATGTATTCTTCTGCAGAATTCCAAGAGGGAATATAAACATTCATTTTCCATATGCTATCCCCTGTTACTGTTTTTTAAATCAGTTTTTGATGTTTATTTTCTGTAGGGGACAGTTATGGAAAGATACATGTATACGAGAGTCCTTGGTCAAGAAAGTTCTATAGGGAAACCAAAATTGTGATATTAATGATGCAATAATTCCAGTAGTGATATTCTAATTAAAGAAATTGAATTGTATTTAAAATAGAAAAGCTTGAATAATTAGCAATTTGAAAGCTTCCATCTAGATTGACTACTGATATGTATTAGATTAAAATTAGGGGCATTGCTGACCTATTGGAAAGGAGAGATTTCTAAACTGCTGCAGAAAAATTGTTTTTCAATGGTGAAGGGAGCTAATGGTCAAGGCTTCAAAGGATGTAGCTTATGTGTTTGCTGATGAGGGTGCTCTTCCGCATCTGATAAGAAAACACAATCTCAGTTTGTATCCTGTATAATCCTTAATTTATAAAGTCTTCATTAGGATCTCCTCTGAGCAATAACTTTATACTTTAGTTCAGCTGAGCTATTTTAAATTTTTCTTCAGCATGTGTGAGTGTGGCAGAACCTGGCCTAATGCCATTTCCAAATTCTGCACTTTCCCTTAAAAAAAAAAAAAAGGTAGTTTTCACCCCTCTCTTTCACATATGATAACTTGGAGTTCTTCCAAGAGTAGTTATATGTCTCTTTAGAGACATTTGGTGCATTTTTTTTTTTATTGAAGAATATAAAGATTTTTTAATCTTTTTTATTTAGTCATTAGTTTCAATTAAGGAGATGTGAATCTGTTATTCAGAGATTAATTCAAGTGTATCATTGAAAGGGCAGCAGATGTGATAATATGCAATAAGGTTAGGGAATTCATGGATATAACTCACTAGTATAGTGATTAGTGTAATCCACTAATGAATTTGTCTCAATAATTTTTAAGAAGATAAAATTTCAGGGATGGTTATTTTTATTTTTCTTTCCAGTGAGTCGAAGCTTCTTTTATAAGTAAATGGGACCATCCTGGTGTTCTGAAAGCTGAGAAAAATCCCTCACAGAGCCCTAGAGAACAAGGGTCCCTGATCTAATTAGTGCTGCTTTGAGAGGGGGGACAGGATAACGTAACATACAGAGGGCCCTTCCAACCTGAATTATTCTATGATTCTATGTTTTCTGTGTAGTAAGATAATATAATTTTCTTAAGAAAAGCAGTGCATGAAATTTTCTGCTTGATCCAAATCCCATTGAGATTGGTACATAAATACCTTGTAATTGAACTTATGTGTTCAATCTTGGTACCTTCTTCCCCTCTCTTACAAACTAAAAAAGAAATGAAATTTATTGAATTTTTTGGGTCAATACACACAGAAGGACTTGTCCAGGCCTAAGTTATGTTAACCTGGTAATCAGAAAATGTTTGGGAGCACAGTGTAAACATGTGAAACCAGCAGTGTATCACTTACTCTGATGCAACTCGGTCATATTCTCTGCATTAAGGAATGCAGACTCCCCTGGTGGGTGGTTTAGAGCCTTGAGTTCTTTGCACTGTCACATTCTGAGAAATCTACTTGCCTTTTGGGAAGCTCGTCCCTGGATATGTCACCCACTGGGCCACATTTTCCACACGTGATTAGAAAACAATTTTTTATTTCTTTATTCATTTTTTTGTTTTATTTTAAATTTTGCAAGCTGAAACCAGACCTGAATAAAGACTTCCAAAGCTGATCACATGCGACATTGAAGAGCTCATATGCGGTCATATCTACGTTTGGGTTTGGACACAAAATGGGGCACATAAAATGCTCAGGTGACATTCAGTTATGTAAACTGCAAAAGAAACATTCCTCATGACAATGCAGACGATAGACACACGTAAAAATATATCTGTCTGTATTAGATTCAAATCCAAATTCTGGAGGAGTGAATAAACATTTTTATAGCTTTCCAATTTTATGTTATAGCTTTCCAATATATCTCCCCTCTTGTGAATTCAATTCAATAGTCCAGAAATAGTTATCTTATGTTTCCTGAGCTAATGTACAATTTATAAGACATAGGGCTAGTAGATGTGACAAAGTATCTCCAGAATATACAAATTATTTTGAAGTGACAACTGGAAACCAGAGAGGATATCTGGGATATATAAAATGTCATGAAATGTCTTGGGTGGCAAACAGAGTCAGTTCCCTTTGAACAACCTCTTCTGTCTCTCTCTGGTCCAGTCTAGACATTACACATCCTAATGGACTCACATCTAATCTTATTATCTAACAGTTATCCCATGCTTCAAAATTCTTGTTAAAAGGGCATTATGAAAGGATTAAGTTAGGGACTATAACCTTTAAGAAAGGGTTAGTTTTTATATGGATAGACATGGCTCTGGATAACCTGAAGGGAAGCAATGGAGTTGCAAACAGCTTTAGAATTTGGGACTGATGAAGTTGAAAACTCATATATTTTTTCTCAATTGATTCTTACACTTACCTCTTCTCATATCATATTTTTATGGGGAAAAAAAAAACCAAAAACACAAAATCAATTCAAGTTTATTTTTATAGATAAAATTGCAATTTTTCTTTTTTTCTTGTTCACCTTTCTATGACTTAGTTTCTGAAGTCAATAAGAATGTTCCATTTCTTTGGCTACTGCAAGTATTAGTATAGTTGACAATACAGTTAGCTGTGAAGATTTTAGGGCTCTATAATATTAATACAGTGTATATTAAAGAACTTAAGAAACCAATAACAAATTGAAAAAAAAACAGTCATCCATGGGATTTAATCATCTACTGGGATGCTCCTAGCGTGGATACAAATAATAGTTTATTTACATGGCATTCAATATTTTCATCAATGAACTGGAAATAAACATAAAGTCACCACTGAAAAAATATGTCAACCACATAAATGTCAACCATGGAAGGACAAAATGGTTGTCATATGCAATCCAAATTGCTTGCTTAGTGTAACCCTTTGAAATAAAATGTGATTTAATGCTTAATTACTTAGTCAAATCAAGCCTGTTGGTCCAAAAGGAAGGATAACTTGCGAAATGTGGTAGCTTGTGTCATGGAGCCAGTCAGTTTACTTTTCTGAATTCTAAAACTGCAATTTAGCAACTTATTAAAGATACACATTACAATTTTGTTGAAAAGAAAAATACAGATACATGACATAATATTTAATATCGAAAGTGAAAAACCCCTTTCCTATGAATATAAAAAGCCAACATAAGTTAGTACAGTGCACCACAATTTGGCAAGGATACTAGAGGAAATATTGCTATTTACAAAAAGCTATTATGAGACATTAAATAATGGTACATGACCAAGACCTTTATCATCTTATAAGAAAGCACATTGCACTATAAAAACATGACATTGTCTCTCTGGCTATTAGAAGTCATCCTATTGATTCATCAGTATTTCTCCCTATAACACTTGATTCATTTCTTGGAGATCTTCAGTCAAAACACTGACCTCACGAACCCAATTAACCCATAAAATCTAAGAGAATTAAAGCACAAAGTAGGAAAGTTGCAGAGACTGCTATTAAAATGAATTAAATGTGTTTGGGAACAGAGACATTTAGATAGTAGAAACTATGCTGTCAGCTGCTTCCAAATGTATCAGAAAGATCACAGAGATCACTCTGTAGAGATAAATTGTGTTGCAAAAAAAAAAAATACAGTGAGAACAACCATGTGGAAATGAGGCTTTCCACGCCAAGAAATGTGTTTATGGAAATGAGAAGAAAGTAGATCACAAAATATTTCACTATGTGTAAACCTTTTCATTAAGCTCCTCCTTCATGAAGTAACAAAATTCAGGTTTTCACAATTAGAAATCCCCACTGCCTTTCTCTTTAAAGTGATGCTGTGACTTCACGTGGTTTTTCTCTTCCCTTAAAAAGCACTACACTCATATGTAACTACTTCATTTATATTTCACCCCTAAAGGAAGCCAGGCACCCACTTTCTCTGTTTTTTAGCGTTTATGGAGCTAAAATTTGAAATCCAGCTTTGTATTGGTGGAAGACCCATGAAAGAGCATGTTGCCTTACCTTATGAGTGTGTGTTAGAAGATTACATAACAAAACTAGGGCTATGCATTGCCATAGGACAGGTGTGGAACACACTGGTAAACCACAGACGTTTGCTGCCAGATGAGCAGAGCACTTCCAGTCAGGTTCTGATGGGATCTGTCCCAAAGCCTATTCAGAGTAATATGCTTTTTAATGACTTGGATGGAGCAGTCACTACACTTGTAATTCAAAACACTACTCAAAAATTGATAGTTTGGGAATTAAATAAAAGTAAATGCTACTTTTACATATGGCTTTAATGTCAGAGAATTAAGCAATTCAATTTCTTTTCTGCAACAGCTCACTATAGTTCATTGTGATCTACAGAATAAGTAGTGTAAATTCAGCAATCTGGTACAGGACTTGAGTCTTCCCTCCATTTTCTAAGTAAAGACTCAAGATGAATTTAGAATGGAACGACAGAACTGTTTCTAAAATTTCAAGGACTTTAAGATTAGTACCTGCATTGCCAAACAATCAATTTGGAAACCATTTTTTTCCAATTGAGACTGGGGAAAATGTGAGAAGCATCAGTACTGCAGAAAAGATTGAGTGGCATAGTCCATTTCCTATGATTATTAGTCAACATAGTGATGTTATTCAAAAAAATGCAATTTTCGTTTGGGATGTGTTAGTAAAGGCCTTATTTATCAGAAAAGGGAGTAATTATTCCATCCTTTTTTGTAACCTACACTGTTTTCTTATGTCTGAAGACCTCTGCCTGACAAACATTATGTTCCTTCTCAAACTTCCTTGATTTTCTTCAGTGTTTCATGGTCAATATGGGACTGCAGAGCAGATGACAGTGCTAGTGATGTAGAACATTTTGGTCCTGCTGATAGTCATGTAGTGTTTTCAATTCTGGTTCAGACATGGTAGAACTAAATGAAACTGAGGAAAAAAAAAGACTGATATAAAACAAGTGTTGCTCATCCTTACATATTTTATGTGAAGACTCATGGCAAGGGTTGCTTTCCATATTTCAGTTGCTTCCCTTTAATCCTCTCTAATCCTCCTCCATCTCCCCCTAGGTTACTTTCTCTTTGCTTATAAAGCCCTATAGCTGGTTTGAAGGAGGCATTTTTGGTTCCCTTCTCTATCGTAGCATAACTATTGTAATCAAGATTTTAGAGTCGTGAAAGCTGAACAGGGGAGTTCTAAACCTTAAGCACCAGATGCAAAAGGCCAATAGTGCAACAACCTATAAAACCTTTCAAAATGGGCAGAAAAAGTTAATGAGTTACTCCACAACACTGTTCATGATGTTTTGCTCCAGTATCTTAACTATCAAAATCTCATGTTATTCATTTTCCTATGTCTGACCACTTTTAGCAGGGTGCACTTGATTTTGAAAGATTTCAGCCTTTAGCACTCTGTGTTCTTGTATTTAAAAAAAAAAAAATTGTCTTTTCTTCCTCCGAGTTTTTTTTTTTTTTTTTTAATTTTCTTTGGCACTTTATAATTTATTACATTCCTTGCTTGCATGTACATGCACCTTGGCATTATGCTGCTTTAATGGGAAGACTGGGAACTCATGACAGAACAGGTTTACAAGGATTGGCAAGCATGCATTTGCACAGAATATCTCAACAGATATCTGGCATTTACTATATATGGAAAAATTGCTAAAAACAACTTTGAGGAAAGAATCTAAAGAACTACTTTCATTAGCTTCCAAAACAGATGTTCACATGTACATATATAGAAAGTGGGACAGCAGACAAACACATTGATTTGCCTGTAATGCTCTTTTGAACCTGGCATGTAGTAAAAGTAAAAATGTCACCTAACAAGAGATCCATCTGCCCTGGCTTCGGCATCCAACACGGTAACTAAGTTACAAAGTGACTAAGACAGTTACTACACTCTCTTTTAATAGTCAATGGAGAGAAATACCATCTCCAGACAGCAATTCATCTCTTTCTGAGATAGGTGTCTAGAACAGATCAGATAAACTGCCCTCTAGGGAAGCCTATGTCTCTTTACTGACTGCTAGGGGAATGAGAATAGCTTGAACCTGGATATCCAACTTCTAGACTTCTGAAACGAGATGAATTTCATTCTGATATGGCCAAAGAACTGACACAAAATCGTTGGCCTGATAAAAAGAAGAAAAATCTATCCAGTTAAATCCTACAAAATTTATACCCAAGAATATGAGCAAATGAAAATTCAAGATTATGAAAATTATTTTAATTTGTTATCTGAATTAATTTTTGATGATGCTACCTTCCGTTTTTCTCCTGCTAATTTGTAATATGTCTTTTACAGGACAACAAATATTTACAACATAGGTAGGGTTTCCATATGAGAATATAGAAGTCTGAAAAAGAAGTAGAAATATTACAACAGACTCTAATGTTTGTAATAATTGTTATTAGGTATAATTAAGATACCTAATTAAAGGGTAATGCTTTTATATACATACATATATTTCAAAGGCATCCAAGACATGTAGGAATCAAGTAATGAATTTTTATTGGGATTAGGTGCATAAGAACTTCAGGCTGCCTTGGAAATCTTTCCTTAGTAGTGTACACAATCATATGATCACACATCTTCAAATCTACCTCATGCAGAACAGTCTTATTGTGTCTAAATGTTGAATGAGAGGCTGCCATTCACATGAGAAGTGTCACAGGACCAAGACTAAATGGTATTGCTTTCAGGAAATGTTCTCTTCCAAGACCTTATTTTCCTCCAGGAATTTGTAAAATTGTCTTTTCTGGTAAGGTGCAAACAAGAGGCTGTTGACAAAGGCTTAGCTACTCTTTTGTCTTTGAAACAGCAAAGAGGATGAGCCACACAGTGATGTTCCTTATGGTAAAAAAAAAAAAACAAAAACTTGTATAAGGGTTGGAGAACCAGGGATCCACTGAACTGGGACAGAAGGCCATGACAGTGACCTCTCAGAAGCTTTGGTTAACTGCATGATGTTTTTGCCACTAATTTAGAAAACAGATTCTAGGCATAGACATCCAAAACAGAAGAATGTTTACAGAGCTCTGAAAAAAGGTCATCAGTGAGAAGGCAATATTACAACAGCTTTGAACAGCTGATTCTTTAGGAGTGTTTCTACCTCCAAAGTGGTAATGCAGACTATAGAGCTCAGCTCTGCACCTGGTGAATAACTGCTGCATTCTAATTCATAAGGAGAAGCATGACAATATTGCACAAAAGAATTAGACAGTTTATTAGTGCAGTGTTATTTTTTTAACAATAATAAGTATCTGTCCAGTTTTATATATAGAATGGTGTATCATTTTGATTAACATTTTCATAAAAAAAACCCCAAATTTTATCTTCCAAGAAAAATGGGCTGTTGAATTTTTATTTTAGAATTCTGGAATTTCTATAGAGTGCTTAAAGGAATAGGAACCTCAAAATAAAATTTCAAATTTAAAATAAGAATGTATTTTCAAGAAGAAAATAATCAGAAAACTTAACTGTTTCAAAAGTATGACTGGAAACTGCTTTGGACAGTGGAGAGAAAAGGGGCAGTGAAGATGTGTACTGAAAGGTGAATTGCTGGACAAAGGTGGTTCCTCTGTGCTTTACCTCCAACATCAATCCAGTTATGTTGATGGAAAATGCTGTCTTCTTTATTTGTAAGCCTGTTCAGCTTTCAGTCTCTCCACTATGTTGCCAGCAAGAGCTTTCTCAACACCTGCTGCATAAAGGGGGAGCAATCTGTATCTGCCACAGAAGATTGAATCACCTCAGCAGCCAGTCATGAAGTGATATTTCTCAGTCAGATTTCTTTTGGCAAATTTACTTGTTTATACCATGGATTAGCACTTCTCAGTTATCTCCTTCATGTTTACAATTTCCAATTAGTTCAGTCATTCCCCTAGGGATTAATCAAATAGTTTCTCTGCAGAATAGCGAACACCAGCCTTCTAGAACAGTTCCTTCTTCCTCAGGTTGCATTTGAGCCCTCTAACACTGTGAAAAGCCTATTAAGTTTAGTGGAAAGACTCATCATAATTTTCAAGGTGTTAGAAATTCAGGCATTTATATAGAATTCAAACCAGTAAACACAGTATGTGGGTTATTTTGGCAATGGGATAAAATGAGAGGATATTATCTCAGATAGGAAGTCCATTACAGCTAAATCATAAAGTTAGCCTGCTAATTAAATCAAGTCTGCTTTGGAGGCCATTTGTTAGAGACCATGAACCTTACTGAATCTCTCTTAATGCTTAATGAGCTAAATAAATGAGAAATGTAACTGATGAAGAAAGGTAAGATTGATGGATTTCACTGTAGGACTTGATTGAATTAAGCTAGAAAGTTCTATCTATTGCTTTTTCATTTGTTATTTCCCCATCCTTGAAGGAATGTGTTTTTCACTACTGATCTCCATTTCCACCTTTCTGTGACTGTTTCTTTAAGACTGTTTCTTCAGTTCTTTTCACTGAGCATTTTTGCCTCTCTGTAGTGAAAAATAAAGAGCTTTTGTACTTACAGTGTATAAAATGTTGTTTTTCTTTATAAATTTTCTGAGCTGCTTGCCTTTCTTCTCTAGGATGATCATTCTGCTAAGGATCAGAGGGGAAATATTTTAGAAACAGATACAGAAGCATGCAAGTGTTAGCTTTTCTAGCAACTAAGGCATAGCTGAGAAAAGCTGCAGATTCTGTATTCATTACACACAAATAATAAGTCCGGAGGTATTTATGTTGTATTTTTTAGGGCAGTAAAGCATCAATAATTTGAAAAATATTCTGCTGTCACATCTGGAGATTGAGGAGAAAGAACATGTCCATAGGATCTCTGAGTGGAGACTGGACAGTACAATGTCTGTGGATATGGATGGAATCCTGCAGATGGATAGGAGAAAGATCTATGGGGCATATCTGAGAGGAAAAGCTTCTCTAAAATCTCCTTAGAATATCAGGGAAAGGTTGGGGAGAGATAGGGCCTTGCATACTGCTCATGAGAAATGATTGTATAAGGAGCTGTAAACTCCCTTCCATAATTTCTCAAGGCACAAATGAGCTCTTAAAATTCCTCTTACATAGGGGTATTGCTACAAAGCCAAAGAATTTGGGTAAGTTCATTTATAACCCTTACAGCCAGGTATCTGTTTCTCATAGTTTGGTGTGTCTCTTCTTGGATATTCATTTGATATATTTACTCTGTTGTAGCTTAATAATTGTTAATTCCATAATCAGTTGTCAGATTTTTCCGTTAGGGAGTGTAAGGATTCTGTCTCATTTGTAGTATTATATATAACTGAAAAGAGTTCTGTGTATGTGGAGAGAAGACTATTCACAAGTCTGATCATGAGTTGTTCTTTTGGTTGCTCAGCTTAAGGGAAATATTTGTACTAAATCAGATTTCTTCAGCAGAATAAATTTGTAACCATTCTTTGTATTTTCTGCTTTTAAATAGAACTAAGTCTGGGTAGGTTTCTCTTAGACTAAAAGGCATTAAGTCTATCTGATCATTATGTGCTACTTGAATACAGAAAAGAAATAACATGAAGAAATCTTTATTAAAAACTATTAAATCAGTTGCAGAAGCAACTAGAAAAGCTATCAAATTATGCAGAATAGTGGTGGGCACAAATTTGTGTTCTTTCTCTTCTTAAGCATAGTTTGTGCGAATGATATGGGAGATACAACAGAAAACTAGTCAGCACCTATATTATTCGTTGTATCAAATGATATGTCTTGGTTGTGAATGTCTTCCAGAGGTGACATTACTGACTGACTTTCTTGAAGAAATTGGAGGGCAAGCATGCCAACAGAAGCTCAGCTGGAAGATGAGAGGTATCTTCTCAAAGAGCAGCATCTTACCTCTGGAATACTCCTGTTCCAGCTGCAAGGTTTGCTGGGTGGAATGTTCTGCTCAGAGACACAGGCAGACACTGCTTCCCTCAGCTGCATCACTCAGGGTGCTGCTGCTCCAGATCTGGTTTTGCTGGGTGCCAGCACTGGACATAAATGATTCCATGAAGGGTGCTGCTCAGCTCCCATTCTCATTCGTCTCCAGCCTTTGTGGCAATGGAAGTGTCCCCAGCCTAATTAGGGGACAGAGAAAATCCAGGGAGATTGTTTCTTTTTCCTCTTTTTTGTGTTTCTCCACATTTCTGACTTCTTTCCTGCATTCTCAGCTATGTGTGACGCCTCCTCCTCTTTTGCTTTTTGGGAACAGTGTCTACATATAAGTCTACATATGCTTAGCTAGTACTTTGGATACTGCAGAACACAAGCAGGAGAGAGGAAGTGGTGGTTTGTAACAGTTTATTCTCAGTAAAACCTGAGTATAGATACACACATATTGTTTTCGGAGAGATTTTTATATTTGGAGCAGGGAACTCCCTCAGGAAAGATATTAATTTTGTGGCTTTTTATTTGGGTTGTGAAATTCTACTCGGCTTTCACTGGTAACCAAAACTTGAAGAAGGCCCCATGAATTTTCATTAGACTGTCTTAGACCGCCTTCTGAAAGGAATTTCTACTGCAATTTTCCTTATCTTTTAGAAAGGCTCTTAGATTTTCTGCTGAGACATAGTGTTTCTGAGACATAGAGATGTATGGCAAGTTTTAGGGCTTTCTAATTAATTAAAATCCACCTTAGCTAAAGATGGGATTTAATTTTTTTGACTCTAGGTTGATAGTTTGATGTTTGACTTACTGCATGCATCTGGGATGGATTCAGATATATTTACTATATATGTCCCAAAAATATTTTTTTTCCTCCTGTGAATATCAACTGTTCTGTGTGGTGTTGGATAATAGGATTGGGAAGCAACATCTTGGACTTTCCTCATCTTCGTCTTATCTTTGTGTTGTGGAACCAATTTAATGGAGACTGCTCTGCTGTCTCTGCTGTCACACAGGGTGAGGTGAACAGCTTCTGGATATTATGAAGATATTTAAATCAAGTGGATGATCCTTTAATATTTCAAAAGAAATAAACTCCCTTGGACTGCATTAGATCATTTTAAACACATCATAAACAGAGTTGATTCAGGAGTGAAATGAAAGCCTGTTAACTGTGCAGTGCTGAATGGGCAAACTATGTGGTCTGACATTGCTGATACATAAGTTGCTGCCATGAAGTGTTTTACCACATGATAACTGCGTGGCTTGCAAATGAAGATGCAGCTTGGAAAAGCGGAGACCTCAGTTTCCAGCCCTTGCTGGGGCCCCGTGTTTCAGTACCTTTTGGGCAATTCCTGTTATTTACAAACATGAAGAGTACTGCAGTTTTACTGACTTTCATGTGAGTTTCTCAGAAGTTCAGCACAAATTCTATCAGAATCCAGCTCAGGATTTTTAACAATACCAAATTTTTTCTTGTTATGAAAATTCTGTATTTTGCTTGTGTTCAGAGGGTCTCTGACATTATCCAGCTTCAAAGGTTTATTTGGCATCAGTTATGACAACAAAGTTTCACAGTTTTCCAGTACAGTAGAGTTTGGTTTGTCCTTTTTATCACCTGATAAATACCAGATGAGTTTCAGTGCAATAACAAACCACTAAAAGTAGAACAGAGATAAGAGTAAACTTTTATTGTTTTAGCAACAAACCTGTTCTTTATTTTCCAGTGAGACACAAGACCCTGCCTTTTGTTTCAGCACTGAAAAGCCTCTAACTTTATTTGCAAACACTAATAATTCATCTTTCACTTTACATTTATATGAGTAAGAATATAAAAATGACTAACATTGAACAAGGAAACTAAACTTCTTATATAGTTAAATGAATATTGAATGGGAATAAGGCTCCTGAGCTTCAGGTGGAGGGCTATTATTTTTATTATTATGTTCATATCATAATCAGAAATAACACAGTTGAGAGAGGGAAGTGGTACTGTAACAGTATTGCTAATGGAAATATTTGTCTAAATTACTTCTTGTGAGGCAAAGATAATGAAAAAAATCCATTAGTTCTTGTTCCACAATTATTAAATAGTTGTTGATTACACATCATCCCCAGACGGGGAAACAAAGTTTTAGCCCATTTCCACAGTTCTTGTCTGTAAAGAAGAGGTGGGCACCATGTGACTGAAAAACAATCATCAGTGTCATGAATAAAGTCAATCAGTGAGTGACAAAAATCTCAGTTAAATGCAGAGCTTTTCACTTCCAGATATATGTCAATTTTCTCTCCTCTAAACATTTTTCAAAGCCACATATTTTCACCCAGATGGTCCAGATCCCTTATTTTCCTGGCATATTTCTTTCATTGCAGTTACAGTTTAGTTTCTATTCCCAAGATAAATCACTTCATGTTATTGAGCTTGCATCTTTGCTATAAAAATGTATTCTAAACAAACATGGACTGGGGGAGGATTCATAAATGTTCTCAGTGTGGGAAGGGAGAGATGTTTTAACATTTCTTAATGCTATGTGAAAGTACCTCTAGACTATGTGACAGTGAATGGCACTATGAAGTTTTATTGTTATAACTCTGAAGGACCATTGCACAAGGGCAGAAGGCTATTCTGGTTTTCTAAGAAGAAGCTGTAAAATCCTGACTACTCTATTGCTGTACAGTATTTTGTTTATACCACTAGCAATTTTTTAAAAACTTCTTTAATTTTTAACTTTTCATTTTGCTTTTCACCAAATTTCTGTGTTTTTAGAAGTACAGACTCATAAGAAATAAAAACAAATATATCATCATCATAGATTAAACCTGATCTAACACTTCTGGAAGACTCATCTCTCCTCAAGTCACTTGCCTAAAAGTTCCCTATCACTCTTTACAGTCAATATGGAGAAAGGTAAATACTTCTGGAAGGTGGATAACTCCACCAGACTTTGTTATCCGTCTTCAGATGGCCCTCAGAAAGCGCTAATTTCCCTCTCTTAATCTTACAGTGTACTTAGAAAAACAGTTTTTACAAGATGCATCAGATTTAATTAATCTAATGCTAAGAATCTCCTTTGTTTTCAATGGGAAATACTTGGATCTGTGACTTTAGTATTCTGAAATGTTACATGAAATTGGTACTCCTACTCTGCCCTGGTATATTTATATGATTAAGCCCAGTGTATGCAAGAAAATTGAAGTTTTTGAGGTTATATGTGCTTCCACGGACTATTCCAAGCAGAAAAATGTTTAGAGAATCTGCTCAACAGGGTGAAATAGAAAATTTTCATCTGAATTTTCTTTATATGTCCATATATGTCTTCCTTTGTATATGTATTTTTATGTTCTATGTGACATGTGTGTTTGTGTGTGTGTGTTACATAATATTTATTATTTCTAACGTAATGGCAACTTACATCAAATTAGGAACAAGTTCTTATTACAGCAAGAGTTGTGAAAGCAAATATGCCACAGGCAGTTCCCACTCTGGAAAAAGCTCACTCATCTGGATATAAGTTTCTATTTCTTTTTCTGTTTACATGTTACATGTTTACAATGTTTACACTTCTTTACTCATCTAGTAACTGCATTAATGATGAGCACTTTTGTGTCCGGTTCAGTTACACCAAAAATTGAATTTGGCTTTATTTTGTTAATGGATTTGAGAAAAACTACCCACTTTCTTGATAGTTAACGAAATCATATTGCATGACCTAAGAAATTAAGACTTGGGGAAGACCATCCTTGGGCTGTGTATACATCAACCCGTATATTATTTTCTGTCTTGAATATGAGACAAAACAATACAAAATACATGACATATTTAAATAATTTAAAATGTATATTAAAGTAGTCCTGGCTGTAACTATCTGGCTGTTACTATCACATCAGAAGTTAGAGGCCAATTAGTTTAAGCATTAATTCTGAACACCTACTCAGCTTAGGATATACACTTATTTTTTTTGTATTTACTTACTTTCCATGTCCACAGTACCTTACGCCTTCTTATAAAACATGCTGTAACTGTAAAAAAGAAAACACATAAGCTATTTTGGTTCAGGATGTCTAGATCAAATAACTATCATCTGATTAAACAACAAGGACTGCTTAGAACCATAAAGGATGTTTGTTGTTGTTTTAGGACATGTGCTTTGCAGGAATCATATGATAAGACAAGGGCATGGAAAAAGTTTCTCTTTCGGACACCCCTGAATCAGCTGTTCTAATCTTGTTTTGGCATACTGTAGGAAAAAGCAATCAGGCAAGCTTTAATATGCTAATCCTGCTTCATCCTCTGATTTTTGTAATTGTGGTGACTGTTTATGCTGCTGCAGTTTCAGGAGGAGAGTTTTTAAACATTTTCTATTACTTGAAGTTTACAGAACTCCATTTGGGGAAACATATTTTAAAACTAGTATAGAAAAAATAGATGAAAACTTTCAAATTAAAGAACATTGTTTTCCCCCAGCAGTATTAATTAATAATTAGGATAGACATTTAGGATAGACAAGACATTTTCTGAAGAAGAGGTATCTAAATCACTTGACTGCTAAGTGTCTAGTTTTGTGTCATCATTTTGATAGAAAAGAGGAGCATGCTTATTTGCAGATCAGAATAAAATGAAATCAAGGTAGAACCAAGACTAGCTGAGATGTACATTAAGTTCAAGGAGGTCACTGAAAAATATTGCTGAAAAGAGATAATTCCATTTTCTTAGCTACATTCCAGACAAAAAAAGGGAACGATACAAATGATGTGCAAAATTCCCATTGCTTGAAACAGAATGTTAACTGAAGAACTTTGTGTAAAAGGTGTAAAAGATGTTCAAAATGGCAGCTGATATAATTTCAGCAGTGGAGAGGTTGTTTAAATGTGTACTTCTCACCAATCTCTGAAATTGTCTTCAGAAATGGATGGCCACATTGGATGTCAGTGTAAGGAAAGGCAAACAGGCAAGACAGGCAATTATTCTTCAAGCTATGACATGGTTGGTACACAGTATTCATTGTTGGAGATGTGCAAAACTCATCTGGAAATACTCAAAAGAAACCCGAGCAAAAGTTGTAGTTTTTCTTACTTTGACCAGACAGTTGGTCCAGACAACCTCTTGAGACTTTTTGCAGCCTAAATCTACTATGATTCTAGGACACCATCAAAAGGTGTTTTTTTAATTTCATTTGAAATTGATATCCAAATCAGGGCAAGACAATGACTTGAGCCAAACACTATAGCACAACACTACTAGACATTTCATAAAAGAATATTGTCAAATAATGTCAACATTGAATACAATTGACTGCAAAGCTGTATTTTGAAACTATGAGGAAAAAATACTCACTAAACCCAAAGCATTTTCCACAAGAACTTTTGCACATATGCATAAGTCCAATTAGCAAGAATCTCTTTTCCAGCAAAAAAAATTGAGACAATTCATATGTCAGTAAGATCTACACATGTTTGGTATATGTAACCCATTTAACTGTTCAGTATAAGTGCTATTTCACAGTTTAGGAAATTTATTCTCTAGCTGAAGTTTTCAAACCTGAGATACAGATAAATTGAACTTAATATAAGCTACAGTATTAGTAAAAAACTCTGTTAAACCTGTGCTTAGTACCCAAAGCTGCAGTTCATATAGCCTTCGGATCAGGATTCTCACATATTTGGGCAATTTGTAGCAATTGTAGTTAGAATATAAACTGTAAGACTGGAACTGTTCAACAGATTTTCCTGTAATATCCAGCAAGACAAAATAAAACAAGGACAAGAATTCTCTGTTGCCATGGAAACATTGAAGTCCACTGCAAATTATGAGACGCTCAAAGTCATTTACTATGTCAGTTTGAATAATATTTCTAAAATATCATGCTATTTTCACAGAGATGCAACATTCCTATTGTTTTGAAGTTTAGTACTTTGTGAAAACAGACATATAAATGTTGTCTGGACCACCAGCCAAAGACTTTCTAATTGGAACTTTTTCACATTTTCTTCTTTTGTGTAATAGGAAATGACTAAGCTCAGAGCTGAAAATCCCCTTATTGTTGGAAACTTCTTTATTGTTTTAGGCTGAACACTTCTAAGGAAAACAAAAGGGAAATACACAGGACTGGATGATTGAAAAGGGTTCCCCAGCCTGTGCAGGGAAGTGCAGGATCTCACATCAATGTGGCATGGTCTTCTCTAAACTTTACAGCCAACAGTTCAGCCAAAGGCTGGGCCTGCAGATCAGCCCTTTATGAAACAAATAGGTCTCATGTTTTTCTGAAACAAAACAGCTGATGTGAGGCCTTGGAGCCCTCAAACAGACCCTGAGGTCTCTCTGCCTATGAGGTCAATGGAACCTTTGCAGTTATTCCTAGCATGTATTTGCAGGCTCTCCCTCTCACTGCCCCCAGCTAAGACCATGGACAGTCCTCTGGGATGACTCATCTAAAAAGAAAGAACTGTATGCATTCTTTGAGGTTTCTGTGAAAATCCAGATGCTTGAAAACAGCTGAATCGTCACAGACACGCAACATCCTTGAGAACACCACCCCTCGGGTGAACCCCAGAGAAAGATGCCCTTACAGAGCTGTCATTAACTAGATGTTGCACAGCTCAGCTGTGCCTCAGCACACACTCATTTGAAGGGACTGCTCTGCAGGAGGGAATGCAGGAAACATCACGTCTCCAGAAATTCACTGATAACACAGAGGAAAAGAACATTTCTTCCTTTCTCAGGGTTTGCAATGTCTACACAGGATAGTATCAGGGTGGGACAAAGGCCAGATGCAGCTCCCTTATATAAACTGGAGAAGGGAGAGGAGCAAAATTCCCCAAGTATAAAGCCTGCAGCGTCTGTGAGTTAAGCTGGAGTGGAGAGGGTGACAAGTCAAGGATCTTAATTTATTCTTCTCTGCTAACTTCGCCCTGTGAGGTCCAATAATAACAGAATGTTTAATGCAAAACCCGCACAGTTTGATTTTGATCCCAAACTTCACATGGAGCAAATCTCATGAATAATTTTACTAAAGTCAACAGCTCATTCAGCATCGATTCAAATATTCCCACCAACTGTATCTGACTAGCACAAAGGTTTTCTGAGCTTTATATAAATTACTTTCAACCTTTTTTAATGCCAGCATAGGATAGGCAGATAAATCGTTAATACACATTGTTGATTTCTTATGGCAGCATTCACCTCCCTTGGTTGCATACCTCACTGGACCATGGATTCTGCCCAGGCAGTCCAGTACAGGTCTTTGCTGATATTGCAAACATCACAGTTGTTCCATCTAGAAACCTTTATTCGGTAAATTATTTATAAGTATGACAGATTAAATAGGAAAAAAAAAAAAAGCAGCAACATTGACATAGTGCTCATGTGATGCAAGGCACAGCACCAGATTTCCATGGAGCAGTTCTATGTTTTCATGGTAAACAGCTTTTGAGACTCAGCAAACACTGTCTTGGGTTGCCTCAGGGAGTCAACTCATCTGCACTTGCTCTGACAATGTCAGATGATTGTTCAGGCTTTTAAATATCACATGAATGAGCGTCAGAGCTGCCTGAAGGCTTTCAAGCAGTGTGGGCTAAACTGAATGTTGCCACCTTGAAGATGAGGGGCTGAAACATTGCTTTGCTTCCTGTTAAGGAAAGGGGATGAGAAGAAAGAAGTAGTAGAGCTGGAATGGAAAGTCAGAGGGAAATTGATGTGGGAGGGGAGGACAGGCATACAAAAACCTGAAAATTGTGGTTTGTTACTGCTGCTTCATCATCCCTCGTGTCCTAGCAGAAACCTTCCTTCTTTTTTCACTGATGATATGGAATGTCCTGGGTATCTGTTCCCCTGCTGCAGGCAGGGTCATAGTCTTTTTTCCTCTGCATTTGCCTGCTCTTTCCCCGATCTGCCTCATAATTTCCTGTCTCTGGCTTTTCTGTGACAGCATTCACCTTCCCTGGTTGCACACCTCGCAGGGCCACAGATTCTGCCCAGGAAGTATGGCACGGTTCAGACTGTTATAGCAAATGGCACCATTATTTCATTTAGCAACCTTATTTCAGTAAATGATTTATAAACATGGCAGATTAGACAGTAAAAACAAGTGGCTTGCTTTGCATACACCTGGGTCTGGTTGTGATGAATGTTAAGGAATAACATCTGCTAGCAGTAAATGCTGCAGCTCTTCTGATCCCATAACAAAATTGTGCCCACAGACTTCTGTCAGTGCCTCCCCATATAAATCACAGCTCTTACTTTCTAAAGAAACTGTCTCTAACTTTAGGGAATTTATGATGACAAAGACTTTTTACCCAAATTTCAGACTTAGAATCGTTCTTCTATATCCAGCCTAGTTTTTCTCCTAAGAGCTGAATTTGCCCTTAGATGTCTTTTATGACTCAGCACCCTGCCCTTGTAAGTCCCTGTCATCACTGGCATGGTAACAGAGACAGCAGAGTAATGTGTCACACAGTTACATTATTAGGACTGAAGTGAACCCTAAAGCAGCTTTTAATCTTTAGGCCAGAGGCTAAACAGGTAGCATGACAAATTCGCGAGTATCTGGACAGTGCAGTGACTTTCAGACTTGATGGCAACCTGAGGCTGCAGAGCGAATAACTGATGAAAATCTCAAAAAGTGTGTGTGGGGAGAAGTGTGAAAGAGACCAGCTACAGGCACATATTTTAGACAGGAATAATGCCATCTGTTAACAACAGTTCACATGAGAGCACTATGGCAGTTTATATATCTGATTCTCCACAGAGGTGAAATGATGGAAGCAGGTGTAGCACGAGGGAGGTCAAAATTGCTGAGAGCTCAGATTCAGGCTGAGGTTGTGCCTTTCCTGCATGAAAGTAAAAGGGATCATATGTGGCTGCTGAATCATTGACTCATTTGGGTACCATCAAATGCTTGTAATTAATTCAACATGCCTAGTGCCTGGAATAGTGGTGTAGGCGTTCAGACAACATGTTCCTCTGAAAAATATACAGTGAGAGAGCCTTGCACAGCTCTACTTAATGTAGCTTGTACTTATTATATTATGGACCTGCAAGAAGTTGGGGGTCATTGGGAGTACTGTAGCTCCAAAGGGGGACTTAAATATGTGTAAGCAGACACCTAGAAAATATCTGAGGGCTTGAGCTTGACACCAGTCCAAGCTCAGGCTTCTCCTATATCTGACTGTGGCCGTGTGAAATGGCAGTGGAGCAATATGGGACACTGAGGACAGTCCAGCCAGACCTCGTAGGAGCATATGCATCATGAGACTTTAAATTTTATCTCAGACCTAGTCCTAAATCCAAGCAGAGCATCCAAGACAAAAATATGACTCAGAACTACCTGTTTACAGGCACTACAGAAGCATGCTGTGCACCTCCTTGGGAACAGAGCAGACCTGATCACGTCTGGGTGCCACATGCAAGGAGACACACACTCCCACTGCTGCTTGCCCAGAAAAGCTGATGGTTCATTTACAATCACTGTCTCATTCTCTGTGAATGTCTCTGTGCTGAAGCATGTTAGCACCTACAAAAAACAGTAAAGCTGTGGACTACTGACCCATATCTGCATAAAGCCTCAAATTAATCTTCCTTTCCTGCTCTCTTCCATCCGCAGTGATGACTGAAAATAAGAGACAACAGCGATTAGATTATTTTACTAATCTTTATCCTATTTATTAAATCATGACATTTCATCCCCCATTGAATTGCATAACTATACTATTGAGAAGTGTAATATGATCCATTTTTATTTCAAAATGCTGAATAAAAGACATGTTTATGACACATTTCAGAGGAAATTAGACAATGATATTTTTGTGTGCAGAAATGAGACGTGTTTTTATCTTGCCATGCTTAATATTCATGTTAATTCACAATGAACTTTTTTACTCTTATCAGAGAAGCATATTCTTTAGGTGTAAATTTAATCTACTGCCTGCTAACTCAGGATTACATGAACATGGCTTTTGACCCACTTCTCTTTGTATTCTCTTGCATGCTGCCATGCAGGGCAAGACAATAGAAGTATAAAGAACTTCCTGAATATTTTTCCTCTCACTTCTTTTAAACCCACAGAAAATCCTGGTTTTATGTAGGCAGGGTTATTATCCCATTCTCTTCTATCAGAGGTGGATCTGAAGCTCTTTTTACTCAAAGTACCTCCAGCTTGCTTTATACTTCGTTTCAAAATGTTTTATTATACTGGACTTTTAATCACTCAAAATCTAATAAGAAAGCCATTCTCATGTCTGAAATAGAGCATCCCTTCCCCCTTATTATATTAGGTATGTTCAAAATTATCCAAAGGTCTTTGTAGCTCAGTTTAGGGATTTGTATAATCTGTATATACATTTGTATAGATCTAAATCATAAAACTCTCCCACACATTGTTTTTTAAAAAAACCCTGCAAAACCTATGAGCTTTCCTTTAATCACCAACAGCTAGATGATGTATTTCCATCAGGAAAGGTCCAATATGTGCAAGCTCAGTTGAAAAAGCAGGGTTATTTATTGTTAAATACCTGGTCTGATAGTTGCCTACTGGATAAGGCTTCCTTCTTAAAAAACCAAACAAAACCAAACAAACAAAAACAAACAAACAAAACCCCACACAAACAAAAATTAATCTATATAGTAAATGCTCAGCTATTTTCTACAGGAGCTGTATCAACCATCTTAGCCCCAGCTATCTCCTGGGTTGCTGCTGTGTGTGTTTGCTCCCTTGGATGAGGATTTCAGGAGGAACTTAAAAGATAATGCTGTCTGACCCCATGGACACTACACTTGCAAAGTTAAAAACCTTGCCTAGTAGATGCTTCAGTTGTAATAAACACAAAGAGCAGGTGACACAATGAAATATATATGTTACAGATTGGTGGACATGTGTTGCTTTAGTATACTGATGACTTCTCTGAAGGAAAAAAAGGAGGGCTCTTTTTTTCGGTTTTCCTATGTGTTAGTGCCTGTCCATTAATCTAAATAAAGAATGGCAGATAAAAGTATCCTAAAAGGTGCCTATGGATGGCATGACAGAAATTTTATCACCTGCTGAAGAAATTATTGAGTTCAATGATTAATTCTGCAATCCACCTGTGCTGCACATCAGTGATATGTGCAATACAAGATTCCTCTCCAGACAGCAGCTCTTCTCTGGAGATCACCACCACCATCATAAGGAATCAAACCTGTAGAACAGAAGACTTTGGCATAATGTCTCTCTAGCAGAATCTGTTTGGTGCAGTTTTTGGACTGTTGTGCTACAAAAACAAGGCTTGGACCGGAGTTGTAAAGGAAACCTGCCTACTGATTACCTCTCCTCAGTTTAGGCACTGAATAGCATAGTGGATCTTACTTTTAACAGCTAAATAAAATATCCATTTTCACACTGGGACAGCAAGTAGGAACAAATGAAAACTATTTGAATTTTCCAGTGCTAACTCAGCAGGTCTGTGTTTAAATCCAGAGATACGCACTGACTTGTTCAGTAAGCTGACACTTTAACTGCATTAACTCTCAAGTATCAGAAATAGGTAACGTTAGTGTACCAATTACCCAAAGTCCATATAAGCAGAATAATGTTATATTTTAGTCTACCTATGTATTTAAAAAAAAAAAAATAGCATGGAATATGGACATTCCAGAATCCATATGAGTTACAGCAAAGTCAGGATGAAATATGGTTTCTTTGGTCAGATAGAACTAAATATTTGGAAAGCCAAAGGGGAGACGCAGTGCTCTAAGAGGCAGAGTCACAGGCAAAGTCCTTAAAACTCTTTCTTAGACCTTTCCCATTATCCAAGTGGTAAGCAACAGATGTTTTTTTGGTGGTAAGATTCTTGCCTTTCATTCTAACACACATTTCTTTATGACAAATCATTGCCACCTGAGACTTGCAGAAATGGGTGCTGCACTACCAGTAAGCCTTGTTTCTATCATCATCCTTTCTCTTCAGAATTTATTTGCAGTATTGCTCAGGTATGGTATGTTTCCAGTTAACAGGGAAAAAAAAAAGGGAAAAGCTATTTCTTTTTTTTTTTTTTTTTTTTTTTAGGTCATTGACTTTTTGTAGTGGGAAAATTCGCTATCGTATGACTTTGCCAGTAAGTCAGGCCAAATGATTTTGTAAAGCCAAATGCTTGGAAACGTGGTCAGCTGATTAAGGCATTGGGCTGTGACTCAGAGGATCTGGATTCAGTTCCTGGCACTTACTGCATCACCTTGGGCAAATCACTTTACCGCTTTTATCCTTGCAATTCCAAATGTTGAAGAATCTTGGCAACATTTCTTCTGCCCTCTCCCTCCCCACACCACAAGCCACCAGTGCATCCTACTAGCTGTGCACAGCTAAGAGAATGGGGTTTGTGCTCAGCACAAAACTCTCCATCATCAGCTGAAATGAAATGAAAAATATATATATATATAAGAAATTGTTTTGCTGACTTAAATACACTCTGTTTTGTCCCTATAAATAAATAAATTGTGAAGTAAAAAACAAAGCTCTTGTTTTGAAAGCCAACTATGTGCCCTGCCTTTTTTCCATCGATGCCTCTCTGGCTGTGAGAGCAAACAGTGTGCTGTTAGTGGCAGTAACGGAGCCGCTGTAGCTGCTTTTGCTGATAAATATTACTGCTGCCAAGGCAGCACCTTCAGTGCCAACCTTCAAGGGGATGCCATGCAAACACCCGTCGAGTGTGGCTTCCCTGATCTGAGGGTGCTGTCTTGGACTGGGCTGCAGCACAGCAACATTTCCTTGTGGAGGCTGTGAATGCCTCAACAGCCGTTTCTGGATGTGATCCTTTCCAAGCTGTCAGCAGTGAAAAGCAAAGGAATCACTTTTCAACCTCTGATCTCCCAAGTATTCTTAATGGGCGTGCATCCAGACATTTTCATTAATGGAAGTAGCAGCTAACTAAACTGGCTAATAAGTTGTCTCTGTTTTTCACTCATTTTCAATCAACATAACTAATCAACATGCCAGAGAATGCAAAATACTGTACAAGCCCCTGAGAGGAGAAGCATTTTTAATCATCATGATTGTTCATCTGTTGATAAAAAAAAGTGTCTTAAAATTAATAAAATGATAGCTTGTGACGGTGAATCTTTAATAGTTTATGGAAAGCACATTCAATACAGAGTGGAAATGGGCATTGTGGGATATGCTCTGAATCACAAATGTACTGATATGAAAATTCAGTGGGCTCAAGGCACAGTGATGAACAGTTAAATATCTAATGCAGTTAGAAAGGAGATATAACCAGGAGTCAAAATTCAAACTGAGTTGAAAATATATATGAATAGGTGACAGAAATAAAGATGAATAACACAGTTAATAATTTTTGGCATCTATATCCTTTTGAGTTTATCAAGCACTTTATAAATCTGAATGAATAAAGACAAACCAGGTCACAGTAAGATTAATATTATAATTCACATTTTACATATATAACAGTTGACACAAAGAGAAATTAAAACTGATTTTACCAAAACATATCTGCTTTCATTCTGATGCTCAAAAACCTGTCTATCCTTCACTAAAAAGTCAAGGTTCCCAGATGCTGGGAAAGATAATTAATTTTAGAGGCCATAATTCTCAAAAAATATAATTGCCCATATGTATACAGCAAGCCTTTGCAAAATTGTTAATGGAAACCATAATGATTACATCATATTAGGCTTCTTGGGCTCAATTTGTCTAAGTCAGTCAGCATGGACATCCTTTAGAACTAAGGAATTTTCATTAGTACTGCCAAGGGAGTCTAAGGTGTGATTCATCACATCTTAAAGTGACTGTTTTAAACAAGTCAGATGAATTACACCTTAAAAATGCATGTTTCTCTGCATTAATCATAAAAAGAACCTGCCTTGAGTAGAGCATCTGTAGATGCTGCAGTCTCAGTTTTGGAGCTCTGAAAATGCTCAGTGTTAAAGTGGTGCTTTTATGACATTTTGCCTTGGATACAAAGCCAGTGGCAGGTAAATTCTATGCACAGAGAAATATTTCTGTTCTCTAAAACTTATTCCGATAATAAATTCCTTATATCTGTTGGCCAATATGACAAGTATTCGATAAAAGTTCTAGAAAAATACATGTTTCCATGAAGTATGCATATTTATATAACTGTTCACGACAGTCAATTAGTGCTGGCACTCTCAAAATTATACAGATGAGAATTTGACTTGTAGTTTATTTGGTCAAATTTCTTTTTTAGCCAGAGAAAGATGAGTGTGTCATTATCAATGTTTGTGTTCAGTGGAAGCATTTTCTCTCACAAGTGTTGAAAGCTCCTCTGTAATACACAAAGGCCATCTAGAAATTAATTTCACAACTCTATTGCAGAGCAAGCCTCACTAACCCAGGTTATATTTTTAATTATGATTAATTATCCTGTCAGCTGAGATGAAAGACAGTAATAAAAACACAATTTTGGAAGCACTCATCTGTTGTTCCAAATCTTTTTCTGCTGGAAGTATTTGCTCCTGGTACAGGGATGATCTCCTGTTTTTTGCCTACGGTACTTAGTGGGCACCCAGAACTCTTTGAAAGACTCAAGTCTCTAAATATAGGTTAAAAAGTTCCTGTAGAGTAAGTAAGTGGCTGAGAAATGTTTTTGAGGATACATATCTCTCTAATTGTGATGCTTCCAGAAAATCACATTTTCTAGCTTGAGGTATATCTAAAAAGAAAATCAAATACTGCAAGAGAACAAACATAACATTTTATCACCTGAAAGGTCAATAGCTTTAATAAGCAGTAAATCAGTGCAGTGGCAAAGCCCAGGTTGGGCTATGTGTATGCATATGCATGTGTGTGTGTTTATACCACACAGAGTTCTTTGTGTGTTGACATATACACTGTGGCAAAGCAGCAGAGCAGACTGGCAGAATCCAAAGCTGTTCCTTGTCCTCAGTGTTGGAAGTGTTTGAGTATGTTTGGTAGTCTGAGACTGAGAGAATGACCTTGTCATGGTTATGCTGTTAACCCTTTGCTTTTCCCAGCAATTCAATGTATTAGCTATTGATTTTTGCAATGCTGATTCTGGAAGTAGAGCAAAGGTGGCAGAGGATAAGAGAACAGGAAGGTATTATTTGTTCATGGCAAGTCTGAAAGGAAGTTTAATGAAGAAATTAAAACCTTATGAGTGTGAGTTTAATATGAATAGAGAAGAGGTAGATCAAGAGATTTGCAATTCTCAGAAGAGTGGGTATATGGATGTGACATATTATTTGCAGAGTGATCCTGAAAAATTTTATCCTTTCTTATCTTTCAAGAAAGGAAAACAGCTAAAGTAGCCATGAGCTGGTAAATAGTAAAAAATATTCTTCCTTGAAAACTGATATTATAATTTGTGACTTCTTTGACACTTCAAAACCAGAGAAGGGAAAATAAAGTAAAATAAAGTGAAAAAAAAAGCTTCTATACCAACACTCTGTGCAGGTCTGTCTTCATTCATTAACTCAGATTTTGTACTGGATTCTCCACTGAATTCAGAAGAATGAGTTCCTGTTTGAGATGGCAGTATGCAGCTTTAGAAACCCTCAGGATTTTATCTGTTTGATCACAGATTAATTCTCCCCTCAAGCTACTCCAAGAAGGTGGTCAAAAGGTCATCAAAATCAATGGAATAGTATGAGTGCATTTCAAAAAGCTTTGCATCCCTAAAAAGGAGAAGGGTTTAAAGTATTTGTAAAAAACATTTCAGTCAATAAAATATGTTCATATCGTTTCTGTGAAGCAGTCCAGGAATTTTTGGCACTCAAATAAAAGGTGTGTTGGAGAAAAATCCATAGCCTTATGAGTAGTATGTTGCCTTGGAAATAAAGGATCCTGAATTCCCTATCACTAGAGGAAGTGTCTAATTAATAAATGACTATATGAAAAGAAAAAGGAAGTTTCTCCTCTTATTTGCTCTTGAAATATGAGAGTCATAAAGTCATCTGCTGGACCCTGTCCAGTGGTGAGTTTCTCAGATGAAGACTTTTAACGTGAATACCACTTAGACACAACATTGTTAGGTGTTTTGGGAAGACTGCTTACCCAAGTATTGATGCATTTTAAATTCTGAAATTATTTTATATATGTTTTATGGTTTTCTTGTGTGTTTTTTCTTTTTTTTTTCCCCCTTGTGATTATATATAAAAATTGAACAATAAATTGTAGTAGTAATAGAAATTATGATAGTTTCAGATTTGGTATAAAAGCAGAAATTCCCTATTATTCCAACTTGCCTTTTTCTTATTTTGGGAGAAACACCTGCAAACGGCAGATTAATCATTTTAGCATAACCCTTCAAGTCCTTCCATTGGTCTTCATGAACTTTGTTGCAGCAATGTCCCTTCAAAGGAAAACGTGAGTTTATGCTACCAAACTTTATACATTCAACTGCAGTGATTAAATTAGGACCTTGTATACCTGGGCTCCCATAAGTAGATGAAAACAAGCATCAACAGAGGGCTATTTAGCTTCTCTGATACCTCAGTTGCATTTCTCTCTTGGTCTAGGATAGTGATAAAGATAAATTGGTACCCATGGTGAGTTGGATTTCTATCAAGAACTTGTCTTGCACCAACAATAATTAGCTATAATGCTTCAGAAATTGCCATCCAACTCCAAAACCTGTACCAGTCTTTCTATAGAAAGAACCCTGAAGGTCTTGACTGCAAGCCTAATTAAAGGTATCAGAATCTCAATTTTGGTTCATACTGAGGATTTAAAGTCTGGGTCATGTCTAGAACTGCGATAGCATTTTTCAAAAAGTGTGCATAAAACTAGGATTGTGCATTCTTTGGTACACATGGTGGCAAATGAGATGGAGAGAAACACAGCCCTTTTTAAAGAGCAGATGGGTGAACCAGCCAATTAAAATCTTTTCACTGACTTTAATGGTTGCTGTTTCTGGCTTTGTTACAGTGGTAAATAAGAGGTTTTATACTAAAAGTAGAAGAAATAATTTAAACTATACATCTAAGTTTGATACAAAAATCAAATGTAAGCATTTGATGGAAAATCCTGGGACAGCCAATGAAAATATTTGCATGTGTAGCAGTAGTCAAAAATTAAGTCTTGTGTAATGTAATGTGTCAGAAACAAATACAAAAGTGTTAAGAGGACACTAAATAAAATAATTGTGAATTTCCAGCTTGGAAATGGCTCTCAAAATCTGACCTTAAAATACATGGCAGAAACCAAATTGAATCAAAGGCAAGAAACCAAACTGAATCAAAGACAAGAAACAAATTAAAGCTACAGAGAAAAAATTAACATTAAAAGAAATTGAAAATTTGGGGATTGTTTGAAATTAATAAGGGTAAGTAATGGATGAAATTCTTATAAGAAATAATGAATGAACTATAAACATTAAAGCAGATGTTCCACTACAATTTGTCCTATAATACAAGAAGGGGGAATAATCAATACAAATTTGAAGTAGCATATTGTGCACTGCTCAGCAGAAGCAATTCTGAATAACACCCAATTAACCTGTAAATATAATAATTTTAAGATGTCCTTACAATCCAAAAATTTGAAGAGATAAACAGAACTCTCACTTCTGGCATAGATATATGTAAAACTGGAATAAATCTATACAAGAAAATATAGATCACTATATTTTAGGATATAAAAATCTATGGATAGATCAGTTGTTACTCTCATGGGGTTTATTATACCTTGTTCTAAGTAACCTGATGCTGTACAACTTCTAAAGAGGAATACAAAATGAGATGGGCTGCTGGGTAGGTGGATATTGAAAATCTTCGTATCCTTTTTATATTTCACTTTGTAATTCTGACCTCTTGAATAGAGATATCCATCCGTCTGATGTTCAACGAAATGATAGCTGGTATAGTAAGTCTTCCAAATTATAGGACAGATATATTCCAGTAGCATATGCTTTTAGAGAAAGAGCCAGCAGTGACATCTAATCACTGTGAGAAAGCTCATTCTAAATTTGCTGCCAACAATTTAGGTTAGATAACAGACATGCATTGACTTGATAGCAGGTGGATAAAAGGGTATAAACTGTGTTTTGTGCCTTCTGTCTATATTACTTATAGATTAGATGATTTCAGGAATTCAAGAGAGATTGTGTCATATGAATTTAGTTTCTGTGAGGGTTGAGTACTTCTGAAAGACGGCAGATTGGTAGCTTTCAATTTGAAATTCTTCAGTTAACTGTAAGACTGATAGATATGTGGAGATGGTCACATTTGTCAAACATTTATAACATGTAGGATGAAGAAGTAACCAAATAGCACAGAAGATTTTCTCAAAAATTATTAATGTCTGGATCCTTTTTATTTTTATTTTTATTTTTTTTTTTTTGATTCTCAAACATTGCTGTGCATGAGACAAACCCAGAAGATCTATATGTGTTTTCTTTCCATTTACTAGCTGGGGAGCTCCTGAACCAGCAATTGCTCAGAAAAAGGATGAGAGCAATTGAAGTGAGGAAATAAAAAATGAAGATATACTCTTTCTGGCAGGTTCTTGCTGTTCACAGCTGTGTTTCTGTTTTGAGATGAGCTTTGTAATAAAACTTATTGTTGCATTTCTGGAAAGCACTGTGATTTATACACTAAAATGGCCATTTGAGTTATTCGTGTATAATACAGACAATAGCAAAGGAAACTTCACAGACTAGCATTATCAAAATGTTCCAACCTTAATTTAGAAGGAAGACCTAAGATGAAAACATGGTTCATTTCAGTAACTCTCTGGCCTCCTTGTTGACAAGTGCACAGAACCTAACAGCATTACAGTTGGTTCATGCCCTTATTTGACCCCTCAAAAGTGGATTGAGTCCAACAAATCCACCAGAAGAATGGTTATCACATGAAAAAATCTTTCATCATTGTACAATTCAGAGCAAACCTGACAGCAGCAACTTAATTAAAGTATTCTTTGTGTGTTTGCAATTTGTTACTAAGTTTAAAAAGGGTAAAACTCAGGTCGTTTACAGAAATGTTCTTAAGAAGGCAAGGTCAAATAATTCTGGAAATTATATGAAGTCTTTCACAGAACCTCTGGGATGCAGATTTTTTTCTGAGTGGAGTATTGCTTAGAATTGCTTAGAAATGTCAGACAAAGAAAGCAAGTATAGGAATTAGGGAAGTCAATCCAGAAGCTCACAGCTTCAGCTATGTCACATTTACAGAATGCCTCACTGCTTGGGGTGAACAGAAACAAAAGAGGCTCTTTAATAACCCTCAGCAAGGCCATACCTCTGACTGTGTCTGGTACCCACCTGACAGTCAGGTGCCTGAAATGACTTTGTTCTTGCTTCTCTGCCATTTAGCATTCATGCTGCCATATATCTATTTGTTCTCTCCTCACTATTGAGAAGCCAGTACGTACTCAAACAACGTGGAAAGTGAAGCAACGTGTTATGGCAACAAATGTATTATGGTACTAATGTTTTTTAATGTAAAAGGCCAAAGAATTAGAAGACATTCACCTCTTTTAGGACTTCACACAATTCCCATTGTAACAAGAGAACAACTTCCACTTCACTTCCTTCATAGACTGGGGTGAACAATGTGCTTAATCTGGCAGAACTTCACAAAAACAAGATAAGCCTTCATCACGCAGTTTCTCAGCTGAAAGGATAACATGCAGACTATGACAATGAACCAGAATTTAGCACTCCCTGGGGAGACCAAAGAATAAATTCCAAGTATTTTTTCCTGTGTATGTTTTATGAATACCAAGTTTAAAATGACAGCAATAATATAAGAAATATTCCTTTGCTACAAGGCATAGAGGAGGCAACTTTCATTAGATCACAACTTTATATTGTCATTTATCTCATTGTTAACTTACATTCCTAAGAAATTACCTTTATGTAATAAGCTGCATGAAGATACCACTCTTGCTTTATGTCTGGACCATTTCCATCTAAACAGGTGAAACTACTGGTATTTTGGTCATTGCTATCCAAACTCATACACTGAAGGATTTCTAGAATGGAACACTTTGAAAGAAATGAGATAATAGGGGGTTTTTTTGACAGATATTTAAGTCATAAGTGAAAGTCTATATTCTGAATGAAAAGCAGTGACAATAATTAGAGGCAAAGTAATTGGTGAAAAATAAATATCAGTTTAGCATCATCAAAAAAAGATATCTAAAAATATTATACTTGAGAAAAGAAAGAGCTTAAGAAAGATCAAAAGTTTTACATTTTACCTTTATATTTTTACAAGTAAGTAATGAGATGCTTAAATGCTGCAATACTATTTTTGACAGTTTCTAACTACTAACACTTCATTTCTAGTTGCCATTTCTACATATAACAAAAGTGACAGGGTTACTTTACGAAATGCAGCCAAATATACTGAGATACCTTTTATATCTTTTTATTTACTTGAATTTTTATTACCTAAGATCTCAACTATTGAAAGCTAAGGGTCAAATTGATGTAAGGAAAATGCTCACTATAAAATATTCTATGAGAGGAAACCACTACAGTCAATGCACTTGCATGTATGTCTGATCCTCTGAAAAGTCCTACTGGGGCACCTCTGTAAACCTGTGGGCAAATTCCAGTAGGTTTTATTGGGAACAGGCTTTCATCATTTGTCTTATCTTTAACTTTGGCTGCACAACATTTTTCCAGGAAAGGTAACACATTCTTGCGGAACCAGATCCAGATCAGTGTAACTGGACTGGGTTCATTAGCATTGCACAGAGGATGGATTGCCCGGTGCATTCTGGAATATTCAGCTTTCAAATATTACTGTTACTAATAAATAGCGGACTACTTACTCTATTTATTAAACTTTCTAAAACCCGAACAGCAGCTGTAGAAAAAGAAAGATTTATCTACCAATAAAAACCTAAAGATTACATTTACCAAATCCCCATTCTTTATTGCAATGAAATTTGTCTTTCAGCTTTTAAAATGCATTTATAGAGCCAGAAATGTATTCTGGTCCACTGTCTTTGAGATGAATAACCACATTATTACTTGCCTGTCAAATCTAAGTAGGGTTGTTAATAACACACAGACAGCTACTAAAAATTCAAAACATGGGATGTTTCCTTTGGAGAAAATTGCCGTTTTAACCTCTAATTTCCCTTCTGAATCAATTACTTACTTTCATATACACCTTGCAATACCTGATCTCCAATCAGAAGTGAAAATGGTTCAAAGAATTCAAAGAATTTTTGGACACACGTATGGAAATACACTTCCAGAATTTTAAAATTGTACAATCTTTAATCTACAGAATATCTGCACATTAACCTGTAACCATGGTAGAAGACTAACTTGATGAAAAGTATTTAAAGGTATTTTTTAATCTTTTACTTCAAACTTTGTTTTGTCCTTAGTCTATATTTGCAGTCAGAAAACTGAACATCTAAACCAGGATTCTTTTCTGATATCGTATTTTGACACAGTTTTACTTTATTACTTTTCATCAAATGAACAAAAAGAACTTATGATAGGTACAAGGGAGAGTCACCTAAATATAATACAGAATTCTTTCCCTAGTGTGAACCATGTGCTGATACATTCAACATATCCTACTGAAAATTCTGATAGTTCAAAATTTCTCTACAGTTATAAGAACATTTTTCTACTATTTTTATTACTAGATAATTTAGGACTTTAATTTCAGCTCAGTGTGACTATTTCACTTACCTCTGGAATCCCTTTGTACCTTGTGAGTGATGGATATGGTGCCCTGTACCTCTGCCCAATTTTCTGGAGCCTCCCAACTGGTTGATTTTATTTTTTTATTCATACAGACTTGTGATTCCCAGAATGTACTTTGGAACTTTTATAAGATGTGTAAATGCAAGTGAGCAGCCCAAGCCATCAAACAGAGATAACAAATACTGTCCTTCATATGCCATTTGTGTATCACAAACCTTTTCTTCCTGCAGACCATCCTCATCAAACCAGACTGATCATCAACCAGAAAAATGCTGGAAAAAGTCTTCTGCTGACCAGATCTTTCTAGTTTTTAGATGTTGGAAGATCTGTTGGGGAGATTTTGGGGAGGAATATCAAAATTGAGCTGTATAATTCAGCTAATTCACTTATAATTTCCATCAATGTTCACTATTCACCTTAGAGCAATAGAAAATTACTGTGAGGGTCTGCTCCAAGGGTATTGCAATTACAGACTCAAGATAAATTTCAGTCTGAATTTTTATGTGGAGAATCCAAAGAACTGTGCATGGGAAAATCTTTAGGAATCTCTCCACAGAAGAAATGAGATGTGAACTCACAACTGAGATGCTGCCAATACCACTCTGTAGACTAGATAAAGATTACACAAGCAGGTAAAGATTACACAAGCATGTACAAAGGGTTTCAGGGTTTGCTGAAGGGGTTAAAAAGAGTTTACTTAATGAATAGATTATTTCTTTTTTTCCCCCTATTTATCAAGACTGAGTTAAAAATATTTCAATTACAGTTTTCTGATGACAAAACCAAAAGATTTGTATAAAATTTTCCAGTGAGACAACATGAACATTGCTAGTGGGCTACCTTTTCATCCAGATTCAGCGACATGGTAGTCTTAGCCCACACTCACATTCATTCAACTTAACATCACATGTTAAGTTAACCAAACATATATCTCACATTTGAGGTGTTTCATCACTATGTTTAAAAAAAGTCCCAAGAGGTTGTGCTCATTATTAAAAATCACACTGATATGGTCCTCATGTGCCTGTCTCCTCATTTGCCAACTCTGGAAAACCTAATCATACTGCACTGCCAACTCTCCTTTCAAGAAAGTCAACAGATAATTATGCAATCTGTTCATGCAGTGCAAATAACTTGGCATTCTGGGAGCCTACCACTGCGACGGGAAATAATCCTACTTTGTGGGGATGAGAACACCTTAAGTGAATTCAAATTCTATGCTCTTCTAATGCCACCATATGAGGCAGCAGTGGCAACATGCAAGTACTTTTAAAATTACAGGGCTGGCTTTGAGGTTGGATTATTATTTTTGACAGCTCTCTCCTTTCAGATATTGGTAAAGCCCAGTGTACCTCTGCATGGCATGCTGCTTTTCAAACAAAAGCATCTGCCCTCTGTGCTATCTTATGTCTCCAAGAAAACTGCTGCATGCAAAGTCTACAGCTCTCTCCCTCCACCCCATCAGCTTGCCTCATTACAGTCAAATTACCTTAAAGGATATAATGCTATTTATTTTTCCTCTAAAGCTGTTGTACAGTAGCTTTTTTAAAAAAAATAGGAAAGAAATAGTTACTCTTGTGATATAATATATGAGTTCTTGGTCAAATAGCTCTATTTTCAATTATTTCATTATTTCTAATAAGCAGACATCTACATGACCTGCTACATTCTACAGATTCCAGGGGAACACAGGGGCAATGTGTTGGTTGATCAAAGATGTTTTATGAAAAGTCTCAGAGCCTGATTGACAGTTACAACTGGACAGACAGTTACAAATATAGTAAAACAGAGTGCTGTTGCTTTGACCATCGTCCTAAAGAAATAAAAGAAAAAAACCTCCACAGATATTTAACTGTTGGAGTATCATTTCAACTAATCATATAAAGAAAGAATTTATTGTGCTTGTATGCTTGACAATCTATGCTTGCATACATATGATTTATATTTCATGTGTGCACACAGCTCTTCTTAAAGCGTGACAGGAATGAATACATTTTAACCTGCAGGTAATAAAGTAGGAAAAAGTATTAAAACATCAAGGGACATAGAAAAATTGTGGTGTAAGAGAATCTTAACTTCATGTAAGATTAATTTGAATAAATGTAATTTTCTATAGCCAGGATGTCACGATGACTCATCATTCTCCCATAATTAATTTACAGTAATAAAATCAAGATAAGACTAGGTTATGAGGAACGGAAGTGTATTTCCTTTTTAGAAGAAGAGCAGTTAGAGAGAATCTTACGAACACAAGCAAGATGCGTCATGCCCTCTGAAAAAAAGATTATTTGAAAGTGTAAAATGGGAGAAAAGACAGAAAAGGATTAGGCATTTTGCTTTAGAATATAAAAAGATTTTACATAATTGTACAACAGCAAAAATATCACACTACAAAATAACATGATGTACATATGGTGGAAAAAAAAAAGGGAATAACCTTGAGTCAGCCTTGCATAACACTGCCAAAGGTCTATCAACACCTTCTTATTAGGGCTGTAGCAATAGCTCTCGAGAGATTTAAGCCCCTCTAAATTTGTTAGCTCACTGAAATCACCAATAAGATTCCCACTGATGAGGGAGCGTGAAACTGTTCCACTGGGCAGCTCATTCATCAGACACTTTCAAAGTGCTCAAGGCAGAAAAGCTAAACGAGCTGATGAAAACAGATGCTATACAAAAGATTGCTGTATTAAAGCATCCTAAAATCAAAATGTGATTCCTTTTGGCAGGAGACCACAGAGAGGTACAGAGAATAACAGATGAGAACTGGGGGTGAGGAGGTGAATAGATGATTTGGCTAAGGCCAGATAGAGCTTAAGTTTGCTTTCTTTTGTTCTGGATGTAAATATACTGTCTAGGAAGCATACTAGAGAAAACACCAAAAACTTAAATTCTTCCTTACCACTTAGGAAGAGCTAAGTTCTAGCAAATGTTGATTATGTCCATGGGAATCAGATTGTGCGCAAAAAAATCATTGAAATGGCTAGAAAAAACAACTGATGAAAAATGCTTTCAAATTTCATTATAACCTGGCTAATATTACTTTATTAGAACATCAAATTTGGGGAAAAAATGATATCTAGAGAAAAATTGTTTATAGCTGAAATTCTTTTTTGTGACTTCTCTAATCAATGGAGATAAATACACAGTTCTAGGGCTCAGTTCATACCACTTTAAAAGAAGCAAATAAAGCAGCTCAACCAAACCCTATGCATGCTTGCTTCTTCCCATTAGCTGTAAAGATTTCGATAGCAACCAACTCAGATGTTAATGCCTACATGATGGATGTCTAAAGGTAGGCAAAGGATCATCTCATCTGTCAGGGTAGGGCATAAAAGTTCCCTTTCCTCTTTATCAGAACAAACACAGCAAAGTCTGAATTTACATCTGCTCTGGCAAAAATGGTGCAGCAACCTACAATAATCTTGCTCTCTGACTTTTGTTATATACATACAGAATAAAACAGTAGGGATTAATGCTCTCAATAAATTGGCGTTTTAAACAGAACATCTTTATGCACAGTACCACTGTTACTAAAGCTTCTTAAATCTTCCACTGTCACTATGTTTAAGCCCACCAAGCTCAACATGGTCTGAATTAGAGGAATAGCTTTAATCCTCTGCTGTGAATTGATCAACAGGGAAGCTATCTTCTCTCTGGGCAAAATTTGCTTTCAGAATTTGTCTTTTGTATGATGAATGCTCTTAGAGGAAGTGGTGTCAAAACACCTCATAACTGTATAGAAAAATTTTCAGGCTACTTCAGATCCAGGTATGCTTCTGAATATTTCTCCACCTAGCTACCCTCCCCATGATCCAACGAGAAATCTGGGCATATCTTTCACAAAGAAGATGGAAATAAAAACTGTCCATGTTTTTGCCATTCCTGGAGTTTGTTGTCTATTTATAACCAAGTCTGACAAACTTAAGAGTCTCAAATGTTAGAAATTAGCACTCATTTTATATTAATTAGTTGGTGGTTATAGCATTGGCCCTAATTAGCATTCCCTTGAAGGAAGAGCCTTTGTAATCCAGTCCTTTGCTTGTTTCAGGAGGGAACAGCCAGCTGGCTGGTCAGCACACGTGTGTGTTTGGACAGTCAGCACATGTGCAGCTGTAAATCTGCCAAAGCATATGCTGCCACTCGCCAGCCAAATACATAGAAGATGCAGGAGGAGTGAAGGTAGTAAAGAGCATGTGGAAAAGTCCTGTAGGTATTGAGGAGAGGGTTACGGAAAGGTGAAAACAAGTCTTCATTATTTTTGTTGCTCATGAAACAGACCGATATGTTTTTATGTATATGTGTGTCCACAACTGAAGCTTTACTCCTTTTCAGGAATGCCACAGGTCCTCCGTAGTTTGTTTATTCTTCACATCCTTTGCATTACTGTTCTTAAGGCAACTATGCTTGCTAAGATTTGTGAGGCGGAATTTGAAAGTTTACTTGTGACAAAAAGGAGGAAGTATGTATTAGAATTATCATGAAAACATTATAGAGAAACATATGCAGAATCCAGCTGACACCACACTTCCTCATAGAGGGCAGTGCACTTGAATAGTTTAAGTGCTTAAAATGCATGAAGTGAATACATAAAATATTTGAAAACAGATTATATTTTATCGCCAGGCACATGGTGAAGGTTCCTTCAGAGAGTTGCTTAAAAAAAACTAGATTTGAAGACCAATGTCTTTCATCTTTTTTAATAAGCTGTTTTAGACAAAACTGATATTCACAGGGTGAAAGGAAAGACTTTCTGAATTGCTAAGAAATGAGCCACAATCCTGGGTATTCAGTAGGAAGGCAAGCTTGTCAGGCTGTCAGAGAAGCACCAGACTGTTCATGCAGCCCGTTAGCCTTCATGTAAGCTGCTTAACTACCTTCTCTGCAGTGCTGTACATTTGAGATTACTGGTAGGCACAGGAAACTTAAAGGGAAGATTTACCAATGAACTGAAATAATGAATGAAATATCCCATAAACAAAATTATATTCTCTAAAGCTTCAAATTCCTCGAAGGTCTATACTAATGCCAAGGAGAAAAAGAATCAAAATAAGCAGCCAAGAAAATAATTGCGTTCTTTCATAAGCAATTTCTAAATCAACAGAACATTTAACTTTTTTATGTGTTAGGTTATAAATGAAAACATTTTTTCCTTCAAAACAGTGCAGAGATTTAAAAAAACACTTTTCTTGAAAACAAGCAATCCTGTTTATCTGCAAGACCAAAAGTCTGGGCCTGAAAATTTCAATAACCTAGCTGAAGTAATTCAAAGCTACATCATGCCAAAAACTTAGCTTGGCTAGCAACCTGGGTCCTTTTAGGTAGAGTCCAAAATCTTAGTTCTTAACTTCTGCCTGCCTCTGCAATCACCTGAAAAGCTTGAAGGCTTGAAAATTAAGAACATGAAAATATTTAGGAAACTGACTCCCACTTGCTTTGTGAAAGTCAGGTAAAGGAGTATCTTTCTTGGACCTGAACTAAACTTCCACAAGTGGGGTTACTGAGAACTTGTTTGTCTATGTGTGGAATTATCCTCTTCTAGGCAATACTTCACATTTAGGCTCCTTTCTTCTTTGTAAGTCCTGTTCCTACACTGACCTTGCCTGTAAGCCATCCTGTTGTTGGTGTGCCCTCCTTACAGCAAGAGCCTGCGTACAAAAAGGGGAGGAAAACCTCATTTATTTCTTGATGTGTTAGTATTTAGCATATTCATCTAAGAAAAGGGGAATGAAGTAATTCCTTTGAGCAGATCTTAAATGAAAAATCCCAATCTTTATGTCACTCTGATATTTGGTTTTATCATTCCAGTGAACACCATTCCATTTTATATTAAGTATATATATATATTTCAGAATTCCCTGAGGTATAATGTTTAGAAATCTCAAGGAAGAGGTGAGGTCATGTTTTTCTAGTCAGTAGAAAGCATTAAATATGGTCTTCTTTAATCCTGGGTGTTAGAAAGCTTGAGAGAATATAATGAGAACTGTTGGAGCAAATAGGACAGACTAGGCCTGACAAAGTGACTCAGGAGATGGAAGAAAGCCCTGAGCTGGCACTGACACTATCTGCAACATCCACACAGCACCCTGCATCATTATCTGGAACAAGTAGGTGGAGATAGCAAGCCTGAGGAGATCCTGCATACAGGAGCAAAGTGGACAGTGATGTTACTTTATATAAAATATATCAAATATGTTTTATTATTCCTTTCTACTGTTACTCTAAAGAATGCCATAATGTATGTTAAGGGCTGACATTGTATTCTTTAGCCACTTGTGGCTCATGCAAAATTACTTGTGATACAACATTTAGGGCAGTAATCAATGCAATTTAACTGAAGCTAATCAGTCAGTGCAGGGATTTGTGCTGATGCAGCTCTACCAGTTCTGGTTCCACAGCATCCCTGTCAGCAGCAGAATGGCATTTCAGCCTTCAGCAGAGCAACACCTCAGGCTCCTGAACCTGGAGGAAACATCATGTCAGGGGTACCTGCTTCTGGTTTTGTCCTCTAAAACCTATGCAGCTTCTTCCCCAATCAGAAGGCTAGTTGGACTTCTGCTGATCCTTCACATAAAGTGACATCTAAAGAACCATGCTCTGTATAGGCAGGTCAGGCATTTCACTGGAAGCTGCAAGTGTCAAATTACCTCTATCATTTGTGTCTTTTAGGTCTTTGCTTTGACTGAATGACCTGTGTCTCATCTAGAACCTGCAAAAGCAGTGGCCATCTTTATATTTCTTGGTAATATCTGCATTGTTGGTTTTTCAGGTGAAGTATGAACATGAGTGTAATTTAAAACATAACAGCTGAAAAGTGTACAGGGTACAGTGCAAAAAAGAGTTCTGGCTCTAAAGAAAGTAACATCTCCAAACTATATGTGAGATTATATCCAGGAAAAAAAAAAACCAACTCATTTTCTTAGAAATACACATTTTTTTTTTGTACTGGAGGGATTTTGTCTTGAATGAAGTTTGTTGTTCAGTAATGACAAGCACAAACACTTTAAGCATGTCAGACACTGGATTACACTCAATGACTTGACACTGTTGGTTCTGGCTCCACTGGAGAATAGTCATAAGACTACTTAGAAGATTAAAGCTTGGCTAAATATTTGTGTAAAGGTGACTTGTTCAGAAATTAAACATAAACTTCTCTATATACAAAAACATTGTTTATCTTATTACTTTTGTATTTCCTAATGTAGGATAGGTTTCCCTGAAGATTTCAGAAAATACCCGTGAGTTTGTGAAATTTTTGATGTAAATTTGTCAATTTTGGGCAATTCTTCAGTAGTAAAAGTCCATTTTTTTCCTGCACAAGAGAAATAGTAGGCAAAACAAATCGAAGGTTTCATGTTAATATGAATTGTTTGCAAGATAAAAAATTATGAGTAAAACACCCTGAAGGAATCCTCTCATTTTTTGCATAGAAAAGCATTGCTGAGAATCATATATCAAATGGTGTCATCCTACCAACTACACAGCAAACACGTCCTACAGTTGTTTGTCTCGAGTGTACTATCAAGAGGAAAAAACGGAATTACTTTTCATTAATTCTAGAACTGTTTTTTTCTGAATGCAACATTATGTGTAAGTTGAGTCTGACAGACATTTCAAAAATATTAAAAAAGAAAATGCAAAAAAAAAAAAAAAAAAAAAAAAAGGAAATTGTGTTTTAAGCTGGTAGCACTCCAGATTAGGGTGTTTTCCACTGATTGTGTCCCTGGCTCCTAAGACTTCCTTGATCTCTGTGTATTGTAGGCATGGATCACTGTATATGGATTTCTGGTGAAATCAATGGAGAGAACATGAATTAATTCAAAGGATTGGGGGGTAATTTATGTTTACTAAATCAATAGACTTTACTAACCAATAATGTGACCAGTACCTCCCAGAAACTGAGGAATTTCTAATGAAGTTTCATGGAAAAACATTTTTATGTTATAGCATAGTTTCAACTATAATAACAGTTGTTGTCTTTGGAAAAAAATAGTGTTTGTGAGAATTTTAAATTCAGTGAAATTACAACAGTCATGGAAATTATTTCAGCCACCTGTAAGACATCAGAAGTTTTCATTAGTGATAAATCTTTTTAAAAATTTTCTGACAAAATTCTTCTTTTTAAAAAAAATTAGACATGCTTATTGGCAAGTCTGAAACTGAATGTAATGATTGATTTGACTTATTAATTTTAACACTCCATACACCAAAAGGGGAAAACAAATGCATTTTTTCCAGCTGTTGTGGTATAGTTTTTATAAGAAATATACGTAATTTTCTTGGAGCATTTTTTTATGCTGATTATATTAAAGGAAGAAATGCTCTAACTTCCTAGTCAATGTCAAATCAAAATATTTGATTAACTGAATTGATATTTTCTTCAGCTTTTGGCTTGCAAAAAGTGTGATGCTTCACTGTTTCAGGAAAAGGAACACCTTTGTTGGTGACAAGGACAGGGGGATTGAGTGCATCCTCAATAAGTCTGCTGTTGACACCAAGTTGTGTGGTGCTGTCACTCACTGGAGAAAAGGGATTACATCCAGAGGGACCTGGACAGGCTGGAGAGATGGGCCTGTGTGAATCTCATGAAGATCATGAGTGTTGGGTTGGGGCAATTCCAAGCACAAATACAGTCTGGGTGCAGGGAGAATGTATTGAGAGGAGCTCTCAGGAGAAAGACCTCAGCTCAACACGACCTGGCAATGTGCACTCACAGTCCAGAAAGCCAATTCTATCCTGAGCTGCATCAAGACAGCAGGTTGAGGGAGGTGATTCTCCCCCTCATCTCTACTCTTGTGAGACCCTACCTGGAGTTCTTCATCCAGTTCTTTTACAAAGGCATATAGTGATAGGACAAGGGGGAATAACTTAAAACTAAAAGAGGGTAGATTTAGATTAGATATTAGATAGAAATTCACTTTGAAGGTGGTAAGGCACTGGAACATGTTGTCCATCCCTGGAAATGTTCAAGGCTGGCTTGGATGGGACGTTGTGCAGCCTGGTCTAGTGGAAGGTGTCCCTGTCCATGGCAGGGGAGTTGGAACCAGATGATCTTTGAGATTCCTTCCAACTCAAACTAATCTGTGATTCTGCGAATATTTTTAACTTTTCAGTCTGGATATCAGTGTCTAACCCAGTGCTGTTGACGAATTATCAGAAGTGAAGAGCAGGACAGACACTTCACAGACATCAGAAACCAATGCTGAAGGCATGTGCATGAGGAAACCCATCCTTTGCTGATGGTCATGTCAGAGCAAAGAGCTCAGGAGCCAGCTCTGGCCTTAGACGGTCACTGCTCACACAGCAGCTGCTCCTACCCTTTGTTCCTTTGCTCATCTGTCTCACTTTGCTGATATTTATGAAATGGCTGTTTTAAGTGACACAAAACATTGATGAGTTCTCAATCTCTACATTACTGCAAAGTCCTTATGGTTCATGCTATGATGTAGCTTTAATGGTGTATCAGTAGCAGGCTTCTTAATTTTATGGGGTTTGATCCTTTATCTAAATCCGATATCTATTTCTGAAGTCTTCTTCTGATTTGAGTTCTAAATATTTTATATTTTTAAGGTAAGTTAAATAAATCAATATTGCTGAAGTAATTTAGACAGAATTATTGTAAACTATTTTATTTATCTTCCCATTTTCCCCATTAAAATCCATTTCTTTCTTCTGTTAAAATACATATATATTCCAAGATAAAAGATAAATATCAAAATCAATGGTCTACATAATATAGTCCTCTCAGGTTCCCTTAAATAAGTACTGAAACAATCATGGTGCATATACAAATAAGAAACTGACAATATACTAAGTCATTGTGGCTTAGACACTGAAAATAAGCCAGCGTACTATTCTCAAAGCTGGCTTACAGTACATGTACACTAAATAGACTTTCACTGTGACTTTACAGCATCTAGTGACTGTTTTTATTTTTGGTGTCTCCAAGGCATGCAGTAGCACAGCTGCAACATTCTCAGGTATGGGGGGAACCCTCTGGCTGTATCTTTCAAGGTTCAAGTCAGTAAATATTTTAAATCTACTATTATTAGTTTCTTAAATCTTGTTGGTCATGTGCTTCTTCACTCTGGGACCTCAGAATAAATGTCAGGAATAATTAGCCAACATTTGGCGAAAATCCCCAAAGAAAGAAAAGTTATTCTGTAAATCTCTCAGTAGGAAATTTAGAAATATTTCATTGTATTGCCCTTTTATTGCACACAACTGAAACTGACACTATTCACCCTTGAACTGAGATCCTTGGGTTTCTTTTCTTTTCTTTTCTTTTCTTTTCTTTTCTTTCCTTTCCTTTCCTTTCCTTTCCTTTCTTTTCTTTTCTTTTCTTTTCTTTTCTTTTCTTTTCTTTTCTTTTCTT
>JAWWLV010000088.1:11725355-11750507 GCA_035041135.1 Platyrinchus mystaceus
TCATGGCCTCCCCTCCCCTCCCCTCCCCTCCCCTCCCTTCCCTTCCCCTCTTGTGGCAAAAATTAAGATATCTAAGATTGACTTTCCAGACTGGTATTTCATAATGATTCTTAACAGTGAAAGCTGTTGGTCTGAGGTTTGTTTTGGTACAGAAGCAAGTAATGAACAAATATATAACTACATAATAGAGAGACCTCTGTAAGGTTTGCAAATGATATTTTGATGTTCTTAGTTTATTTAACAAGTAGTTGACATGAAACATTTTATTCTGAAATTTACTTTGTATTTATTTGTCTGTTTCTTTGTTTGAGAAGGAAAAAAAATGTTTAGATCATGTCATAGTCATTTTTACATTTGATATTTGATATCAAATCAATTGATATTGATATTTACTGTTGATCCACTCCATAAATCCCCTTGTTATTTACGCAGTCCTACCTCATATTCTGTGAACTTAAACATATGAGATTTAACATATGTCTTGTGCTTACCAAGCCTTTGCATAGAAACAATTTTCACTGGCAGTCAAAGTAAAAATGTAACTAATGCAAGTGTCTAGTCTTGGTCAGCACACAGAAATAAAAAAGAAAGGTATAAAATCCACTAAGAAATAATAATACTAACAATAACATTGAAAATCATCCTAGAAGATACTAATCTGGTTCCAGAGGAAAAAGAAAATGTCTGCGACATTATGAGCTTTAAATAGCTCATTTTACTCAAATGTTAATGTTTTTCTTAAACATATGAAACTGTAGTTATTGTGCAGATACAGGTATAAACTAAATATATGAGTCTGTATGCACTTTGGAGAGCTCCAAAATCTGACTTGTTTTTGATATTCAAAACATGCCATCTTCACCTTTAAAATGTTAACATTCCTTGGAAATGTGCAATTCTGCAATAAGCTGCAAATGTTTGCTGTTGAGACATGAGTTATAAAATAATCATCATGAACAGGGCAGCCAATAAACACATTCCCAGATTTGTTTCAGGTATTAATGTTCAGTCAAAAGCAAACCCTTCAACACCTGGTTATGTAGTCAAGGTAGGACACTATTTATGATTTTTTTTTGCTTCCAAGTATGTATTTTTTTCCTTCTTTCTGACATATTTCGTATTTTCTGTATCTGCGACTACTGCGTTATTTGTTTATACCTCAGAAAATAACTATCCTAAAAAATCATTAACAGGTAGCTGACCTATTCAGTATCTATAAGCACAGGTAATAGTGCACTGTGGAACTGCAGAAAACAACTTACTATGGGCTAATACTAAGATCTGCGTTGGCTGAAAAGAGATGCAAATTTTACCATTGTTTATTTTAACCTCTCTCAGAAACCTGCAGAGACCAATATTTACAATAATGGGAAAATATCTTCAGCAAATCTCTGTTATCTTTATGATATGCATGTTTTGTCACTGGGATGCAAATGAAACACCACTTTCAGGTTGCAATTTTTACATTAAGGTCTTCCTCCCCTCCCATTCCTTTGGTGTCCTCTTCCTTTGTCTACAATTGCAAGCTGAGGGTAGGAATCAAAATTCAGTAATTCCCCAGGAGAATATAAAGAAGACTGGGGGGGGTGGGGGGGTGGGGGGTGTCCCGATGACATGTTTTTCTTTTCTAGTCTCCAGTGAGCAGTGCAGAATGCAGGTCAGCTGTGAGAAAATGAGGTTGGTAGAGCTCTCCTGGGTCACCATGGTCAGACACTGCCAAAATGGGAACCACATCTAATGTGTAAATTTGGTGCAGGTTATTGGCAAATTTACTGGAGTCAGTAGCACACTAAACAGGAACAATGGCTGCTCGTTTAAGAGCTGACACTACTCCCCACAGGGAGGCTCCTGCACTGCACCTGCCCGTGGCTTCGGACTGGGTTATTTCTCACTTCTGCTGCACTCTGTGGTTTCCTCAACCACTCAGTGCTTTGAAGGACCAGTATCCTACTTCATCCCTTCCCCAAAACTTTAGTTTTTGAATTCCAAGCTGGTTTTGCACAGGTTAGGTGTATTTTGAATCAAACATCATTTTAAATTTGAGTACTCCCAAAGCCAGCCTAGGGAAGAACTCAGATCCTGGCAAAAATATGAACTCTACCACAAGGACCCAACTCATTTCTTATTTATTTTTTCCCCAGGAGATGGGTGTTGTTAAAATATAACATTTGTTCCTCCCAATTTTCACACTATGTATGTCAGCAGTGTGGGGATTATATATGCACTGTTATGTGAACACCTTCCAGTGTGCAAGGTTCTTCCTTTGTCCAACAAGAGCAATAAAAAGGAAAAACCACCCCCACCATCCATGTCACAGAGATGAATCAAATTATTACCAAAATTACTGATGTAAAAAATCTCATTAAAAGTCTTTGTTTTGATCCTTCTGGTGTGTGTGGCAATTTTCCTGCCAGATGATGAGGCAAGAGTCTTAACTTTCAATCTGTCCCAAGCACAAACACTCCTAAATGATTTGCCAGTACCTGTTCAAGCTTTATACATATTTGATGCTATTTACTTATTAGTGATTGTGAACATGATTACTAGATAATATTATACTTCTGCCACACAAGGTATAGTACAATTATATTGCTTCCTCTACTATACTTATTGACCTACTCCAAGAATTTGCAAAATTAATGGAGTAAGATACATTCTTTTTATCAACTGAACTTTAAAGACTTTAATTTTTGTAGGAAGAAAATTTATATTATTGAAGAAAAGAAACAAACGAACATTCCCAATATTTTGTATTTATATATATGAGAACAAATTAAGCAAATACCATGATTTCAAGTAAGAATTAAAAAAAATCATTTCTAAACACTTTGATGAAGGAAGGAAAAAGCACCAAATATTGAAGTACATAGAAAATACAGGATGTCTGAATTTAAAGTATTTTTTCTCTGTCAATAACCAACAGAATGGTAACCAAAGTTTTTTCCTCTGATATTTCAAATAATCAGTATTATAAGGGGGGAAAAAAAGTGTATAAGGAGAACAGGCACAACCTGAAAGTACTCTTATTTTCCATGATATAATTAAAAAAATATTCAAATAACTAACCTGGCAAGAAGAACAGTTGTGTGTTATGCCAGCAATCATGCCAAGCAAGCAAAGCCATACTTTAAATCCTGTGAGAAATTTGGTCATGACAGGATCAGCATACCTTCCTTCTTGTAATTTGTCATGAGTAGTTCTAGGTTGCTCTGGTATTTCTTGCAGAAAGCCATCTGACATCTGGAGGTGTTATGTCTTGTGCCTATAAAACAGGAGATTATGGTGGAAAACTTAATAAAATGACAGCACAGAAATGAAGCAAATTGAAAGGCTCTACCAGCTCATCCTCTCAATCAGACAGTGGAAAATTAGAAGGAAAGAAAGTCCCATCAATTTAAAGATCTTATGAAGTGTTCCTAAAGATGTTCTAAGTAAGGATTCTAACATCTGTAATGAAGGTGGACATTTATAAAATGCATACTGGTATGTAAGAAAAGGAAAAACTGAGCAATATGTCACAACCATTTCCTGGCATTTTGAATCCTGGAGTACCAGGATCCCCTGAGTTACATTCTTCCCTTGATCCCCAGCTCTACTGTACATATTTTAAAACACACATCCACTTTTTGTACCAGGAAATTCTTGAGGCCTTTATCCATTTCCCTGCGTTTTCCAGATGGTCCTAAGTTCTGTAAGATCTATATTTCTACTTGACCTGACAGAGAAATCCTGGCTTTTCTTCCCCACACACATGCAGATTGGCTCCACAGTAAACAAACATAATGGTTGCATATCCAACCTACCCTCTACACCCTATGAATACACAGCAAACCTCATGATTTTTTGTATGTTAAGTTTCCTTTTTCATTCACAGATTAATTATATAAGACACTGCTTTAGGTCCAACTGGATGCAGCTGACCTTTTGCAAATATTTTGCACAGAATAGTTTATGTGTGTGTGAAGTCCACACACCCGGACTGCAGGTCTGCTCAGTGTGGACATAGAAGGTACAATATATCATCATGTATCTAAATCCATCAGAAACATTATTTAAATCTTTTTCATAAAGGCAGATCTTCTTCAGTGGTCTGATGGTCTCCTTCTTTCACAGTATGCCTTGAGTTTTTGCAAAGGCACAGTCACTGTGAATTAGAGTCTTTTGAGAGGTATTGCTGCAATTTTTCGCTTCCCTTAGCAGCCAGCCACAATCTGGAGCAAATCTTAGTTTCCAATTAGGGTCTGAAGAGTAAGAGCTGAAGGGGTGGGGCGGGAGAGGGCGGGAGGGAGGTTGGCGAGCTGGTGGGATGTGCGTGTATGTGTGTGCATCTCCAGAGAGTGAAGTGGGGGTGCAAAGGTTCCTGTAGAAAGCAGGGAATAGAGCCAGATCTCATCAGGCAGTTACAACTATAATTATATTTAAAATGGAATCTCATGGAGTGCTCCTGTTACTAAAGCTTCCTCTAGTGTCACTTCTTAGTTGAGTAACTGCAGTCAGCAGTGTCGAAATGCGGTGCTCAGACTGGGAATTTCAAAAAAGCCTAAAGGAATTAGAAGCCTTTGAACTAAGTTATCTCCCTTAGGCTCTACTGAAAACCTCAGGCTTAATCTTTTGTTTTGCTTCTTTCTTTAATCATGTCTATAATTTTTCCCCCTCACTTGCAGGCATCAAAGGGATTCCTTCCCTCTAGTCCAGAAAATCGACCAAATTTAGTCCCTGGTAAAATAAAAATTTTCCTGAAATTCCTCACTTGGGAGCCCCTACTCATCCAGAACACCATATACACTTAAGTGACAGCTATCATCCATTCTCATTTGTATCAGGGAAATACTGATATTACTGGCAAACATTGAATGTGAAAGCTCATCAGGTACTTAGCTTGGCATCCTTTTTTGTGCTGTGCCAGAGCTGATGTATGCTGTTTATGTCTAACAACCACATTATTATGGTTATTGAGCAAAACAGCTGCAGAAATGAATGTTCATTTATTTTCAGTTGGTTTTCTACAGATCAGGTGATGCTAAATTACAATGTCTGTAGTTTTGATCATAGTGCAAAATGTAGCATAATTTTAAATCCATAATTTTATTTCTTTTATTTTAATTTTGCCTTTATAGAGAAACAGTCTAAAGATGAAAACTGATACAGACTACCATACTGTTCTCTTACTAAGTGTCACCTTCTGCTGGTAAGTTAAATTACACTTTCAAGGATAAGACCAAAGATGTTAGACTAAGTATCTGGTTTTACAGTTGTTTGCTGCAGAAACCAGGAGACTGGAGGAGGGTTTCACAGATCATGTTCTGAAAAATTTTTGTCTAAGTGTTTTATGGAGACACAAAAAGAGGGCCTCTGTAGATCCCTACACTTCTCAGTCTCCACCAGAACCAGTTTGGTTTGTCTCCTGGTGGCTTCAGGCAGTTAAACTGGAAGTTTTCTTTACAGTGTGATCAAAAGGAGTAATCATGCATCACCCTCCCAGTGCATGCTTAGAGGCACCAGCAGACACTGTGGGACCAGCAAGCTCTGCTCTCGTAATTTAACTGACCTTGCTGAACTCTAAGGTTTTCCTCTACGGGCATCCAATGCAGCACTGCCATATTTGTGCCACATTTAGCCTCTAGGTACCAGCCCCATGTGATTTAATAATGCGTATTTCCTGAGTGGAGGAATTTTGTTTGTTGTTTTTTGTTGGTTTTTTTTTTTTCAACTGGATTCTTTGGAGCTAGAGAAAGAATAATGCATGAGTGACAGCGCTGGTCTAGAGGTGGGATCTCCAAAGGGGACTCTAGAAGGGTGGATTCTCTACTCACCAGTGATGGGCAAAAGCTCACTCTGCAAGGTGGGACCACTAAAAAATCATTTTTTCTTTGCTTGCTCTTTTTTTAATGAAGTGTGGAGAACTGAGAGCTCTGCTGAACCTCTGACTGAGAGTTTTGCTTAATTGACCCGATAGGTACAAAGATTTTAATGGGCAATTGGAAAATGAACAAACTGGTGGATACAAATGCATACCTAGAGCAGAATGCCATAGGACTAATTTCAAAAAGAAAACACAGTAGAAAAAAAAAGGCAATTTGAATGGAAATTTTGTTTGTGGGTGGGGAAAAGAATTTCTAATTGACTCTTCCTGCCTCTCCATCTATCACCCCCTCATCATCTTCTGCAACTACTTTGCCATTTTTGAAGGTCAGGCTAAATCACAACATATGCTTTTAATTTGAGGACTCAAAGCAGCATTTCCTAAACTAGGAAATCTGGAAGCAAGCCTGGAAGTGCAAGGAGGAGTGGAGTCGTGAATGGAAAAGTTTGGCAACTGTGGTATAAAGCTTGCTCATTCTACCCAACCAGACTTTTAGCAAATATAACTGGTTAATAACTGAATCAAGAGGCTCCTTGGACTTCAGAAAAAGGCAGCTGGTAGAGCTGTGATGACTGTTATGCTCTTCAGGTTGCAGCCATCATAGTAAGATTCAAATACTTTAAGCAATATATAGTTCTTTCTGTGCAACAGGTCTTTTAACATAAACCTCTGTGGAAATTCTGCTATAAGAAGAAACATAACCTTGCTCCCTACCCCCTCCTCCCTTGTCAGTACTGGCTCTTCTGCAAAGTGGCCTCATGTATAAAGGCAAGGGCAAAGCTGTCAGTGTGTCATCTGATGAAAGGATGGAGCCCTACTGCTGGTGATGTTGAAATTATCTCATAATTATTGGCCAAAATCCTGCCCTTCCAGGCAATGGCAAAAACTCCCTGGCAGACTGTGTGGGAGACAGGGGTTTCCCTCCTGACTTAGACTGTGGTGGGTGAATTTCTCAGTGTGAGGGTGTTTGTCATTAGTGTTGCTGCAGTTGTATTGTGTGTGGTTCTAAGAAATTCCCTATCCTCACACTTTAGTGTAATGGGTAAAATCAACCCACTGGTTGTAACTCATTCTTCTCATCAGTGGTTGCATGATTTCTGCAGGCATCAAAGCAGAAAATCTTGGCAGGAACGACAGAAAAAGAGTATGATTCATGGACTAATCCAGGGAGTGCTTCATGTGTACATTTTTTTTATTATTATTATTTGTCTTTTTTTTTTAATTATCTTTACTCCCATTTACCTCCATTGAGAACTGTCCTCATAGAAAATAAAAAAGGAAAGAAAATACGCCTGCTGTATTTAAGCAGAGTAGGAGTAAATAACTGATGAACTCAAGTGATTTTGAGACCTTTATCATAACTCTGCCTACTGTTGTGATATTTAAGTCTTAAATGGTTCCTTTTTCAATCAGGTATTCAACTTGCAACATTTTTGTACCACCACTATGTACAATATCCTGTGGATAATTGTTATAATTGCCTCACATTTGCAAATGCTCTTTGGGGATTTGAACCCAGGTCTTGCTCCTGCTCTGTTACAGGGGAAGTAGAAGGAGCAACTCCCCTAGTTCACAATAGCTTTGGCAAGGAGTGGTTAACCTGAACTCTCAGTTATGTGCAGAAAATCTGCACATCCTGCCCAATTAAGATTTCTTTTTCCCATGGAGCAGGTTCTAAATTTTTAAATAGTTTGATTGGAATTCTAAAAACAGCAAGAGAGAAGATTAATCTTGTTAATAATTAGAAAGCTGAATGCTAACATTTTTCCCCCATAGGAGATGCCTCAATGTTATTACTCTCACAGTTAACAGCAGTTACAGTCTGTGTGTACAGAACCTGATATACATGTAAATTGACCAACAGTGTGTTTAAAGTGAAGAGTTTAATTGCATCTGTCTCTTGATTTGCACTACAAAAAGGAAGGATGTAGGGGCAAGATAAATCAATTGGTCCCATGACTAACATGGTCAACCTATTGCTTTGCTTTTCTTTTGGTATAAGGAAATACGGCTTCTAAGCCACATCCTCCTGGAAGCCAATACAGGGAAATATGTGCAGCACCAATGACAACTGAGGATGCATTAGATGCTGTTCAAACATGCCTTTTGCACTCTCTACGTTCTGGATAAGTCTATCTGTCACTGCTTAGTGCAGGCAGAGTAACACAGAGCATGAGGCAAAAATTGCTTTTGACAAACTATTGACTTTTGTCCCATATTATAAACTAAGAAACTAATCACAACAGATTCTTTTGCTGTTTTCCCAGCAACTTGACTTCACCAAAAAAAAAATTGTTTCTTTTCAAAACATTCCAGCTATTTAATAAACTTTAAAAAAAAATTAAAATTGTGTAGTATTCCAGCCATCATCAGTATATCCTTTTACTATTAATAGAGCTTGCATTTTGAAACATTAATATTGCAGAAAAATATTTTTGATGAACAGTACAATACAGTAGAAGGAAAACCCAAAGAAACCGGAGGCATTGCTTCTGAGGGAATTTTTTTCAATGTAAATTTGTAAATTTTGGTCTAAGAGAATGTACAAGTAAATTCATTGGAAAATTAAAAGAGGGAGTTCAAGAGCTGTTAAAGCCTTTCATACCTATATGTCTATGTATCTCTTCCAGAATGAAGAGATAATATACTGAATTTCAGAGAAACTTGCATCATGTGGTCCAGAAGTTTGCTATTTTTTCAAGTTTTCCCCATAGATCAGGTAGGGTTTCTGTAATTACTAATGAATGTGAGCTCAGACTTAGATATTTTTCTTGCATATGAGAGTTTTTAGGCAATTTTTTTTAATAAAGCCAGAACAATGACTGAATTGGTAGTGTATTTTTTTTTTTTTTAATTTCAACATAAAAAGATAGGAGCAAAAAGCCTCTATAGCCTGCTGATATTTTTATCCACTGAGTATCAAGACCTTTTTTAATGAAAAAAACCCCATGAGTGCTTCCTGAGAAAAAGAATATTGATAAAGAATACCTGTTATATTTTATAAATATATCCAAGAGGTGCTGTTGTGATGGGGAAAACTGAGAAGAATTATGTGACCAATCAATCATTGTGGTCATGATAGGATAGTAAACTTTACATCAACATTTATTTTTTTAAACTTATATGCAGTTTTAAACATCTAGCAGCTGCCATAATCTATTTTAAAAATACAGCAAAAATTATAATTATGACACCATCATCAAACATAATTGTGCATGATCATTTCTATCATAGCCCTGCAAGTTAATGTCTCATATTAACAGTTAATCATAAATCTTAAATGATTCAATGATGCATTTTTATTAACTCTTTAATGTACCTTGATAAAGAATGTAAATAGTGGACATGGAATGAATTTAAGCAAGACTATTTTTGTTGTTAATTTCAACATAGAAAGCTGAAAAGCTGAAAGTGGTCAGGGCATTGAGACAGAGATTTCCCTAGATTGGGTGCTGCATTTTACGAAACGGAGTGCTTCAAAAGCCATCCCAACAACAAGGTGGGAAATTCAAAACTAATGTGGAAATAGCTTCAGGGTAACAATTCATAAGTAACCTCATGAAAGAACATGAAGTTATTTCTCACACAGAAATGTGTAGCTTCAATAGGTGATTTATTATACTGTGTGTCTTTTTTTCAGCTTTCATAGCCAAGGTTCAAAGATTGAAAGGGGAACAAGACATTTTGATTCGGTACTATAGAAGTAGTAATTTCACGACTGACTTAAAATTTTGTCTTTAATCGGAAAATGTCAGTTTGTGTGTGTATACATATATATTTATACTTTATAGCAGACAACAGAACATTTTTGAACTCATTTTGTTTTAGAGCAAAATATCAAAAAATTTTACTCCTATTTAAAGTGGATTAGACATTGCTGTTAACCCAAATGAAAGAGAACAGAGTCGTGCAGGCCTTGGGTAGCAGGGAGGGATGGGTTTGAGGCCAGGGCTGCTGCAACAGCCTCACTGACAGCAGCTGTGATCTGGAGATATGAATGAAACACCTTGTCATCAGCCTGAGGGGGGAAAAGAGCAGATCATGTCACCACAGGAGGATGACTGGGAGGTAGATAGTTTAATTGCAGAGACCCTGTAGGGGCAAGAATCTCAGCCCCATGTTGCGCAGAAGGAAGGACAGCCAGCCAGTGGCTGTGCTTGAGTGCAGGGAGAACAGGGACTCCAGCCCCAGTGAGAGCTGGAAGATTGTGATTTTTGGCACAAAAGAGGATGTTTCTCCTTACAAGTGTTTGGTTGAAATAGTGGGGTCTGAGAGCCAGGGAGAAGGAATGGGCACTTCTGGGGAAGTATCCAGACAAATTGTGCCTGAGTCCAGGTGATGGAGCCAGTGACTCAAACAGGAAGGGATGATGAAAGTCATCTGACAACTGGACTTGCTGTCTTGAGACACTTACTGCTCCTCTGGGATCCAAATCTGGAATACTGTGTAGACTTTGCTGAGGTGCATCTGGGACTCAGGCTGCTACTGATTGCTCCTTGTCCATGTGGGTGTCATGATACTGCCAATGAAGACCTTGAGTAGATCAAGGATCATTACATGATTAGAATGATGGATAAAAAGAAACTGTGTTTTTCTCAAACCTGCTGGTCAAGGGAAAGCAGCCATAGAGGAGCTGTGGATCCTGTGGATCAACATCTGGTTGTGTGGCTGGTGTTGCTGGCAGGGGTCTGTCTTCTGTAGGAACGGGAATTTTTTACCGCCTAGAAAAGAGCAAATGTTACAGGTATTTTCAAAACAGACAAGATGAAAGATCCAGAGAGCAGCAGCCCAGTCAGCCTCACATCACTCCTGGTAGGACTATGGAAAGTGCTCTCCTGAAAGTAATTTCCAGACACAGGAAGGAAAAGAAGGAGACTGAGAGAAACCAGTCACCGATTTACAAGGACAAATCATGCCTAACCAACCTGATGGTGAAATGACTGGTTCAGTGACTGAGAACCACTCCTTAAGAGTTGATGAAGAGGCAGTTAGTGTTTAATATCCTCACCAACAGACTGGATGATGGACTGGGATGCTCCTTCTTCAGTTTCACAGAACTGCCACTCAGAGGAATAAGCTGGAGTAGACAGCTGAAGAAGTCTTAAGAAGCCGAATGAAAACAAATGCAAAGTCGATGGGGACTGACTGGGGAGCAGCTCTGAAGGGAGTCCTGAGGGACTGTGATTGAACACAAGACAGAATGTGTTGCAGAATTGAAGACTATGCACTGGGACACACAAATAAGCCATAAGTAGCCAGCAGGCCAAGAGAATAGATTATCACCTTCTATTCAGCTTTTATGAGGCTTCATGTGGAGTATTGTGCCCCGTTTTGTCACCTTTTTCAAATGTTAGAACTACAATGACAAATGGGAGAAAGTTGCGCTGTGGTCCAATGAGATGGGAAGATCCCTGAAGCACAGGGAACAGGAGGAAAGTCTGAAGGTCCCAGGGTTTTTTGCCTGGAGAAGAAAAAACTAAAGGGAATATAACTTCTTGTAATGAGTTGATGGTTATAGAGAAGATTTCCAGACTCTTCTCTGAGATGCACAGTGAAAGGATAAGAAAACATTCATAATTTGTAAAATTAAAATTCTGGCTGTATATAAGGAAAAAAAATGTAGTGAGAGTGGTTAAACACCAGAACAGGTTGCCCAGAGAGATTGTGAAAGATACAGCTTTGGAAAAGCACTGAACAACTTGATTTGACTTTGAGGCTGCACCTGCTTTTAGCATAGGGTTGCACTAAACAACCTCCAAAGGTCCTTTCCTAAAAAACCTTATTCTATTATTCTATATTTAATTTACAGTTATTCAGTCACGGAAGTGGAGAATATTTTATATCATTCTCTAGTCTAGGAATGAAACTTATAACCACAAATAATTAGTACACTAATTAGGATGAAATAACTTTCTGCATCTGAATCTCTCTCAGACTTGTTGACTAGCAGACAATATTATGGGTATGAAAGAATCCTCTTATGAATGAAAGCTTCCAATAATGCAAATGTTTATGATTCTGATACAAAGAAGCCATATGTAAGCAAAGGATTCATGAGACTGAGGCTTCTGTTCCCTATTTCAATCATGTCTGATTTATGAATTCTAAACAGTGGATCCAAACCCATCCTAGTTGTCAGTGGTCCTTGTGAGGCAGTAAATATCATGAATTTCAAACTGCTTAAAAATCTTTCAAAACTGCTCAGCATGCAACTGCTTTTATAGTTACACGAGCTTTTAAAATGCACATTTCCTGAAAGGCAAGCAAGCGGGAATAATTACTACTCATTTTTTTCCTCTCAGCTTAGAGAGTTAAATTGTACTCAACAGTTATTTTTCCCTAGTGCATGATACAGCAGAAATCCTTCCAGAGCAAATGCACTGCAATCACAGAGTTGGCTTCAACAGCATAAGCACTAAAAGAAGTAATTCAGATTAATGAATGGATGATGTAGATACACTCTGTCAGCACTGTTTGCTACAGGGATCTCCTAAAGCTCTGGAAATGAAGACTTCCTCTGGAAAGTTTGTTTGGTCTGCCTGTGGTAGGTACTGAGTATCTCTCCTTTTAAGGGCCCTATTTCTCCCCACTCCACTGATTTCAGAAAGCTTGTTTTTTCTTTTTGAACATGAAAAGGCTGGACTTTGTAAATAACAAAACTCAAGTGTCAAAAGACTTCATCACTGTCAGCAAAAAGCTTGTGAAGTTTTCTCAAGGATCAACCTACACATTCATCTGTCTTTAATAAAAGCAAATCTGCCCAGCTGTATCAGCTGATGTGCTGTGCTTGCCTTGGAATAAGAGTCATTTGTTGCTTTTTTTTTTTTCAGTGGGAGGGATTTCAAGATTTATGGGTGTGCTGAGAAAACAGAGGAGGAATCTGCCTGGAGGGCTGATGGGTCTCCATGGAGTGAAAGACGTTCTCAATGAAGTGCATTTTTATACATACTGTCCTTGGCTTGCAGTGCAGCTTTCCAAGGGTAAGCCTCACCCAACCTCTTGAGAAACAACTTATTTAGTAGTTTTCTTCTCCATGTGATTTGTTAATTTATGGGAACAGAAATGCTGAGGCTTGTTGCAGAAACACAAGTAATCCTATTAATGAACGTTGCTCTGAAATGGGAGGTTTGTGGGAAACAAGATCTTAAAGTCGTGAAACACAAACATTCATATACTGCAAAATACTGAAACTTTCCTGAATTCCAGTATGGTGTTATGAGAGGGTCCTACAGCATTTTATAGCAAATTCTTGAGAAATTAAAAAAAGAAAATTACACTTTGTAAAAGTTCAGACTAAATAGGTGCAATGAAAAAATTCTTTATAGAAGATACCACCAATAAGTTGATATAGTAAAAAAGACAAAACCCTAACTGGGCCACAAAGAAAAGTTTGGCATATTATAGTAAATAGCAATGAGCTAGTAGTAATTAATTGTTTAACCACAAACACTACATACTGGTCTAATCTCATTCCTGGAACTAAACTATGAAGTATGTGTATGCTCTTCTGGGAGAGAGCTTGATATTACTTTTTCAGTCCCATCATGCCTTAATCTTGCCCTCTGTCCTCAATAATCTAGTCATTATTAGAGTCATTTAAGACATATATGACATATATTCAAATCTCTTCTGTCATGCAAAGTAGCAGAGATTTAACCTCTGGAATCCCAACCTTCTATGCTAGCTTAAAAAGTAATCTAGCTTCGTTTTTCCCTCTTAAATATCCTGTGTGCATTAAATGTCAAGACTTTCACTAAAGGAAGAAAGAGTGTTTACTACTAACATGATGAATATGGCTGAAAGATCTCGTATTTTTCCCACATAAGCATTTTGTACCTGGTGTCCACTACTTCAGTGTTACAGTCACTAGGTATGTCAACATAAAAAGAAAACATCACATCCTCATGGAATCACAGAATTCATCATTCTACACGAAGACACCTTTCCACTCACAGAGTTTTTGTAAAGTCTGCAGGTCAGATAACAATGGCTAAAATCAAAGTAGCTCACTGCCATCATTAGCTGCATTAAACTGTAGATTCATTAGAGCTGTATCAGTTTCAAGTGAAATTTTTAGAGGCTATCTAGCCAAACTAGGAATTCTGATGTTTGCAGGACTGAAGTTAGTAGTAGAAATTGCAGCTAGAGGGTTAGGAAGCTTGGGTTTCTAACAGCATTGTTAGTGGATTTAGGACCAGATAATCAAAATGAACCAGGAATCCGGGTTATGCATACAGCTGAAATAGGGTTTAATCTAGTTCTGGCTATATTACAATAGCACATAATGTTTATTCTATGTACACAGAATATATGCTAGTGGGCATATTTAGTTCTATGTGTGTTAGCAATGAAAACAAATTGGAATATGACATTAATTACAACCCCTCTCCCAACTAAATTAATCTTCCGTAATCTTAATTTCTTCTACTGTTCTTTCTAAATGTATAGGTGGATTCCTATTCTTGCAACTGTCATCCTACCTAGTTGCCAACGATACAGCTCGTGCAATATTTCATTTTGTAGCTTTATTTTATTGCCTTGCTAGTTGTGCTGTAATTAGGCAACACACAGAATAAACTCATAAGCTATAAACTACCTCAGTCCCTATTAGCAAGGGTACTGGGCCTGTTTTGATACAACCCAGCCTTTTAAAATAGATAAGTTATTTACCTTATTGACTTAAACAACATTTGCACTTCAACTACTGCTAATGAAGTTGAGAAAGAAAAAAAAAATGTAGAGCTTTATGGGAAAAGGTTTTAGCTAAGTGTTTATTATCTGAAACTGATATTCATTGTTGATGGATGAGAAAATAAGTCTTTCAATCTAAGCTGTATGTAGAATATCTCCAGATGTCAGTAGCACAGTGAGCCACCAGTATTATGTCCATAAAGAGTCAGGGAGTCTACTTCAGAGTTCAGGAAATTTGTGAACTGAAATCTGCTTATACCAGCTCGGTTTTTAACTCGAATTAAGGATAACTTCAGTTGTGCATATTCCTGTGGAAAAAAACTTTGCATTTTGCTCAGTGACAATTCAATGAGAAAGCACAGCTCAGATGTGTCTGAGAAGGGAGTATAGACAAATCTGTACAAGAGCCAACAACAGCTGTAGGTCTTTCATGTAGCGGCACATAATGCTATGCCTACACACCCAGCAGAGGATGGTTACAAAATCTCTTGAGAAAGCTACAGGATGGGTTTTTGCAGACATCTCCAAACTGGATTGGCATCTGTCATGGAAAATATTGACCTTCAAGAAGCATCCTATGGGGATCATGATATGCAGGGAAACAACCTGATGTTTGAGGACTGCTTGTTTGTACGTACCTGCAGTGTTTTGATTGCTGACTATTGTGTGCTAAGTCTCTCATACCACTCTTTTATTTTGAAGATTCTTGTCCAGAATGTTCTTGTTCTTTGTTCCCCTAATTTTGAAGTGTGCATTAGCACTGGACTCTGACTGACTATGGGTGGTGCCCATAGGTTAGCTGCTTCCAGGCTGTTAGCCCAGAGAACACGCTCAGTTTAGGATTAACATTTTCTGAAGCCAATGGTCAATATAATGCCAGCCAGAAATACAGACTTTTGTGCTTCTGGCTAGGCAGTGGGAAAATGGTCGAAAGTCAGTCATTTAGGCACAGAAGAATAGAGGGAAAAATAAATAAGGGTCAGCTACCAGCTTCAAGTTCAACAAGGGGAAGTTTTCTGGGTTACCCAAGTCAGACATCATCTAGTGCTATGCTTTCAAAGTGTCTTGTTGTACATTCTGATTATTTTTCTCTCATCTGTTTAGAAAAAATTCACTAAGTTCCTACTGAAGTGTGCTTTCCTTGGAGGCCTGACACAAGGTAACATTGGAAACAAGATCTGACAGACTAGAAAGTCAAAGAGTACTCCAACAGTGCTTTTAGTTGTCTTCTTTGTGACTCTGTTGCCCCTAATACAATATTTCATTCCATAAAGTTCTGCAAAGATGCATACAAAAAGGTTAATATCTGCCAAAAACACCAGTTCTATAGAAAAGGCAGGCAAAGAGAGAAATATTATTCTAATGCTTTCAGGTTCTTCAGATCACCTAATCTGGACTCTTCTATGGCACTGACTGATGAACAACCCCTACATGCCCCATAAAGGAGTGTAAACTTTGAAAGCCTAATGAGAACACTGCATAGGAAGGCAATCAGTCTCAATATGAATCAACTGAGTTCCCTTACTTTCCTCATATTCACTTCTTATCTCCTGTGGCACCACTTAATGGACTTAAAGAAAGGGAGGATGAAGAAGGAGTGACCAGACCTGTTGAGAGTTTAAAAGCCATTTAAATGAATGATTAATTTCCTAATGTACAAGGCATATCTCTTGCTCTAAGAGCAACAGGGTCCAGGACAAATTCTGCAAAACCCCTTTATGAATAAAACTTTGGAGTATAAGAAATCTGATAATTTCAAAAAATGAGATATAACACCCTATTATAGAAGTGTAAAATTCTAAGACCATCCAATTTAAGAGGAGGATATTTGAAAATTCTCACAGTCTCTGATCTTTGAAGTAGCCAATGAACAGGCACGGATGAGGGAGGCAGCAGATTTTTCAGAGACCCAGAGAGAATTGAAGAATTGAAGACCCACTTTTCATGGCCACACCTCCTCCCCAACACCCTCGTACTTTAGTATACCAGTGCAAACACTGCTTAAACAGGTTCATTAACAGACTACTGTTCTTCCACATGTAGGAGATACTGTCTACATGAAACTATTTTTCAGTCTCAGGAGGTACAGAAAGAAATAATTTACTTTGAATAATTTTTCTCTAAAAGGAAATCTCCCTACAGAACATTTCACACATTTCACATTTGCACATGATTTTTTTCTTTACCTTTTTCTTTAGCAAATGTGTTCCTTGTCTTCTTGGTGAATGTTTAGGGAAGAAGTAAGATCCAACCAGTCTGACATTTAAAACCAAATGTCTCAAGGTAAGCATAAGAACAGCTGTCAGTAGGAATTAGCAGGATCCAGCACTTGAGAAGAGGTTGGTATTTGACATTGTTCCTGAATACATTTCACACTGAAGATGTTACCTTTTCAAACTTTAGGTTTCCCTTTTCTTTTTAAACAATGTCTGGCCTTACTCACCCTTTTAATGTTATGAAGTGGTACAATATTTTATACATGACAAGCAGGAGGGAAGAACCCTATTATCATTCTCCCATGTACGTGTTGTAACATGAATTAATGTAAGGAGGCAAATATTCATCCATTTCATGAGGACAGCTGAAACATTTGCTGCCAAAATTCCTTGCCTGTCATTTATTACTGACATTGAGAACATTTTTCATGCACTTGCGAAAGAGCTTTCCAAAAAACGTTGAAGTTTATGAATCGCTTGCAAATTTGCAGCTGATGAAGTTGAATTTTCAATACATTGTGTGGCTTATATTTCTCTGTGTTTTTGGAAGTAAACTTCTGTACATTTAAATTGCCTTACATGGCAATTTAGATTTGTTCATAATGTGCTACATGCTCAGTGACGTTTTACGGGTGCTATTATTACTGTCAGCAGTTAGGCCAGTAAATACCTGTGTCTCCTGCAGAGCAACTCAACTCAGGAGGGGGAAATCCTTTGAAATTCATCAAGGTTTCCAAATTCCTTTTGTAAGAAGAGTAAATATTATGTGGATCACTAATGCAACCCACTGTTAAAGTACAGGTAAAACTTGTCAGACCACAGTATAATTACCATATTCATGGTGGTAATTAATTCTGCAGTGCACTAAACTATTTTGACAAACTTTCTCTGACTGAAAGAGAAATGGAGAGTCTTCTTCATTTTCTCAAGGTTGCTTAGTAGCCTATAGAATTGAGCTTATTCCAGAGTAGTTGCTGGAATAAACGTGGAATAAAGATAATACAGACTCTGCAGCATGTTTGTTTCACTAATTTATTTTGAAATGGTGTTAGGCAAATAAATATTTTGGAAATTCTGAATAAAAAGATTTATTAACCTGTAATGTTATGAAATCCCTTTATTTCTAGAAAGTTTTTCAGATATTTTTAACAGAAAAAAAAAGCTACGCAAAACATCAATGAAGTATGGAGAGATCAATATGTATTTATGTCAGAGAGTAAATCAGAATGTTGTCCTTGAAGATGGACTTCGGGACTGAAATAAGGAATTGTCTAAGATAAAACATTTCCATGTGCAAACGGAAAACTTATCAGAACTGAAGATTTCCAAAGGAACATATCAAATTTGACAAAGCTATCAAATGGAAATTCTTGTCAGAGAGAGAGAGAGGAGGACAGAGACACACACAGAGAGAGAGAGAGAGAGAGCGAGAGAGAGAGAGAGAGAGAGAGAGAGCGAGAGCGCGAAACATATTGTGAAACAGTATAACCAAGACCATTCCCTAGCCCTGAAAAACAAGTGCATGACTCATTGCTATCTAATCAAACGCACTTCAATGAAAACACCAAAATGCCTCCAAACTACCTGTTGGACACCAAACTATGCCTGGGCACTCTTTGAGTAAGTAAGAATTATAGACAAAACCTACATGGTGAGTGTCCTATTCATTGAAGACTAAGGATAATCATGGAACTCTAATGGATTAAAAGGAACTAGCTATATTTACAATATATTCTATATTTTATTCACAAACACAATGTAAATGTTGTTTCCTATGTACCTGACTGTAGAAATACGCTTTTTTGTTCTTACCAGTGTGAATCAAAGAAAAATAAAATGCAAAACTATAAATCTCCAAGTTTTCCTTTCTCTTACCAAATTTTCCCTATTTCTTAAGCACTACACTGGTTTACAGCTTTCCTGAGTGTTTGATATGAAAGAGCTAGACAATTACCATAAAACCAGAACTATGTGCCTTTTACTGGATGTGATGTAGATTTCTTACACTTTTCCCAAAATATCTCAGAGCCAGTACCCGTCTGTGGCTTTTTTCACACAGATCTCAAGGGAGTAAAGATATAGAGACGCATATGTGTGTGTAGCCCCAGGTACTTCTAAATATATCCTTCCCTGTTAGTATATTGCTCTTTACGACTGTTCCTTGCCTTCTTTATTCTGGTACAGTTTCTGACAGATAAAGATATCGATTGAAATTGGTTCTATTTCACTTTTATAGTTTCTCACTGTTCAGCTTTTTCCTCTCACTGACAGGTGTGGGTAGTTACTCATACAGTTATAATGCTCCAAAGTGTTTTTTGAGGATTTCAGTTGGAAAAGATGCTAAAGGTGAGTCTCAGGGGGAGCAAGGGAGAGCTACTGTTAGCGACAGTACCAAAGTGGTGAGTACATGTTGGTATTATTTTAAATAAATTTTATTTCTCTTGTGTTATTTAACAGAAATTCACATTCTGATCCAGCAGCAGTAAAGCAATAATCTGTTTTAGTAAAACAGATTATCTGCCAACTGGCTCAGTTCATTTCAGCCATTGAACATGTACACCTGTCTTGGCGTGACTAATGCACATCCTCAAAGTTCGTTTGAGGCTGAAGTGCTTGGCTGAAATGAAATCTGGATTATTCTGCTGAATAAGCCTGTTATGGCAGGTCAGTCAACAGCAAATATGTTTTACACAGATGTAAAAAAAAAAAAAAATCACCATTTTGCATTGAATCCATTCAGTATTTACAGGCACATTTAATGGGATGCTGTGCTTAGCTGAGAAATAAGGAAAGTGTGTAATTTCTTTGGACCTTAAAAAGCACATTTGAATTAAAGCTACATATCATAATAATTTACATTTTCCCAGGATGTTCTGTATTTCTTAGTCTCTGGAACTGTAATATCATGATATGAAAAAATGTTGTTCTTGCTTTCTTATCTGACTCAGCTCTGGTCAGTATTTGCCTGCTTCCTACCAACACTTTGCTGCCCCTTCAGCTGTGACATGACAAATGTTTGGGGAGGGGAGGATGCTGTAGATAGGATAACTAAAACCTCTGAGTTAAACTTTAAGAACAGTAAGAGTACTGATAAGGAATGTAATAAGTTGGCCTTGCACAAAAGCTGCCATCTTTTGAAACTATATTTTTACTCAAATAAGAATAGAAGTACATGTTGCACAGATACTTAATAAGCTTCAAGGCTTATTAAGGATAACTGGTACTTTTAAGTACATTTAGGGAATAAAAGCAAGCAAATATTTTGAATAGCAAATTCTGTGTAAAATATAGAAAATGAGGGAAAGGAAAGAGTCTCCAAGAATCAAAAGGGAAGATGTCTGAAATATCTACTTCCCTTCTTTTTTTCTGACAGCTTGTCTTTTTTAAGGTCATATCCTCCCATAAAGTTGAAAATATACAGAAATATTCTTGCAAAAAGCATTTTCTAAATAAACTATTCTATTTTTTCCTACTGTGAGTGTTTTTCAAGGTGAAACTGATATGCTTATACATTTTCAATAGGAAAAAGAAATTAACTGTAAACATGCAATTTACTGAGTGCAGCATAAGCATAATTTCTACAGTAATTTCTGATAAGAATATACATCAGTGCATATTTGAGATCACTGTAGCCTCAAATATTTAAGTAACCCTCTGGGAAAGGTCATGGTTTTCCAAAATACAGATCCAGAACTCCTTCTCATGTTTTCAGCAACAGCAAATACTCCTCAATAGACGTTTTGGCTTCCTCTCCTCCCTCCCATCCCGTCAGTGATTTACAAGCAACTAAAGAGCCCCATGGCTGTTACAGCACTATTTATGCTCTTTCAGTTTGCCAGAGTTATATGCCTGGCAATGAGAAGGTCAGCCTGTGGCACAGTGTCTCCAGCTTGCCAAGCATCTATCGCCTGTGCAGAGCAGTGGCCCCATCCTGGGCACGGCTGGTTGCCATGGAAGCAGCACAGCACAGCGATCTGATGCACTGGGAGATGCTGGGGGGACTATTCATCATTTGACAGAGATGTAACAGTCTTCTCATGTAAACTCATACCATGTATGATTTCATTGGGACTGAATGGTTATATATCCTTTGCCTTCTGGAAACCATGAGGGTTATGACTTTTGCTTCCTATGAGGGTGTGCAAGAAGAGGTTTTGTACATCTGGATCCAATTCCCTCTGATTTTCAATGTTCCATACACTTGTGAGGTTTTTCTCTATGTAGTCTACATGCTTTGCCATGTTTTCCAGTGGGAGGTAAGAGAAGGAAAAGGTGGGTGAGATGGATGACCCCCTGCTGAACTTTCCTGTCAGTCCCCAAAATCACCCCCTGCTCAGCTGACTGTCAACCCAGGAGTGAGTCCCGTGCCCGGCCAGCCCTGGGAGGCTGCTTCAGCTCAGTTGCTGCAGTCTTTCAGAGTAGGAAAGATCAAGTTCACGGTGATACATCACCACAGTGACCAGGCACTTCTCAGTACGTTGCAGAGATTGTATCTTGAAGGGGACCAAATTTACTGTATTCTAATCCTTTAGTAGGTATTCTAAACTCAGTTCTCCAAAAGAAGATGGGAGAAAGCTTAGGCTTTTTAGAGAGCATTCCTTAAAAATCTATGCATGTAAAAGTGAGAAATTATTTTCTTAACATCATAGGTAGGATTTAGTTCATAGGTTAAAATGTCCAGATAGAAATGTCCATATGTGAGGCAGGTGTAAGAGCTATATTAATTGAAGATCTCATGAATATCCTCTTTCTAAAAGTGTAAAGATCTAAAATAAGGCAATATTCTGGGTTTTACTCTATTATCCAGAATTTGCTAAATAACAGTTTATAATGGGAATCACCTTGTTCAATTTCATCTATCTAAAAATTACATATTTAAGCTAAAACCGCTGTAGAGAACTCCTTCCCAACCAGAATCAAAATAGAGTATTTCTTGAGTGTGATCCCAGTTTCTTTAGATCATTATTTTAATGGATAAGATGGTTGATCTCTGAGGGATGCTGCCTCACATCCTTGATTGTATACAAATAAAGACTAGTGTCAACAGGATGTGGTTCATTTTTTTGTATAGAAGAACCTGACCAAAGGCTGGGTATTTCCACCTAGTAATTATCCAGACAGAAAAGTTCAGGTGCTCAGTGTTACTAGTCTTATGTACAAAAGCTGTGCTGTTTAGGTTCTTCTACAGAGCTTACTAGCTTATACCATGGGAAGAAATCCCAACTGTGCTCCTTATGGGTAAGAAATAACATTATGCAGTACTTGTATGTTTATATAATAATAATTTGAAGGCCTGAGAAACAAGTGACATTTTAGTTTTGAGAGAAGTAAAATAATTTACATTAAATCAATAATTCATTTCTTTTTGCCTACCTAATGATGCCTCATCATTTAGTGTCAAAATAGTTGCTTCTGTGGAATGGAGGTGATTTACAGCTGACAAATTCCTGTTGGAGCACCCACCACTTAATGAGATTTCATGAGGAGTCATTCACATACAAACCTGGCATAAAGCCAGAACAGTTGGAATCTCTGGGTTTTGTTGAAAACTGGATAGGATTTCTTGGTAGTTTTTTTTCCTGGCTTTAAAAAGGGACTTCCAGCAGCAATAAAATCTGGAATTGCTTCAGCTCTCAGCATCTCAGTGCTTCCCAAAATAAAAAGGGCATCTGTTTGTAGATATCCCCTTACAATTTTTTTTATTATTATTGCAACAGTTGCATGTAGACTTATTCATGAACTGAATAATTTTCTGTGTTGTGGCACAGCATGTGACTTTAAAAAAATCCATGAAAAACCACACACAAAAAAACTGGTTGGATGGAAGGAAGTTTGGCAAGTAAAGTACATTCTCCATTAAGAGATTATGATTACATGTAATCTCACACCCCTGAGCAGATGCTATCTGCTTTCCCTTCCAGAACTTTAGGCTGTAACTAACAGGAGACATAAAGGAGACAAAAGAAGCAGTGACAGACTACAAGGCTTTCTTAATGTGTTTTTTTACCATGAAAAAACCCAAAAACTCAAAACCAAAAACCAAACAACAACCCCCCCCAAAAATAAACAAAACCCCCACAAAAACACAAACAACAAAACCCACAAACAAACAAACAAAAAACAAACAAAGGAAAAAACCAGGAGAAGGCCCATTTTTGCATTAGTTAAAATAGTAGAAATAAGTATGAAAATGTAAAATTAAATTTTAATGAAAATTGCTGAACAAATTCCACTTAGAAGGACTACAATATTTACCTTTTGCCTTCTCTATTGTGTACATTAATCTTGATGAGACATACATATCTTTCCTCCTTGGAGCATGTCTATTATAATTGGTGGTAATGACACTGTTACTTCTGTGGTACAAATCGATGTGGTATCCACTGGTAGTGGATACATAAGCAAATGCATTTGCCTGGTGCATGCTTGTCTATATCATATTCATAAATCTGTAACTATATATGAAAACATCTTATTTTTTTATGGCTTCTTATATACCTCTTTCTCTACGTAATGACCTGAGGGTGAAGGCCTGTTTCAAGGCTTTACTAGAAGACCAATGCTATAAGATCTAGAAAAAAAACCAGTTGAAGCATTCAGTTTCAGAAGACATGAAGAAAGGCACAAAGAAAACAAAGGATTAATATGGAGAAATATCAACAAAAGGAGACAGCAGCTTTGCTATGAAGAACCTTTAATATCTTCATTTAGGGGAGATTTGATGCTCAGTTCCTCCTCCTGACAGAGACGCATGCATACAGAACCTTCACCTCCTAGAAAATACATCAATATTAAGAGAGAGGATAATCAAGGACGTTGCAAGTATTGGTCTGAATACTTCCATTTGATACTCTTCATTTTGTGTGAGCAATTAAATATTCAACTGATGCCCTCCATGTTTCACTTCCTAATGCAAAAGCCTATGCATAAGTCAACAACTGAAAAGAATATTTCCAGTGCGAAAGCTCCAATAGAATGAAGAGAAGGTGGCCCATTAAAAAGTGGCCAATGATCTGATAGTTCAAATATTCAGTTGAGAAGAATGATCACACAGCTTGAATCACCTGGTTGTAGCAGTAAGAGGACATTTACAATTATGTTGCCCCTCTCCAATGAGTGTCCTAAGCATTCTAGTGAGTTATTTACTCTCTGGCCTAAAGTAGAATTTGAATATTTTATACAGAGTTCAACGGCTCCCACAGCAAGGACAAAAGTTTTCCTGTTGTACTGAAAGGGATGTGAGTCCACATATTTTAGCCAGAGTTGTAGGTGAGTCTTAGTCTTCTAGTGCCAGAATTTTCACCTGCTTGAGAAAAATGAGATAACGGATATATTCTCCAAGTGGTGCTGGCTCTAACTGATTTACCAATTAATTCAACTAGAAATTAAAAATACTTTGTGAATAGCCAAAAATAAGCTTTTTCATTAAATAAAAATTTATTGAAAAATTTAAATCATTTTACCAATATGTGAATTAACTCTGTCATGAAAAATTATCATTAAAATTGTTTTTGTCAGTAAAATATACTCTCCATCGCTTCAAGGGTTTTGTAATACTAATGTTATGATTGTGAATGGTTGAACTGAGGCCTGTGGTATGTAATTTATAAAAACAATGATCCTGAAACCCTCACTGTTATTTTCCACAATATTTCAGATTTTTTTGCCTATGACAACACCTCCTTTTCCTGGAAGCTTCTTTTGTTTTATCTCAAACCTTAGTTGAAAGAAATCATGAGCTTAACTCAGTGAAACATTACCTACAGATCAACAGCAAATAGATGTTTTTCAATTCAAAAATAACCCATTCTTGAGTAGTCTGTTGGTTCATTCAGCTTATTGCTTATGATCTGATGCCAGACCTCATAAGTAAGAATTTATGACAGCTTATACCATATTTTCATTTAAAGAGAGATGAGAAATAATTTTTTTTTTTTTGATTAGCATGTCATGGCTCTGAAGGACTATTGGTTTGAAATGTGACCTCTTTATGAGTCAGAAAAAGACAAGAAAGACAAATGTAGGAGCATGTCAACAGCAGTTTTCATCAGGAAAATCAACAGAAGTTATCTGAAGTATTATTTTGTCCTGCATATTTTCTCTTAGATTCTCTATAATTTCGTCCATAACTTTTGTTACTTAATCTTATTTTGAAAAATATTTAGGTATTGCTATTATATTCTTATTCTGATGGTAGGTGTGGTATTTCATTTGACTTTGAGTGGCACAGTTGTGAGTTTGCTGCGTTTTCTGCTTTTCTTCTCATAAGATAAAGATAAGTGGCCAGTCTTCGTGAATGAAGATCTGGGAAAGGTGTTTTTACCTTTCAAGCCCGCGCAATGGATTTTTTAGGTGAGACACAGCCTGCGCTGAACTGAGCCC
>JAWWLV010000088.1:11750607-11762518 GCA_035041135.1 Platyrinchus mystaceus
TGGCCTTAGGGGCTGACGAGCTCCATCTGCCCGGGGGACCCTGAAGCAGGACTGGGATTTGAACCTGTGGCCTTGGCTCTGAGAGACCAGCATCTTAACCGCTAGGCCACCAGGGGTCCCCATTTTTCTTCTCATAGCGCTCTTTTAATAACCCTCATTATATTAGGTATAAAGGACGTATTAGTTGGCATTGTTTGGCATGTGTTTTCATCTGCCATACCTACTGTGGTACTGGCAAAAATTCCTAAAATTCTTCATTGCAAATGTGAATAATCATCAGTTTTCCTATAGGTGTCCATTTCATCTTTAGTTTCTCTACTCTTTTCATTTTTCTACTTCAATAAAATGTATTATTAGGTAAATAGGGTAATATTTTTATCCTGCACAGTTGTCATTAATTTTTAATATTTTATTGTATGTTTTTGCTCAAAGAAATATCTCCATGAAGTGTCTCTGAGATAATTTTTAGTTCTATAAAGATGATTTTATAAAATGCTGCTTAATGTTCTGTGATAAAATACACAAATATATAAATCCATTTAAGTCTTGATTAAAACTTTAGCTTACTGTGTGTTCAAAATGATGCATAACTTCTGTAGTATTTTAAAAAAGCACTAAAATAAACTATATACTCTTTTGTCTATGCTGAGGTCTGTTTTCATTATCTGTTTCATTAGTATGTTGAAATCAAGCTTCATTGAGAGATTTAATCTTTCTCCTTTTTTTTATTCTGAAGAAATAACTTTTTCATGAGCTTCTAACATAAGTTGATAATTTTCATAAATCAAAATAAGCTGCAGAAATGTGAATTCAAATACCAAGAATTACCTTCCATGATTTGGAACTGCAAGACCTCATCTGAAGCCCACAGGGTCATTGCAATCCACCGCTGAAGTAAACAGAAATTCTGACCTGGGTTTCAGATGATGTATGGAAGAATGTTGTGGGAAACCATCATAGTGAAATATGTGTCATACTCATTCCCTTTTCAGTGCAATGGTGACTGATTTTGTGCATTTAGTTCCAGAGATGTCATCAGTATTTCAATCAGACAAATATGTTATGACATAAGGTATATTCCAGCCATTGCTTAATAATAGAATTAAGATTGCATGTGCTAATTTAAATTATAATTTAACTTCTAGCCTGTGACAGCCAGTATCACTTGCTGAAAAACAGGGCACCTTTTTTCTCAGAAAGAACTTCTGTGATTAATTCCTATATTTAATAGTCATTTTAAGAATAAGATTATATGAATAAAAGTATTCAGGGTAGTCAAAATATCATTGAAATTAAGAAATTCTGATGAGAACATTCAATAAAATAATCATCATATGATTAGCTATAATAATAGCAATAGTAGTAGTAATGAAATATAATTTGATAATGGAGTACACCAAAGGAAAATATAGTCCTAAGAAGGAGGAGTTTTCTCTCTCCTTTGCTTTCATAGGTCTCATATTCCATTTAAGCAATATAATGGCATGATTAGTCATATGTTTTTTGGATGATACTGTAAGTCTTTAGATACAAGCATGGGATGATTACAAATGTAGCAATTTGTATTTTCACATGGGAAAAATGTAGTATCTATTGTTAGATTTATTGTGACATCCAGTGATGAAATTCTTGCCTCATTAAAATAAGGAGACTATTTGCTATTTGCTGCAGTAGAGCCACAGTTTCAGCCCACAACCTCAGTTCATAATTCAGTATGTCTCCACTTAGTTCATTGATTCCAAGCCAAAACACACAAGCTAAAGTTCCCAGGCACTATTTTTGAAATATCTTCCAAAAGCAAGAGATAATATCATCCAAATATCACATAGAAGGTTAGTTCCTTATATTTTTCACAAGACTATGATATGACCTTCAAGGCATGTATCATCCACACAGATGCATATAGAGGATATCCTTAAGTTGTCCTTGGTAAATTAACTATGTTATCCTGTGTTTCACCTGTTCAAGCTGTTTTAGAAAAGTTGGACTTGACTAGTTCACGGAAGCCCACCCAGGAATACACAGGGGATACAGAAAACAGTTTGCACCTGGCTAGTGGTCCTTGTCCATGTCAGCCTGAATTGAGCACTGTTCCCTTACTCAGATCTTTGGGTATACTTTGTTATAGAAGCTGCTCTTCACATGAAAACTAATACTAAAACTCTGGTTGGTGTCTATTACAGAGGAGTCAGGATTATAATTCTAAGTGGTTTGGCCGAATTCCAATGTAAATAGCTTCATTCTGCCCAAGTAAATTCTACTGTAACTTCATGAATCGTATTTTGGGTCCTGCATCAGAAGTGTTCTGGGCAATAGCTGGGCTTTGGTGCGTTGTTGTAGTAGTTCTCATTGCAGACAGAGGTACTGCAGATGTGTACATTCTGAAGTGCAGATATAAAGCTATCAAGTTCCCTCATTTAAATATTTTTTTACTTTTGTTTTTGTTTAAGCCTCTCCTCACTTCTCCTACTTTTTAACTTCCTGATGAACTCTTGCTGGCAACTGCTGCACTTTACTTCCAGCTGGCAGATCAAACAAACACCCTCTTTGAGAGCTGATGCTAATGCACAAGCAGACCAGAACATGTGTAATGTTATGCAGCAATCCAGCCAGCTTCTCTTTGCTCTTCTCTCTGCCCTCCCAGATGCTTATTGAAACTGCATTCCTGGGAAAGACGGGACAGATAATCCAACCTTGAACCTCTCACATGGCAACAGTCTCTAACATTTTGTGCCAAATCATCTATTATGTTCTCAGTGAGCATGTAGTTTACCAGTTTTGCTGATCTATTTCAGCATGAGTTTAGAAAACAATATTGTTTTCTTCATCTCCCAATCACTCTCTAACCTAGAGCATAAAAGTTTATTTTATAAGACACTTGTTTTGTATGGAGTAAAAGCAGCTGACAAGTCATACCAATCAAAATCCTTAACTAGCTCAAGCAGTCTACTTAAAAGAAGCTCTTATCTTCCATGTAATGTGCCTTCTGTTGAGGTCTTCCTGGATGGCAAAATTGAGCTAACTCGCCCTTGACAACAGCAGAGTAAGTTTTCAGTCTCTTCATGGAGCAGAGACTGTCATTGTTGCCAGCTATTATCGATGTTAGGTTGGAAAGGTTACACTAAGGGTCAGTCCACTTGATGGCTACAGTTGTAAGAAAAGTGCTTCATCAAATTCCATAGCAGGGCTAGCTCATTTCAACAGGAACTGTGCTTCACTCATGCAGCAGGACTAAAGCAAAGTTTCCTGGGCAATGGTTAACATATATCCAGAGTTTAAAGTAAATTATCTGTGCACCAAATGAGCTGGATCTTATTGAAATACAATCATGTCATCTAAGTAATACTATTGCAATGTGACTTTTTTACAAGCCTATTAGCTATACATTCTACTGAGTTATAGGAATATGAGCTCAAATACAATAAATATCAGAGGCCATCCAATCATCATATCCGTCTAGTAAAGCACACTTTTTAATGTACATTTAACAAAATAATGATTTGAGCAGTTGACTACTCTATTTTAATCAGACAAACTGATATGTTCATATTTCTTACAAATAAGAAAATGCTGTGGTTGAGGGGAGTAAATGTACATCTCTTCAAGAGGAGTGATTTGTTCTGAAAGCTATTCTTCCCTAGGATGCTCACAGACCAGCAATATGACTTACTGTACATTGTTTCCTCTGCAGCATTTTGCTGGCTTCATATGTTTTAATTTCAGAGCTAATGTCTTTTAATGTTCTTTTTATTGGAAGTAGTGAAGCACTAATGAACCAGTGTTCAAGCCAAGAGACAATGAAACATAGTTTTGTTTTATCTTTGCAAAGGCAATTCTATAGACCAAATGAGTGATTTACTAGTACCTTGACACGTCCTTAAACAATAAATGGTAAAATACTGACCACTATGTAATTAGCAACAGACCTTTACAAGGTTCTTTTCTGATCTGATTGACAATACGTACTTTAAAATGTGTTTGGTAGGTAGATTGTAGATGAAAAAACTGATTTATCTTTCTAATTCTAAAAGAGAGACATTGGCTCCAGTGTTATGTCACTCAATAGTTACGAATTCAAGGAAACCATGATACATGGCCTAATCAAAGAGTTTTTATTTGACAACTGCTAACAGGACAGGTGTGCCCTTGGCCTTTCCTGTTTTTTATGAGCTTGTTTTATTCTTTTTTTACCAGTGTCTGTTACTCACCAAGTACCCATTAATCATGTCTCCTGTCCTGCACAAACTGCAGTGCAGATCTAGGCAGCTGCTACAAGGTAAGTACTCTGTGAGTGGACATGAACCCAGCAGGCTGAAAGGGTCAGGCACCCAAACTGAAAAGGGCTATCAGAGGCCAGAAATTACTTAGGAAAAAAAAAAAAAAGGAGTATGTGAAGACAGGGTTACTGAATACAGGAACTGTGACCACCAACCGCTTCTCCAATAAAATTTTTATGGTTTACAGCCTATTTGAAAACCTAAATGGAGAAGCATGAGGGTGACATTATGACAGGACAGCTAGAGCTTGCAAAAATTTCTCAGCACCTCTGGAAGCTGCACAAGAGAATCATTCTTTAGTGACACCGATCACTCCAGGCAGAACACGATGCTAATGCAGGTACTCTCTTTCAGGTATTCAAGCTAGTTTGGAATGGTTTCAGTTCCAACTAACACAGCTATCTATGTGTTGACATATCCACAACAGCCTTCTCAGAAAAGGAGTGTCTGTATTATGAATCAATACATTACATTGATCAAAAGCAAAATAAAACAACAAAGCACAGAAATGTGGAACAAATATTTAAAATAAGAGTGCTGTAGGGAACCATTTCCACTCTACACAGACCTTTGAGTGATTGCGTTCAAAAGCTCTGTAACAGATGAAACTGGCAAAAATAAAAGGAAAAACATGGGTTGGCAGGAGGAGACAAGCTATTAATATCTTTCAGCAAAATATGCTGGGAGAAAGGATGTATGTTCTCTCTGAAGTTTTGGTGTACTGAAGAATAGCACTTGGACAGCCACTTGAGTACAGGAACTGCTGTTTTGCTCTCTGCTTCCTCACTTCAACAAGAGAAAAGGCCAGCCAACTGAGCTCAGTAATGGTGTGTAGAAAGGACTTAGTTGCCAAATAATAAGTTAAAAAATGAAAAAAATTATAGTGAGCTGACTTTCAGTGTGGGAGTATGAAACATATAAGCAAAAGATTTGCTACAAGTCTTGCTTAAATTTTCATGTTATGTTTTCTTGATGTGTGTGTAGTAAAAGTGTGGGAGTGACAGGACATCATGTCCTTTCCCTTCTGTCATGGTTTAACTCTACACTATCTATCAGCCTAAACAGTGAAATGCTGGCTTAATAGAGATAATATTTATGGGATGACATTAGAGGATACAGTTAGGGTTCTGATATATCAGGCTTTGAAACTTACAGATACCAGTGATGGGACATATCTAAGAACAAAAATGGTTGTCCTTGAATCCTTCCTGAGCATCTTCATGGGACACTGCAAAAGCACACTGCACATTCTTTCCTTGAAAAGCAAAGTGCTAAACTAATGCTTTTGCAAGTAGATAGATTTAAATCCTTCCAAAAGACTTTAAGGTTTCATTCCTTATTTGTCCAAGTGACACTCTTTCTTCCTCTGAGGTACCTGTACTAACCAACTTGATTGTTCTTCTTATTAATTCCCATTTATTTGGTAATAGTCTTTCCAAATCATTTGAGATCATGCTACTGGTTAGTGAGTCAGTCTCTCCTGACAACTCTCTTTAATAACAGTAGATGGGATTTCTCAGTATAATCGAGTTGACCCAAAAAGTAATGTACAGAAGATTTACTATTTTGTCAGGCAAATAGTAGGAGATTGGCTCTTTCATTTTATTTATTCCTGCTTCCTTCATTATCTATAGTAAAATATCCATTGACTTCCAAGACACAGAATTAAATGTTATGTGCTAATCACACTATTTCTGACCCTGGGGGATTTTGCCATTGCCTTTCTTTTGCCAGCATACTGCATGGAAGTTAGAGGTGGGGAGTGGAAGCCACAACAAGCCAAATCCTGACCTCTGAATATACTATCAAGAATGCTTAGAAAAACTGTTCTCACTTGGAAAAGGAAAATATTGATAGATTAAAATAAAACTTTTTTTTTTTTTTTTTTTTTTTAGCAAAATAGAATTTGGTTTGTTCATTTTATTTTAAGGTTTTGATATCTTGAAAGGAATTTCTAGTCACAGCAAAAGCTGAAAAATCTGGAATTACCTGATAGGCAAATTACCTAATGGGCACCTAGGAAAGGAGGAGCAAGATTAGGCCTGCACTGCATTTTAAGAGACTTCCTGTTCACCACCCTTTGAGCTGTTTCAGTACGAGTTATTCACTATTTGAGCATTCCCAGCTTCATGCTGACAGAGTGAGGTAAAATATATTCCTTATGAAAGGCTTGATGGATCTAAATGTTTGTCTTTATGTTTTTTGTTCTTGTATCACTTTCCTGATCTGAATAAGTATATTTATTAATCATATGGTTTGCATGCAACTTGAAAGTTTTCAAATCTTACAAGAATATCTATTTGCAAACAACATAGAGGCATCAGATGATGTCAGACAAAGAAATCTCCCACTTTCTGAAATGTGTTTCTCCTTTTTTTTGTCTTCATCAATTTTTTCTTATCATTTTATTTTGTCTTGACTGGATAGCACAGACTACCTATAATGCAGGAAAAAATTATGATTCTAAAATTTCATCATTCTTTAAAAAATTGTGCTTTTTAAAGACTAAAAATTAAACTCCAAATTCTAAATGATTTACACAGCTCAGAGTTTCATCACTCCCACCTCTATTTTTAATGTTATGGTACCTCAATATAAAGGAGTGGTTGATGTTATTAGCAAAGTACTGAATAGCTTAGGCCACATGAATTTTTGATCAGAACATATAGAGTTAAATGTCTTTTTTCAACCACATACATGCGTTTGAGAAATTCCGGGAGCACATGAAAGACAGTAGGCACTTAGAAGAGAAAGAGCCAGATGAAATACTACCCTACGTGCTCCTTTACACTCGAAAAAGATTAAATTGTATCCAAATCAGGCATCCACGAAAGCAGATGAAAAATTAGGAAGCATGCAAAATAGAGCAGAAAATGGTTGTTAAAAGGTTATAGTCTTTTAAAACTGACAAGGTTCTTTGGCCAGATTACACACACCAGGAGTGCTGAAGGAAGTGGGGGATGAAACTGGCAAAGCATTAGCAGCATTTTCACAAGTTCACTCAATTTTTATTCACTTCAAGAGCCAGAGACAGATCTGAAGACTGCGAAAATGGGTCACACTGTTTCTTTACTTCAAAAAGATGAAGAAGAGGAAGAGATACATACATGATAAAGTTGATTCAGTCTTTTTGATAGCGTTGTAGGAAGAGAGTGAAAAATGTTATGAAGGCTTGAAAAAATCCAGAGATATAAAGTATAGCAAAGGGTAAAATGTCACTGTTTGTTCAGCACTATTCAATTAAGGCCATCTCATATCACTCCAGACGAAAGCATTTGTCCGTGCCTAAATGTATTCATGTTGTTTGGGATGATATTATTGTGGTAGATAGGGAACATCAAAGAAGAATAATCAGTACACACCCTGCTAATTTCTCCACTTCACAATTACATGTAACTTAGAAGATCCTTTGAGAGCATCCAACTTCAGAGTCCTGGATAGACAAGCACAAAACATGAGATACCTTTCTGTAGTTCCAATTCTTTTATCACATTCAAAGAGGCTAAACCTTTAAAAAAGAATTCACAGTATAAAAAATGAAAATAGGGCTTCCAATATGCTATATCAGGATGTGATTTTTTTGACTTTCACAGTGAACTGTAGCTTAGATCTGTTTTACACTCTCAGCTATAAACAACACAATTTACCTGCAGCCATGAGAAGCTGTACCAGAAACCCTGTATATAAACTCAACTTTGTTGTTGTTATCACAGAAAGTGAGTATTCTATTCCCATTATATAAACAATATGATTCCCTGAAGAACAGACAAGATTATTGTTTGTCTAATTCTTGACTAACTGAAAGTTCTGTCAGTTTTTCTGAACAGTTTAAATACTGGAGTGTGAAACTGGGAGTATAGAGGCAGTGATAATGGTCAATACAAACTGCATATTACACCACTTGAAATCTCTCAGTTAAATGCTTATTAGCAAGGTTTATATAAGTAAAACATTTGTATACTTTTCCTTTAAAGGCTGATGCAGAAAAGCTGCTTTCCTCTTGTGTGTTCATAAGTTCAGTCCCATCATGCCTGTTTGCTCTGACATTGTTCATGAGAGCATCCTTCTGCCACTCAAATCTGGGGAAGGTGGGACCTCATGCTGTTTGATGGCTGCATGGTAAGACCATATGTGCTGGATCTTTTAAGAAGGGGCTTATTTTCAAGAAGAGTTCAGGAATGGGAGTTCTACAGAATCATTGTAACTTAAACTACAGATATACCTGTTTTAAGTGTACATTTATCTATTACCAAAATAAAATCCCAGAGAACAGTAAATAAAAGATGAACAGATGTTGCATATTAGAAAGCAACTAACTGATATGCCAGCGTAGCATTTTTAATTGTTCCTCTCTCAAAATATTTTTTCTATGGCATCAGAGCTTGCTTCAAGTGACAAACTGCTGCAGCAGCATAGCTGGCATGGCCATATGGCATGTGGTCAATAAAACACAGTTGTAGAAATGCCAAAAATGGAAGCACTCTACTCTTCCCCAAGCATGTTCCTTCCTGAAATTTGTCTGTCTGTAATAAATACTGAATTGCAGCTGAACAGAAAAATCTAACTGTGGAATCAATATTATCCAAATCCTTATTAAAAGCATTAGATTCTACTTTTAAGATAAAATTAGTATGCCATATCCTCTTACTCATAGGCAAGAAAATTCACCAGATACCACATACAGCTGTTTCTTAACTCTTGTTAAGAAACAGGTGTTAAGAAAACATTTTTAGTGGGTCAGTATTCTACTATCTTTACATTTTTTCTACATTACAATTTATACCTCTTAAGGATAAAGCACAGAAAAAAATTATTCCATGATCAAAACCTATAAGAAATATTTGTAGCCTTATTTTCAGTTTTTAACAGCTCCTAAAACTATCTCTGAAACTAGTCAATTAACTATTACTTAGCATCACAAATTTATATTAGTTAAAACCTCTAGTTCAGTTTACAAGTACATATTGCAGTTTTCATATGGCCAAACCAGAAGACATGCACCCTAATTTCAGAGAGCAAAGTAAGGGGGAACTTCATAGGCAAGAAGTTTCAGTGGTTCCCCAGGAGACTCAGGAGTGACAGGAGATGTACCACTCTCCCTCTCACACCTGGGAATTCAGATTACTCAGTAGGAGTTCTGAGGCTCTAATGAACTTTCTCGTTTCAAATTTTTTTGTGAAATACATGCACTTCAAGAGGTTTGTGCTACCACCTTTGTTACAGACTGCTCTTAATTTCTGACTTTCAAAAAAAACAAAAGAAACTCACATAATCTTAGTCAGAAGTAATGTCCTTCATGAAAGAATGTGGAATAACCAGGATTATGCAAATAATCACATTACATAAAGTCCTCTTTCAGTATCATGAAAATAGAAACATAACCTGATAGGTTATGTACCCTGCCTCATCCAACATTTCTGATTTCCTATTCAACTGGACAGAATGGTAATGTCTTGCATTTAAATAATCACTTTAAAATGAAATGTAATGATGTGGTTTGGAGTTGTCTTCTGACACTCATCTGACACCAGCTGCCATCTAACCTAATTTGAGGCACCTCAAAATTTGATACCCCATGTGGGATTGGCCTCTATCCTTGTTGTGTAGTCCATCGAGACAGGCACTTCCGAGGTGATTCACACAATTTGGGAGGGAAGTTTTTCCCTTGGATGTGGCATAGAATGATAATGAGTCACCAGTCTGAGGTTCTTAACATCACTCATTGGAAGTTATCTATTAAGGGATAAGCCAGCTGGTCTAAACCGAGAACACCCAGTTTAGATGCATTAATGAAATGAACTTTACCCATGAAATAATGAAGGTAATTTAACAGGTGGAGGCTTTGAAACAAATGGCAACTTTCTATAACAAATTTTTTTTCTCGTTGCTCATTTCACCAGATGGGTTCTGAAACTGTAAGAACATGTCTTAATGTAGTAACGGGATTCTTAATGAAGTCAATGGGATTGTGGTAACTCTGAGGAAAAATGCAATAGTTTGAAATAATTTTCTTTTAATCCTTGTTTAGCATTGGAGGTAACTGTTATATATATATATATATATATATAACTGTTATATATGTCCAAGGAGTAAATAAATTATGTAAAGGTAAACAAAAACTGCAAAACAAGTGATTTCCTACAGGAATTGTAAATCTCAGAAAACCTGGGGAAGAAATATTGATTTGCTTATAGACATGAAAAGTCTTTTTACATTTTAACCTCAGGAAAAAAAAAAAAAAAAAAAAAAAAAAACAAAGGAAAAAAGAAAAAGAAGTTCCTTTCATAGCTAATATGCCAGTAATTTTCTATCTGTTCTTTCCTGAAGACTGTGGCATTTTTAACTCTTATCCAGGAATTAATCAAAAGGGCTGAGAAATCCTTTTAAAACTGTGACATGTTTTACATATATTTACAGTAATGGTTTTAGTCACTAATTATCTCCTTTGATTTTAAAAAAATGTCTATATATTAATTCAGTAGCCCACTACAGGTATTTTTACCATAGAGACGTTGCTACTTTGCCAATGCAAGTACCATCTTTATATGTAAACAGCTTTATTTAAAAGAAGTTCTTGGACATTACGTATCTGCTCTCAAAACTATTATTTTTTAATGACTTACCCATAAAAGGCAGAAGAAATAGCAGTAGCAGTGATCTTAGATTTCATATGGAAGGGTCAATCTCTTATTTCCTCAGGGACTAAACAGAAGCAAGACTGGAGGGTTTTGTTGAATATTATACAATAGAGGACTTTTACAAGTACAAATCCAGTCTAGAATACTCATAATCTTCCCATCTCTTCTAGCTGGGATTAGATTTCCTTTTTCCTTTTTCTTCCCTCTCCCTCAGAAATATTTTCTTCTTTTGGAGAACCTTAAAACCTCTCAATAATCCCATTACTGCAAAATGAAGACCAGCTGTTAATATTTTATGAGGCTGCTGAATATCTCTTACCACTTTGGAAAGATAAAATAAGAATGAATGTTTATGATATAATAATTAGCAACTTTGGAGATGATTCAAAGACAAATGTAGCAAAGTCTTGACTAGAGATGTCAAAAACAAGGAAAAGAGACTTCCCTTTTCAAGACTGACATGAAGCCACAGTTGTCACACATGAGATCTATGAATATTTAATGCAGTGTGGAAATTAATGTTTAATATACTCAAGTCCTATATGACACAAGTACTTGGCACATTTCTTTCAAAATGAAAAAAATAAAAATGTTGAACTACATTCTGTGAGTTTGACCCTGAAACCTTTGCATTTTGCAGTTCTGAAAGAATGTCAAACTCTATTCTACAGCGTTACCATTGTAATTTCAGAAAATATTCGTGTAGATTTACATTCCAACAAAAAAATAACAGCAACATGTCTTTTAAAGCTGTTGTAATACATGGAATTCATCCATGTATTGACCATTAACCATGAAGATTTATTACAGAAGATTTCTTAAAAGGACAAACACGAGCAACAAGGTTGCCCACAGTTTGATTCTCAAATGTTTTTTTCTTAAAATCATGCACAATATATGTTTTTGAATAAATCAGACGTCTAATGTTGAATAATTTATTATAAAACAATGTGACAACAATGAGACTAAAAAGCATTTACAATTATAAACTTCTGA
>JAWWLV010000088.1:11774945-11819459 GCA_035041135.1 Platyrinchus mystaceus
TGCAGTACCCCAACTAGAAATCTTGACAAATTGGACACCTCTTTGAACCAGTGCAGAAATAGGCAACTTTCATATATCTGGATTAAATACTAAATAAATATAGATAGCTAATTAAGATGATCATTAAATGTTTAAAGTTAGGGACTAAAAAACCTTAGTTTTATCCATGGAAACCTCATCTATTCTCCATGACTTCTCAGTTCTTCGTTAATATTTTAGAGTCTTTTTAGATTATTTCTCTAATCAATCCAGAAAGAATTTCACCAGACTCAGTTGATCTAAAGTGACACTTATCTGTTATACCTTCATTTTTTTACCTCTTATTCTTTATTATGTTTAATTCAATTGAAATGATCAAAAATTTTACTGAAGCATGATGTAAAAATGACACTTTACACTGCCTTCTTCATATTATCATCTATTGAGAGCTTTCACTATTGAGTAGTAAATGAAGTCTGTTTTGTCATCTTTACTACAGTAAGCTCATTCTTTCTCATTATACTGTATAGACTTTTCTAGTTCTATAATATTTTGTGTTTTGGTTTGTGTCCCTAGAGGTTTTCTCCTGCAGTTATCTGAAGTCATTTGACCTACTTTCCTATATGCTTCCTTCAATACTTGTGATCACTGAAAAGCTGATGATGTAGAAAAGTTAATAATTTAAATATTTTTCAGCTTTTCTCCACATTACAATGATAGGTGCTTGTATGCTATTAATACAATTTCCTTCAGGTGTTGCCTTAATTATAATAATACTGAAATGCCACCAACAAAATATGAAATTAAATTAAATAGAAGTTGTTTAAAATATGAGATTTGAATTGTAGTAATGTATACCCTATGGAAAGCTGGAAAAGTAACAGAAAAAACCCCAAACAACATATAGTAAAACTCCAGAGCATCAAGGATTCATTTCAGCAAGGCTGCTTCCAGGCAAACTCAAACTTCTCACCATGAGTGGCATCTATATATACTTAATAAATATTTAATTCCTACTGTTCAGTCTGTTCAATCTATCCCTTGATAATGAAACAGTTGTTTTTGAAAGCTCATCTATTTATATCCACCTGCTTCACATGCACGAGCAGACTGCTTGATACAGAGAGATGAGAGAGACATAAATAGAGATGCGCGTTAATCTCATTTCGACTTTACATTTGGTATTACTAGAGTAACTCAGTCTAAAGATATGTTAATATAAAACCATTTGCATCTGAAATGTAACTCAGACATGATTTGTCTGATTGATCAGACATGAGAAATCAGACATGTAGTTATGTTGCTGACGTGTTTGTTCATCATGCTGAATTTCCTCACAAATAGAGCATTAGGAGTACAATATGCAAGCTGTGAGAGAACAGTCACTAACAACATTTAGTATACTTTACTAAAAAATGCCTTTGGCATAAGGTTTTGGTACTGCTTTAAGATTTTCTATGTCCTTTAAAGGAGCTCAGGTGGTTAACGATGCTGTCATTTTTCTTAAGCTGTTTCTGCGTGTATGACTTCAGACATAGAATATTACAATGTACAATATCTAATCCTTTGTCTTTCTTATATTACATGATCAAAGACACTATGAAACCAATAATAAGACTAACATAAGCTCTGCTTTATTTCACTTAAGTAGAGTAAATGTCTTTAAAAATGTGTCTGTTTTCAGAATCTGAGGAAGGTTGAGGTCAGTGTTTCTAACTATCTTGGTTTGCAAGAACAAAGAATTCTCCTCACTTGGCCTGCAATTATCATCTGGACCTTGACATTCAATATGAACACAGAAGCAAAGAGTTTCCATTCAGAAATACATTTCTAGAACTGTGTTTGACATATTTTCAAGTTTTTTAAAAGAAGATATAAATCTATCCATCTGTCTAAAGTCTTAGGCTCTATGGTGGTAGACATTTTCCAGACATTTGCAATCCTTTGGCCTGTGTTAAGTAGAAAATCAGATCATAGTGGTTTCTCTTAACTTTAACATTTATTAATGTAGTTTAAAAATTAGAAATAATAATGGCAAAGATTCTGGTCAAACCTTTTCCATGCAGTGCAATTGGAATAGAGCACAGTGGAAAAAAAAAAAAAAAAAGAAATGTAAATGCAAGTTCACTGAAGCTTTGTAGAGCAGCATAGCTGATCCAAGGTGTAAGCCACTGAGTGAATGCAAGTGGGCAAAAGATGAGATTTGCACACCACTGTTACCTTTAGAAGGAAAGCTAGGAAGTGTTTTATTTTTATTTAAGCAGAAAAATAAACGTAATTAACCATATTGAAATAAGTACAGTGAAGTATAACAGGGCCTAGAACATGAAAGGAATAGGTATCCTGTTGCCATTTCAGGAACTTGCTTAACACTTAAATCACTTGTCCAAAAGACAGTGAGACCTGAGTACCAGATCAAACCCTCAAAAAGGCTTTACTCTCTTACATTTACATAGTGTTTTATGTCAAACAGCAGATAAAAAGATGAAGGGGGAAGATTGGAAACACTAAAAAAAGAAAAAAAACCAAACCAAAACAAAATATCTGCCCAACAGTTAGTCTAGTTCTCTCTTTCTCTTCAGCAAAATTTGTTGCATCTTTGGAGGCTCCTTCTTTTTATCTTGTTCAGCACTCTGATATGTAGGAAGGTGAGGATCTAAACAGGCTCAGGTATATGAAGGATCATCTCAGCTACCTTCTCAAACTACTACTTCCCCAAGGAAAGCAGCAAGAGCACCTGCTCCAGCAAGATTTAGGCAGCACAGCACCTCTCATAACCAGAAACATGGCTTTGATGAGGACTTTGACTCCAGGAAGAACAGGGATATCTGAACCCTACCTTGCCAGAGCATCAGGAGGAAGAGGAGTTCAAACAGGCTTCTACACCAACTGTCCCTTCCTCCAGCCAGCATTCAAAGGTGTTTGGGGCTTGTGTGAAGTGTCTGACTCTCTCTGGGTGCCATGTGTCTTTTACCCAACTTTAGACCTCTCCACTTAGTGTCGTGGAGAGGTCTTACCTATTCTGATCGTCTAGCTCCCTCTGTAGTCAACTGAGACAGAGATGCTGCCAAACAGTGGGTGGCTCATCATTCCTCGTGTTGGAACATCTGGGGCCAGTGGATAAATCTCACTGGGCCTGGTTATTCCTGGCTGAAGAGGAACACTGTATCTTCAAACAAATCCCTAACTTTTAGATGACTTAAAGTGTGTGAAACATCTTTCAGCCCAAACTTGCATATTCTAACAAGAGCTGTTTGTCTAATCATTGTAATATCTGAGTTGACCATTCCCAGCTACACACTCTGAACCTCTCTTTATCTGTTCTTAACCCAACAGCACCTGTTAAACATGTCATAGTAGCACCTTACCAACATCTGCCTGAGTTGTCAGCTTACGACTTGGATGAAAAACTTTAAAATTGATACTTTTATTAGATTTGTATTCACCAAGTATCAACGTCTTAGTGTGTGACTCTACATACTTTCAAAAGCTCAGATTTGCTCCAGCATCCTTTGAAAATATGGTCAAGTGACCCACTTTTCCCTGAGGATGTATGTCATGTACTCAAACTTCCAAGCTTACACACGTTCTCAATAAATGTGGCTGTAAATTCAATTCCAGTAAGCAGACTTGCCTTTCACTTTTGGCACTTTTCCTTTATTAGATTACATACATTCCAGGCTTGATTTAAATGAAACAAACAAATTAACAAACTTTATTTCTTAAGATGTGCTTTCCATCTGTGTTGCACACAGGATGCCATATAGGAAAAAACTGTGTGAGTTTTGCCTTCTTATGAACCCTTCTGAAAGCAGAAACATAATTGCTTATTTATAAACCCAGAGGAAAATTTATTGTGTAACCTCAGAGTTTGAATATGTTGCTCGTAAGTTAAGTGCAAAATTAATTATGTTAGGGATTTCAGGTTAACTAAACAGGGTGTGTTTTTTTCTTGTTTATTTGTGTGTATGAGTGAGAAAGAGGTTACTATATATGGGATTTCTTGGTTATTTTTGATACAAAACAGAGTATGGAAAAGGCAGAAATATTATTTGCTTTCATGCCCATGGGATCAAGGCCACAAAACCAAGAAAACAGTGTGGTCCAGATCCAAGAACTTATTTAGAAAAATACAGCTTGCTTTGATGTTTAAATAGTTTGAATACCCAAACCTCTGAAAGGGCTTGGGACACTAAAATTATAGTTTTATTTTATTATTACATAGTTTTAATGATCTCCATCTTCCTTGACATTGTCATCACTCATGATTCATATTGTTCACATATACTCTTAATATAAGAAACAATTTTGTTTTACCCACATTTATAAAGGAGATGAGATTATCACCCTCCTTCTTAAGAACATTAAAACTTATACAGAAAAACATGGATACTACTGCTACTATAAATTTATAACTTGGACTAGAAGCGGGGATAATGCTGGAGTGTTCAAATGCTTTCCTACTGCATTTGTTGGATTTCAATCTCCTTTTTGAACATGATACACTTCCTATTTAGACACTTATAAAAGGCATGTTGAAGACGTTGACTACAAACTGAGTGGCTGAATCAATAAATGATTCACAGCAATGGCTCCTCCTTGGAAAGCAACTCCTGATTCCAGCAACTCCTGATTCTGGGTTTCCAAAAATATTTGGATCTCTTTCAAATATGCAATAATTATTTGTATTTGTTAGAGGAATCCTCCCTTCCTTGTGTATTGTGGCATTCTGTTGTGCAATGTGTCATTACCTGGTGAAACTGGTCCCAAATGTGACATCTTGAGAGAAATAAAAAAGTATCATGATAATTCAAAAGCCAGTTCCTTCTACAATTGTCTAAGGACACTACTAGTTTCTTCCTACATTTTGACTATAGATCACTATCTAATACTAATACAGTAGTGTAGAACCACAGTTCACATATGATTGACTCAACTGGACTGCTGGTTTTCAAGTAGATAATACAAAGAGAACTATTGAGTTAGCAATCAGACACCTGCAAAAAAAAGATATTTAGAAAGCAAAATCACTTCTGGGGCATTATGGGAACCTGAACGCATGACAGACAGCAACACTTAATTTTTCACTACTGGTATCTGAAGAGATAATGACTAGCTTGCCTAGCTGGTTGGCTTCCTGAGAAAGAGAAATCTTAGATTTTCATGTAATTAAACTATGGAACACTTGTAGCATTAGCCAGTATCACCTTAGGCCTCTTGAAACAACTTTTAATTTAAACACAAGACTTAAAAACTGAGTATGTTCCTTTCACAGCACTTTAATTATATCAGGAGGTAATGCCATTTAGTGACACATTCCAGTGCAGAAGAGCCAGGTGATCAAGATCCTTATGGGTCCAGTACATTATGGTCTGACATTGGCCACCTATCATGGCAAAACTCTTACAGCCTAGGAACCAGATACCTTTCTGGTAGAATCTAAATTAGAAGACACTCTCCAGAGGGACTTCCAATGATTCCCAGCTCCTAATGGGCACATAGCTAGCAGAATTAGACCAGAGGTAAGCTGAACTGCACCCCCAAAATGCAGGTAGTCTGGATTAGGAGACCTTAGCAATGTCTCTAAGTGTCTGAAGGGAGGGCATCAAGATGATGGAGACATATTCTTCTTGGTGATGCCAAGCAATAGGACAGGAGGCAATGGGCAGAAACTGATGCACAGGAAGTTCCACCTAAATATGAGAGAGAACTTTACTGAGCAGGTGACCATGCACTGGAACAGATTGTCCAGAGAAGTTGTGGAGTTTCCCTCAGTGGAGATATTCCAGAACCATCTGGACACAATCCTCTTCAATGTGCTCTAGGATGACTCTGCTTGAGCAGGGAGGTTGGGCCAAATATCCACCATGGTCACAGAATCACCCATTCTGTGATTCTGTGTTTGTTCTGGTCTAGGTAAGAAGTGCTTTATTCTCTATATCTGCACTGGGTGTACTGCCCTGTGTGCTGGCATATACATATCACCACTCTGTGTCTGTAGATTGGACATAAAAGTGGTTTTCTAATTAGATATAAAGTAACAAAAGGGACTAGTTTCTTAACTTACACTTCACCTTAAAATAATTACAGTCACGTGGTTCCTATGTCAAATTTTGAGGGAATCTGCAGAGCCTTTTAGGGATTTACCCATATCAAAAAGGCCCTTGACTGCCTGGAAGTCAGTTTCTGTTGCCTGGTGTATTGCATTAGAGAGTCTATTTTGAGCCTGATGCCTATTGTGGCAAATATTTCAAATCCCTTATGTTACTGACTTAGCTAAAATTTTCTTGGATTGCCCAGGGAAGCCAAATATTGCTGCTGCAGTACTAATATGGACCAATTTCAAATCTGTATCCTCACCAGAGAAAACTGCAAAACAGACAACAGCCCTTACCTTTGTCACCCTTTAAATAGAGCCAATTACACAGATGCAACATGATCTTTTGTTAGACTGTTCATAAATACCATTTCAATACAAAACAAAACAAACCATTGACCTGTGTTGCATGATAATTTGTTTAAATGGCTTCTTCTAGACCAATATTTTAGAAAATCTGATATATTATTAAAATTAAATATTAGATTTATTTTTATGTAGTTTTATTCTCTTTGAAATGCAGAATCCTTTAAATAATGTATTATGTGCTTAGGCCTTCTTTATGCAGTAAGACTTGTGAAAGTGACACCTTTGGAGCATACATAGGTGCAAATGTATTTCACTGCCACCCTTAAAATAAATATAACTCAGACTTCTTCTGAAGAAACCCTTTAATTATGCATTACTTTTTATCTCATTATTTGTTTAAACATTTATAGTTTTTTTCAGAACTGACATTGAACCAGTGGTTTGTGTTTCTGTGTCCTGAAGGCGTTGGTAATTCCAAAACACTTGGGAGATTTATGAACTGTAGTGGACAAGTTTTCTTAGTATCCTTCGAAGACCACACAAATTTATTAGCATGCCATTGTGACTTTTTAAAAATTAAAGACAAAATAATGAGTTTTCTCATCCATCTACTAAGACAGGAATCACATTTTCATCATCTCTTGTAATACTTTTTATGTCACATTCCTTTTATTGATCTTGGACTAGAATTACCTAGGAGGTTTCTTAGCAGGATTTATGAAATATTCAAATAGGGTATCATAATCTGTTATAAAAATCTGTTCCCTAGCTTGCTTTGATTTACTGTTTTTATGTACAAATGCTACTGTTTCTGGCTACTCTCCTCAGCTTTTAAAAAGCAGTCAAAAAACCAAAGCAATGCAATACAGAGAAAATAATAGGGGTTTTATGTACTGATGACCTAATCTCATTTTTTGCCATCCTGAAAATTTTGTCTCGTGCATACCTAGCTAAGAACTGACATTTTCTCAAATGGATCATTTACATGAAGTACTGACACTTTGTCACCTGTGAACTACCCATGGAAAACCAAAAGAATTATTTTGATAGCACTTTAAGAATATTTCACTATGATTTCATTCTGAGATCATACCGTGCAGTCCTAAATGAAATTTCAATTATTTGGGTCAAATGTGTTTGATTTCCTTTCTAAACAAAGGACCAGGTAAGATGCATGTAATATCAAGACTAAATTCAAGTTTCTTTTAAATTAATTATTTCAGTATTATCTTTAGTAACTAACTAGGAAAAAAGTTGAATTCTGGCTCTCTGAAGACAATTAGAGTTTTTCCACTTAGTGACCATTTCATTCTCAGAGTTAAGAGTCCTTGTTGGAAGTTTCTAGAATATTGTCCAAATTTCTCTGACACTTTGTGATCTTCTCTTCTTATCTTTGATTGTCATTTTTGTCGATGTCAGGTGTACACTTACACTGTTTTCACATCTGTTTTCATCATTAGCTATGTGTGTACTTTGCAATTTGACCCTGAAGTAAAATCCAAGTGCTAAACTGTGATTTCTTAATAACAAGTCCATTAAAGAATTTATTGCAAAGTTGAGCAGAACAGGAAAAGATCTTCAAATATGTCAAATAATTGTAGAGAAAATGCAAGAAATTAGTACATGGTACATTGCTTTTTATAGGAAAAGGTATAGCAGAAAGCAAATTCTTGAAAGGATTGATTATAGGAACATTTTCAAAGGCAGCAAGAACAGTTAGTGGTCCAGTTTTCATTGAAAACTAGTGGGGCTCAGGTACATCCATCTACTTTGCTCTGTCAAGAACTTCTTTAACATGGCATGTTTTGGAATTTTCCGTGTGTTCGTCAGTTTTATGTTTCAGGTATTGTTGCATTTTTTCCCTTCTTTCCAGAAGAATTTTGTGAGCTTCTGTTTTCATTTTAAAAAGCAGTTCCTTTTTTTTCCCCATTGTTACTTTTTCCTGAAGGCAAGGGAAATAAAGAAAAGAAAAGAAAACAAATCAAAGAAATAAATTATGGAATACTACAACAATTCAATTTAAATAATACTGCTGATTTTGGAAGGTCTTTCTGATTTTCTGAATTCTCATGCTCAACCATACTGTGTCATTTTTTTTTTTCAATATGTAAAACAATTTTAATTTTCATGCAGCTCCAGGAGGACTAAAGCAAGATTATCTGAGTGAATGCAGCACAAGAAGTAGAAAACTCACACATAGATTAGCTCATACTGTTATCCCAGCTAATGCAGCCAGTCAACCTTACAGACCTTTTGGACATTTGGAAGGCTGCCATTGTGGTTGTGTCTCCTGACACAGAGTCATAAGTAGTTTATTCTGGATATCTGTCACGCAATATCTTTTGACTGTCTTGTGACACCTGTAATAGAGATCAGTGTATTCATGTTATTGCATTTGACAGTCTTTATTTTTTAAAATTACTTCAGTGGTCTTCCAGCTCATCCCTAGCATACTTTTCCCTGTTTTCCGTCAGCATGTCATGTCAAAATATCTATCAGAACTATCACTACTCAGACAGAAAGGCACTGCAAATGTAAAAATCCACATCTGCTCCTTATGCATCTGTGCTTTCCAACATCACTCAAAACAATCGCCTTAGCAGAAATTCTATCAGGATGGACTTGGGTGCCTGAAGGGAGGAGTAGTGGGTACCACCATTCAATGCCTCTGCTCCCAAATGTGATCAGTGACTTTAAAAGACAGATGTCTGCTTGCTTTTAGAACACCTTAAATGCATTTGTGACAATTGCAAAGGGTGACTTTGGACATCATATTTTCTCTGTGTGCAAGTAATTTTGAACAGCTAAGTAAATATTTAACTGAACATCTTCCATATCCTGTGCAAATGGTCATTTGCTCAGTTATTCTCACTGTACTGATGATTTTTGATTGAATAACTTGAATAGGAAACAGAGGTTCAAAAAGGAATATCCTTGTGCTGTGGATTTATCCTCAGAGTACTCATCATAATTCTCTTAAGTGTTTATATTGTCTGTCATTTGGTATTCATAATAATTGTAGTACTAATAAGTAAAAGAGGAAAATGTTTTTAAGCATTAGCTTTTCCAGTGTTTGACTCCAGGCATACTTAGACACCACACCTTTCACAGCTTATTTAATTATCTTAACTAGACTGAACATGAAAAAGGAGGGATACGTGTGAGAGCCAGGAGGAATTCAAGGTATTTAGGATCTGAACAAGAATTTCAAGAAAAATTGCTGAGCAGTATCAGTGCATGTTGGTTTATATTTTCTGGGAACTGGCTTAGATAGGTCCCCCAGGCTCCCCTTATAATTACCAGAGAGATATAGGTACTTTTAGGCCATGATCCATTTGGTCTACTTTATCTGCCTACTTAGGATGAACTAAATAGCATCCTTGGCTTTAATGACTATGGCCTTCACAATGCTCAGATTTCCACTGATTATAAAGGCTCAGACTGAAGCAGATATAAGTTTAAACAAATTGTCAGTCAAATGACTTGATTCAGGTTTCTTTTATCTTTTTACATTAAACAGAAGACGTAAGGACCTAGATTTACAAACCAAGGCATTCTTCTCACTAATTTTAGCCAACTGAAAGATGGTTTCAGAACACAGCAACTGATACATGTAATGTCATCTCTGGCACTCAGGAGGTGAATGTTCTTTTCCATTGACTATAGTGGGGGTTAGGTGATTCAGTTGCACTTGGACAAATAACAACTATGTGGTTAATATTAAGCAAGAGAAAAATCCTTCAGATACTAGCATTATGGTTCCAAAGACACCTTTATGAAGGTTTGAGCTACATTGATCAGCCAAAAATACTGCTTTTGCAAAGGTGATAAACTACCTCAGGGACAAAATCAACATTTTTTTTATGGTAATGTTGGCAATTTTAAGTACAAAATGCTCAAATGGAAGGTTAAGATGTTCAAACCTTTGATTTATTGGTGTCAGTCAGCCACTGAGATCAGTGGAAACAATGTGATACAGCACAAATTGAATTCAATGATGAAGTCACTTGTATGCAACATCAGAACTGCAACAATATACTCTGGCATGGATCATCTGCCCTTCCTTCTTCCTTGGCCTCCTTTGACACAGCTTTTTTCCAGTCATCACTGGATGAGTCTCCATCCTATATCCTTGGCCAGCAACAATGCTTCCTTATTAGATTCAAGTGTAGCTCCCTGGATTTGGAATAAGCTTTTCACACTTTTCTGCATCAACTGAGTAATGGTTCTGTGTAATTTCAGAAAAAGAGGTAAAGGGCCTTTTTCTGCAGCAGGGATAGGATGACATTTCTGGTTCATACAATAACAATCTAGTACAAATAAGAAAGACAACAGCTGAGTTAAGCAAAGGACATTTCAACACGTAGTGTTTAACTTCCTGGCACTACTACTTAGTAATGATTATGGGAAAATATTCTGGTGCACTTAAAAGTTTGTCTTAAGTAATTGTGTCCTCTGTACAGTAATTTCTGGACTAAAAAGTTTTCATAAGAAACCACTTCCATATGAATTTAATAAAAAACATCTTCCTTTTGTAGATTGCTCTAGATTTACATGTCTTCTATTAGGAAATTCCTAACTGCATACTCAGTTGAGGAAATGTTTGCAATAATTCTTAGTATTTTCAAGTCCTGTTTTGATCCTATGCAAGCTCATAAGTTAGAAATTGCTACAATTTAATTAGGAAATTCTTGTAGTCATCCAAATGCTTGCTTCTGTTATGTAAATACCAATGCAACAAATTATATTTTCTTACAATTCAAATCATGGAAACTTAGACTCCCTGTGAACATGTATTTACAGATCAAACAGTAACAAAGTGGGAAGTAAATAGTTTGCTGGTATTAATTTTTGCCACTTTTTACAAGAAACTAAATGTTCAGAATAGAAATTTACCTTGATTTAGATTTCTTAACTGATTTGGATAGAATTTCATAGCTATAAATGTGCATTTATGGACTAAAATTATAGTAACTTTCAAACTCATGAAAAGACAAGAAAGGAACATTTATTAGTCAATGTAAGCTAGAAATATATACTTTGTGGAATTGTCTAAATAATAGCTATTGTATACCACATATAAAACTTTAACAAACCAGAGTTAGACAGCTCTTATTCTCTTGCAGATCTATAAAGTGTACTGCAATTATTACTGTTACTGATGTAGACTATTTTGATGGAAATAAGTATATTTAACATATTTCACCATAAATCTAATAACTCTTTACAGACAAATATTAAATATAGAAAATTTAGATAAATATGTCTCTTTTCCAATCAAAACCTGAAGTTTTCCATCCCAAAATTTTGTTGCAGTACCTTAATGTACCTAAGTGTGCCAAGAAAGTTGCAGTCCGTGTCTCTCATGATCCCACTTCTCTTTGGGGACTAAGTTCATATGTGTTACCACATCTCCTGGTGCAGTGAGTCCTTGATCTGGGGCACAGTGAAAGTCTTGTCCAGTCATAGAGAATGTCCATGCTGAGGATGAGAATAAGCTAAATCTTCAGAAAATCTGTACTGTAGTATATCAGACTTACCTGTTTTAGTTATTTGGGAAAACAATAAAATTTACATTATTTTTGCTTTGCTTTGTTTCTTCACAAAGGTTTGCCTGGATTTCACACCTGACTAGAATTTCAAATGAACCTCAGTGAAGATCAACAAACAGCAGTAGCATGTTTTCAGTCTAAACTAATCAAATGGGGAAGATTACTCAAGTTACAGAGCAATCTTCTTTTTACAAGAGAAAAGTTTTCCAAAATAATGATATTTCATTTTTTTAAAGGCCAATACAGAAAACAAAACACCTTGTTTGGGGTAAAGTTTCAGAGAATTCTGACTGTCACTCTGGCAGCCTCCTGGAGGCATATGACATTATAACAGCCCTTGGACTTACCAGATGTAGTTTCCATACATGAAGGAGTACAGAAGCTCTGGAAGCTTTAGGAGGACTTCAGGGAGTTTTGGATTCTGATGGGACTTGGTATTTTCAGGAAATTTTCAGGGATAAGACTTTTAAGTTTTTGAGCCAGATACAGTTTTCAGTGGTTTGGGATTAGGGAAGAAGGTTGCAGTACTTTCAGTGAAAATTCGGGCTTTTTCAGTTTTGAGGTTAGCTATTTGCACAACCTGGAGCACTAACAGATAGTGACAGCAGAGAAGGTCTAGGAAAAGTGCAAGTTCCCTAAAAGTAAAGTCAATGTTAGTTCAATTTTTACAGTAAATAACAATTGAAGCATTACAATTTTTATGTGAAAAAATACTGAGCTGATGATAATGAACAGTGGCAGCTTTTAGGACCTTAATACATAATGTTCTGAGGCAATGATAGTCTTTTAATTGACTTCAGAAGAACTTTAATTCAGACTTCAAATGTTATTCCAAATAATCTGCTAGATCATAATATCTTCCCTCTTTCAAACCATCTCGTTACTTGTCAAATGTCATTATTAAATGGGAAGGGAGACACCTCTTCAAAGAATGCTTATCTACTGTCCGTGTCAATGGTATCTGTTTCTGACATTCTTAATTCTGCTATCTTCACTCTTTGCAAACAATTATAATATTCTTGTGGGTTCTTTATGAAAAATATTACAACTAAATAAGAAATATGCCAAAAGAAAAAAGAGAAAAATCTCTTTTTACTTGCTTTAGAAAACACATTCAGAAAGTAATTATTGTCCTATCCTTTGTCTAAAACTCCTTGCAAGCATGGTACCTACAATGAAATGTAGTTATCTGGAGCTGGACCCACAATGGCACTTAAGCAAGAAGTGTTTTTTTAAGTATCCTAAAACATGCACTTCTTTCTTCAAATCCCACTTGAATTTACATTGATATGAAATAATAAATAACCACTGACTGGCAAAATGAGCCAGAAGAGGCAGAAAGTATGTAACTATATAACAGAAAGGCAAGTTATTAGCAAGAATAAATGTTCAGATTCTTGTACCAATGAATATTTAATCTGGTATATGGTGTGGAAAAAATCCAACAAGAGACATTTCAGGAGCAAAAGAGTATGAATTAATTCATACTCTGCAGATTAAATTGCTAGTCTAGGACATCTGAAACTTGGATTCAAATTACTATTCTAAGGTGGGTGAAATGAGGTTTTGAAGTGCAGGACAATTTTAAAATACCCCTTTAGTGATTTCTATTCATCTTATCAACAATTAAATACACTGAAGTAGAGAAAATGGGGCAGGTAGGCATTTGGCATTCTTTTGTTTCTCTGTGGGAATGATCAGCTTGCTTAAGTTCCCAATGGAAGCAAAAGTTTGTAACTGATGGTCCTAAATAAAGGTGCTACCATTGACCTTCATCTTCCCTTCAAAGCTCCCCTTCATCTGTGAAGAGAAAGAGCTGGGGAATTTAAAGTTGTTACACATGTGACAGGTTTGAAAGCACTCTGTGAGACTTGCAAGAGGCTTCCTTCACTGGGAGGAGACCTTTAATTCAATTTTGCTTCTGGATTCTGAGGGATAGATTGTTCAAACAAGTCTCTGACTTTAGCAGTTTTCAAAACAACAGTACTGAGCAGTCACTTCTCATAATGTTACTGTATTGTACGTACTCAGTGCTGTTGAAAAGCAAACTTCTACTTTAATGTTTTTGTACTTTCAAAACATTGTTTTTTATTGCCACAGGATATTTTAGTTACAATGGCAGTACTAAAAGACTAAAAAGCTATATATTTTTATATTGCTTTAGATAATCTGTAATCTATATATTTCTGGGTTTAAAATTTTGTCCTGGGGAAAAAAAAATGCCTTTGGAAGAAATAATCCCCTTCATGAATTATTGACTAACCTTACTGCATAAAAGCAAGACTCTCAAGGTTTTTGCAGGGGTATAACTCAGAAATTAGGAACTTTGCCAAAGATTGGGATAAACTAAAGAATGCAACTATAAATCTCTAGGGTCAGGTACAGGGAGTGCTTTATTTTGAACATGATTCAGACAATCTCTTAGTGTGTTTCTTTGTTCTTTAGCTCTTTAAAGCTCAAGCTATCAGTAATTCAAAGTATGTGTCTAATGTGTACTTACACCGTCTATATTCGGAAGGTGTAACATAGTACATTTTCTTAGCTGTTTGAACTGTTGATACTCTAAAGTAAACAATAAAAGTTCACATTCTTTCTCTTATGTATAACAACTGTTAGGTGTTAAATTACCCTCAGGCATTTTTGATTTAACAGTGCAATTAATAGTCCATTTTTTTTTGTCCCTTTATCAGGATAAGTTCTTTACTCTTGAGAAACATAAGTAAAGATGTTGCCAATATTCATCCCCTCAAATGAATATGCATCATGATAATACACAAAGTCAAATTGGAGCATAGAAGAAAGACCAATTGCAAAGTTATTAATTAAGGAGGGAGGTAGAAACTATAGGTCTGGCAGCCTCTTTCTCATTCCCCACAGGGCAAGTGACACACCTATACTTCATGACAAGCTGCTTGCAGACTGACTCCCTGTTCCCCAAAAAGGGAATCAAGAATTGATTGTATCGTGCTTCGTGTATATACTTCTGGGAACTCTGTCATACCACCAACAGATACAGGATGAGACTTAAGTCCAAATCCAACACATGAAACAGTCTAAATCCTTACTGGTTCCTAAATAGTGCCTGTGGAAAAATCCACGGAATAGAAAGAATCATTTCTATTTTATGTCCAAGACTTCCTACAAATTCAAGTTATTTAATGTTAGTTTTCATGTTAGGGCAATAACAATAATAACAATAATAATAATAATAATAATAAAGGCAAGAGAAGAAACTGTTCACATTTCTGCAAACAAAACTGATGTAGATTAAATCCTTGCTTACATGTGTGCTAAGGTACAGACAGAATTTGATCTACTGAATATTTCATTAAGGTGTTGACAGCTAAGCATCTGAGATACAACTGCTGAGGTTATATATGAAACATGCCAACAGAGAGTAAATAACAGACTACTCAATCTTTTTCTCTATTTTCAGTCTCTTTGTCTCTCTCTTTCTCTTTTTAACTGCATACAGTGTAAAAACTGGCTCACACATGTTCTTGCAAAGAAAAGGCGAGAGCTGAGGATCTGATTGCTCTGTGAGACTGTGGCAGCCATTATTCATACAGAACTGCTTCTATCATTAAGAAAAAGCCCTGAATCATACAGTTAAACACAAATAAATCTATCCATGGGAAAACTAACTCCAAGGGTCTTTATTTGGACCTAATGACTCCTTTCTAGCTTTAAAAGAACTCATATAGAAAACAATAATCTGTAGAGTGAGCGAAATCTCTGGAGACAAAGTGAGCAGCTGCACTCACCAAAAGCACTAACTTGTAAGCATCATTATTAAACAGTTTACAAACAAATGATCAGTCCAATAAGCATTCTTTAGGAAGCTTTAATGAACAAAAATAATTCTTTTCCTTTCAATAATTCTTTAAACTTATGTTATTATATATATTTTTCTATTTTAGCACATCAGCCTACAATTAATATAACAAAATGGGAAATTAGTCCTAGTTCATATATTTTACAAATTAGGACTACTGTGTCTATGATTAATTAATAGGAAAAAGGGCTACATTTGCAACTAAATATTTTTACAATGAATAATTTATCCAAGTTTACTTTTAGCATATTGGTAAAGCAAGCTTCATTTCACATACTGCACAGTAAAATCTCTCTAAAGCAATTTATGGGACAAAAAAATTACAAACATAAAAATCAATTGCTCATTTCCATTTAAAACTTGGAGCAGGACTATACACAGTAGATTTAGGATATCCTCATAATATATGTGATTGTCTAGGAAGGATATAGGTTCTATTATTCCCACCAAGAAAAAAAATTGTTAATTTCCCTAGAAGCAAGTTCTCTGTGTTAATTTATTCATTTATATATTCCTCATCCCTACAAACACACTTCTGTGTCAAAATGGAGAAAAATATGCAGTAAAATTAAACCTGGTGCAGTGATTTAAAGCAGTAGATATCCTGTAAAGGGGGGGAACGATAAGTTATCTTAATTTATGAGCCTTACAGTTGTGAGTCACGTCCTGTTATGGTTATTATATTTATGAGGTCTAAATGACTGCTAGAATAAATAACAGATATGCACCAGTCCAAAATGCATGATGAGAATGCTACATAAAGTCTTCAAAAACATACCAAGATCACAGCAAAATATTCAATTTCCTTTAGTTTACATAGCAATTTTGAATAGCAAGAATGATATATACAAGTAGGCAATACTGATTTCACAAGAAACTTTAGGAGTTAGAATTTAAAGTTATTATTCTCTAAAGTTCATATAATTGGTGGTATTGTGTTCTCTCTTGAGATAACAGGAACTGAGATGCTGATAAGAAGAGAGGCAGAAGGACTGACATGTTACTGACTGTTCAAGGATATGACACTATCACAAAGAGAGGCAAGAGAAGAGAGCCTGTTGTGTATCTGGCTGTTTATATAGCACAGAATATCAGTCACTGATGAAAAAATGTACCATGTTTCAAAGCCAAACTCTTTATTGTACATTAGCCATAGAAACAACTGTAGAAAATTATTTTCCATCCAAAGTTAGAAAAGCTCTTTTTGCTTTAATGGCTTAATGTGAACTGACAGTGAAGTATATCCCTGGAGAACTGAAACACTATGCTCTAAGTGAAGTAAAGACAGCACAATTCCATTTATACTGACACAAATGCCAGCTTATAGATTTCAATAAGAAGCAGGAATTTTTCAATTCTATAGGGGTTTTAACTAGTGTAGATTTAGATTTTGAAAGTGGCTTCTTCTCTTTTTCCTCTTTTTTTTTTTTTTTCCTCTAGGAAAGCCACTGATAATAACATAATTGCTATGTCACATGTTTCATTACCTGAAAAGACAGAAAATAGATGACTCTGTTCTGAATTTGCTGCCAATATAGACTGCTAGAGCTTTGTACACGTCTACCATACTGGTCCAGCTATTTCCACCATTCAGTGTCAGAATCTTTAAAGAGACCCACAACCAACCTCTTTGGTTTCTCAGAATGTTTGAAGTTTGGTTCTGTAGCCCTGATTTTATTGTATGGCTGTCTCATTCTCTTTCTGTCAATTGTATTACACTTTTGTAGATTGGAGTTTTCACGTTTCCACTAACTGGTAAACAAATAAGCTTTTACATGACTGCACAGTAAACTACACATGCAAGTGCTGTGATGGTGTACAGATTCAATAATTCAAAATATGAAGGAGGCAGGAAAACATAAGGCAATCTTTATAAGCTCATTATTTATTACAAAGAAAACAAGATGAAAGAATTACGTTGATCAATTTCCCAGCTGCCAGGCCATACATTTAAAAAATAGAGGTCCTTTTATATTTAAAATTCTTCCAATATATGTGATGAGGACATCAGTTGGTAACCCTGGGCTGACAATCAATACTATCCTGGAACTTATTCTGCAATGAGTAGTTCTTTAAAGACAACCAGCAACCACTGTGAGTTCAAGGAAGAAGTCTGATTCCTCGCTATCTCCCTCAATTTTTGGCCTAGATTTGCAATAAAATAATCAAAGTTTGGCTTTTATAGAGGGTTCCGCAACATTTGCGTCACAGCTTGCTGGATGGTCAGACTCATAAGATAAGAAATTTTAAAGTTGCACTTATCTAACAAACTTTTATCGTGGTGTTCAAAACACAGTGAAGGTTTTAATCTTGTAGCAAGCTCAGTACTGTGGTAACATTTGAGCAAAGTACAAGACATACTCCAAAAAGGAAACTTAGGGAATTTCTATTGTCTTATGTTTAAACATTTAGACTCAGCTAGTATTTAGAAGGCAGAAAGTTTGTCCACCTCAGTACATGGCTAAACTTTACATTGTGGGGGATATTAAGGGTGTTAAGATTGCCACTGCCAATCTCCCTCTTCTTTGACATGAGTTGGGAAAGAGATTATGACTACTGCAGAACTCAGTAGTCACTTTTTGCTGGAAGAAACCTACCACAGTCCCTTTTACACTCCAGCACTCCTTGACTATTATAGTTTTTCCCAGCCTCACACATGACCTGTAAGAGAGCTTCTGTCTATTGTTGAGTCTTACACCCAGGAAAAATGGAAATCTGAATGGTGGTTTGACATTATGGGGCAAGAACTTGTTTCCTTAAAGTAGAGTCTTACATTACCTCTCAAAAATAAACCTCTCAAAAAATATTTTCTAAAAGTGTTTCAATAAGCCACTCACAACCTTACCCTCACAGATGCAAAATCCTTACAATATGGAAGTATTTTGTTACAAAGGAAGAAATGTAATTTGATATTCTCAAATGAGAGGAAGCTCAATAGGCCCTTGGACTCAGCTCAGCTCGATATGTAAATTGACATATTTGTTGTGGATTCTCTATAGTCATATTGCTTTACAACAGCTAGCCTTGTTAATATAGTTGTCTTTTTGTGTGTATCCACTGGCTATTTCACTGAGCACATTTTTTTTTTTTTAATTTTAAAAGGGAGTACTTTCTGAAGTATACAAAAATAAATAAAAATGCATAAAGAGAATATTTTTCCAACTTCACATATCTTAAAAACAGCTGAAAAGATTTTTCTTTCTCTTTTAACCTGCCATAAAGAATATATTTGAGCTGAACAAGGTGAGGAAACTCTTAGCTGCAACGGGCACATTTTCATAAAATTATGAACAAATGAAAATGGAAGGCTAGGGAAAAATGTTATAGACATAATGTTTGCATAACTATTGATGCCATAAATGCTATTATACTTTCACCAGCTATGATTTCAAACATCAGCTACTGGCCTGTTGGGTTAAATATTTATTTTCTAGGAACCCCATCTGTTTCAAGCTACCAGCCAAAAGAGCTAAATAATAAAATGTACAATATACACAGTTACAAGGTACAGAATATTTTTCAGGATGTTTGCACTTCTGTTAACAAGAACAGATAAACAGACCCACCATTGGCCAATAAGCTTTTTACTGGTGGAAATTTTATCCAATAGTTTACTGTCTGGTGACTATCTGCTGTGTTAAAGAGTGCTATAAAAGCTATGCCTACATGCTCCTTCCCATTGTCAACTTTCAAATAGCCAAATCTTTGTGGATTTCAACACTGCCTTTCTTGTTGTGACTAAGGTGTTGCAGTAAATAATAAATGACAATGCTGGGAGGGGAGGGAAGGAAAAAGTGAAACTATAGCTTGAAAACCAAAGATATATTTCTGCTTCTTCTGTAATGAAATAACATTCTTTTAGATCACATGTACCGAGCAGAACTGCCTTAACAAAAAGAATTCAGTAATCTCTTATATGGGGTTAACAGTTGTGTTTACTCTGTTTCTTTGGTTTTGTTTTGAGTCTGAGATTATACTGAAGACATCATGGTTTCCAGCAAACTACATGCAATCTATAAATCCCACAATATTTCAGATGCTTCAAAGAATAATTTTTCTTCACATCTGCATAGAAGTCTTAATCCAGTAACAGTCTGAGATTAAGCTATGGCTGTAACCTGTATGTAACACAACTAGGAGGATGCAGGTGTGCAGTTTTTATCCCTATAATCTTGACAGTTTGGAAAATGATAGTCAAAGCAAAGGGCAAACCGGTGGTCCAAAGGAAATTTACATTTACACATACAGCCCTGCAATGTTCCTTTCCACACTATTACAATTCCTATGTATCACAAAAACAGAAACGTCCTCTTGAAACAGAATCTCTGAAGAGAATAGATTGCTTACAGTTCAGAAATTTATATCATGCTCTATGAAGCTCATTTCTTTCCGGATTCTGTAACCTCAATGCACTGCAGGCATGAACTAACCTGTAGTCATATTTCCTGTTGATGCAAAAAGGGAATATTCTATTTCTTTAGTTCATTTTTTAAAAAGGATGTTTCTCCTTTTTTTAATATTTTCCTACTCTATCAACATAATTTAAAGATCTCTGCTTTAGTAATTTTGAGACATAATCACAAACTGTACTGTCTTCAGCACTTTGGCAGTGATACTGTATCTGGGTTTCTGTAGTGATGTACCAAACAGATTAATTTTTCTCCTCCCATACAGAGCACATCCTTCTGATGGCATTCCTGTTGTGTGGGAGGGCGGCTCTGCTCCATTCACACACTCACAGATGTGGCCTCCTGGGTTTACTCCTGACGGGCTTTCCAGCAGACGAACATTTGTAGCCTCAAGGCCACTCCGCAGCCTTCTAGTAAGCATTCAGGGCATCACAGCTCAGGCTTTGTTTGTTCCTCTCACTGATGTATTGGGTTGTTTTTTACCCTGTGAAGCTGAGAATCTGCTTTTGGAAGGGAGAGATGGAGAAAGCAGGGAAAGGGGGAAGAGAAGGTAAAAGGAAAGGGGAAAGGAAAATAAAAAACAAAGAAAAGAAAAGGAGAAGGGAAAGGAATAGGGGGGAAAAGAAAAAAGAAATGGGGAAGAAAGCTTAGAAAAATAACTAATTTTTTTGTTTTTTAAAACTGTCAAAGAGAAAAGCACTGTTCCATTCATAACTGCTGTTTTACAAATAATTTTAGCTACATGGCTATGAATTTTGAGTCCCTGGAACAAAACCTTGCTTGAAGCCAGTGATTTGATCAAGAAATGCCACAGAATGCATTGCAATCTAATCTCTTCTCAGTCAGTTAATGGCATACATGAATGATAGAGAATAATACATTTAAATCATCTTATTTCTTTGAAAAATGTTTCCACAGCAAGCATTTTATCATAACAGCTGTAGCTGCTGCTTCTGCCAATAGGACATTTGTGTGACTGTATAGATCAGCACAGGCCATTTCCTGGAGGAATATTTTATTCTATAACTAAATCAGGAAGAAAAACACCTGGAACACAGTTGAAGGATATTCAAAATAACACAAGGTTATTTCAAACCAGATTTTGCTCCACAGCTTGCTAATGGAGCTTTCTGGTGTATTGTAATATAGCACAGGAACTTCAATGGTCTCATGAAGGGAAAATGCCCCTATAAAGCTGTGCTTAGGGAGGGTGAGGAGCTGATAACCTTGGTGCTAAACTGGTACTGCAAGAGGTAGGATGAGGTCATTACTTCTTCATGAAATGCAATATGTCAGACATAAGTAAAAAAAGAACCTCATTCTCCCAAAGCATCTTAACATATTCTCTCTGTCTGGAGAAGACAAAGAGAGGTTCAGTACAGAACATGCCTATTTTCAACTTGACAGTAATGTCACAACAAAGCATGGGGAGAGGGAGAAATGAGAGGATTTCCCTACATTTTATTGTGATCGTGCTCTCTCTACTAATAAATCCTCCTTGGTTCATAAAGATTCTTCTAAAGACCAATTTGATTTGTCTTTGAAAAGCACTGGAGTGCATCAAATGTCATTAGTTCTTTAAATATGTCCATACTTTACTGCAGGCTTGGAGCTTTGTGCAAAGTCTCTTGTCACTCCTGGCCCCGTTTTTCCTTTGTAGAAATCCAGATTAAATTGTCCTGTGTGTGTTTCTAGTAGCACACAGGGATTGAAGGTCTTTAATGTTCTCTATATGAGTAGCAAGGTTGGGCCAGGCTCCAGGACATGGTTAAATTGCATGATTGTATTTTAGTGGATTTTTCCAAAGAAGGCAAATCTTGATGCAATAGCTTGGAACTACACAACTAATCAAAATTATTCATATTAAGTCAGTGATATCATATTCTCATTGAACTCTTTTTTGAGTATACTTATTTAGTTATATCTCCCTTTGATTCTTGCCTAACTGCTAAACACTTCAAAAATATCTGACACTCTCACCTTACCAATTGCATTTTTCCTTTCCCCTCAAACCCTTCACCTGCTCTTCTTCTGTCTCCTCCACTCCTATCTCACTCCCTAGGCTCTCCAGTTTTCTAGTAAAGATAATTATTCTCCTAGCTCTTCACCTTCTTTTATAATTTGAGTAGCATCAGCTATTTTTCTAAGCTGAATAATTCAAGCTCTGAAACTCCATCTTTAAATGCCTCTCTGTATCTATTTCCCTACACATCTACTAAGTATCTCTCAATAGACCTTTGCATATTCCATCCTGCAGTACTTCCTTTTTTTTCCAAGTGCTCCATTAGGAAATGGTTACTCTGATCTTATAGAAGGATTGATCATTCACGACTGCCCCATTCGACTGTGCCTTTGTAGAAATGGTCCTGCCTTTGAAGACCTACCAGAGGAAATCCAGGCAACTAGAACTACTGCCAAAACTATAATCCACATTCCCTAGGAAATGATGTGCCTGCCCTGGCTGAGACTAGCTTAAACCACAGGCTGTTAGAGAAAATTCAGGCATCAAGTGTATTTATTATTAGACACTTTTGTAGAAAACCCTGCCTATCACATTGATTTGTGTCAAAGTAAGTGCAATGAGATTTTTTTTTTTTTTCCTTTTTTTGTCTTTTTGGTTTTTAATCCCTGTGGACAGCTTGGAGGCAGGAAATTAAACAAACCTTTTTCAATAATCATCTTGGCTGAAAGTAAACTGTGGTCTTAATAATCAGAGAGGGACAATCCTGTTTTAAAAAGCTATCCCTCAGGTAAGGAATGCTTGCCAAAATCAAATTCTTATAAAATCAGCAATAAGAGAGGCAACTTAACAGGCATGATCTTGATTTTACTAACAATACTCTAAAATTAAGGGATAATTTCATATGTTCATCGGGTTCCAATGAAGTTTCTCATCACCTTAAACTATTGACTGATTATTTTTAGATTTCTCTTGCGAAGCGGGGAAATATTCCAATTTTGAAGAAATATATATTCTAATTTTATAGGTTTCAGAAGTCTATCAAGCTCTCACTCCAGTACTAAATTCTCTAAAACATTCTTTCTGACTAAAAAAAACAAACAACCAAGAAACATCTCTGCTGTGAAATATTGTTTTAAATAGGGGCAGAGCCAGCAGTAATGCTGTGTGTATTTTGCACCAAATTACCAGTGACTTACATCAAAAGGATACATATATATATGTCTGAAACACAAAGCTTTTGGGGCTCAAACTTGCACACCCTGTGAAGGTGAAGACAAAGACATTTCAACTTTAAAATACATTACCATCAGAATTACTAATGAAGAGTGTTATGGATGGCTGCATTCCTCCTTTCCCTCTTCTATTGCATCAGGTTCAGATTTTGGCTGCTACATGACTGATGGCTGGTTTTGATACCCAGAGCAGAGAGCACTACATCATTTGTGCAAGCTCTGACGACTGGCAAAATCCCCACTTGCAGTGATTGGAGAGCACTCAAAGGAATCTTGTCCTATCCAGCTCACTGGGATATAGAAGGGAACACTTTTCACAGCCTCTCTCGTTAAGGTGACAGAAGAGGGAAGCCAAATCACAGCTAACAAAGTACGTTGCAATAAGAAATAGTAATAAACTTTCCCATATATCTCACCTTTCCAGCAAAGAATATAAGTGGCAAAAATTTGCATGTGCTCTTGATAAATAGAAGTCACCCACACCCAGCTTTAATTTGAAAGTAAATCCAAGAGGATGAAAGAGCCCAAGAAGTTTATCACATAAAAAATCATTTACCGAAGGTACAAAGATAAGGAATCAAGGGATGTCTCAATATTTGCTGCCAAGAAGGATTTTTCTAACAGAGCTTTACACATTTATATGCAGACGACAACACTGTAAGCTCATTTTATTTGTTATAAGGCATGATTAATCTAATGCATTTTAGGCATTTACTTTAAGACAGATAAATTGTGTCTTAGATGGAATTTATTCTCCTGACCATTATGTTCAGTGACAGCAAAGAGAGCTCAGGGTGACTATATTGGACATGTGCACATCTAGTCAGATAAATCCCATCTTGGATTGCTGCATATATATGTGTGTGTGTATATGTCTATAAATATATGTATATACAAATGTATATGTACACATACATATATATATATAAAGTATATTAGTGACAAGACATGTTCTTCCTTCTTTTGCTGAACATGAACTCCCTTCCTCACAGTTCACAGTAAAAGTGAAAACCGAGAACAGCCTCCAACATGAAATCGCTTGTGTGTGGTGCATGGCATTTCCTAATTTTCACAGTTGAAATCCTTTAGTATGAACAGGGATGAGAGTTTCCCTTGCCCCCACCTCCACCCCCAGCATACTCAAGGAAAAAAAATAACAATACCAGAGAGACAAGGACACTTCCAAATGTTCCCTTCATAGATGACAGACTATCTCAGTCCCTGCCATCGGCACATAACTTGTCACCATTTTTTATTAAAAAGACACTGAGATGCCTTGCCTTTGTAAATCTTGCCTTAAGTGCATTTTTTTTAAATAATTTGTTTTGCTGCTGGTTTTTGTGCATCATATAGAGGTATAAATGACATATCTGCGTGTGTGTTTGTCTACACTTGTGGAGGACTTCTTCCCCTGTTGCATTACTGAGAATTTTGCTAGATATAGTTTCCAAAACAGGATTTTCTTGTTTAATTTCAAGAACATGCTACACGTACTCTATTCGAAATTTACCATTTTGAAGTTCTCCTTAGACTGATATAATTAAAAGTTCTTTGGTGACTTTTGTTGGTTATTGCTTTGTATATGCTTAATTTGAAAATGTTACTGCAATACCCACCTGTAGAATCTGAGGGGTTACTTAGCTTCAGCCTACTTCTTCTAGACTTATGTCTTAGAATTCATGTCACCTTACAAAATACATACATATATATATATTTGTATTTATCTCTAAATATATATTTTAAATCTCATACAGAAGGTGTCATGATGCCAGAGGTTTATAGGTATTCCAGACTGAGGCCTTCATAATTTGTCACTTAGTTTGTCTTCATGTCAATAGAGATTATACAATGTGTTTCTCTCCAGCAAATATCTATACTGTGTATTTTCTAGTAATTCAAAAAAATGTCATGGTGTGGTAGTCTTCAAGATGTATATATTTTATTTTCCTGAAACTGATTTTGACCTGATTCTCTCTGGAAAGTGACCATATCTCCACTGATCTTATGTAGTATGAAATCTGACAATACAGAACAAAAAAACCTGATTTCTTCTTGTTCTGGACTTTTCTGAAATACATAAACCACACTAGTCATGAACCTTCCTGCTGCTGATACAGTCAGTATACGTTGTCTTTTAAGGAAAACTGTGCCTCAAGTTAATGATATTTGCTAATTACATACTAATAAAACTTAACTAGTTAGATGTCTGGCTTTACTTATACACTGTGAATAGACTATTATGGTTATCACTATTTTTTTTATTTTTCTTTTAATTTCATGCACTTCTCCTGAGTGCCAAATGGCATTTAGGGCTCCTTGTGCTCAGTACTGCATAGGACAAAATAGTGTTAATAGATGGATAATACAGAAGTTGCATAAGTTATTTTACAAGATTTTTGTCAAATCTGAAGGCAGTTTGTCTCTGCCCTGAGCATGTGCTAGATGCCTATGCCTCTTGTTTTGAACAAACCAGACAGGTTTTGTTCAAAACAGAAAGCATTTACCCTTGTGGTGTAAGATCAGCTGCAGCCATCCAGCATTTCTTGCTGCTCTAGAGAGGTTTGCTTTTTTGCTAAACTCCCCAGCTGTCTGCTGCAGAAATACTCCAAGTTCTTCCAAACCCCATCCCAATGCCTTAACCTGACCAAAGATAGTGGTCCCCTCTGCAGAGGCACAGTCTGTCTAATGTGAAGGAAAAGCCTTCCTGTCACTATTCCCAGTATGAAACACCAAGTACAGCAGAGAGGAGGCTTTGCCCCTGATATTGTCTTCTGTTTTAATCAAGTCTCTAAGTTATTTTCCTCATAGACTTCCTGGCAAATAAGCTCTAACAAATATTTTCTTTAGGAAGAAAGTTTGTTTTAAAATCTATATACAAATATATTTTATTCAATTTTTTTACTATGTCTTCCTTAAATTTTTAGCTATGTTGTTTTTTTTTTTCATGTCCATCATAGGTAGCTTATCTGTATTCATTTTATAGTAATGTATAAATATATTTCAATAGAACAGCTCTCAATTTTAATCTTGAACATCCTCCAGTTCTACACTAACACTTTAAAAATAATAAGGTCAGGCCTATGCAAATGACTTCTGTTCCTAACCCAGCTAATATTAAGGCAGTCTAAAATGCTCAACAGCAACAGTTTCAGCCCTAAGCCATCTGCAGGCTTATTTTTAGGATTTGAAATTTTAAACTGAGTACTTTGCTAATCAAAAAACCTTGGAGACTCTTCAATATTACCAGGTCTTGCATTTTTACCACAAAAATAGTATTGCAGTGAAGTTAAAATTTTGGGTTAACTTCCACATGGCCTAGAACTTGATTTGTAGTGTTACCGTTTTTCTACAGCTCCAGATTTTAAGAGTATGAAACTGTAAGTGAAACTCAGCTTTTACTTTTTAATGTCATTTTATACAGCCACAATTCTTGCAATGAAATCCAAGTGCCAAAGCCAAAAAAAAACAAACAAGACAACAAACAAACAACCATTTCAAGACCAAAACAACAAGCTCAATCCTCAAACAAAAACAAGAATATATTTTGTGGGAATTAAAATTGCATTAAATTTAATCAATCCCATTTTCAGGGTTCTGGTAGAAAATACAGGAACACTTTAGGTTTTCAAATCTGTATTTTGAAATATGTTTTTAATCTTACATTTTATTTTATTCTCATTCTTATTTTGAAGTATAAATTTCATTTTATTGATGTGCTTAAGGTATTTGCTATATCTCCCCAGCCTTTCCTTTTCTAAGCAATTTTGATTTTTATTGCCATCTTACATTTTTATTGATTTCTCTGTTCCTCTTTCCATAAATTTTTTCAGTTTATGGTTGACTCTTTGTTCACATGACACTGGTTTATAGAGTAAAAAAGATGAGAGGTGATAACAGGGCTTTTCAGTGGTCACCTCGTCTAAGCTCATTTGCTATCTGCACAAATAGATCACTAGCAACATATTGACTGAAGTGTTTAAGCTTCAGGAGTTTTATCTTTCTCCACTGACATTAATGGAAGTTTGCAACTGACACAGTAGATGGTGAATGAGAGTTTGGATTTGCTGCTGTATTGTACCAGTCTAAAACAGCCTTCAATTTCTGCACTATTTCTTAAAATCATAATCTGCTTAATTATTTTTCCGTAGTGATTTCAATACATTTTTAATACCTTCATCACAGAATTAAGGGGTTTGTGCAATTTATTTTTTTTCAAGGGCAAGAATCCAGTACACAATAATCTGCATTCATCTATTTGTGGAATTTCCACAAATAATTGTCAGTACATTATTATGGTTTTTTACTAAACTTTCCAAGTATTGAAATACCTATATTTGAATTTCTGTGGGCACCTGCTTGATATACATGTTCAGTGTGAACAGTTGGATATATACCCCTGAGAATAAGATCTGAGAAAAACTTCCAAGTACCTGATCATGTTATGTTTTCTACTTATATTCCTACCTAACAGAAATGTGTGTTTTCTAAACACATGTCAGTCACTTTAAGTAACATTACTGAAAAACAAACATTACTGGAGTGTCTGTAGAAATTCAGAAGGCTCATATTATACATAAGAAATCCGACTAGTAGCCAGTATATGTCTGGAAGTCAATATACCAAGATAATCATATATTTGAGGTACTCTAACACTTCTAGGGTAAAATAAAAAAAAAAAAAAAAAGGAATTTTAATTTATGCCTTCTTCAGTCCCTGTATCTTTCTTCCCTACAAAATACAAATATCTAAATAATCACTTAATGGGATTTAATTACTAAAAGTTCTTTGGCATTTGGCAAAAGAGAAGTGTTTTTTCTCTCTTTTATATCTACTACCTACTGATGAGATATGTTTATGATAGTCACAAAAACTAATGCTTAATAAGATAAGAAAATTGGCAGAGGCAAAAAAACCCTATATAGATGAAATTTTAAATACATGGAGGAGAAGATGTGTTTACAGTTAAGATGCATTACATTCTGATGCACTTCATAAGTTGACATTTTGAACATGGCATAAAGTTTTCCAAGGTCAAGTGAGCACCAATGCAGTTGTGTGTCTTTTCCCATTTTATGGCCTTCTGAAAATTTGCCACTGATCTGGAGAAAAATCATTCTTAAAACATGCAATCTTTAACACCAAGTATATCTTCCTCCTCCCCTTGGCAATAATATGTTGGTTTCTGGTATTATCTCTTCATCTATTCATCCTCTCAGTGAACAATGGGGATAATTATTAATCCCTCTCTCAAGTGAACATTCTTTAATAAATTATATTTTCTGTTTCTTAGAAACACTAGGTTCTCATTTGTTGAATTCTTGTTGTCCATATACTTGAAATATTACTTATTATTTAATGTAACCACTTGAGTAATTATCTTTCTGTCCTCCTTTTGCCTTTCTTAGCATATTTTACATCTTTTGCCTTGTTTCAGTGTCTTAGCCTTTCTTCAGCAAGTGTGATGTTTTATAGTTCATCTCTTATGCTGTCTTAATTTCTTGATCATTTTTGTAGTGGTTCATATTTATATTATGAAATATATTTTTCTTATAACCTTATACTCAACTTTTTCAATCAGGCTATGCAGGTACTATTTTCTTTGGAATGGACAGCTTTGAGAGGAGGAAATATGGACTTTAAAAATTGATGCGTCCTCATATACACTTATAGCATTAATTTTACCTTTTAGATTAAGAAGCATATTTCCCAGAATTGTAAATATATGAATTGACATAAAAATGAACTTTATAAATAAATTTTATAAATTAGATTGACATATACTAGGAGAAAGCAAATAGAGCCAAGTGCTCAGTAACACAGATGTACCAAATCCAAAATAAGAACATATATAGTACCAAAACACAAGCAAAGACAAAGTATATATATATGAGTGAACTGGAACTAATAATGTTGCTTCAATACATCTTCATTCTCACAAACAAAGAGAGATTGTGTTACAGTAGCCATTAAAGTTAATTTTTTTAGGGGCTTTCATATATCAATAATTAATTATTTTTTACTACTATTTGACTTTATTACTTTATTTTATTATTAGTTTTATTAGACATGTGCAAGGATACAGATTCCTTCTGCTTTGGGACTCGTGTTCAATAAAAGCAAAAAGGTCAAGACATCATGAAAAAATGTGCTGATCTAGATGACTCTTGCAGCTGGTCATATCTTTTCTAAAAAAGCAGAGGAGAGATTTCTATATTTAGAGGCTCAGAATAATTTTTTTCCTGTCTTTCAGCAATTTATTTTTCCTAGGCCTCTATTTTTCTTTTAGTTGAAAACAGCAGACTATACTCTAGTTGTTACATATTGACCTACAATATGACATTTTTGTCTGCTTTTTATTTAATTTGAATCATGAAGTTCACCTGGTTGTGATTTTACCTTTCATAGTTTTTTTGTTGAATACACTTGATGAAAAACTTTCAGTTTATCACCTATTGAGAGCTCAGATAACAATTGTTGTGTACTGCAAGAATGGAGGGTGGTTTTGGAGTTAACATTTGCAATTATATTTATGGCTTCCTATTTTTCCTGTTATAGTAGAGGATTGTTGTTTTGTCTCTCACTCATTAAAGCACTCTCTACTAAACACTTTTGTTGCTTGACTGCCAAGTTGCAGATTGGGAGAACTCAACCTTGAACAGAAAGGCACAGTTTGCTTTAAACTGAAAAAAAAAAAAAAAAAGGAGATTAAATGTAATCACATAGCTTTTTAATTACTGTCAGAAAGTTAAAATTCTGGATTGTTATGAGTATTGTTCGTTGTTTCTCCTTAATTTTTTTGTGTGTTTTCCGTATTTGATGTGGTTGGTTTGAAACATTTTAACCCACCTTTTTCTAGTGGAGGAATCTGAACAGAGAAATTATACTTGTATTGTTTAGTTGTTCCGCTTCTGCTTCACCCCCCTCCACATTATTTGTTTGGGTTTTTTCTCCCTATTACATCATTACTTCAGAGGAAAATAACTGGAGGATGTGTTCTCTTTTTAATCTTCCTTTGCCATTTAACAAGAGACTGGTTAGAGACTGGGAGAGGAAGAACAAAGAAGATATTGTAACAGTAGGAAAATCATATTCAAATTCCTAAATGCACAGAGAGAATCTGGCCAAGACTTTGCTAACATTTTCCATCACTTTTTATTGACCTCAGCTCTGAATCAGAAAACTCCACCTGGATATACTGTCTGCTATGTATCCCAAAATAAACATTGCCAGTTACCACACACTCAGGGGATTCCCTTACCTTTGTAAGAGGAAACAAAAGCAAGAGCAAGTGCAGAAGAATTTACGTGGTGCTGTAAATCTTCTGTTCCTGAAGTCTGAAGTCCTCACTATGACATTACAGCCAAGGTTACTGGTTACCCAGTGTTTTGTAGCTAAGGCAATGGTAACCCTCTGGGCACAATTGCATTAGTTTTGTCTGAATCTTATTTACTTTGACATTTTCTAACCAATTGGATATAGTCATTGCAGACTAGATCCTGTCTTTTAGCTAAAGTCTACAGCAGGAGCAGGTAGATGTCAACACAGCTCCAGAAAAAGAAGGGGAATTTCTTTAGGAGTTTGCTGATATAACACTAAAGTTCACTCTGAAAAGGTTCCTTTTCTATTTTACGATTCAGGCGACAGAAGTGCAACTGAGGAGGGATTCCAAGCCCACATTGAGAAGATATAGTCAAATAAAGGCCAAACCAAACCTGACTTCCTTAGACTCTGCAATGGCGTAGCAACCAGACATGGAGGTGAATTGCATGTAAATAAGTAAAATTCTACTTAATGCCTGGCCTGATCATCTAGATTTCCTCCTCGAGTTTTCTTTTCTTAAAGTCAGTCTTTGTGAAGTCTATGTGATTAGAAATACTCTGAATGCACTTAACTGTATTGTACTGCTGATCTTTTGTAAAAGAATCGCTTGTTTAGGGAGCTCAAATTAGAATAAAAAATTGTAAATCTGAGTTAAATGGGAAACCAGAGTTTTTCTCCTAGATTACTTAGGAAAGAAATTGTATATATATATATAAAGAGATATAAAATATGGTTCAAAACAGCCTTGCCTCAGTTTTTCAGGCTATGTAGTTTTTGTAACAAAGTTGAGCATATGAAAATACCGGTGTTGCAGAAACTCTCAGTACAAGATATATACCTTGAATTCAGAAGTAGATTCTGGTGTTAATCAGGGACAGCCCTGGGACCAAATGTATCATCAAATCACAACAGAGATTCAGCCCCAAAGATCTTGATAAACCTTGGAACCAGGCTAACAGAAACTGCATGATGTTCAAAAATAAAAGTACAAAGTTCTGTACATAGGGAATAGCAATCCCATGGAATAGTACATGCTGGGAAGGCTAAGAAACAACCTTGTGGAAAATGTTTCCATCATAGTCTTTATGGAAAAGAACTTCCTAAGCATCAGGACAGACAGGCAGCCTTACTTATCTCATCTCTTTGCAATGAGGCTTTACATTAAAAAAACCCCATGACTTTATCTTCTCAGCCAGACTGAGCAAGGCTCAGTATAGAACATCCTTGTCCTGTTGCCTGTATTTTAATGCTTTGTACTTCATAGGCATGTCTTCATACTTGTTTAAGTATCATTTGCCAGTAAGTGGAATACCTCCATTAGAGGTCAGAAAGCAAAATTTCTCCCAAATCCAACTCCCATCATCTAGTTCTTGGAATCTTCTACTAAGAGCTTGTGAGACAGAGATTTAAAACTATAAGTGCACAGAGATAATGTACATAGTACATTTATGTATATGCAATGCTGGTAAATGTCTCTTGGTTCCTCCCGCTGGGCATATTTCATTTTGCATGAGATAAATTTTAATTCAGAGAGCAAGTACGAGTGACCCTCTCAACCTCATGATTTCCATTTGTGATATGAAAAGCTTTGGTCCTTTCTGCTCTCAAAAGTCATCCCAAGAAAAAGTTAACATCCTTAGAAGGAGAACCTGAGACAACACTTAAAAATATGCTACAACACAGCAAAGATACAGTTCCGGGGGAAAACAGAGAAATAAAATCCATCATTCCAAAAAGGCACTGAATCTTAGCTCTCCTTCACCTGAACTTATTCCTTCCATTCTGGGCTACTTAATCAGAGAATGACACCAATCATTGCTTCTGGCCCATTTGCAAATGCAACCTTAACATGCAGAAACTTTTCCTGAAATTAAAAAAATGTAGTCCACATTTTTCCAATCAACTCTAACTGCATTTCACTAACAAATATCACAGCATGCTGCTTGAACAGCCTTATTTAATGAAGGGAATAAGTGGAGCCATCATGCTTTAGCAACCTCTGAAACATGGACGCAAAAGGAAAGCAATTTTTGTGCCTCTCCATGAAAGCTACATGATAAAGACTGCCAGTGTGATTCAACACACAATCTGTAAATGTGTCAACACTCAGATTGGCAAGGAACAACATTTAGCAGTCCAGTTAATATCTTATCCTGGCAGAAAAGGGGTTTAAAGGGGCCCAGTACAAGTATTCCCCCTTCATCCCTACTAGTAGCATCTCTGGGTCAGAGATGATCTCCTGTGAAATACAAATGGCTTCCTCTGTTATTTCTCTCTATATTCTCTCTATGTCTTTGGGGTATGGAGATTATTTTCACCTCAGAGGGTATCAGTCATTACAGCCCCACAGCACATTAATCTAAATATTTCTAGAGAAGAAAAACATACTTTCATTTATAACACTTTACCAATATAACTAGGGATTTCAAAGCAGTATTTTATTGAAACACACACATTTAATATTTGTTCTCTTAGCTAACTCACTGAATGAAGGCAACACTTTTCTTTTCTTCTTCTTTTTCTGTGCTGAATGTTGCCTAGCAATATATTACACTGACTTTGAACAAATCTGTAATAGTAAATATTATGGTTTATTCTAATATTTTACCTATGAAAATAAACTGTATAAAATGGAGTTCACATAAAAGATACCAGGGTCAAAAACCATTGGATAGGCATTGTACATCCATTACAATACTCTACCCATAGGCAGTGATTATTTATTGGAATATGTTATGAGTCATGGCAATTCATAACACTATGGTTGCTGGAAAATTCCATTTTCCACTCTGAGCCAACATTAGGCTTACAGTATATACGTTTTGATTAACTGAGACACAAATGTATCCCAGCAGTTACAGGAGAGTTGTTTCCTTTCTTTCTTAAAATTGAGAGATACTTATTATTTCCAGGAAAATAAATAAGGTCATGTGGAATGAAGCATTTACAATTCTTGGCAGGGAACTTAAAATGAATAAGACTGTACATGAAAGCTTGTTTGACTGTCTATTAAGTTTCATTTTAAAGATTTCAGTCTTATCATTCATGATTTATGCACAACATGTACTGCCACTTGCTGGTCTGTTCTATAAATACCTTCATAATTTGAATTAAGATAATCTGTTATCTGTGCTTGGTAGAAGTATTACAGTTTTGTACTCACTTAAAGTTCCACCAAACCGTAAGACCTTTTTGCATTTTAGATTTAGCTAAAAATATTCACCCATTAAAATAGCAATCATCATTAAAATTAGTTCTCTGATTCTACTGATTAATTTCAAAGCAATAAGCAAGGTTTCTGAAAATTTACAATTAAACATATTTTTAGACAAAACCTAACAATTTTTTAAGAGTCTAGAGAAGCAATTACCTGGCATAAAATCTACAGGACAGAATTAGAAGGAAGAGGAAGTAATTTGAAATAAATATATATATTAATATATATACGCGTCATAGGAACATTGCCAGAGGCAACACAGTGGTGTTGCTAAAAAAGTTTTAAATTAGTATAACTGAGACCTTTCCACTTCTCTCCAGACAAATGTGAATCCTTCTATAAAGGCAGCAGATTGTTTCTTTGAGAATATACAGTTTCTTGTTGAACAAGTTTCAAACTTTTTATCTTCTGTCACCTCTGTAGTCCCACTGAGACAAATGCAAGCAGTTGGCTTATGAGATGCAAGATAAGGGTTTATAATTACATTCTGGTAAATGAGCATTTTCAGTCACATGAGTAATTTGAATCTTATGTTCACTTTTGGCTGTTGCTAAAGGGGAGGGAATAACCTGTTCTTCATATCTGTGAGACAGAGAACAAACAGTGGTGGAGCTAAGCTGCAATAAGAACTATATCTTCTGTCTATTAGGATATGCTAAATCACTGGCACAGAATGCTCAGAGAATTTGTGGAAATGCCATCACTGGAGATCTTAAAGATAAGTTAGGTAGTAAAAGATCATAGCTTGATTCCTTTGTTCAGCCTACCAAAGCATCATATAAATGGTCTGAAAATCATTTAAGAGCTATGTAATATTTTTCCGCATAAAGGCATAGAGCATCTTGTGTTTCTTCAACATTCATCTTCATTTACAATCAGAAAAAGCTGAGATTTGAATATTTATTACTTTTAATTTTCCTATTTTCTTTAATTTGATTACCTAAATCTATGAGTAGGGCTTGGGTATTTTTTGAATTTTCTAATAACCATTTCTCATGTCCTGGGGTCCATCAGTTGGTAGCTACTGGACTAGAACACCTCCTGAAGGTCTCTGCCTTCTTGTTTGCCAAAAGTAGCTTCTAAAAGATGATCTTTCTGTTTACCATTTAAATTATGCTTAAAAGTCAAATGCAATAATACAAAATCTAATTTTAAGTTTGAAACAAGCCAAAATCTATAACTGTCAGGTACTGTCATAGTTTAGGAAATATTAACATGGATACAACCTAAAACTTTAGCACATTCTAAAACCCTTTTAACACTAGAGTGATATTAAAAGTAAGATATAATGGCATATATTTTTAAATTAGAGATTACCATCATCCTTAGGTGATGGGGAAAGGGGTAGCCCTGCATAGGCCAACAGACAAGTTTTTTGTCATAGGAAAGAATATATAAATTAAGCCCATTGCCTTCTCTTAAATAACCTATGTACCAGGCTAGAATTTAATCTGTTTATCTCCTTTTTAAATTCTTTTATGACTTTATTGCTTATGAACATTGGACATCTTACATAAACCCTGATTTCTAGCAGTAGAACAAATGAAAAAAAAGGAAGCTGCAAGCTCCACTAGAAGCGTAATGGGGCCTGCAAACCTGTATTTGTTGACAAGTTTGTGAGTCAAGGAATTAAATACTGTTCAGCTGACAGTACCTGCAGATGCAGTCATAAAATATTAGTGATGGACTTATACTGCAAATAATAGTAGGCTACAGGCTGTCACAGGTGGCCACTGGACAGTAACCACTCCTGAAATGCCATTGTTGAGCCTTTTAAAGGAAGAACGGTGGGAGATTTTTTTAAAAGGATGGAGGAAGGGGAAGGTGAAACTTGTGACAGACTGTTTTGATGTGTCAGGGCAAGACAGAAATAATTAACTGGGACCTACCTGTCTGCACCATATAAGGACTGTATTGTGCAGAACTCACAGCTCCCTCTTCGTCCTTTTGCATGGATAAACAGGGGTGACTGAAACTCTAAGAAACAGCTCCAAACCTTTATGAAGCCAACAGACCCATAATCATCTCCTTGATCCTCTGTGTACACACTCAGTAAGCCTCTCCTGAACCTTCAGAACAAGCAAAATACGGGCCTGGTTGGCACCTGCCTCAGCTCCCAGTACACTATATAATGAAATTTGGCTTCCCTTTTGTTCCACATTTTGTAACAAGGACTAGCATACAATAAACGTACAAGAATTTCTGTCTCCATTCTTTCACTAGCCAGCATACAAAGCAGGTCCTGTTCCTTCCTCACTCTGTTCCCCTACAACCTTTTCCTGATCCACATCCTTATATTTAGGAGATAAAGGAGATCAATACAGCTGAAACATCTTTTTACTCATCAGTCAAAAAGATGGAAGGGTCCCATGGGCTACATTGCTACTTCAGTTTATGGAAAAGACAACAAAATTGCCCCTCCCTCTGTATGAGAAGGAGCTTTGGTCTGCTCACAGCTCTCTATCTCCATGTTTTCTATGCAGGGAAGCCAAAGGCAGCATTACTGTCTCCTGCATGACCACACATGGTGAGGGCTTATAATCAATATGATTTGAGCAGACTGTGAAGTGATATATTAACCCAAAAATTACTGGCAAAGACACACTTCTGACTGAGAATGGTTAGTACATTCTCCTAGCTATTTGAATAAGAAAGAAGACTGTAATTGTTCCATCAGACTTCCACCACATAAAAGTGATGTTACTGGTTTAAGCAACTGCCTGTGTTCCCCTGTAGCTGAAGGAAAGGGAGTATGTTTTTCTCCAGTTATATAATATCCACTTTGGTACTAGATAAATCACTTACTAGAGATGTCTACTTCTTTCCAAAGATAATATGGGCTTCTGGAAGACAAGGCTGGAGAAGGGCCCTACATTTTAGATGGTGTAAGTTAAGTCAAATGAATTCTGCCAACAGGCTGCTGCTGCTATAAATCACAGCATGCTTGTGCCCAGTCCCATACTGACATAGCTGTCTCAAAGCAGCTGTAAGAAGTGACAGCTGCCTGGCAAGATACTTGACTTAAATGTAAGCAGATAAGAAGTGGGATGCAGTGATTTTGGACTTGGAAGGAAAAAGAGGAAAATAAGAATCATCCATTTTATACAGTATATTATATCCTTTATGGCTCAAAGCAACATTTGTGTGACAACCCCCACAGAGTGTAAATTTCAAATAGGTTCTCTCAAGATGATTTTCAGACATGTAGCAAAACTGTTCTAGTATTCATCTGAAATGAAATACTGTTCCTCTCTTTTACTACTTCTGAAAAAAAAACCCAAACAACCAACCAACCAAAAAAAACTGAAACCACTTAATAAGCAGAAATTTTCTTACAAGATTTTGCTTCCTTCTAAGCATCAAAAAGAAGGAAAATTGTTATTTCATAGTTATCTGCTTCAAATCCTGGACAAAAAAGATAGAGGTAGTATTGAAGGTGAGGGGAAGAAGCTTCTGAACTGATTAAGGATGTAGATTCAGGTAAAACATTTTTGGATTTGTGACAGGTTTTATGTCTGGTTTTTATGGTTTCTTTTCCCATTCATCATTCCCTTTTTATAAGCAGAAATCTTCTAAAATACCTCAAAAATGAATGGTCACATTAGCTGTTTCTATCTATCATGACTGACCATTGTTATCCATCTGTTTCATAAGGAAAGTCTGGCGGTATTAATACTTTTAAAACAAAAGAACAGCATACTCAGACTGATGTTCACATGCCAATAATGGCTAAAAGAAATATAAAAGCAACATTGTTGCCAATGAAAAAAAACTAATGAAGGGGTTTGTGGTTAAGATGCAAATAACCTTTTTGTTCTCTGTTGCTTTCTGTTGTTCAGTATTTTGTGAGCATAATTAACTAGGAATATTTAAAAATCCTGGGTGAGGGGGTGTTTATTGATCATGGAGTTTTTTATGCCTTCCATGCTTGCAGTGCTCTGAGATTCATGCTTAAATTTGCAGAAACAGGTATGACTGTCCTGTGTAATGATTAATTTAGTATGATTATCAATTTGGAAAGCATTTAATTAAACTTTAAAGGAACTGTTAATAGGATATTGATGGCAGTAGGTATATTCAATATTTCAATACCTACTGATTAAATCCCACAAAATATTACATATGTAAGGAGATAGAGATAAAGCTAAACAGGAAGCTGTCAATAACAACTGGTCAAGTCTATGTTGTTATTTTAGATCTACCTTAAGATCACATTAACTAGGTTGAATTATATGAAGACTTTATATAATATTTTGTAGCACATATCAAAACCATTTATATTATTCTTATGTACTTAAAATAGTGTGACTGAAACAAATGAGTCCTCTCCAGGAGTTTGGGTTTACAGAGTCATAGTATGATATTCTCTTATTGTTATACACAAAAGGAGGAATCTTGGTTCAGAAAGACTCTTCCAGGGACTGGGAAGATGATAGTCCAACTGGTGGAAATCCTGTTCCTCAAGAGATATGTCTGCATCAGTTTTACACACACTACAGAAAAGGGAAAGATGACACCTGTTGATATCTGGCAATGCAACAAAGCCTCTGGGATGTCAACCTAAAGTGTTTGCAACACAGATTATCAAACTAATTTTGAGTTTTAGGAGAATTTCCAGACTGACGGATGTAACCTTAACTAGAAAATTAGACACTGTGGTGAACAAAACTAAAAACTACAGATTAACTCAAAACAAGATCTTCACATTTGGAAACTATGTGAATTGTCAAAATTTATTTTAATTTCACTCTAGCAGGAGAAAACACTGAGGGGGATTTTCTGAAACATGAGAGTACCTGTCTCCCAGGAAAATATTAATGAACATCAGTTTTAATTTTTAGCTGCATAAATATATCAAAAGATCCTCTGCTTTGTGTAAAGTATTTTGATGTTCTTATAAACATTCAGATTCACAGTTCTGTGAGCAGTCAACTGTATCAGAATCTGTGTTGCTGATTGCAAATTCTAGGTGAGACCAATAACTCCAAGGCATGTGAATAACCCAGACTCACACGAACAATTCTGTTGAAAGCAACAAAATTGAAACAAATGCCCCAAGGCAAAAACCAAGAATAAAGTCCTCCTGAAGTCAGAAGTGTTCTGGGAAAGGATACTCTCTTATCAATGTCTTTATAGCACTAAAATTCATCTGTCAGTTTGAGACAAATTTTACTTCTATTTTGCTATAACCCCTTAGTAAATGACTTCCCAAAGCACTTGTACCTGACCAATACCCGAACTTCTTCAAAAACATTGCTTTTTAACCACCATTTTTCAGCTCTGAACATGGAAATATTTCCTCTCATTTCTCCATAATAATCATTCAACTTAAAATACATCTTTATCACAAAAGTTTTTTCTACTAAAAAGGAATGAGTGCTTCATTTTAGTCTGCTGTTATTCTTGAGGTTTGGTGATAGCAGCACTGCTCTTAGTGTCAGTGGACTTTCATAAAATTAGTAGCTGTTAATCCCTCTTATGCTTTATTATTTACATGTGCCAAGTGCTGCACTCTGGAGCACACAAATGCAGTGAAAAAGTCTCATAAAATATTCCATCAAGTTTTATTTTCTGAGAAAGTTATTCAACTTGGCTCCATCCTTACAAAGTTTGTAGAGTCCAAATGACATAAAAAAGCACATGCTGATTAGACACCATGCAGAAAAAAGTTTTCTTGAGATTAATACATTAAAAAGAATAAACCAAACAAAAGCATGCAGTGAGAAACAATGTTTAAATAAGGTCATATTACTAAGTAATGAACAGATTGATGTTTATCTTTTGGAATTCAGAAATCAGTTTCCACATTTTCTATTATTTCTCTTAATAATTTTCTATCTCTGTGAAGATTTCCAAAGAGACAGCTGTCTGCAATTGACTGCTCTTCTTAAAAGCAATATGAAATGCCCAGCAGAACTCTTTTATTTCATGGATATTAGTCTAGTATGGAGGAATCCCTTCTTGCAGTCCAACACATGTATGCTGGCAAACGAAATTTTGCTGTTGGAGCAGAAAAGCTGTGTAGATATCAGGTTACCATATGGGGAAAATGAGAAGATGAACTGTTAGTACGGGAGAAATTCTGCTAATGCTAATCTTATTGCTGTGAGCTTCCTTGGCAATAGTGTAAGTGTATCCAGAAGACCAGGCAAATCCTCACTTGTGGAGAAGTAAGGAATTTCACCAGCTGAACAAACTGTAGGTAAGTGAAGTACAGCCTATCTGAGGCATGTGCATGTGAGAGCAGCTGTGTAACCCCGAAGGGTTTTTCTCACCTGATGCCCTTGCTGAACCTCTGCTAAAGTTGCCCCTTTCCCTGGATTTGCCATTTAGGCTGTCTTGGAAATAAAAAAGAAACTGTAAAGTGCAACTGTCTCCAACTTTCTCCTTTGCTGCTGTTTCTGCCTTTACATCCATCTGTCTCTCAGAAATAACCTCATTCTCTCACATTCCTGGAAGTGAGTGGATCCATCTGTTTGATATGAGGGTGAGTCAGCATGAGAGCTTGGTATCTGTATGAAGGACCTTTAGAAATAGGTATGAAAAAACCCAGATCATGTTTGCAGATTACATTACATTTCATTATTATAGCAAAGGAAAATATCTCCATTTCTTTCAAACATTCATCTATGTATTTTTATGCTGATAATTTTGGTTTTATCTCAACACTTGTACAATGAATTCTGCCACCGCAGGTATCATTTGATATATATGACATTTTCCTTCAAAACTCATATGAGTGTACCTTAGAGATACTGATTTTTACCTTGGAACAGTTTTGCATTTAAAAAGTTTCATTGAGCCCTGGAAAATATATACATTCTTCCTTTGCTTATGATGGAGGTGGAAGCCATCTGAAAATGCCATTCCTCAGGTGACCCATAAGCAAAGCAACAGTGTTAAACCCTGCCAGGGAGAGTGATCAAGAAAAGGGACATAACTTTCACAATTACACGTGTTCATCAGTTCCGGAAGATCCTAAGTTAGCTTGAAGACAACCTCACTGGATAAAGGCACTGGGAGAGCTATAGTGCTCTTTTTGGCAAGTGAGTACCACCTGTGATTTTACAGCAACAGACATTTCAACTGTATCCACTTTAATTCACAGTGGAGAGAAATGAAGTTGCTATTATCTGAGAACAAACAGACCTGAAATACGCAATTCTGTGTAAACCATGCAGTTATTTTGCATCTTTAGTATCTGGCTGGCTTTACTGCCTAGCTATTTATCTGTTTATTTCTACTATTTATGTTTGGCTGTGCTCTGTCCAGGTCTGACAGAAGAAGTTAATTTTTGGCTACTGGATGTAGAGACAGGTGCCAAACCATGAATATTCTGTTAATTGTAATGCCAGCTTGACTGATACATATAGGGGTCTCCATTAAATTTGAATTTCTAAAGTGTGTTCACGACTCTTCCTTCCTACTATTCAGTCACTTAGCTGAATTAATCTATTGTAATTCAACTTTCAAACACTTTTGTTAGAAAGCAATTTATCTGTGAGTGAGCAATCTCCTAATTACTCAATTCTTTGCAACTTTCTAAATAGACTTCTACTTATGCCTTAAAGTAACAGAGGGTTAAAGTAGAGCAGGGAAAATGCCAGGTTTATTTATATCTGTAGTCAAACAATTAGCTTTTAAATAATTTGCCTTGTGACAGACAAAGCCACTTCCAGAAACAGCAATGTGTTTCTGGAAGGCATTGGCTCCCTGCACGATGGCTGCTGTAGCTTTCCGCTCCTTTCCACTTGACATGTGCCCCACGCACAGAACACGTGTTTCTTTCTAGCACTGGATAGAACAGCACAGAAATTGCCAAGAAAAAACACTGCTGGAATAGACTGGTCAAACCGGGAGAAAGCACTAGGAAGCAGCAAAGTGTCTAATTCTTTTTTCCTTTTATCCTCATTAGACAGTTGACATTGTTTACATGCTCTAGCCAGAAGCAGTCAAACTCATTTGGTTATTTTCATAGTGAGAAATGTCTATTTAATGCTGATTTAATGCTATTTAGGGTGATATTTAATATTCTACTCAACATGACAGTCATATAATGTCATTATATCCCAAAGCAACCAGTATTTACTTAAAGATTGTGAACAGTTAAGGAGAAAGAAGACCAATTTCAATTGCTGGGTCTACACATAATCTCCAGAGCAAACAACAGCCCATTTATTAACAGCAAGATTTAAACATTCTCTTTCTATTGTATCCCATGAAAGGCAAAACTACAATATGTACAGAAGAGGATCTAGAGGTTTGGATGAGCAAAACATCAGCATACAATGAGCTGTATACCACAGTGTTAAACTGTGGATGTCAAACTGTGAACACGAGACAATTCCTAGAAGCAAATTAGCCCTATTACCTACAAACTTACACAAAATGAATCAGAGCTACCTTTGTTGTACTTTCACTTACCTTTCCAGACACAGCACGTCTCTTTTTCACATATTCAAATGCACAGCCTGGTCCTCTGTATGCTGCTGTCATGGTGTGATTTGCTCCAGGTTTGTACCTCAAGCTTCATCTCTCTGTCCATGTGTGTATGGCCTCACTATGGATTTCAAAGGAACAGTTATTTCTTTTTTTCTTTCTTGAATATGAACACCATCACTTAATAGCAATGCCAAGATTTAATTTTCACTCCAAGTAGATTTCTATTCATGATTACTTTGTGGGTTTGCTAGTTTTTGGGTTTTTTTCTGAAGGAAAATATTTGAAAATTGCAATCACTGTATGTATATATTTGTATATGGATGTATATGTACAGATATACAAATACCTGTAAGCCAGCAGAAAGTTGGAGGTCAGCGACTGTACTTTACAGCTGTGGGCCTGGCACTTTTGTAATTAATAAGTCTTGGGACACATTATACTCTGGGCAAGAGAGGAAAAGAATCCTTTTGCTAATGCCTGGGTAATGGACTACTCACAGGTGAAAAAACAAGGACTTATGAAATTAAGGGATTGACTTTTTTTTTATTATTTTTTTTCCCTACACTGTGTTTCCCAGAGCTTGAGATGTCTGGGTAAACACCCACACATACACAAATTCCTGTGATATTTGACTCTATAGCCAGGACTCTGTTCCAGTCCAGTCCAAAGTAGTCAGAGTTTTGCCTGATAACTACTGTACAAGCCATGTGCCTGGTACACTAATGGGGAAACTGTCCAAACTGGGAATAGATGACTGTCAGTCAAATGTAGATAATTAATGTCACAGAGAATGAGGCAGAGATTAACAAAGAAGTCAGCCAGTTGGATCCTGTCCTAGTGTTTACTAATGACAAAGGCTTTGCTGCATCTTGGACATTTTATTTTATTTTTTCCCACCAGAACAGCCCATTCTCCAGGTTGTTGCTCCTGCCTGCTAAGATAGGCTTACACAATTACTTCACACTGATTAGGGCTGTGTGCTTCCCTGTCTCCCTGATTTACTTGGACAGATCTTTCAACATTTATATCATCAATAGGGATTTTCACATTCTGGTTTAGAACGGCTTCTTTTCTACCAGTGTTTCTTCTTTAATAGTGTGATAGGACATCAGAAAACTCTATGTGCTCCAAGGGAAACAGAATAAAAAAAGTGTATTTTTTTTTTTTATTATTTTTTCTATTTTGACATTCAGCATCTTCTTGCTTCCAGACTTGGGTTCATGGTCATCTCAAGAAAACACTGACAGTTAGGAAGGGTGTTAAAGCATGTGCTTAATATTAGGCCCATCTTAAATTCCTTTGGGCATTCAAAATTGAAAATGTGTTTAAGTATCTTCCTGATTAGGATATTAATTTTCTCTTTTCATTTTTATCTCTGCAGCCAATCTTGGCCTGTACCCAAGGCATCATTTGTACTAATTTCCATACTACTCTTTAAATATTAGCATTTCTAGATTTACCCAGAGAGGCACAAGCATATAAGAAACAGAGCAGGTCAATTTTTTTTAGATTTCAATGGATAGTATATGTGTTAATATGTTATTTTTTTTTAATCTATTGATTTATTTTTATTAGAGGACAAAGATTTTGAGTTTTGAGTACTCAGAAGTTAGAATTCATCCTGAAGCCACTGGTAAAAGCCTCAGGAAAATTTTTGCCCAGATTATTTAACCAGAAAATCTATTTTTAAATATAGGTTCATTTGTTTGAAAACATGACTGAAATCTCTGTCTCAGACAGACAGATGCTTTGATGGGATTCACCTGACCCATGAAAAATCTAAACTGTAAATGTCTAACAACAGTAGGTGAAATAAATTTATTCCCATAGTCTACTGAGCCAGGTTTTAAGTATACTAGATTTTTATAATTTTGACAAAATTTGCTTAATAAAAGGAGAATGTAATCCAGCCAGGGGATACTCAAGCTCTAAGAAGTATTACAGGCACAAAAAAGTGACTTCCCGTGCCATTAGTTTTTTCATTTATGATTTTCACATGATGGTGTTTTTCCACGCTTTTCCTTAGATATTACTTTAGTTTGGGAGTTCTGTTTATATGGCTTCAGCCTTGTATGTCTGAACTAAATACATTAATAACAAAAGGAGGGGCAAGGAAAACCTTCATTCCTTGTTGGACTTGGGGGGAAACATAGTTAACA
>JAWWLV010000088.1:11819479-11836928 GCA_035041135.1 Platyrinchus mystaceus
GATCAAGGGTTGGACTTGATGATCTCGGAGGTCTCTTCCAACCCAGTTAATTCTATGATTCTATGATTCTGTGATTCTATGATTCTAAATATATGGGCTCCCTCTTTACTCAGGAGGACTGAGGGGCAGATCTGAGCTGCTGTGCTACACATTGTATGTCTAACATAGAAAAGATGAACAACTTCTATGCTGATTGTCAAATAATATAGACTTAAGTAAATAATTATCTAAATTCTATTAAGGATATCACAGGTAGTAAACCTTATTTTTTAACGTATTTGGTGATCTTTAGTTCTTTTTTTGTCACTGTCCCCAGTGGGAATCTGACCTTTCCCATCTGTTTTTTAAAGAGCCTGTATATTCCACCAAACACAGTGTGATCATAGTCTCTTGTCTGGCAGCTACTCTAGTGTGATTTATAAATGTTTCACTGGTATACCTGGGTTTCTAGTGAATCTGAAAGTGTGCACACTGTGTAACTAATGGCAGCAGTTTCGCTTCCTCTCACTCTCTGCTGGATGCCAGCCCAGGAGCAAACAGCAACATGTGCCAAGTTTCGGGGACATGTTCCTGAGTTCAGAAATCTCTCATACACCTGTCCATTGTTATTACAATTCACAATATGCATTTCTTCTTCCAGCTGTCCTCCACCATGCTGGCATGTATTGCTTTTTCAGTTGCTACAGTAGAAGGCACAACAGCAAGAGATTTTTTTCAGTTTTGTATGTCTCCATGGTTTATTCCACTCTAAGAAACTAGGCACTTTGCAATTATGATTACTTGCCCACTATACTTAGGAAGAGAAAAAGAGCGGATAATTCTGAATCTTTTACTGAGAGTGGGTTTGGGTTGGCTGTGCTGGTTAGCAATGTATTACTTATTTGGAAGAAACAAGAAAGTGGATTTTGATCCTATACATGTTTTCAGTGGTCAAGGCTGTTCTCTTTATATTCAACCCAAGACAAACTTATACCATTCAGCAGGAGAAGAAGGGAACCAGGGGAATATTAATGTTGCTTAACTCTAGAGAGGTAGAGTTCTTCAGATTTAAGCCAGAACATCTAATTTAGGAGTCTGTATTTCTCCACTGACTACATAATGGACCCAAGTTCCTATTTGTGGCACTTAGGTGCTTAAAAATAGTTAAAGATCTGCTCTCCACCAAATTATACAATTGACTTCCTTCCAGTAACAACAGAGCTCTGTTGTTAACAGAAGCTCTGATTAGTTAACCCTTTGGTTACAAACCTGCTGCTCCACCCGCACTTATACTCCACCGAAATTCCATGGGAAGTGTGTGTAGGAAGAAGAACAGTGAATTCTGGTCCACAGAAAAAACATCTCTGAAAAACAGTGAAGCATCTAGTCTATCTTGGAATTTTTATTGGAATGCTGAAGCAAAATTACTTCAAGATTTATAGATAAAAGTTGGCAGTAGTTCATTATCATTTTATTTGGATTTCTTTCCTTACCTGCTATTTTGATGCTTTACATGCACACCTACATAACTTATTCCATAAGTTTATTTTAGCAGAGTTTGAAGTCAGTCTTGTTGCCCAGCATAGACTGGGGACAGTAAAAGCAACTGTAATTTGGTAGAGGAAGGAGGGACACAAGAGTTATTGTTATCCTTTCAGTTTAAAACCTTTGAAATTGTTCACATATGGGGAAAGCATGGAGGTGAATTCTGCAAAACAAGCATTGGGCTGTGTACCAGATAACAGGATTAACCCGGGATTTCAGCTTTGGCTTTCTAACAGGCACAAAAGCTTCAAATCTTATGAAAGATGGCAAAGAAAGCACGTCCTGCCTCTGTGTCGCAGGAATGAGGGGAGCAGGTTAACAGGCCAGAGCTTTATCCCACAGAAGCATTGTCTCAGTGCTGCAAAGATTACTGGCTTCATAGATTTTCGGGATGAGAGGAGATCTTATAATCATTTCACCTGTGAGGTGAGTGTGCTATTTGTATAACACAGACAGCAGCATTTCACTTGGGAATGCTCAGATCACTCCAGGCAGCAGGGACCCCTGCAAAGGCAGAGGGATGAATGATGGAGCCACCATCCCAAGGTGTCCAGGTACCCAGGGAAAAGGCAACACCTGAGCAAAGGTGTTTCATTTTCTGCATCACCACATGCTCTAGACATACTTTCCCACTAGATGTTGTCTATATTTAAGAAAGACAGGTAATGCTTTTGTAAGCAAAGAACATGCTAGAACATTTCATTCCTCTATGTAGGGGTGATTTGAACACATTTTTCATCACTTTGAAAACTTTGTGGGTTTTTTCTTGTTTGGTTTTGTCTACCTTCATTTTCCAGCCACCAGAATTTGTAACTGACACTTGGAAATTCATACTAGGAGAGGGATAATAGTGAATGACTTTTAAGTGGTATGACCCAGAGGTGTAATGTTAACTCCTATTTTTACTTTTATTGTTTTTTGCTTGATCAAGAGAAAAATAGGCACACTGCAAACAACTTAGAAGAGTGTTTTGTCCATAGTTTACATTGACATGGATGCCTTCTGCTTCTCAAATTCCAGTCTTACTTAATGTTAGCATCTGGGAACAGTCACTCTTACATCTACCTAAAGCAGTCTTGTTGCCTGTCACTCAACACCATATATTCTTTATTACATTAACATGTCAAATGTAAGTAGTTTTCCTCACTTGTATTAGGTGTCTCAGATCCTTGAAACCCTTTCTTCCTAATTGCTTATTGAGTGATGTGCTGCTATTTTTATTTTTTTTTTTAATTTGGTAATAATACAACATAGGTCACAATACAGCTGCTAATGACATAAACATTTAATGACATAAACATTTTCTATTTCTATGCACACAGTAAGTAGGCTGTGCAGTGTAACACTGATTAACCGCTGGTAGACCATGTCCAGGAAGAAAACAAACAAAGAATCTCTAATCACTTAAACCCTACTTAGGAAACTTAAGTGAGAATACTCTGTTGGACTCTTTGTATAAGAAAGATTTTTGGTACAGTGAGGGAGTATAGCTACCTGAATACGCTGAAATACCTGAAAATAAATTTCATAATGCATATTTATGTGTCCTCTGATGCTGATATGGGAAAGAAGAGGAAGACTGGTGATATCTGAGCAATGCTATCAAAAGGTATTATCCTTGAAAAAGGCATGTTTTTCAAGTACACACGAGGTTGCTTGAGGAGAGCTATATTTGATTCTCTTGTGTAGAATAAAATATAATGCTTCAAGCTGCTAAGATGCTGAAATTGCTTTTGTGTGTGTGTGTGTGTAGGAGAAAGTATCTGTGATTTTAGGTGCTTTTTAATTAACAGATTGGACTAAAAAGGAAAAAAAAAAACACCGGAGGAAATCAGACCATTTTACTTGATAAAAAGTGTTTTCTCTCTGGTTTAAATGCTTTAACAGAAAATTTAACTGAAGTGAATCAAACAAAAAGGAAAACAGGAGCAATGGAGAAAAAAAAAACCCCACTCTAAAATAAAAAAACATTTCGGTTTTCATCAAAGAAAAATCAATTCAGATTTGTTTTGTTTTGTTTTGTTTTTCCCCTTCCTTTTCTCATTTTGGTGAGAAAGCCAGGTGAATTAAACTGCTATAGTTCAGATCAAACCAAAAGAACATTTTGTTCCAATTTCCATCTTGGTCATGTGTCAGAAGCTGTTCATCACTTATAGTGCATAGTAATTCTTCCACACCTCTGTAGCACACTGGGATCCAGGATTTCTTTCATCAGCCATGGAGAGTTCGTGTGCCCCATGCAGCAGTTTGCAGGAATGGGCTCCCCAGCTGCCTTGGCAGCAGGATGGGCAGGGTGGGGTTTAAGACAAGGAGCTCTTCTAAGTAGCAGCTTACCATCAGCATGGTGTTTTTACAGGTTTTTCAGATTTCTCAGCTGCAGTTAGGGCTTGTCTTCCCCGCTTGCCCCAGACCAGCAGCACCTCCTGGGGGGAGGAAAAGGGTCTGTGCCAAGGGAGGGTACAGCAGCAGCCCCAATGCACTGTCTCCCTCTCCTGACATCCGTTTACATTCAGCCTGGATACTGTTCTCTTTTCCTGAAATGCTGTTCTCTTGGATGTAGAGACGAGCTGTCTGTGGCCAAACTTAAGGCTACATTTACCTGAGACTGTCTGATTTCTATTCTGTGTACCCCCATGTCATGATTCTACATTGCCCTGATTCAATACTTGAGAAGAAGGTGTCAAACTTCAATTCACAAAGCATCAAACTAAGGAATGGGGTTGTTCTTGCTCTTCAAATATAAGCTAATACAATATCTGTAACTTTTTAAGGCAATGGTTTGTGTGGCTCAAACCAGCCAAATGTTAAGCATTTGGCTTAACATGTTAAGTATTCCACATCCCTTCCCTTTGCCACATTCTCCACACATGTAATACATATTTAATATTTCTGATGAAGAAATTCAGAGCTTGAGAAAGAAAGAAAGAATAATTAAAAAAAAAAAAGTAGTGGAGCTCAGTGTTAGACATCTGTTTTAATCCTGCAAAGTACCTCAATCCTGGTCCACAAGATTTCTGTCATTTCAGTTCTGGTATCCTTTTGAAGTGAGACTGATAACTGCATCAAATTCCATGGCACTTCCTTGAGTTTTGTAAACATATACTAGAGTTAGGTGACCAAATTCATTCCCAGTGATGACCTAGGACAAGATGAAAACAGCAAGATATTAAAGTGTGGAAGGATTGTGCATTAATCCTCCATGGCTCTTAGCTGCCCCTACAGATAACTGCTATTTGATACAATAAAGATTCAAGGATCCCAATAAGGAGCATTACAAATGGAAACTATGGAAGAAAGACTATCTGGATTCAAATAGAAAAAATGTTCCATTACAAATTACAATACACATCTGCTGCAATAATTTGTGTCAATCAAATCGTCCCAAAGAAAACAGTCAATATCAAATAAGATTCTGTAGTCAATGGGCCATAGTAATTTCTGGTGTTGTTCCACTGAGGTTAATAGAGTAGGAAGGGGAATAAATAAATAAAACATAATAGAGAAAGAGTATGCCATCTGGAAAATAAATGGAGGAAATAGAGGGAAAATGCTAATCTAGCACATCCAGGGTTTCAATTTCTCCTCTGCTATCTGCACTATCTAATGAGCAGCTGCATGAAGTTATCACTGGTTTTCAGGAAAACAGAATCCTATTTCAGAGCAACCCACAGGTCTGAGCATTACTACAGCTCTAAAAGGCTCTCTTCCAGCTCATTAATTTCCCTTGATCTTACTGTCCATTCCTGACTTAATAGATTCCTCTTTCCTTCTGTAAAAGGAATGGTGACCCAGGGAAATATTTCTCTTTAATGTACCCTGTGGCTTAGTTTTTTCAGGCATTTCCTGTTCTCCCAAGGAAAATATTTCCCATAGACCTTCTACTCATACTACAATAACATATTCCCTTATGAGCTCTGAATCATCATCCTTTAAGCATACATTTTCTGATCTCTTTGTTCTGCTTTCCCATAGACTTATGAAGAGATTGTAACTCCAAAGTTTGCCTTCTTTTATTTTTAATTTTTTTTTTATAGATTCACCCAATATTGGGTAGGTTTCCTTATATTTTATTCTTCAACATCCTACCCAATCAAATTATTTCTTTTTATTATTTTATTTTTTATTATTATCTTGTGACATTGTTCTTTTAAATAAAAACAGAACTTATGGCATTTGTATAACTATATATATACATACATACAAAGTTCAGGCTTTATATCTCTAAATATTCCATATTTTTTGTCTGTTTTATTATCCTCTATTTCTGTATAGTTATCGTTATATAGTTACATATATACAAATATACATATATGCTCAAGTAAAATAGGGATAAGAACAAACTATTATCAAAAGAATGGTACTCAGATCTTATGATTTGGAGATTGCTCAAAGTAGAATATATACATTATCACATTTTGCTAAATTGCAAAGTTTAATAAAGCATGGAAAACAAGTGATGTTGCTGAAATGTTTGATAAAATTAACAAGGACATTTCAGCTCTGGAGGAATTCTCCAAAAAATGTCCAGCCCCTGGATGTGAAATTCCAGAAATGACTTTTGATTTCAGTGGTATTCAGTTCTAACAGAATGTTTCTAAAGCCTGAGAGAAAAGGGAGATGTGACAGATGTACTGCGAGTCTGACACCGTGAAGGCTGTTCACCCCAGATGCTGCAGAGGCAGAGAATGCAGCACCTACAGCTCAGCTGCTCCTCTGGTGACTCTTGTAAGCAATACAAAGCAATAGACTTTTCTCTTTTAGGGACCAATCCATCTGACCTAGCATAACTACCTACCTTATGGTGAGATCAATTCAGCCTTAATTCTTATTGACTATATTTTGTAGGTCTCTGTTGGCTTTAAAGAAATTCATGTTCACCAGCTCAGATTTAATAAAGCGAATCCCAAAACCAAGTTATTATTCCAATCTGTCTCATATGTGGAAGAATTATTTTGTAGCAAAAATTGAAATTAAAAGCAGCATGACCTGCCTAAGCAGTGCAGGAAACAAGTCTGATGATTCATAAGGTGGTTTTCTCATCTGAATCAGCCTTGACTACATGGTTAGGGAATGTTGTGATGAGGATGGCATTATTTTTAGTTTAATTTTAGTCATAGATGTTAAACACATATTTTCAAAATCATGGGACAACATTCAAGTAGAAGCAGTGATATTAACAGAAGTGACCTGGTGAGGCTTTGTCAGAGTTTTAAACAACAAAATATTTTCCCCCTTTATATTGGATGGATATAACATGGCATACATCTCCTGTCCTAAACTAATATTTTTCACAACAGTCTTTCAGAAGTTAAAAGCTTTGTGAGATTTTAAGTGCTAAACTTTCTCTATCTAATTTGGGATTTCAGGAAATTTCACATCTGATGCCTGAAATTTATGCTATTTTCATCTGGTCTCAAAAAAATAATTCTGAAAAACAACTGCCCCCACTTCTCTGTCCCCATCCCAATGACAATTTAGGTATGAAATTTGAGAAGCAATATTTTTTTTTTTTTTACAAAGCAGTTTAATACATTCATATATGACAAATCTGATCTTGAGAGATTCCAGTTTAAAATCAAGATGAATGTTATAATCAAGCCAATCTCTGAGACAGTTGGGGAGTTGAGCTGGTCTGAATTATGTCTGTATTCAGTGGGCCCACAAGTTTTCCCCTCTCCAAAATAAGTCACATTCCATTACGAACATTATCACAGAGAAAACAACTGGCAGATGCCCCTTTATCCAACAGTTATAAATCAATCCTACATTGGATTTTCCTGCTGAAGTTAATTCTGTCAAGGAGTTTTGCCAACCTGTACACAGTGAAACAGGAGCCAAGACAGCACAACACCCATTTCTGCATCATTTACCTTTTTTGTTCTAATACTGATTCCCCCAGCACTTGCCTTTTGCAGAAGGAGGAAGTTAAGAGTTTTGAAAAGCTGTATCTCAGATTTTCTGTTTCTAGTTTCATTTCTGAGGTAGCTCTGGCTGTGATTTGGTTTTGCTGCACAGACCACACCCACTCATGTTGATCTTTTCCAGAAGAGCTGCACAGTGACAACTTCACTGTTGCCATATGACACAACATTGTACTGGTGAGGATGCACTGACCATCTGAAGCTGGACCTGTGGCACATTTCTTCACTTACCATCAATGAATAGTGTGACTGGGTAAGGATCATACAGTCCTCAGTGATTAAAGACCTGCTTATTTCTCAGCTACACACAGATGAGTACAAACAGAAAATCAAAAGAAAATTAAAAAAAAAAAAAAAGAAGATATAAGAGACTGAAGTCTCTGTACACGTTACTACTGCACTCTCATACTCTCTGGTCACACTATAATTTGAGGATCCAATTAATACTTTTAGTCTTTCTAGGTTCATTTCTGATTAACCACACTAACATCACAAAAAGACACTGTCTTGCTTGAATAGAAATGAAGATGCACGATTAGCATTCTTTTCTGTTGAAATCAAAGAGGTTTTATACTTTGGCCTGACAAATGCACACAACATCCTGTCCAGAAACATCACTTTAACGAAAACTACAAAACTTAATTTTGCTCACTGAGTTAACTGTTGACTAAATATTTCTTAAACACATAGTTTAGGAAATTAGAAAAAATTCTTATTTTCAAGAGTGATTTTCTTTAAAATCACACCATTGCTTATTATCACATTGTCGTGGCTATGTTGCAGCTGCAACAGAGGATTGCATACCATTACTAACTATTGCACCAACCAACCCAAACATGCTACATTATCTAACACAAATTCTTTGGTTTCTCTTCCTTTTTTTTTTCTTTTTTTCTTTTTTTTTTTTTTTTTTTCTTTTTTGTTTTTTTTTTTTTTAAACCAACAAACAGTATTTTGGCAAACTCTGAGTAATACGATGCTTTCTATGTTGTAATGGCCTTACAATGCAGTTCACATCTAGGGACGAGGGACAGCATCAAAGCCTGCTGCATGGCTGTGCTCTTGCCTCCAGTAATACCAAGAGGACCTGAACTTCTGAGCCTTCTTTTGGATATTTTTCTGCTAGTGTTTGAGAAAACCCTCTCAGTAATTCATCATACCCTTTTCAACACCTATGGGAAGGAAAACTTTATCATCCTCAGAGAAAGACAGCTTACGGTTGTGGAATAACATGTGAAGCCATTTTAGCTTCTGTATTGCAGGTGAGACCTTTTTATTCTTTGAAAATCGAAAGTATTCAAAATCTCACTACCTGAGCAGCATGAACACATGGACAACACTGATGTGTCATTTTTGAAGCATGCTCCTGTACTGTAGGGGAAAGCATGGAACCCAGTATGTGTATAATTTCTCTAAATTGAATTCCTGTGATATAATTTCTTCTAAACAGCTAAAGCAGAGCAAAGTTCATTTGATCTGCTGGTGCAAGTTGTTTTGTAAAAATCTGCTCCTTTCCAGGAAGGAATGGAAAGACCACATTTTTTAATAAAGCTATTTTTGCAGTCAGTGTTACTTTTGTACTTCCCAAGAGGTACTCATAACAGCCAGATCCAGATAACCTGGAGTTTGAGTCACAAGTGCAATTTTTAAGGAGAGGGAGATTGGATTTTCCCTCTCCACACCTCATGCTTTACAGTAAAAGCTGAAAGCATCTCACAAGCTCTGCTTTTCATGTAACCTAAATTGAAATGAGCGTGTTAAACAGGAGAAGGTTACAGTTTATTTTGAGCCTGCTGTGTCATTCAAGCTTGGCCTGAGGCTTACCATACAACCAGTGGTCTTGGCAGTAAGTCAGTCACAGTGTCAGCTTTTTAGGTCAGAGAGGTCTTGCTCAAATATCTAAATGCAATCAACATTTCAAAGAACCAACACTGACTAATTCCCACTTTTTCCTCAGCCACACTTTCATTCAGTTAATTAACTTTATTTTCCTTTGACTTTTTTGCAGACAACAGAAAACTATTTAAACAAAGTCCTCTACCAAGTAGGGTTATTGATGTTAAAAGGGAAAGGAAATTGCTTAGCATTTTCTGCAAAGGACTTCAAAAATGAATGACTGAAGAAAGCACCGAGCTAATTGTATTCTTTCAAAGCCAACACTAACATCTTTCAACTTTCTTATCATTTTAGGAGCGCTGGGAAGCTCTAATTATTAGCTGTGAGCCAAACACAATTATATATTTTTTTTTTCTTTTACCATATAAGCAACAACCTCCAGCTCTTTGTGGTGCCTTCCCAGCCAGCTCACAGCTGCACAGCCAGGCCATTCTCTGGACATCAGACAAGACAGGGGGCACAGCTTCCCCAGCCCCAGCCAGGAGCTGGTGGTCACCCACAGCTCAGTCTCTCTTACTGGGCAAGACATGGAGGTCTCCAAATGCTGCACTGCCTGTAAAGGAGGATGTAAAAGATTCCAGATGCTGGCATTAGGGTAACAAATCTCACTTTGGTTGGTTCAACTCCCTGTTCTATCCTGGCTCTAATAACATTGGCTGTAATTTTTTTATTTTATTTTTTTTTAGAGAAGACTGATTTTAGCTCTGGTGGTCACATTCATAAATACATCAGAACACCCTAGATGTACTGGTATTTCATATGTAATGTTAATAGTAAAGTGGATTTCAGTGTCTCAGGATATTCCTCATTAGTTTATGATTAGCTACAAATAAAGCAAACTGTTTAAGGGTGGAGGGGTTAAAAGTTAGACACCCTATTTTGATCTCATAATTTAAAATACTTGCACCATTTTCAAAGTTTTCTTACACTGTATGCTGCTGAAATACCTTGTTTAAATAAGTAAATAAAAACATAAGGCTTATCTTTGGAGCTGATTACTTTCAAATACCTATAAAAGCTTTTCCTTTCATATTTTCAGAAGTAGTTCACCAAGGACAAGCAGTAAATGTTTTCTTTCACCTTCTGACTGAGGTTTATTTACTTATTTAACTGTCTATTCACTGCAATTGCTCATGGAGAGCTCATGTAATGCTGAATATAGTAGTGTTGTATTTTGGTTTATCTCAGTTCCATTTGAATTAGGTAGAGACACAAGAAACAAAATAGGCAATGACAGAAATGTAGTGTCTCGTGAAAGAACATTTTCAGTGCTCACTAAGTGAAATAAGAGGCAATGGGCAGAAACTGATGCACAGGAAGTTCCACCTGAATATGACGAAAAATTTTACTGTGCGAGTGACCAAGCACTGGAACAGATTGCTCAGAGGGGTTGTGGACTCCCTCACTGGAGATATTCAAGAACCATTTGGACACAAACCTGTGCACTGTGCTCTAGAATAACCCTGCTTGAGCTGGGAGTTTGGATCAGATGACCCACTGTGGTCCCTTCTAACCTGACCCACTCTGTGATTCAGTGAAATCTTGATAGTGTGAAAAGGTACAGGAAACCTGAAGTGTTTCCAAAAGAATAATGCATAGCTTTAAGTGATATATTATCAAGCATATATGAATTTTAAGTGTTCAAGATTCAATTTTGAACTAAAAGCTAGGCAAAGAATGAGTATATCAGGTTGTCTTGTATACAGAGGGGAAAATTCACTTAGAAGTAACCTGCCAAATTGATCAGGTGTTTTCAGAGTTACTGACTTGAGAAAGGCAGAAGAAACTAAAATGAGCAACAATGGAGAGAAATTTAATTTCTAACCACAGTGAGATTGCCTTAAAGCAGAAAACAGTGAACACCAGAAACTCCCCAGAAGGATTTAAAGGTGACTAAAGAAATGTCTTTCACATAATAAAAGTCCCTCTGAGGGGCTTCACATGAACTTCATGAATATAAGTATAGATTGAAGATACAAATAAAATAATAAAACATATTTTAAAAGCACAGTTTTATATTTATTAAATAAATTTCTATCCATTTAATGTGTGTAGCTTATTTCCCTTCATCAGTTTGCTTTCTAACTTTAACATATTTTAGTACTGCTGTCTTGTACAACCAAATAAATGCTGCTGATTTCAGAGGAGTGCTCTGACATGGTCAGTTAATACTAAACTAGAGACTGAACTCAAACAATGGTTTTCCTTCACTTTGTGTGCACTTAAATAACACAGAACTGCCTTAACACATTCTGCGCTCATAATACAGAAACATTTTCGTAAGAGCTTTTTGGTTTGCATTTTCTCTGTTTTTCTTCATTATTGAATGTAAGCTTAATACCCACTGCTTGTGTTGAGGGTGCTCTTCGTATAAAACACCATGCAAGCACAGAAATATGAAAGCATTTTTAAGATTTTTTTCCCCTCCCTAATTATTATATTGTTTATAAATTATATTTGACTGGAACAGTATAAACAAATATCATACTAGTGCTCAGCCCTGATTCCCCTTCAAAGGATCCATTATGTTTACATAAATGTACATATAAATATGTGTATATCAATATCTTGATGTAAATATATATTATTTCTTCTTACAAACTACTCATTAATAGCAGTTTATGTTAACAGCCACCATACAGGGATATTTTTTCAGAAGTATCTCTGGAACTAACTTGCAAAAGCTTTAATTCTATGGGATAGCTCCTAAACTACTGAAGGTAACTACAGGATGCAATAGCTCATATCTTTGCAGTTCCATTACAAAGTATCTGGGATTCTTGAAACATTATCATCGTGATAGTGCAGCTTTTAACATAAGTTAATTTACTTTACTTGACAAGATTTATAGCTGAAACACAGAAGTATGGAATGATAAATTTGGCAGGTCCTGGACAGCTCACCTCATCCATCCCTCTGGCCATCATGAGATACTTTTATAAATTTTTCTTAAGAATTTACTGCAAGTAGAAGTTCCCAAAGTGCCATGGGCACTGCTAGTGCTTTGCTTACATTAGACACTATTCCTGATATCTAAAACGGGTCCTGCTGAAATTTAATTTCATGTATTTCTTACTGGTTTTACCTTGCAAAGTGATAATAAATTCTTCCACTCTTCTGGAGCAAAATGTTATGTATTCAGTACTCAAACCCTAAACCCCAACTGTGGTGGTGCCTTCCCCACCTTCCCCCTCAGGCCACACTATGATCTCAGAAATGCTGATTAAACCTTGGCCTTTACCAACAGCATCTGGGCTCAGCTTCTCTTAAGCTTATCAGAAACACTGCTCTCAGGAACTAGTGCTGTCTATTGAGCTTCTCTTTTTTTTTTTAATGAACAGCCTAGGAAACTTATCTTTCTTGCCTGAATGATAATTCAAGTGGAATAACAGTTTTGTTATTGAAGTTACCTACCTGAATTGCAGTCAGGATGGAAAATTAATATGACTAAAGCCAACTCTCTTGCGACCCTATAAACAGAGGTCCTAAGTGAGACCCTCTGAGCTCTCCTGGACCACAATGGGCTGTGACCAACACCTCCCTCTGAGTGGGATGCCTCTCAGAACTAGAAAACTCTCAAATAGCATACATGATATGCTTGTATGACCACCACCAAATGATAACAGAGCCTGGGCTGATACCTCCACTCCTCAAGGATAAACCTTTCACCCGTTGAGAAGATGCAAAGGCATCCAGAGTGAGTAATTCACTGATCTTGAGGGGAATTTTTCACAGGTATATACCTTGTACACATTTCTTTAGTTCTGTGTGCTCATGAGTCTGAATATGCTATAACAAATGTTCCTAGATTCTTAATTACTTTACATTTGTAAGTAAGTTAGGCCTATAAGTGGGTTACAGTTGTGATATAGTCAATTCTGTAAAATCTGTTGTTAAATTGTTTATCTTAAGCTGTCAATTAAGTGCTATTAAGTGCTATTAAACCTTTAGGCCGAAATGGGATTAGTTTAGAAAGGGGGTCTACTCTGAATTCTGTGACTCATGGAGAGGGACTCCCTTATTCTATTTTATCCTTACTTTTTCTATCCTTACCCTTCCATTCTGCTTATCCTACCATATATAATTTTTGTGTGGATTTTGGGTTTAGATTGATTGATTTCAGATTTTTGTTTGCTTTGTCTCTGTGTGCTTTAACCACCTAGTAAGTAGTAGAGCAAACCTTGCCAACTCACTTTGTCATGCTTTCACTTTTATATTAAACCTGCTTTTGCCAATACATTTGTCAGTGATCCTTTAAGTGACCTAAAACACTCATTTTCTACATCAACTCCCTCAACCTCCTTTCATTTAGACTGTATAATGCCAGTTCTTCCTAGTATTTCTCCTACTTGCTGTTCAGCTCTGGCTTGTCTCTGCACCTCACCTGGAGGTTGGTGTCCAAACCGGTGCTTGGATTCCAGATGAGGCCTCCCCACTGCCAAGCAAAACCCAAGGATTACTGTGTGTTTGCCACAGCTGGTGGGAAGCCTGGGTTGGGTGCTGACATGGCTGTTCCACTTCCAGGTCCAGAATTATCTCATTCCCTTGGATATCTCTGACTGTTGCCATGTTGCAGAGCAGGCAAAATCCCTTCAGTGTTTTTTTCCATTAATCTGAGTGGAAAAGGGATTTGGGACCTGAGTTCTCCAAGTCTTATGACCACAATCCTGAATGGAACTGAAAGTCCAGGCAAAAAAATTAAAATTAAATCACCCCTAGTCTCCCACCTCACAAAGCTCAGAAAGGTTTGTACTACCAGCACCACAACCCAAATATATAATTTTGAAAGAAAATGAAAACAATATTACACTTTTAGGATCCTCAGAAGAAGAGTTGTCAGTATCATCTCTATCTGGCCTGTCCATGCATGCATGTCAGTTAGACACTCAAGCTAAATCCTTTTTTCTTTTCCGAGCCTAACACAGTGAATGATTATTATTAAATATTTCTTTCTATTCTCCAGGTGTGATGTGGCTCTAGAACTTGTTTAGAGCATACTAGCTGACCTCCGAAGGAAATACAAGGTCATTATAGCTATTTCTGTGATCTTTGGTGCAAGGAGGTGACATACTTTACACCAGAGGTGATTTTCACTTCACACTACCCCTGAGAGTTTAATGGAGCTATTATTCATATACTATGAAAAGAGAGCTGAGGTTCAGAGAAACTTCAATGTTGTCAAGTTTATAAACTTATTTTAGACTACCTTTTTAAAGCACACACTCTCAGGAACAACAACACATTTTAGAACACTTTTCAAACATAACTGACTTCATTTGCAGCTGTGAGTGCTCAGTTTTGGAAAACCTGGTCCCATATGACCCAAGCTGAGCAATCAGAAAATGAGTAATGTACAGTAGTGACTGTTGGTGAAAAATTTGGTTTAAGTGAATTGCTTGTCTCCATCAGAAAAGTCACTGATGCCAAGATGTGTATTCTCACAGCATTCAATTGTCTTAATGATTAAACCGTCCTTTTTCAACACTTCTCTTGCAACATTTACTACACAACTTTGGACTTCTCAACGTAATAAGGCAAGAAGCCAATTTGCAACACACTGACTTCCTGCATGATCCTAATTCATTCCTAAGCTGGCGTTTGCCACTGTACTGTAGGAAGCAGGTTCTTAGGAAAAAAAAGCAATGTACCTAAATCATAAAGATAAATGTGTATGGGGAAATCTGGCAATCTAACATTGGGTTTATCTAATTTCTCAATCTTTTCACACAGTTTTGGGTATCTAAATCTGAAGAAGTCCATTAGGCTGTAGGTTTCTCTCATAGTTGGTGAGAAGTCTGGCTAATCTGTCCAGCAGTCTATTCAGGGATGTCAAAATACTTAATTCCCTCCACATGCCATAAAAGCAGAGTTGCTCAAACTTAGTCCCATCAGCTCCCAGTTGCTCTCTCTGTTCCCCTGTTTAATTTCCTCTCTCCATCTCCATCCATTCTCCTGTTCAAGTGTCTTTGCCCAGCTCTTACCCAAAGTAGCTTCCATCTCTAACTTTTTGGGAAAGCTCCTGAGAACTCTGTAAGCCGTCTCAAGTGCCACTCCATTTTGCCACCCCCTCTGAAAACAGGAAGAAGTTCAAACACTGTTGTCCTACAGATATCCAGATCTCTATGGCTTCTGGCAACGAGAACATTTTCGGATCATGCACTTCCCGAGACCTCTCAGGAACACGGGGCCTTTTTTTTTTCAGCTGTTCATTTTCCATGTAGATAGCAAAAATCCTGCCCCTACAAGAAAAGTAGTCTACCAGCCTATCTTTAATTATCACATTATGGGAGCCTTACAGCCATTTTACTTTTTTTAAAGTTATTCTTTACAAGGGGAAAAAAATGACTTTTCCCATAATGCTATCCTGTTCAACCGGATATTTTTTATTTTAATGACCAAAAAATAATAATGTACCCTTTAGCAGAAAACTGACTTGGCCAATCTCACTCTTCATTTCACAATGTTATTTTCATCTGAAACTTTTCTGTTTTGCTATATCCAATAATAAACAGATAACAAATGACAATTAGAAGTGAAATATGTTTGCTGCAGTCATCTGTTCATAAGCTTCATTGAGACAGGAATAGATACAGAATTGGTAAAGGATTGGTCCTAATGGAGGGTAGGGGTTTATAAGGCATTTCCTGGGATTATGACCTGTGACATGGGAACACACATGCCCTGTGGCTGATGAGGGCTGGGGGAGATTCACGGCCACAGTCCCCTCTTCCTCGTTTGCTCATTAGTTAGACTGTATCTCTGGGGAGAGGGGAGGAAGAGGGGGAAGTACCTAAACAAACAAAGGAAATTTTAACCCCAGTAGACTGTACTATTTAAGGTTTTATAAAGCACTTTGAAACACTAACAAGGAAGTTCCTAAGAAAACAAATACAGTTATTGAAAATGTTGCTAAGTCAGTTGATATGGCTCTGGTTATGATCTGAAGCTGCCTTGGGAAACTTAAGAAGCATGTTTGGTAGAAAAGGTAAAAAAGCAAGAAAAGAAATTTTATGTATAAATGGACACAAACTCTGTGTGCTCTGCTAAAGTATATAAACAGGTGATTAAAAAGATGTAGTTGTTCATTTAGTTTATTTTAAGATAACATTTTTCAATAAAGAGCCACTTACACAAAACCAAAACAACCAAAGGTGCTGTAAGTCACAGTAAAGCTGACACACTGAATATGTAGAAATTCCATAAATTTAAGATCTTTGCAGAGCATAACCACCACACCTTGAATCACACTTAGAAATTAATCAGTAGTAAATATTGAATCCTGTGATTTTTACAGGATGAGGAAGAGAGAAGGACAGAGATAAACAACAAAATCAAATTTTCTCTTGAAGGCTAATTTCTAAATTCTTTAATAATTTTGATAAAGACCTAAATTAAAGACCACTTCAACAAATCAGATTGTTTTCCTCAGTTTCTTAATTCCAATACGTATTTTATAAAACTAACTCATTCAATCCCTGTAATACACAATGCATAGAACTCTACTGACATCTACACTGTTTTATTTGTGATGGTGATTTTACTCATCTGAGGTTACAAGACCGTAGTACGGATTTGCAAATGCAGATGGTTATGTTGAATGCAATCTGAAATTTTATGTAACATGTAAATTTCACCATAAGTAAGAGAAATAAATGAAACAAAAGACAGTGTAAATGGGAGAAGGAACAGGTGAGTATCCTGAGTTTTGGTAAAAGAAGTGAAAATATAAAAAGAGAAAATGAATCTGGAGATATTCAACAGATCCTAATAAATCTGCAAGATACACAAGTGACAAAATCCAGGAGAAAAATCTCCCTTTAATATTTAGTTTTCAACTAGAAGTTCCAAATAATCTTATAAATATATGGATGTATAAACATCCTGTAATGTTTTGCAAATAATGTTCTGCTGGTTACAATAGTAATGAAAAAACGACACATGTTTTTATCAATTAAAAAAAATCACATCAATTAAAAAAAAACTCAGTCCTTTATTACAGGGGAATCTTTCTTGATTAAAGTCATTACCTTCACTGAGAAGTTTATCCATTAGGGTTTTTTCCTGAGAATATTTTTCTGGGAATAGCTGTGATTTATATTTTCCTCTGA
>JAWWLV010000088.1:11837028-11847462 GCA_035041135.1 Platyrinchus mystaceus
ACTGAGAAGTTTATCCATTAGGGTTTTTTCCTGAGAATATTTTTCTGGGAATAGCTGTGATTTATATTTTCCTCTGAATTACTATGGAAAAGAGAAAGAGTTTGAAAGAGTTCATGTGCTTATTCACTTTTCTAAATAGTTGAAAGAGTGCCTGTAAGCACACTCTTAGATTTAAGTCTTGAGTATATCCATTGCTTCTAGGTCTTATCCTTTACAGGTACAGAAAGTTTTCTACACCCTTAAAGAAAGGTAAGTGCTTCATGTGCCCCTATTGCAACAAGTTGTTTAGGGCAGTATTAAGAATGCTGAATATTCAGCACTGAACAGGCATCTCTTGCATTTCTTAAAAGAGAATTTTCTGTACTTAACCAGCTGTAGTAAATAGTCTTAAAAAGACCATTCCTTCCTGGGTAGAATACTTACACTTATTTACAAGAATTGTATGTCATAAAATATACATATAGAATGTGTTAGTGGACTGCAAATTCCAGCTGATATTGATAATGGCTCTGTGTATGGATAGAAAACCTGCAGACTTCATTTTTCATTTAACTCATAGATCACAGTGATCAATGTCTAATGCAATATTTTGAGAAACAACCAGTCCTGCCATGGGCTATATGCATAATCAATACCTAGATGTTTCTAAGGAAATTTAATATCCCAGGTCAAGTATCTTCCTGAAGAAATTCTGTGGACAGTCTTGTTATTTTCACAAAGTCAGTGTAAATATTTTTGGACTGTAATCAAGAAACTCTGAGGTTTGAGATTTGTTTCAAGCTGTAACAACTTGAACTTATTTGGTGGACCTGAGATAGGATGCAGCAGGGTTCCTGAAAGCCACTGCAATGTCTCAAATCCTTTTGTTATTAATTTTAAATTGCATTTAAAACCATCTTCCAGATTTATATCTCTGCCTTTTCTTTGACTTTTCAGAAAAATATTCTTCTGAGAAAACTGTGAATTAGCACATTCCCAACTCATACTACTAAACAAAGTTCCTCTCTAGACTCAATCATCTTTGAATTTAAAGTCAGACATGTTAACTAAGAGTTGTTTCATTGAAGTACTTTTGTGACATACATTAGGAGTATAAAGCCACTATATCAGCTCTGAGTCGGGCTGTACATAAGCCTTTCAAATTGTATCTTCTTTAAGATGTGAGCAGAAATCTTTACATGAATTACAGCTTCATTCTGCCCAGAGGGAATCTGCTGCCCAGTACGTGCTTAAACAGTTTTCGAACTAATTCTATAACCTCTCAAATACAACTGATTTTTGCAGAGCTGCCCCTTTTTACTTTTTTCCTATTCTAAATTGTAGTCTGGGAGAAGTAATGTAATTCAAATTCAATGACAATACTAATTTGTGCGTTTTTGGGTTCATGCTACTGAAGTAATTCTGTAAAACTGATCTGATGAACAAGCTCACTGTTGAATTTTACTACCTACGTTTTCTACAAGTCTTGCAGGGGGGTAAAAGTTAGGAAAAACTTATCCTATTAGCTTTATTCATGCTGGTGTTATACATAAAACAAAACACTGAGTAGTAAAAAAACTAACAAAAAAGAGCAAAATCAAAACCAAACAAAAACCCAAAGCAAATAAACAAAAAAGAAAACAAGGTTATTTATTTTTTACAATCAGTGATATTTTCCAAACATCGTAACAACAGAACTTTTTGTGTGGGTCCAAATATTCCCCATGAGTTATTGTGACTGTATTAGTAGTTGTTGTCCTAATTTTGAAATATTTTGTATTTTTAATGAAAAAGCTTGAGTTCAGAGACAATATACATTTATGGTAAATATAGCCTGTAGACTTACACATTTTTTTAAAAAAGCTCTTGGCCTTGACTTGAAAATGAATGGTTATGAAAGCAGATAATCTGAGCAAAATGCCAAGTCTTTCCATTTCTTTCCTAGTTCGTAGTGAATGGCGAACTTATTTTGGAGTGATTAGTAGCATGATGCCAATAGATTGGAATGCACAGCCTGTTAATCATCCTTTGCAAGTCTCCAAGCATTCCCTGTAAAACTATTGTTGAGAACGAAAAATTATTATTCATCTACCTTGAAGACTTCACAGCTGTAATGAATGTAAAGTGTCAGCTATTTCATTTCTAGGGGAATTATTTTGTGCTTCTTGCATTTATTCAAAATTAATAAAGTTATAAAGAAGTCTGAATAATAATGAATTGCACATTTTAATTCAGATTGTCCTACTAAATTCTATTATTCCAGAAACAGCAAATTAACGAACTGGAAGTGTAAGAAATTAAGTGTAAGAAAAAAAGCTAACAGTATTTCTGACTCTATACTAAGAGTTTCCTTCATTTTGTGGGAGTGAATCAGTAACTAACAACCAACAAATCTATATAGCCTGTTGAGAAATAATATAGAAATTAAACATATTCAATATGAGTTCCCTTTTCAAGGGTCAAAGCAACCAATGTAGGATGAATAGTCTTATCACCAGTAATAAGTTGCCAGATTCACATATGAGTTATTGAAGTAGAAGTTGTTTAATGGACAGAAAAGAACAAAATTTATAATAGATCAGGGCCTCTTTCTTGGCTAATTTTAATGCAATATTTGCCAAAAATATTATCTAAATATTATCTAGGACAATATTGTCTCAGCTTTATCCCCAGTCTGAGATATTGCTCCCATTAAACTCAAGTTGAGCTGAAGTCTTGTTTAATTTGTTTAACTGTAAAACCTGAATGACCAAGCGAAATTTGTACTACACATAAATAAAAGTCAGTCCTGAAGACTTCAGCTTTTTGCATTGACATTTTTCTACTGTGTAATTCATTTCCAATCTAATAAGTACTGCCACCAGCTCTACAGCACTATTGCTGATTAACATGACACTCGCAGCATGTCTGTCTCTTCAATTCACTGAATATCTGAATGAATAACAGTGGCCAAAGACTGAAGAAAGAGTTGTCAGGAATTTTCATTTGTCTTCAAAGTAGTTGTTTCCTTCACCTATCCCTAGTGAAAATATTTGACCATGCTCCCATGTTTAATTAAAAAGGAAAAAATAAAGACTAATAATTTTCAGCCAATAATAGAAGATATTTAGTCGAAAGTTTATTTTAAAATGGTTTTGCACTATTAAACCATGACTATATTCTTCTGTCACATATTTTTCAGTCAGATGACATATCAGATGATGTTATCACAGCATTTTCCCATTAATAAGACAATATCGTTAATACATTCTACCATAATACATAATTCAGAGAAGGGAATGACAATCTGATGTAATTACAGTTCTATAAATACTATTAACACCTCTGAAATAATTAAATTCTTAATAAAAAAATAACCTAGTTTTCCAGTACTTGCTCTTTTTATTTAAAAAAAAAAAATAAAAAATTCCAAAGTAATAAAACGTTCTATAGTTGTTATTCCCTGAAAAACCATTTTCCACAGAAATTTTGTTAGCACACAGAGACGTACCATTCTATTCTTATTTTGTTCCTGACTTGAAAATATAGCAGATATACATGTCCATTTTCATTAATTTCATAAACTGGATTTTCACCATAAAATATCCTGCATAAGTGTATTTATTATTTTCTACTTTAAACATGTTATTTTCTTGAAAAGTAGAAGTGAGGGCAGCAGAAAAATCGACACATAACATGCACAAGTACCAATGTCAGAAATCTTAAGTAATCGGGCTGTCATGGAAGTGACCTATTGATCAACTAACCATAAATGTAAATTGTTCCTGTACACTACTTACCACTAACAAAAACATCATCAGAATTAAAGATTGTCCTAACTGATTGTGAACTGACATGAAGATTACATTTTTCAGTACACCATTTTATTGGAACACATAATCACCCATTCTGTAGCAGATAAGAAAAAGAAATAATTAATGCACAGAAAGGACAGGAGTGTTAGGATCAGAGAATGTAATTTTGCCATCTATGCTTGTTGTCCATTCAATACTCACTTTATAGGAGGATTCCCCTGGTATTTCATGCTCATCATGCAATTACTACACCTGGCAAATGGATATGAGAAAGAGAATTTCATGCCCATTGTGATTATATTTTGTAGTTCGAAGCAGGATTCACAGTGGGAGTCAGTGAGTGGAAGGAAAGTTGAGAAGCTGCTATTTCTTCCAAAGGCAATAGAAAAGCACTGGATGAAAAAGTCTGAGAGGCAGAAGATGGGAAAAGCTCACACATTTCTACTAACAGACTCCTAGGATTACTATAATGCTGAGATAATAGACACAAGCTATTGAGAATATGCTGCAATCACAAGACTTGCTCATTAAACTCCATTAAACCTTTTATACTTTTTTTTGTCTATCAATAATGCAAATTAAATTTGCTTTTCAAGTAAGACTGCCCTGAGTACTCTACTTCACCTACTTGCCTCCTTTAAACATACATCACCAAAAATCCTGGGTAAAAGGGTCCGTAATCAGAATTGTCAAGTTGAATAAAACGACACTGCAGTTATTTAATTGTTATATCCAGGCTCTGTTCCTGAACTGAATACAAAAAGATTATTTTGGCAGGAAAATAGTTGATTAAAATATTGCAAATGCTTTGTTCTTGAGACATATTTAGTGATGTATTGTCAAAATAAGTGTTCAATAGCTTATCTTCTGGCAACTTTGAAAAAGATACTAAAAAAGAACTTATAAGAAACATCTTCATTTGGGTTACAGCTGACCATAGAATATCTCCTTATAAATTTTTTGCAGTTTCAGCTTAATGTACTTGACAAAAATGTTTGAATTACTTAGATTTTCCTGTGATAACTCTAGCCACAAAATAACTAAACTTTTTGCCTCTTTCTGGCCAAAGAAATTTGACTTGTCTTCTGCATGTTGGCTGATATCAAAATAAATCTGCTTGTCATTTTCAGCCCTTCAGAAGAGATTGTTGTTTCATCATTCAAAAAATTTGGAGAATGAATAGGGAACTAATCCATAAGCCTTTTTTTTTTTTTTTTTTTTTTTTTTTCCTTGGGAGAACATTCTAATTCTCATATTTTTTGCGGAAGTGACTTCATCTATGTGGAATCCATGTAAGTATAAGTTGTGGGTTCTTCTCTTAAGGGCTGAAAATCTTATTATAAGACATGTTTGATGGAAGGTGGTTAACTCCAACTGATATAGTGTCCTGGTTTATAGTATTAAAGATTAAAAATGTCATTTAAAAAAAAAATGATGAATCATGTAATTGTCTGACAACAAGAACTTTTTTTTTTTTCTTTTGGATAGTAATTGTAAGGCATTTAGGGAAGAAGAATACAAAACTTAGATGCATTGAAGAATGTCTCCTCTCTTTAAAAAGCTGTGACTGGCCTGGGTTCAAACACAGATGATGTAGGATCACCACTAAGGTCAGTTACAATACTTATGCATCAGATCTCTGTTTTCAAGTTGGCTCAAAACAGAATATGGCCTTAGCAAGCACGGCCACAAAGATAACCCTTTCCTACTGCTGATAGCAGAGCATCCTTGTTTTTAAGTCATCTTGAGAGTTGAGCAATTCCGTGAGGGGACAGTGGGTTGGGAATAACAGAGCGTGGGAAGTAAGAAGATACAAAGTTCCCTAGAGTGTCACTTTTGCACTAATTTTGTTTGTTTTTCAGAACAAACTTACTGTCTTTGGAATACATCAGCTTGTTTCAGGTCCAGAATTCACAGTATTTTGCAGACTCTCCAGCTTGGATGACCTCAGAAGTATTGGGCCTGATCCTTTTCTCTTGACATCAGCTTTGCTGATGCACTCATGTCCTCTCACTGACGAACACCTCTTTTTATGTTGTTTTAGTTTTGTTTTTCACAAGAATGGGATAGAGGAGGTTCAAGTCATTGTTTTAGATAAAACCATGACTTCTGGCTAACACCAGAATTTCTACATTTTCTTAAGAATGGATACATATCTCAACAACAGCAATTAAATTTTGAACAACACAAAGTATACTTGTTAAATTAAGTACCACGTGTCACCTGTATTAAGTTTAGAGATCTGAAAATCTTTACTTTTAGATGCTTGTTTCATTCATAGAAAAACTTGATGGTTATTTATTTTATTTTAAGTGTTTCTTTGCAAACTTTTTCTTTTCCTAACCTCTCCACTCTTAATACTGAAATTGAACAAGGACAAAACTGTGCTTCACTGGACTTAAGTCTTTCTATAGCTCTTGTTCATCTGGAAGGGGACACTTTTAAATCTGCGGATTTCAAGGTGTAGGACATTGAAGTCAAGGCACTTGGAGCTGGCCTGTTCCAAAGCTCATCAGAACACAGGAATGAGGTTTTCACTCAGGCCCTTTTATAACCCTAATTCTAACACAAGCATAATCCCATTGATTTTTAAGGAGCTGTTGAAATGTTTAAAATTAGGTTTGTGCTTACTCAGTTGAGGCCTATGAAGGCAGAACACATATACTGGAAGGAATTTTTCCATTAACATCTAACATTTTTTGCATCTCCCCCTCTATATAAAGGAAAGGAAGAAAAGAGTTGAGTAACGCTCAGTCTGACTTTCCTCCTGTGGTTTGCTTTGTTTTTCAGAGACATTCCAGAAATGTATTCCAGATGTTTTCAAATCCTTGTAACTGATTTTCCATACTATATATAACCTTTTCTACCATATCTGTTCTCTCTCTTTCTTTCACTGGTTACTGACTATCTTTTTCTCTTAGTTTTCTTAATAATTTTTTTACTCCAAGTTTCAGATGAGTACATTTATATCCTTTCAGAGGTCCCACTTGGAAAAATGTATTATCTGCTAGAAGACATTGTTGCACACATTAATATCTCTTGCTTTGTGAAGTTATTAATTAAATAATAACATTTCGTTGCACTAGCTGGATTTTAAAAATTGTAAAGGATATCAACATCTTTCTCTCAAAACACTAAATAGGCTTTTGAACATTAAATTGACATTGCATTTAGGCACACAGGCTGTCTAATAAAACACAAATTACAGTCTTATCCAGTACTCGCAATGTAAAGTGTGTCTTAAAAAGTGTCTCTTTTGTTTAGCTAATTATAAGCCAGTTGGTTAATAATTTTTTCCATAAAGGTTGCTTCAGCATTATTTGGCAATTTTATTGTTGGAAAATGTTGCTGTCGTGAAACAGAAAGTGGTTGTCAAGCCCTCAGAGCGGAGAAAGTAATTTTAGTGAAGCCCAGGATATTTTTCCAATCATTCAGATGAACTTGGTCAACATTCCTTTCTCCACATGAACTAAACACGTGAAATTTCACCCTTCTCCTCAGGAGCTGCTGCTTGGCAATGATGTTTATTCACTCCTTCCTGAGGTTACAGTTCTGCTGTGCGGAGCTGATGGGAAACTGCCACTCTCCAGTGTTATTGCTGGAAGAAAAGCGTATGGGAACAGGCCAGAGCTCCACTGGGGGTTCCAGATGCTCACTGAGAAGAAACAGATTTTTCACAGCCCTGGAGGACCTACTCAGGACTTGTTAAAACTCTCTTTATTTAGAGCAGTGATATTTTTCTTGGTTGACTAAGTAAAAATAGCTCACAGCAGTACTTACAACAATATCTGAGCTCCCTTTTCATGTAAAAGGCAGAGAGCCAAACCTAATATAGTGTAAATCAGAGCAACATTGACTTGTATCAACCAGGGATCCTGCCTATCACATTCTAACAAATGCAGATGGCAAATGTTCATCATAGGCATAATGTAAAAAGCTTGAAAAAAAGGGAAGATATCACATCATCAAGCTTTTTCCTGCAACTGAGAACCACCTGAATCCTGAATACAGATCTAAGTAGTATTCCAAATGGTGTGGCTCACTGGTGAGTGGTATTGACTTTCTGGAAGTCAGAGGACATTTTGCCATTTTTTACTACATGCTTATTCTGTGAGAGAGGAAAATTATTCAGATGAGATATGAACTTCCACTAAGCTTAAAGTTCTTTGGGATTTGGTATTTGATTATTACTGGTTATTTTGGGAAGGACTCTACCCATACTTGCTACAAGCCCGCTGATGGCTAAAAAGGCCAAATCTTCATTCACGAAGCCTGGTCATGATGCATGATTAGTTATTTTATCACAATGGCTCATGTAGTGTTCATCTGAGATCAGGAATCCACTGGGGTAGTTCTTGTACATACATGGATCTGCTGTTCCTAAAAGCTTTAGATCACTTAAAAAACACCCAACACAAAAAACAAACAAACCCCCAACCCAATAACACCCAAAGCAAAAGAACAGAGAAATATCTTCCCCATTTTACAGGTGAAGACCAGATAAGGTTATTTACCAAAGCCTAAGAGAAGGCTGTGGGGAGCTCTTTAATCACAAAACCTCCTTTATCTTCTAATTTAACCTTGCATATTTTTGCATTTCAGAAGGGAATGCTTCACTATAAAATGAATCAATCCTGAGCAGTTTCAAGTTAGAATAGCTTTGCTATGACTTATCAGAGGCATAGTAAATACAACTCTGTAAGGAATAGTACACCACACTGGAAGTGTGCCACCATTATGAGTTTACTTCTGAAATAAAGAAACAAGTTGTCTTTGTTCTAGGATTGAAATGTTCAAATATCAGAGCCAACATTTGTAATGTTTGGAAGGAGAGGGAGGAGAATGGAGAGAAAGGAAGAAGAGCTTTATTTTGCAAATTCCGTTCAAATTGTGAGTTCCAGAAAACAACAGAGAAAGAGTGCTTAGGTGGTAGACAGGATGTACCATGAATAACAATGTATCCTGTGGATATTTACTACCAAATCATGTTTAACTGAAAGGAAAGTGGGAGTCACCACAGCAAGCAATTCCCATCCGATTTCTTAACATGTAAATCAGGAGCACAGAAAGGCCATTTATGGGAGTCTCGCTGAGACAATGGCTTGCCCGGTGCCAAGTGGTGACATCACGCCTCACAAAGGAGAAGGAAGAGGGCTGTAAGTGCAGGCTGCCTTGCCAAGAGCTTTGTTTTGTTTCCACAGAAAAAAAAAAAAAAAAAAAAAAAAAGATGTATATCAATGACCTACTTTTTGAAACATGGGAAAACAGTCACTCAGAAAACTGATCCAACTGACCATCTCTACATATAATTGTCCTTCAGCATTGATAGCTAAATCTCTAATTCCAGTGGGGAAAGAGCTCACTTGAAAACCTAGACATGGGCTTTTAAAATGTCAAAATGTAAAGCAAAAAAAAAAAAAAAAAGCCAAAGAGAAAGAAATGAGCTTGCAATTGCTATTTTTGCTGACAGCTTTAAAGAAGAATAACAGTCCTTTTGACCTCGACAATTATCAGTTCCCTCTGACTTTTCTTTTTGTGTGTGTGTTTTGCCAGGTTTTACAAAGTTTCAACACTAAAGAAGATAAATGACAGTGAACAGTATCAGTTGTCCTGCAGTATTTTCTGCAGTGCCCAGGGGTTGTGCTTGTTTTTAGTATACTCAGCACAGAGATGGGCTTTGCTAAGCACTTTATCGAATTTGTAGTCAAGGTGCTGGTGTAATAATAATTTTCTGTGTAATTTGCCTTCTGGGACAAAATTTGTTAGCCATATATCCTCTCTTCATTTTTTTTTTTTAGTAAAGCTGAGTAGCTTTGAATGGAACTGATAACCTGAGCAAAATTATTCCTGAAATTCTACTGTTCTAATTTCAAATAAAAGCTATTTTAAAGTACTTCTCAAGTAAAATAATCAAAGGGGATCTTTCTTTTTCAATATTGCTGTCTGAGAAAAAAAACCAGAAATTTTAAAACTGTAAAAATAATAAACTGGAAAAATGTATCAACTTCAGTGAGAAATGACTGAAATGCCTAAATTGACCAATAACAGTCTCAAGAAGTTTTGGTTTTGCTGATTTCTTAAATTGTGAAAATAAGGTTGAAAATATAAAGCAAATAAATAAATAAAAAAGACCTATTGAGGATCTGAAAGATCCTTAAGGTTGCAGGCACAAAGCATCCCATGGAGGTCATGTCTCCTTATTTTATTCCATGTGTGCTTTTTTAATTCATTTCCATCTCTGTGCTTTTTCAGGTAATTTCAAGATCTATCCCCAAAAGCTTTGGCTTCCTATTTAATCCAGAGATTGTTTGCTGACATACTTCAGTATATACAATATATAAGCAGTGTTTTATGGTGTACTAATATCATTCTGGCTAGCTGCAGTACAGCTATCAAAATATTAAAGACAATTTGAACTGAAACAATTAACACAAAAAAACCAGTTATGATTATAAAATTATTTGAACGCCACACATATAAACCAGAGAAGAGGCAAATACAAGGGCTATATTATATGGGCATAGATGATGCTTCTTACAGGGAGCTAGCACAGTAGATGCAAACCAATCTAAATAATTTGCCATGAATCACTGTCTCAAACAGATGAATTTAGCAGTGCTGATGTAAATGCTTCTCTCTGAAACTGATTTCTCTTGTATAT
>JAWWLV010000088.1:11856690-11905778 GCA_035041135.1 Platyrinchus mystaceus
TTTTTTTTTTTTCCAAACAAAAAAAAAAAAAAAAAAAAAAAAGAAAAATAAAAAAAAAAGAGAGAGAAAAAAAAAAGAGGCAAAAAAAAAGTAAAAATTTTTCTCAAGAATATAATGTTACAGACAGAGAAAGCACAAACTTTCAAAGAAGTTGCCATGTGACTCATGGAATGTACTTTGCAGTTCTTACAGTGATTTGAATAGCGCTTGTGAAAAATCAAAACTAATTTTACATTTGCGTATCCAAGCAAAATGAAAGCAAACACAAACACCCATACACCAACACACCCTCAGAGATGAACCCAAGAAATTCCCTTTGTGGGCTATGGTGCTGAGCTTTTCCCAACTGTAATACCAACTCCAGCTGCATTTTGTAAACTAAATTCTGAAACATTATTCCTCTTGAAGTAATGAGGAAACATATGAAAATATGCTCTTTATGTCTTCTAAGGAACCTGGAATGGTTAACTTACTACATGAAGCTCAAGATCTTTAAGAAATTATGCATTTACAGCACCTGTATTTACTCCTAAGTAAATTGGGGTCTAAATAGCTTCTAACCTCAGGAATTTCAGACAACTGACCAGTTTGTTTTTTTTTTTTCTTTCTGATTCTTATAAAAAGTGCAAATATATCAACCCATTGTAACAGAAAAGAAAGAACTGGAAACTTTTAGGTCTTCTGATTCATAGAAATAAAGGGGGAAAAAAGGTTTGATGTTGAATTTACAAGAGCCAACACTTCTGTCCTCTGTTTCTGTTAAGTGGTGACTTATGTAATATAATAGCATATTAGGCAATCCCACAGCAATGATTTTCTGTGCCACATACATGGCATTTTAATTTGTAAGAGTGTGGACAATTACTTTAGACTGTATATTGTGCTGATATCTAGTAGTTTTGATAGGGAAGAAATACATAACTTTTCCTAAATATAAACATTTGTTATCACATGGCTTTAAAAAGCCCGATTCCATTTATGACTTGAATAGTTCTGCCAATATAGATTAGCAAGGCCCTCTTAGGTCTCATACATTAAAGCATTATAAAGATATTCACTGGGTTTGCTGTGGTTCCTTTCACAGCCAGATCAAAAATGAAATTAAACACACACAGAGAAGTGTATCAGAATGTTTCCCAACTGAAATTTTTATGACTTTAAAAAAACCTAACCCAAACAAAGAAAAGAAAAACAACAGCAACAAAGCAAAAAACAACAAGCAACAGCAACAACAAAAATATAAACCCCCAAACCAAAACAGAAAAAAACCACCAAAATGCCAAAACCTCCCTATGCTTTATATACCTATTTATTATTTTGCTTGTGTGTTGTTCATTTCTCTGTTAAGGTCAGGAAACACTGTGAGATGGATCGAGAACTGAGCCTTTTAAAGGCTTTAGTAAAAGGCAACTTTTGCTCAAAGCCTCCTCTGTGTTAAGGAAAGCCAATACTGAGGGAGTGATCCAAAACTGCACTTAATGAGCAAAAGTGCAACTCTAAAGTTGTACGTCTTCATTTTGTAGAGACACACATCCAAAATCATCCTTCTTGATCCACTTTAGGGCCTGAGAGGCTATCAGTGTTCACATATTCATAGGTACCTCCATTTCAAGATAGAGCCATAGAATATCTGAGCTGGAAGGGACCCACAAGGATGATTGAGTCCAGCTCTTAAGTGAATGGATCAAAGTTGTGACCTTGGCATTATTAGCACCGTGCTCTAACCAACTAAGCTTATCACAGTTTTTCTTCCATTACTGCTTTCACACATGAACATTAATGACTTGATGGGGTAAGACTGAACCATATTCCTGAATCACTGATTTGGTTGATGTGCTTAATACAGGCCTAAAATGCAAAGACAACACTGAGTTTAAGTCAGGGGACCTGAGAAAAAGTCTGTGCTAACTACTTAAAATGGACTTTGCTCTGCAAGTTAAAGCATGTAGCACCTGTAATAGCTGATCTTGGATCTCCAAAGACTAAGGAGACATCCCCAGCTACCAGGCTAGGAGAATGCAAGATCTCCTAAGATTCTTGTTCAACCTGGGTCATGCAGCAAGGAGAGAACAGTTGTGGTGGGGTGTGACACTGCAGCTTGATGGTTGGACTCAAGATGTCATCAGGGATATTGGCTTCTGCTACAAGGGAAATTCATGTGCATTCCTTTACTAGCCAGGGGATAAGAAGCAAAAACCATGGACACAGACATCTACCAGCAGCCTGTCTTTTTCATTAAACATGGCAGAGCTAAAATTAAAATGTCTCATAGGAAACTCTGATTTAGCTGTGTGTTTAAGCTGTTTTTAGAGAAGTAGAGGCTTTTCTGTATCACTTCAAGTCACCACTATGTCCACTCTAATGACTCAGTAGAAAACAGTGTTAAACAAATCCCTTGTCAAAAGATTGAAAATCAGACTCAGAACCATATTTAATGTTAAACTAGGGAGCAGCACCACTGAATCTAGAATAGAGACCTCTTGGTAATTTATTCAATCTCAACCTGGAAAAGTAAGCAAAAAGTCAGAGATTCATGTTATACCTTCTGGGGACTTTTAGATTTACGAAAGGGCAAAATAAGCAATGTAAAATGATCCACTCAATGAGAGGTCCTAAGAGTAAGCCATACAGGGAAAATAATAAGAAGCATGTACCCAGTGCAGAACAGTATATTTTAAACAACAGTAGTATCCTAAGGTGGTGTCCTTTTCCACTCACGTGGAAGTATCACTTTAGCCTTCAATAATAAGCAGATACATCTCCAAGAAAAGAGAGATAAACAAAGTGTCTGGTTTGCAGTTATTTTGTTGTGCCTTTGATTTTTTCCCCCCAAGAAGGTCTCAGAGAGCAACTATAGCAGATTGAGATGGCTGAGCATCGGAGCATGATACAACCAGAACCAATGGATTTGTCATTGTCTGATAGCAGTACTCATGAAAGAAGACAGGCCTATAAAATAACACTGAGAACCTTAACAGCATGCATATATAACGTATCAATTAGTGAGAAATGCTTATGTGCTTATGTGTACAAAACCTATTCAGTCTTTATACTTAGTTGCTATTATTATTATTATTATTATCATTATTATTATTATTAACTGACAAAGAAAGATGGAGGCAGCTATACATTACATTTAAGATTCTGGGATAAAGCATTTGATACTGGTTGTTATGACATGTGGAGACCTATGTTATGCAATGCAGAGCACTTACACATTGAATTTACACATTGAATATAATAAAGCCTGGTCAGATTTTTGAATAACAAAATATGTGTGATATAATTTGAACAGATTTGAACTTTCTCTGGTATCTCAAGTTCCCATGTTTATTCTCCCACCAGCTCCACTCATGAAGAAACAAACATTTTGGAAACAGCTCTCATGCGTAACTGGAAGATTTGAATTAAAGTTTGTGTATGCATTTCAAAGTCTGTATACACAAAACCATTTTCACTTGAGAACTTTGTTGAAATGAACATCAAGGTGAGTAACACTTCCCACTGTCAAGGTAGAGTATATTTGCATCCTGCACATCCCAACATCTCTCCACCATGGAATATTCATAATATTTATAGTTTGGGTTCAAATTTCTCTAAGGATAGTATTCTCAATCCATTTATCCTTCTCTATATTTTATCTTTAAATAGTAATACTATTTCTGTATGAAATCTCTGTAGAAATGATGAAACCAAAGTTACTTTACCTGAATGTTAACTATACTGGATATTGATTTCACAGTTACACTTCAATATAGAAGACCTAAGTGCTCATTTTTTAATTCAGTGAGCATAAATAGGGCCAAACACTTCACTGAAATTTTCTGTGGAGAATCAAATACCCAAAGTTTCTTAGCACCAATTTTGTCATTCATTCCCCTACTTCCATTTATATTAAGGTGAACTGAAATTCATTATTCTTTTTATTTTGTTAGTAATTCATGTTTATTATGTAAATGCATTTTCTGTCAAATAAAGAAAATATAAGATGTTCAAAATTTAGACTTAGCAGAGTAATTTGTTTGGAAACTTTGTAGAAGGACAGTGGAAATAGAGACAGCTGAACTGCCACAAAATCATTGTTATTTGAGATTTTCCTGGACATTTGTTAGGAAACCTGTAAACAGGATACAGTCTTCTGTAAACTTAGATGCCATATTTTAAAGACTCCTGTGACATAGCTTAGTGATTTAACATATGAAATTAAGGTTGTAAATTAAAGCAGACACAGAAAGGTAGAACAGGGTATATTAAAAAATTACATCATCTTGGAGTACTTATCTGCACACACTTTGTTTTCAGTAACTTCAAATAACTACTTTGGCAGTTACATTTTTCCTGCTGAGTATGAGGTATTCGAAACTCATTTACTGAAAGTTGTGTTTTGTGGATTTCCATAGATAATCAGCATAATTCTACCTTACCAAAAATACCATTGCCTGGCTGTCATGTGAGTTTCTGAAAAGCTGTAATAAATGTCTCTCACTTGTTTTCATAGGAACTTTGGGCTGAATTACAAGCTGCATATTATTTTTCTCTCTATGACCTCGCTGTTCCTCCTTGTTCAGAATTTAATAGGTGGTGACTCTGAACATCCATGGGGATTCCAAGTTTGCATGAAAGAAAACTTGCTGATACTGCTGCTTGATGGGTGCAATACTCTCCTCTTGATGGGCATTATACTGCAACACTCTCCCAAATGTGGCCTGTTTCAGTATAAACAGAAAATGTGACACACTGATGGAGATGATCAGCAAATCATCGTATCAGGTGTGTTGAGAAATATATAGGTAACTTAAGAACAATACACACTGGGGTGAAAATGCAACATTTTAAATCTATTCATTATTATAGAACCTATTACAATACATATAGTGGGTAGAGTATCATTATTCATGTTTCAATGGCAAAGTAATAAGCTGGGTAAAAAGTGACCAAAGCACCCAGAAAACCAAGGACAAGCCTGGAAATTAGGCTCACATTTTCTGAGTCTTTTCCTCATAATATTATTGACCAGACCAGGAAGTTTAAATGGAAAATGTCAAATCTGAACCCCAGATACATTTGGCTAAACCTTGACAGTGTCACAGCCATCCAATTTTTTTCAAAGAGATTGTGTATCTCTTATTACAGTCCCTGTGGCACTTTGCTGAACATCAAGGAGAATGGGAACAACACTATAATTCCCACTTAGGTGGTGACATGTAGTTACAAAAAAGATCTGATGCGTGGTACCATAGTACTCCTTGACCAAAATAAAGATGAAATGGACAGTCCAATGCTAAACCAGGTTACCTCTTTCTGCTTCTATGACAGACTTTTGGCTGCCAAAATTCCCCACAGAGATGAGCAAAGTCAAGATTAATTAGGACATCCAAAACCACAACTTATGTGTCTGAATTAAGTTTATAAAACAACATAGCCACATGTTCCTAGCCTGTAATCCTTTTGCCAAATGAACTTGCCCAGCCATTTCAAGGAGACAAAGACCCATAGAATATTAGTTTCTGGTTAAATCAAATTGAACTGCTAGTCCATTGTACCACTGAAGAAAAGTTATCATTTCAACAAGCCTGAGCCTAGCATCTTTCCTGAAGGGTAAATATGTATAAATACATGTCTCTCAAAGAGAAAAATGAGTGAATTAACCCCAAGCATTGATGAGATCTGCTACAGGTTGTGAACTAAGTTCCTCAAACACTCTCTGCGAAGCCTTTTCTGATTTCCTGTCATTTTAAAAGAAATAAAAGTCTACACTCTGTACTGCTTTTTCTTTAGGTAAACACATTTTTATTCTGCCATAAAGAATTCTTCTCCTACCATTTTTCCCTGCTGTGAACAGCAGTCTATCAAAAATATAAAACCTTTAAGGTCACATTGGAAACAAGACGTATATTACAGTTTCAGATACAAGTCTCAAAGACCTGAGAAGTGCTTCATTCAGACTCGTAAAAGCTACAACAAGAAGAAACTTCAATTTGTTGATATGAAATCTTCCTTCAACCTTCTAAATAATTATTTGAAAGAAAGGGTTTCTCTTGCAGCATTAGCAACACAATATGCTTACAAGAAGCCAATTAAGTTTTGCCAATGCAGCAAGACCATTTTCAAAAGTTAGGGAAGATTTTATAAGTTGTTTTTAAGAAAGGAAAGAAAATAACTTCACTTGGTAAAATATAAAATGTTTGTATTTCCCTGTGCTTTATAAGTAGATATGGTCTCAGAATCCCTGAGGCACAGTAATTTTTTTAGCAATTTATTTTGTATAGATGACGTGACTACACAGATCTACAGGTGAATTTGCATGTTTTTCACTCAGAGGAAGCTAAGATTTGTCTAGTTTATGAAATTAGCTGTGAAGCAATCAGCTCAGAAGTGTGACAGCCTCCAGCCCAGGGAGCAGAACCTCCTTGCTTCTGAGCCCATTTTGCCTATATGGTAAGCATGGCACCATGCATTGTTTTCACTCATTGCTGAAACACCCAATCTACACTGAATTTCAGGTTTCTGTCCTGGTTGGCCCTGGTATGATATTCTCCTACAGAAAGAGATGGGAAGTCCAAAAGAAAAGGAATAATATTGTAGTTGAAGCACTAGCAAGTACATGCTGAATTTTTTTCCCCCACTGTTAAAGAAAAGGTCTGCTGAACAATGGATCACCTTCATATTTGTCCCATTTCTTTTTTCCGGGATGCACTTCTTCCAGTGGTGTTCATGGTGGAAATCAAACACAAAGACCTTCCCAAATCCTGTTTACCTTAAATAATCCACACAGATGGCATTATTACACTGATGCTGGCAACAAGAGGGAGAGGATCAGGCCCCGAAGAGATCAGCAAGAATAAACAGTGTGCAAGAGTTCTGTGAAAGAGTGACTGATGTACTGAGTATCAGAGCACTTATTTAACTTTTATTCACTTTAGTTCTCAGTTGCAGGTTTTAATTTTATCTTCTATAGTTACTTCATCTCAAGCACATAAAAATTTCACAATTAGAAAAGGAACATAAATATAAAAAAGGAAGCAACCATTATATTTATAATAATCATTATTATATAAAAATAAAACTATTTTTAAATACATATATGATTACATATATACATAAAATAAGAAGCCCTTCCCTTATCAATAATGTTGGTAATACATAAAAAAGGAAATGGAATTACGAAGCCTAGTGGTTAGTTAACAGAACTTAAAACACGGTTTATTAGGTCACTGTTCCTAGGACTGCTGAAGGCTATAGAATTCCCTACCACTATGGTGGTTTCAGAAGGCTTAGACAAAATGGTGAGATGCACATGGCCAAAACCTGGAGCATGAGACAGGATTGAAAACCTCTTAGCACTTGTCTTTTTATGTCTTATTATTTACCTTAATGTCAGGAATATTTGGGAGTCTAAATGAAATAAGGATTCAGGTCCTTGGAATAAAAAAAATTGCTGAAAAAAGTTTTCTAGTGATTCCCATTTGTCCTTGTTGAGTCTCAGCCTAGCACCTTTTATTCAACTTGGATTAATGAAACTATGCTGTCTATAGATGTCTCTTCACAGGCTTTTCCATTCAGATCTGGTGCAGCCTTGTTGAAGGCTCACTCATTTTCTTCAGTCTCACTTTGGTACTCTCAGAAAAACTAACACTTCCAAGTGGAAGAGGCAGGGAAGGGCATGGAGGAGGGAGACTCAACTACCAAAGTGTCTTAAAAGTAATAAACTTTCCTCACTGAGCCATGAAAAAGCCCTCTTCAATGTCTAACAGCACATACCATAAGACTAGGGTGATATTAATAATGTACTCTTTCAAGAAAATGGACTACATTCTTGGAAATAGCCTTTGTCAACAATCTTCACAGGGATAGGCAAAGGTAGGATTTGCCTCCATTCTTTATTCCTGGCAATGTTCTGCATGCAGCTTCTCCCCCTCTACTCAGGGATTAAAGCCAGAGAAAACAGACTAAAATGAAGAAAGATAAGAAAAAGCCAGTGACTTTGATACTTTCTGAGTGTTCTTTTCCTTCACGTGTTTGGGAATAGCAAATGCCACAAAAAGAGATGGTGAATTAAAAAATTCAACAGTAAAAAACATTAGATGAAAGACTTCTTGATCTTCTTCACTCAAACTTCTCTGTGGAAAGTAATGTTTCATCTCTCCTTACTTAATAAAAAGACACAGTAAGCAAAACACTGTCCCTGAAGCCAAACTCTCCTTTACAGTATGTTTTACGATGCTTCATGAAGTATGGTCTCAAAAAACACACACTGTATCCAAAGCTGAGCTATTTCTTGCCTTCCATGTCTGTGCCTAATATATTTAGTGTGTAACTATGGACAGCTGTGTCGAAACCTTATCTACACGTCACATCATCAAGAACTGATGTTATGGCACATTAAAGTCTTACTGCCACCACCCAAAGGAATATTAAAGCAGAAGCTCTGAGGGGATATAAAGGCAGGACTTTTCCTTCCTGGAAAAAGGAGGGCTTCCACTTGAAGCTCTAGCAAGAATCTAGGCTCGAGTCACTTGTTCATAAAAAGAAACCGACTCCCACGGTGGAAGGAGAACTCCACAATCTCTGCATTTTAAGTCTCTTAAGATGCATATGTATGAAAGAAAAAAATCTTCAGAGAAAAGATCTCTGTCATTTGGCAGTGACACATCAAACTTAAGACTTTCAGAAGTCTTTCAGAAGTTATTAGAAACAACAAGAAAAGGAAACCACTCATTTTAGTTTCTTCTATTTGCTAAGGTGGCCTTCAAAGGTTGAGCTGGGTGTGAATTGCTGCAGTTGAGGTCATTCTATTTTCAGGGCAGCCTTTTTTCTGAAGACAAAGCAATTCTGGGAAGTGTAAACTGTTTTTTTCTCACCTTGGTGGGATGTTAACTAGGAACCCCTATTGTGATCAGTCCAGAGTCAACATTGTTAGCTGTAATTTTCTCATCTCAGGAAAAAAGAAAGGGCTTTTAGTTTCTTATGAAAAAGCATAATGGTAGAAGAGGGACTCATATTTATAGTGCTGCCAAGAGACAAGTTTGAGAATGCCAGAGTTTGGGATAACACTTCTTTTGTTTAATTGGTTTTTGGAATCCTTTATTTTCCCAACCAATTTAACCTTGAGGCACCGTTTAAAGGATAATCCACATTTGTTTCTTCCCTAAGCCAAATGAATATTCACAACTGGAAACAAAAGGACATAGAGGATTAACTCAGAAACAGCCTTTTAAATGATGAATGATGAAGAAATACGGAAGGATAAGAATAGCTATGAATGAGCTGCTCAGCTTCACAATGTAATTGAGAAATGTTTAAACTAGTCAGAGATCTACAGTCAGAGTTTTTAGAAGGTAAGGTTATAAAAGATAGGATAGAAAACTACAGAGATACCTTCTGGCTTGGGAGAAGGAATAAATGTAATATTTTTTCCCATAAAGATTCAAACTCACTGGAGGCCAAGATGTGCGTCAATTTATCCCTGATGTAAAGTCAAAGTAGTCTATGGAGTTGTATTAGAAATTACTACAGCCTCTTTCAACGTTATGAATTTGATTTGTTAGGTGGGCAGTACAGTTGAACAAACATTTAATCTGACTGAAAATGTAAGTGGCTCAAACAACGGCAGTCAAGAGCAACTCCAAGGGCAGGAGTTGGTCATTATATGGTTTTGCTGTAGAATCATAAAAGCAAGTAATCACAGCTTTGTTACAAAAATCTGTATGATCTGAAACAAATCATTCATTTTGTTTCACTGTTGATTTCTCCACCTGTGCAAGGGAAATCATGACACACAAAGAGAGTGGTGAGACTGGACCCATTCAATTTGGAACTGTAACTTGAAATCCTTTGAGAAAAATTAGTCTATTGCACTAAGCTTGCTATATTTAAGTAATATTTATATTCAAGCATATAAAGTATTTTTAATCTGGATATTATGACACTGCAAGCTGATTTGCACCAAAGTCTATTTAGACAAGCATGGAATATGCCCATGGTGTTCCTTTAAAGTTTAGTAGTTCCTTCCACATAACCCACTTGCAGAACTGTTTCCACCTCATCCCAAATATCAGTGGGAATCTGCTGCATGACAGGGTTATTTGCCTTTTTACTTACAAATGTATAGAAACTGACTGGACTTCAACAGCATTATTTTCACCAAATTGTGAAGCTTACCATATGATTGTTGAACCTATTGTTTCAGCCTTCATGAACAGAAGGACCAGAGGCAGGACGAGAACCATGAGGGCTGTATTTACACTGTATAATGGAGCAACCTGCAGATATTCCTTAACTGATACAGCTAAGGGTTCCCTGACACTGGAATACAATCTTGTTGTGGGTTGGATTGGATATGAATGGATTTTGTGCGGAGCGTCTTTTCCTGGAGTCTCTTCATTCTTGTTTTAGCCCTTGTGACAGGCTCTGGGCTGCAGCACTGCAATAAGAGTAATTTACTGAGTTCAAAGTCTCCATTATTGTATCCTGAATGATCCAGGTACAGTCCATTAGCAAACAAAAACATTGAGCACAGCCAGAGATGGGACATTTCTGTTCTGCACTTTGTTCGGGTAGTGTCTTCAAAATGGAGTTGAGAAGGGGCATGGCAGTGTCACACACAGGTAACATGGCAGAGTCACACACAGTGTAGCAGTCCGAACAAACCTCAAAAACCACCGGAGAGTTATTAATTTGTGCAAAGTTTTAAAAATGCTGAAGCACAGCCTTCAGTCCAAGGCACTGAGTTCCGTTGCCTGGTGGGATGGATGTCCTGCGCTAACACTCCTGCTCTGCCCTCCCTGCAGCACAGAGTGAGACCTCAGATCCTGGCTGAGCTGTTACACAGATACAAGAGTGAAGTTCACGTTTCACAATTTGTCCTATTTACAGAAAAGATCCAATGGCTGCAATGATATCAGTCACCCCAAACTCAACACAGATTAATATCCCCTTCATGCTCCTTTATTACTCTGTGTGCATGAGACACAATACCCAGCATGTGGTATTCATTTTTAGGTTTCCTTCCAGAACTGTCTGTGAAATTGAGAATATTTAAAAAATTTCAGCTTTTCTGTCTTCTCTAGCAGTAAAGAAGATATTTTCATTATTCTTTAAAGGATAAAGAGAACAAGGATCTGCAAAAACAACCAACAGTTTCATAATATTCTGATTTTATTGCATTCACTCATTTCATTCACTTAAGTTGGAACAAGCTAAAGTTATCTTCAATCTCTTACTTTCTCAGATTTTTTCATCCTGAAAGTTTCTGGCATAATATGAAAGGAGTTCAAGTCCAGTATAAATAAAAGTTTTATTTGAGTGACTTTCAGGAATCATACTGTAGTATCGAATGAATAAAAGTTAGAAAATGTCCAGATAAAAGCTTTAAAAAAAGATCCTATTCTTTCTGGGGAACAACATGGTTAGGATCTGAAAATTTTACTATTTATCTACCTCTTCAATGTCACCTTCACTGAATCTGTTTCTCCCTCAGTGTTCCAGAATTCTCTTTCCCATGGATGATTCATGTGTAGGTTATATAAGACTTTACAGTTCTCATAGTTAAAAAAAAAAAAAAAAAAATTGAATGCATGGCTAGGGAACAGATAGACCTTTTATGTTTCCAGATCCTTAACAGATGTTTTCTTTAATGCTGCCTTATTTGCCAGCACTGTTTCCTAATTTCCTTTTATTATTATTTGCACCTGCACATCTGAAAACACTGCAACATGGAGTGACAGAGTCACAGCCCAAATCTGTGAATAGGAAACACGCACAAGGCGATAAAGTCACTTGCCAAACATCGCAGGGTTCTCCAGTCCTGGGAGCACAATCTAGCATGTTATCTTTTGCAACCCACTGGGAAACATTTTACTTCTCTGCCGGTAGCTAAACCCTTTGGGGAAGGGATGGATTCACTCACTGTCTATCTGAACAATTTCTGTAACATGGAACTGGGGTCTTTAGGTGCTAATACAATGCTAAGTCATAATAATCACAGTGATTACAGTTGAAGTAGCTTTTTGATATTTTTGATATTTTTTCATTCATCTCTTTGTGTACTGCTGTTCTGCAGTTCTCTGAACAAGAATGGATCACTCTCTTTGAACAAAAGAGAAAAACAGGAACAAAATCCTCCTCTGTCACAGACTTTCCATGGCAACACCTAAAGCGTGCTATGCGCTGTAGAGATGCTCCAGTCTCTGTGAGTCTTTCTTCCCACAGGAAAAAAATCTGGCTTGATGTGGAGGTAGGAGGTGGACAGGATGGGAGTCTTTTTGCAAGAGTGAGATGCACTTCCATATCCTACAATTGAAACTACTGACTAAGGCCCCCATAGCTCAGCAGTCTGCCACTAAAATGGGAAAATTAATTTCCCTATCTTCTAGTAAGTGGGATAATACCTCAAGGTATCAGAAACAGCAGCAATGAATAGTGTATCACTTGAGGACTTAAAACAGGAAAGTTGTTAATTTTTGGAACATTTTCAAATATTTTAAATCAATATGGAGAATATCCATAGAAAATAATTTTATATTAATATTTTAAATATTAATTCTAAGATATATAATCAAAAATACAAAACATATGACCTCAAGGTCTAATAAAAATAACATAAATTTCAGTTATGAACATTATACACACACAGCCAGACTGACTATATGAAATTGTTAACAGAAAAAGAATGAACAAACCATAATTTTCACACTGCCTCTTGCAAAATTCCAGCACATAGACTGTATATCTACATTAACTTTTCTTGGTTAGATATCTGTGAACAAACTGATGGAAATTGCAGTTAGTTTTGATGAGCTGCAGAACAGATGTATAGAAGGAAGGAGAGAGGGTGAGATATTTTTCTGAAGTTCATAAATAAATGCTTAATGCTGATTCATTAATGTTGTGCAAAGAAATATGATAAATAACAATTACAGAACTATCAGCATCTGTAAATAAAACTGTGCAAAGGAAAAGAGAAGAAATTTGTTTCCTATCATCTTCATGCTTAATGAATGTCTCATATCTCCAATTAGCACTTCCAGTCTTTTGTCCTTAAAAGAGCAGCTGGATTAAATGACTCTGCCTTAAACATGGATGGGAGGACTTGCATTCTAACACGTATTTTCCTTAGTCTAGGTGCCACAATTTCCCGTGAATGATGCCATAGGTCTGATTGACATGACAGTGCTTTAAAACTAAACAGAAGCAAATTGCTGCCCAAAGGCATCAGCAGTCAAAACATTGCTGGTAATTACTCTTGAAGTTACAAATTCCTCCAGGGATACCTTCCCTATCAAACAATTAAAAATCACATGTTATCACATAGAAGTTTGGTTTGTTTGTTTTGAGAGACAGGAACATTTCTGCAATATTTCTCCATTTTCTGAAAATTTCACACATTGTCTCCATTTCCCTCTTCCCTCCTCTCCTACTTTTTTCTTCCTTTATCTACAGAGACTTGTTACTAGCTCACAGTGGAGGTTTGGGACATCTGACAGCATTTCTCTACAATACATGAAGGAAATGTAGCCAGTGGCTCCAAGTGGGTGGAAAACATTTGCAGGCTGCTTTTCCCTTCTTCAACCAATTTACTGAACTTGCAAATTCACTGTGTTAAAATCTGTGTTTCTTTGCTCAGTTTAGGGTGTAGTTTCTCCTTATATGATTTTTAACATGCAGAGGGATGATGATAGAGCCACCTGAAATAATACGATATCTGTACCACAAGTATCCACAGTCACCATCAGTACATCAGTGTATCAATACTTATCTGTTACACAAGTGTCTCATGCAGCAACCTGATTTTTTTCTCCTTTTGTAGAAAAAGATATGCATACCATATTTTCAGTGTAATCAAAGTTTGAGATACTGCCATATATAAAATACTTGCACAAGCCTGAATTTTTAATTACTTCTGAATAATATAGGCAGACATATTTTTTCCATTAAACCCACTGTCATTGGTCAGAGCTCCACAACCACCAGGAGCCACAGCTCCAGGGAGCCAGAACTCCAGCTTGCCTGTCATCATCATCTGGATTCAAGCCTCTAGCACACTTCTATTGCAAACACAGCAATACAGCAGGACAATTTTAATTAAGAGGATGTAATTGTAAGTTTCAGTGAAGAAGGATGAATTCAAGCACTCATGAACTTTATGCATTTGTTTATCTCCTGTCAAGCCCCCAGTGCTTTTGATTCTTGATGGAGAGACTGCAGGACATCAGTGGAAGCAGACACTGCTTAAAATCTTCATTGCAGATAGCTTTAATGAGTAATCAGCAGCACTTCTTTAAGTGTCTATCACACTGACCTTTCCCTGCATGCTTTTCTCTGTTTTTGCATTAACAGCATTTTGGCTTAATACCTTGCTGAAAAAAAAGGCAGCGGCGAAGGACTTTAAAGCTTTCCTTTTAATTCTAACAATGAAATACATGTATTTCACTTCTAAAACTTGCTGACAGTATAAATTGTGTGACTGCAGTGTAAGGAGACACTTTGTCAGGATGAGACCTTGACCGTGCATATGTATGAGCCTATCCTAGTGATTCCCTTGTCACGTTTGCTTAGTTTAACAGCTGAGCAAGGTCCTCTTTTCCATTTGTTTGCTTAGCTATTCCCAGTACTACGAGGTCAACAAGGTCACTAATTCTTGAAGAGTATCAAAAATAAAAACCAATCCAGACTATAGCAATGCCAACCATATCAAATCCAGAAATACTGAGTCACAACAGACTATTTATTCTCTTTGATTTTAAATTCATAAATGGTCTGATTTTACTGTTAGCACGTGCGCATCCAAAGTAAAATAAGCTAGGCATGGGCAGAAGCTGAACAGAGGACGGAAAATAAGAAAATTAAGGAAAAGATAATAAAAATAAATAGGAAAAAATAGACAAAACTGGAATTTATGGAAATTATATACGTGTTCGTGACTTTGGTACAAAACTGAATTCTGACATTTTGTCGGAAGTTTCTAAACACGCTGTAACTTCTTAATTTGTCATTTGTATAAGCCTTTCCAGGCAGAATTCTGCAGGGCAAAAATATACATACAGCTGTACTGAAGTGTTTTATAAATTCATATCTTTGACAATTGTTCTTGTTAAAAATTCAGGAAAAATGAATATATTTAATTTAATTTTTTTAAACCAAAACATTTTGGCTTTAATCAATATTAAAAGTCCTTTGATGCCTGCACATTCATTGATTAGGTCTGTTTTTAGAGCTGCCAGCAAACAGAAAAAAATTGTTATTCATGCAGCTCTAATTATAGAAAATGCATATGCAATTTAGAAAACCATGCACACTTCAGACAATTATCTGTGCTTGGACTTCTTCAAGCACTTTTCTGTGGGACTATCTCCTCATATGTATATAATTTTATTCCTGAATATTTTTTTTGTTCTTGTTGGAGGACTGTTCTAATACTATCTTTTATTTGTGAGAAATAAGAAAAAACAGAAAGCAAATTTAGTGTAAAGCTGTGACTGCTATTGTAATGAACCTTAACCTTAGTTAGAGGTTGTGAGGTGGGAATTTATAACATTTGAATGTGGGCTTGTAGACACTGGTGCTTTTGCAGATGTTTACTTACATTTAGGCCTACATAGTATTTTTGCTCTGTACTTTTATTGGCATCAATACCTGTCTTTCTTTCTTTAGGAGTATCAGGAGTATGGGGCAAGTAGGAGTCATCAGGAACTGTTTTCCTAGACCAAACCAGCTTTTGAGTATTCTACTTGCTCAAGAGCTTATAAATATCAATTTATCATTACAAATTTTCCATTAATATCTATTTCTGTTCGTACATGTTTACCAAATAAATACTTAGTCTTCTCAGTTTGTGGTGTGCTGAATTTCCAATGACATGAGAGATTACAGGTTTCTTTGGTTCTAAATCCTGTAAGAGGTCTGTTGTCTGCCTTCACCGGGTTGTAAAAAAGTGAAAGGAAGAACTCTGAAGTAGAACGTTTTGTAACACTCATCTCTTGGCCCCTCATGCATTTGGACTATTTGGTAAGTTTGCAACTGTTAAGAGGTTCCAGTGAGAGCTCTGAGCCATCCCTACAAACAGTGGTGGTGGTGAGGATGGATGTGAGGCAGAGTTGGGCTCTGATAAACGGCTCCCAGAAGGCTGTTAAGTAGCATTCTGCCTGCAGGCTCATTTATTTTGCATCTCTCCCTGTGAAGCTGCATTAGAACACCTCTTTCAAAGGACTGTCTGTGAAGGACAGCAAATGCATCACCAGACAAAACGCATGAGCTGAGAGCTTGAAGTTCACATCAACCTAAGGGCAAAGGTTTTACAATGGACTTTTGCTGGGCATCCATAGTGAGCAACACATCACTTAAGAGCAGCAGCCTTTCCTCCAAATCTCCACTGGGAACAAGTGGGAGGTTTTACTATCACAATCATTTCTGGTGTACATTTCAAAGTCTCAATCATAAGTGATTATCTAAAGATATCCTCATTTACTCTTCACAGAAATGCTTTCCAGCAGTCAATTCCCCAGATCCGCCTCTGCAAACACGGCTGCAGCACATCTTAGGTAACACTTTTCCTTTTGACAAGGGATGTGTGAGCACAAGTGAGAATTTTTATAGGCTACTTTCTTAAAGATTTATAACAGCATCTCAATGCAAATATCAGCCTGCTTATTAAAGTGCAACTATGAGAGGGAGAAGCCAAGATACAAAGAGAGTATGATTAAATTCTATACATACAGTTATGGAAAAAAAGGGTTTAATTCTAAAATAAGGATTTCATGAACTTTTTCACTATGAAATACAATTAATTAACCTCAAAGCAGTCAGTAGTTTCCATGCAAAGGATCCAAGATATCTGATCTGTGAAGGTGAAGATGCCAGTCCATGTCCCTTTGTGTGACACAGCTCACTAGTCACCTCTGAGGAAGTTTAAACTTGTTTGGTTGTGATGAATGATAGCAGGGAAGAAGATGTCAGAGTCTAAACTCATTCACATTACCCCTATTTTCAAAATTTTGTTTTAAAATTCTGTTTAATTTACATTATTGGTCAAAAACCTTATTCAAATTTGCCAAGGCAAATGCCTATTTTCCCTTTGTTTCTTATCAGATGGCAGGCAGAGCATGAACACAGAGATGTTCACAGACTGTGAAATGCCTTCTATATATTCCACTGTTTGATTCAGGATATCTAAATATCATTTTTATCCTCTTTTTTTCCACATTTATCTGAAGAGAATAACCTTATTTTGCAACTTGTCAAGGATCAAATGTGGAAGACCTGCTATGATTTTATGATAACTGTAATCAATAATCTGTTTATTGAGCAACACTTTGAGGACTTGATTCCAGCCTATGGTCTGAGTTATCTAAAGGTGCTACTAAACACATCTAATAATCACAAGCCATCTACATTAATTAGGTGGGTGAGCAGGGTGCCCACAACACAATCCAACTGAGGCCATGATGTAGTTGTGTGGCCATTTACGGTATCTCAGATGTGTGGAAGTGCCAACCTCCATGAGATAAGCTCTGCTGAGTAGCACTGGAGACAACTCCTTAATCCACACTGGAGCATGTCTGCATATGCCATTTATCAGAGATCAAACTGTAAATGTGGAACAATTAGTTAGCAAACAGAAAGAACTCTATAAATGATGCTTTTTGTCATTTCTTCAGTCTTTAATTAACAGTAAATAATGTTCAATCAGATTAAATTGGAGTGGAAAGTTGTAATGCTGGGATAAAATTAAGTACTTCTGGATAGATGAACAAATCTGTTATGCTTTGCTGCATGTTTATTACAGGCTAGCGGTTGAAATGTCAGTGCTAATTGCACCTAGATTTTATTGTTGTTGTTATTATTTAACTGTTATATTTCTAAGACTTTATCTGAAATTCTGGATCTATCAAGCACAAAGTTTTTTGAAGGAAAAGATATAGCACATTAATATCTTCCTTTCAAAAAAACTTCTGTCTGCTCTGTAGGCAGCAGGGAATGTTCAAGCACACATCTATGCCATGAATTGGAACACACATTTTCCAATATCAGCTTTGAATGGCAAGTATCTAATTTCCCAGCAAACAGACTCTTCAGGTTGTTTTTTTTTTTTTTTCTGACAATGTTGAGCCACGTATGATTTAGAAATAACTTAAAAAAAAAAAAAGAGAAAATTAGAAAAATTAGAAATTCCTGGATTCCTGTGGAAATCAGTCTTGCAAGATACTTTGGGAAAATTTTGCTTTAACGGTTTCCTTCAGCTGCCCGAATTTGAGAATTTACTCACAATAGCCATCTTCCAGGCAAAGCATTCAGAAACTGTAACATAGCATTTGGCTGACTCAAGCTTGTCTCTTTCTGTAACAGAAATTGGCTTCCCTGCTACCCCGTGACTTACCATCACAGTGGTAAACACTCTCCAGAACCCTTTTGAAAGGGATGATTCATCCCTGGAGTATTTTTAGGAATTTGTTAACTTGCATTTAGCTTAGTGTGCTGGTAGCCAATAAACAGAGTGAAGACAAGCTTTGAGTAGTCACACATAAACCATTTTGAATGCTATAATTGTACAGTATTATCTTGGTCTGTAGACTGAGTCATCTGCTGGTTAAGCAGAATGGAAAAAACAGAATAAGGCCGTTGCTACAACAGGGATTTTGATAAAATGCTAAAGGAATCAGTTCTAGCAACTGGATTATATTTATCTTTCCAGGATTACACCTGCTTGTTCCAGGCACAAGTTACAATCCGTGCTGATTTTTCCAAAACTACTGAAGCCTTACGTGTGAATATTACATGAATCTAAGTGTCAATATCACAGAAAAAAAAAAAAATCAGTCTAATATACTAACATACCTTTTTGAGCAAGTTTGACTCCAGACAGTATCCATTCTGTGTCTTATATTTCAATCCAGCTCAAACAAAAATGAAACACAGCAGGCACTGCCTGTTGTATGTGGCTGGGGGACCCAGTTTTTGCTGACACTTGGAAGTATGCCCAAATGGGGGTGGGGAATAAGAAGAGAGCAGGAGAGTGAGAAACAGAGTTTGTTAGACCACTAGTTCAAACCAAGTGCAAATCAGAAACAGGTTTTGCAGCAGTTAGACTAACAGGAAGGTGGTATGTGAGATTTTACACCGTCCTTAGGACTGCGAAACAGAAACCAGCTTTTGGCAGCCAGATTAGGGGAATGCCACTTCATGGAGAATGGAAAGTGATGAGTTACAGGAACTTGGCACACTGATCAGATCATCTCATCCTCCCACTCAAAGCAATAAGATCCTGGCATCCTAGTTTGCGTAAATATCAGAAACATGATCTTCAGGAAAACTCACATGTATTAGAAGCCAGTGACACAGTCTGTCATCTTCCTCTATAGAGAGCTCTCCTTCAGCATGTTTCAGTGAACTGTCTGGCTGCACTATGTGTAATGAATTAAGCTTGCAAAGTAAACATTTAGCTGTTTGGAAAATATGAACAATTCTGCTTTTTCTGTTGAAGGATGCTGAATCAGTGAAAGCAAAATGTTTTTCAAAGATCACAGTGAAATTGCACTAGAAGACAAATAGTGCTTTGATGGATCTGCTTATGCCAAAAATGTTTCAAATCTTTCTAATCACATGCCAGGGTACCTGTTGAGTTCTTTAGTACCTGATTAATGAATAAATGAACAGGTGAGAGGACAAAGAACCTTGGAGTCTCTCTCCTTTACAACTTGCCTGAAGGTTTCCAGGATTTTCAAATTCATAGGTCAACAGATGGGCTCATGTGGGTTTAGGAGCCTAGAAATTCTGAAAGATTCAGAAAGCTGCCCTGGCTCTTCAGTGACTACAATAATTTCCAGCTTTTCAGAGAATGCTGCTCTCCATCTCTTCACTTTGGACATAATGAAATATTCATTGAGCCAAAATAGTCTGTCTCTATGGTTTAGCAGTTTAGTACTCCACCTGATTTAAAACAGGGATTTGAATCCAAGCTGATGGATGCCTTTATACTGAAATGCCAGCTGGCACAGGAAATAGGATTCAGATTACTGTCCTAATTATCAGGCTATATAGCAACTTTAATGCTCTGATCAATATTTTATTATGAAATGTAAAAAGGAATAGAATAACAGAAGCAGCGGATGAAGGACCTATCTCAAGTACAAAGCTTCATACATCTCTCAGGAGTCAGAAGGGTTTGAGTCCTTTCTTGCAAAAGGAACAAAGCCAAGTCCCCTAATCCTGTATTTGGTGTTCAGGCAGCCACATGCTCCTAGTTATGCCTGGAACTTTAATATGAGTGTTTTAGTACAAATTTTTGAATAATTTTGCTTCCCATTACACCACTTTTTTCAAATCATTAGCTCATAAGTGAAGAGACAAGGTACAGTGCAAAGTTGTTGGATCTAGCAGATTTCTACCAGAAATCAGAAAGTGGAAGCAATTTCTTTGTGCAACGTTATGTTAAAAACAATCTTGCAATTCAATCACAATATTGTTACATAATATAAAGCAGTAAAAAAATAAAATATTGAGAGCAATGATAATTAACCAACACTATTCAACAGCTACTTTATTACAGATATTTTATTTATTTAATAATTACATATACATATATGCATAAAGTGCCTTCTTCCTTCTAAGACTATGTGTAGGGGTTTAATTTTGCATTATATATTCTTTGACAGTAGTTTGGACTATGCCAAGTTTTCTGAAATTTCAAACCTGCATTTAAGATGAAAAGCTTTTTATAAAAGAAGCCATCTGCAGATATACTTAGAGCTGATGTTCCCTCAGGTTCTGGAGGTCTATGTCAACTTGACAGAGGTTATATATGATTATCATCACCAGCTTTGTTGTTACTGATCTGTTTGTTGTGAGCAAGATGACATACATTAAGGTACTGTTTCTTCAAAGACTTTCTGGTACTAATGGTGCCTATTAATATAAAGAAGAAAGAGTATAATGACAAGTATTAAAGGTTTGCTGGTCTTCTGTTTTTTCATCTGCAGAGAAAGTTGTCTCATTAATTTCCATAAGATGAACACAGCATCTTCCCATGGTTTCATCCGAGAAGGTACTGACCAAAATGAGACCAGATGCTTTTCAGTAATTCTATTTGAAACACTTTCTCTGTCAAAATTAGCAAAACAGAGTTGAGGTTGTCTGTTGAAGGAGCAATGAGATGAAAGTTATGCTGACACCTGATATTCCTGTTGGGATTTCTTCAGCATAAATTCGACTTAAACACTTTCTAGACCATAACACAGAGGAGTAAGAGCAACAAAGTGGAATAAAAGAAGAGGGGTGAAATGTTACAGATACAGAAGAAATACAACCCCAGGAACTCAGGAAGTGTTTTGTAGTATGAAATGAAAGCCTGACACCCAAAGGCTAAAACAGAACCACTGCAAAGCTGGGGACAATAACCACACTGTTGAATTTATAAAATGTCAGCAATTTTTTTACTCCATTTTCTTTCTTTAGGGAAAATTATTGACTTGCATTCCTCTATAGGAGCAGTCCCAAAGAACAGGAAGTGAAAACACAGTTAGAGTGTAATTCAATCACCGAAGCCATATTGAATACCACATATAGCCCATATTTCAGTGAAAGCACCTTCTAAATATCTACATTTACATTTAACATATACACACAGGATATGTGCATAACCCTGATAAAGGAGACCAGTGGTGGGAAAGGTTCTGTATCTTGTTCTCTGGCGTCTGAATTGTGATCTTTAAAAGCGCTGTAGCACCTACAGAAAATTCAAGTTATAACTTCACATTATGAAGGTGGGAAAAAAAAAGATACTGCATTTTGCCATCACAGCACATTAACACATTCCTGATAGGGTTTGCTGTATCTGATTATCCTGCAGCTGTTCTTGGTAAAGTTTCTTGTCTATCTGGCATGGACAGTGTGAGAAATTGCATTAAATAAGATCAATCATAGGTTATTTTGCTTAGTTTACATCTTGTTATACCATCTTGATAATTAATAGTAAGTATCACCAGATAGCAGTCCACAAAAATGGTTTAAGGCTGCTTAAGATTATACTGGGACAAAATAACACACCAAAAACACCACACAAATTTCAGGCCAGTTCCCCCTATCTCTCTCAAATGCAATGAAAGTCAGTTTGGGCCTTATAAAATTTATAACTCTTGACCAGACAAATATGCCATGAGGCAATTAAAATTGACATCAAATGACAATAAAATCAGTGGAGCCTGTTTGCTGAAAAAGACTGAGTTCCCAAATGCTCACTCACTCCTGCAGCGATGCCTCACCAGTCACCCTGTAGGCACAGTATTCCCAGGCTGGCTTCACACTTCTTGACTTGTAAGCCAGTCAGTTTAATATATTATGCATTTTCTTGACTATCTGCTAAGCAAGAATAGATTATTAATCTAATTGCATTCCTTCTGATTTTTATAATTTATCAATATGTGATTTTATGTGTATTTATGACCTCCATTTTATATTTTTTCCAATGTGTCTGACTTTAACAGAATCTTCACATCACCAATAAACTGTGTTTGACACCGCCTTGTTTAACTCAGATCTCTTCAGCTCCCTTGTGTGTCTGTAACATAACTAATCTGGCCAAAGTCTTTCATTTCCACCCACAGAAATTTCCAAAATGAGATCATGATTCATTCTGTCGTGCTTTTATTCAGAACATAAACTTATGTTTAAATAGCTTCATGACTGGCATCTACTCTTACAAAGTCTGTAGAACAATTTACAAAGGGATTTCCTTTTAGATCCCTGTTATTTATGAGCTGCATGACATAAGAGAGTAAAGCTCTTTTAAAGAGATAATGGAGCTTTTAGTGAATTTTCCCATTAATTGGTCTTAAAGAATTTCTGATGCTAATGCGTTTGCAATCATTTTGCATGTCTTAGTTTCAACAGCTCCAGTTGTTACATCTCCTATTTTGTTGCATCCAGGAAGGAAAAAGTAGCTGAGGGGGAAGGAAAACAGAAAACCACATACATACACAGAAAAAAAACCCCACAAAAACAAAATTAAAAAAAAAAATAATTAGGATAAGAAACAAAAGCGAATTTCCATTTGTGTAAAATTGGGTAACAACTTGAGAATTTATTATTAGTTACAAAATTCATTTTCTAGAGACTGGAAACAAGTGTTTATTTTAATTAGCAAAGACTATCATAACACCTTAGGAACTCGTGAACTTTCAGATGGCCTTAATATAAGAAGCTAATTTCAAAGAGGTGTTGCTGTTGTTATTATTATTAATGCTTTACAAGATAATGTTGAAGTACCTTTTTTTTGCCTTGATTTTGCTTAATGAACATTAGATTATACTATCAAAATGCTGTTTTCTGGTTTGTTCTCTATAATTTTCTGGTTTGTTCTCTATAATTTTCCAACAGTGTTAAACATTTTCTTTCCTTTTTGACTGCACTGAGTCCTGAGGCAATGATTTCCACAGGATTTGGGGCTAAAACTCACTCTAGATCAGTACTGGTAAACCATCATTACATAAATAAAATAAGGATCACTCAGTTATATTACTTAACATTTATCTACCCTAAGCTTCCCATTCCATGTTATTTTTATTGGGTATCAAGTACAGTCAGGATTTTATCTAGTTTCTTATGAAATGCTGCTGCATAGTAAGTGTGCATTTTTTGCAGCTTTGAACAACTTCAACTTCAAAGGATTTTTCATCAGATTTTGTCACTTCAGCTATTCTCCTTTCTAGATAATTTATGGATAAGTTAACAGCACAGATCACTTCACTCCATTGTCAACAATGACAATGTACCGTATCCAGTGTTTTCCATTTTTTGACCAAGTGTTTACCTGGTAAACACCTTCTTCATGATCATTTACTTTTCACTCAGAAAAACCTTCAACAAGATGAATTTCCAAACACCTTTTGGAGATTCAAGTAGATTTTATGAACCAACTCTCCATTATCCACATTTCTGATAATATCACCAAAGAACTGTAGTACGTTTGTTCAGGCATAACTAACCTATAGAAAATTCATGCTTGCTCTTCCCTAACATATCCCACATATTGCCTGATTTGTGTGGCATAGCTGTAAGCATAATAAATTAACATTTCTTCAGATTTTCCAAAAATGCTTCTTAAAATTTGGCATTGTATTAGCCACCTTTGAGTCCTTTGAGACGTAAGCATTTCTCAGTGAAGGATTGCATACCAGAGTTACAGTTCACCTGTTGCAGCCTTGACTTCTGTGTAACACATGGTTCTGGCAGTGTAGTGCAGTGGCTTTTTCTCTCACTTCAGTGTGATCCACATTCTCTTTGAAAAAATATAATGAGGTTCTTAAACCTGATCTTCTCTACTTTCATATGAGCAAAGTGACCAAACACACACAGAAGGGTTGTCTGCTTGAGGCACCATTTTTACTCTTTTTTGGACTTTGCATATCCATGCACTATCATCCATATGCAGAAGGAAGAATGAACATGAATTATGAATAAATTCAAGCTTCTTTGAAAAAATTGGTCAAAGGTTTTCAGAGGTCAAATGCTTTGCTAACCCTGGTTGTTGATAAATAAGAGAATGTAGGAATCTATTTAAAACAACTTGGTTTGAGAAGTTCTTGTTCTCTGAGCAGGGTCATATGAAATGGTCACCTGATGCATGCAGAGCTTGGTTGACAGAAATGATCAAGAATCTCATGTAAAGCAACTGAATAGAAACAACAGGGTCATTTTACAAAATAAGCAGGATGAAAGCAGTAGTATTAATTTAGGATATGACCAGGGTTCAGAAGTCCATGTGTTTCAGCATTCACTGTAATTTGTCAGTGTAGTTCTCAGTAACAGGAGACAAAGGCATGTGGAATGTGACTCTTAAGAGTACATTGATGTTATCATTGGACTTTCCATTTCTTCTAATGTACTAAATTGAATGTGTGAATTTTTCAAATAAGCAAACTGCTCTCATAAATTGATGACTGATCAGTTATGATGTTTTCAATATAAAAAGAAAGACGACCAAAATCACCTCTCAACATATTCCTACTCATTCTTAGTTCTGTAATACCATATAGCTATTCCATAAATTCTATAGCATACTCTACTGAAAAGCTGTTTTTATCCAACATTGATTCCACTTCCTAACTGCAGCCCTGCATGTTGTTCCTTTCTATTTCCTCAAGGCTTGCAGGAGGATCCAGACAGCAGGATGTTAAGGGACCTGCCCAGAAGGAGCTACTTCTGCACATTTGCTTTGGAATCTCATTTTGATTTGCTTCCATTAACACACAAGGTTGGAACTGAGAGCTTTAAGCTGTTATTGGTATTGTCTACAAGAATAAGAAAATGTGTAGATGTTTTGGCCTGTGTGGCTCATCAGCTCTGCCTCAAGTCAGTATTTCTGGATGATCAACAGATCCAGTATTTTCCTTATGCTGGTGTGGTGGGGCACTGTGGGAGGTATTATGATTCTTTTCCCTTCTGGAAGGGCAGTGGGTTTGGAGAGGATCTGTAGCCAGTACAGTGTCTATATCTGCACAGGAGAGGTAAGGCTGAGCTGCAAAATATGTCAACAGAGAGAGGCTTGTTATCATTTCCATGATGGTGAGTGCAGGGAGGAATGCTGAATTGTTTACATTCTTTTTATATGCAGCCTGCTTACATTTCTGCTGTACTCCCCTTATCAATCACCTGCTGAATTCCTGCAGTGAATCATGTATGGACGAGCTCCAGTGGGTGGTTATTTTATACTCAGGTGCTGATAAGATTGTCTTTCTGTTTGCATCAGCTTCTGCTCCACAAACAACCTCATTGACCCATTTCTCCAGTACTCTAGATAATAAGGGAAGGCTTTTCAAGAATTATACTGTTAAAGTGAAATTAACCTTCAAAGAGCTTTAACAGTGATGTTAATGTACCAACATATTACACAAAATGGCTTGAAATGCTTACTAATTTTCCATTATGGATGAGAGAGTTTGGGAAACTATAATCACTTATTTTGGGGTTTAAACTGGTCTCTGATATTAAACTGCATTTCACCAACCTCTGGATGTCTATAGTGGGAATATCCACATATAAACTCACCACCTTGTTTACTTCAACTTCTAACAGAGACAGTTAGGTATTTAAAATAGCTGTGATGCCCTGTGCTCTAGAAATGCCTGGTTGTCTCCTCTGACTAGAAAGGAAATTTGCATGATGAACCTAGACATAGATTGTCTACACTGCTCATGTCAAAATTTGGCAAAATGAAACTAACCATATCTGCCTGGGATTGAGATAACTGCCTAGAGGTAGGGTTTTTAAATCTGCAGATTGCAAGGGCTCTGTTGTTTTCCTGTGGAGTAGTTTGATGGTTGTCACTGGGAAGGTGAGGAAACATATTACTTCCTTGGACTGTATGTGTGCTGCAGTATCAGATCTCCCACTCCTATTATAGAGTATTTCAGCCATCGATGGAATATATCCTCCAACAAAATAAAAAAAAAATAAATTATGGCAATTTTGAATAACAGAAATGCCTTTAAGACACTGTTTGTCTTTCATTCTGCTTTCATTCAGACCTTGAGAACTGGACTTCTCAGCTGTATAGACTGTTTGGTACAGTTTGTTTACATTACACAATCTTGAAATGGGAAATAAGATTAACAGAAAATATTTCTTATGTTTATTTGAGCTGAAAATTTATTGTTTTGCATGCAGAATCTCTAGGAAGAAAAGTCGAATTCATGGTTTTTAGCCACATGTCTTTCTGTTCTTTGGTGCAAGAGGAGGGAGGAATTTTCAAGACAGTTTATATCACATGTCACTGAGATATGCAAGATAAGCCCTGTCATGAGATTGACCTAATGTAGGCTTTTTCTGCTTTTGAAACAACATGATTTAAAAGCAACAGCATTTCAAACAACATTATTTGCTTTTAAAAAAGACATTAATTAATAAAGGAGAATTTATTTTAGCAATGTATTTAGATGTTTAATACTGATACCAATATACAATGTTGAACATTATTGCTTGTCTTAAGCAAGAACCAAACAAAAAAAATCCATAATTATATTAGTACCCTTCCAGAAAACTGACTGCAAGAGGTAGCAGTGAATAGCGAGTCTAAGCTATTCACATTCTTAGCAAAAAAAAAAGAAGTGATATTTGCATAACAAGGCAATGTTATTACCTAAAATAAATTGTAGATTGGACAGAATCTGTTCAAATTAAAATGCATAAAAGGCGAGAAAATGTTATCAAGTTTTTTTCAGAACTATTTCCATAAAATCACTTTATTTTTCAGAATTTAGGCATCCTTCAAATTTTCAAAAAATCTAAGGGAAATTTATGGGAGTATTGACATTAATTGAGAGACATATTTTTCTGTAGATGTCAATATTAATCTTTGTTAATAGATACAGACACCAGGATTCACGCAAACCCTTTTGGTTGTTGATTACACAGCTCTGTATCTGGTGATGTAGTCCATACTAGTGCATGTTGCAAATCCAGACCTTTGTGGGCAAGTACGGCTTTTGTCAATAACTTCCATTAAGTGTCAATTGGTGTACTGATGTATTATATTTTTAAAAAAATAAACCGATTGCACTATAGGTTTAATAGAAATTATGCAAATTCTTCCTGAAAAAAATACACATATATATGCTTGGTATTTGTATAAGAACCAGTTTGTTCATTCAGAGTTTTGAAGTAGTAATTCTGTGAAGAGGTTTCATGATAGCGATTAAGTTTTATGACTCATGGTAGATACACAATCAATAGGCACAGTATATATTTGATTTTGCAATTTTTTACACATCATTTTGGCTGTAAAAACTGAAGCCAGCTTCATAAAGAAACTGTAGCTCTGTAATTGGAATAATTTGTACAATAGAATCAGTGGCAGTGGGAGCAAATGCCTTTCGGACTAAATTGAAGTAACTCAGCTGAGTAAGTCATTGTGGGCTGAAAAGCTGTGTGTTAAAGAGTTACATATTTGCTCCTTGTATGGAATAACTATTTTTCCAAGTTTAGCAATGTACAGCAAAGCACAATTTTTCATCTCAAGAGAAGACTGAATAATAAGCAAAAAAACCAAACCAAAACAAAGCAACAACAGCAAAAAAAAACCAAAAAAAAACCCCAAAAGCAAATAATAAACTGCCAAACTCATTCAATTGCTTCACTTCCCTCCACTTTTTTTTCTAAAGAACTGAGATGAGATAATGGCTTATATGATTACTGGCATATATATACAGCAAACTAGCTACAACATAGCATGGAAGGAGGTAAGAGGCAGGAAGTAGTCAGGGGTAATACACTCCATGAATAGTTCCACAGGTTAATTTAAGATGAAATATATAGATTTATATATATATATAATTCCCCCCACATACATACCCTGCCCAAAGGATTTTATTGCTCGATCATTTGGTTTCATTCTTGGTGGCTTTGTATCCTTAGCAGGAGTAAGGAGACTTCTTGGAGAACATTAATGGGACTGTAGTCCCCCTCTCATTAGCAGCACATGTAGTAAGAGCTGTTCAACATTTTAAGTGAAAAAGATGTGCTGTTATGCACCCTTCCTTCTTTGTTACCAGAACAGTTGTGGCCAAACCATTCTACAATCCTATGACTTCCAATTTTAGTTTTTGTCAATATGTTCTGTGGTATTTTGTTATTTGGAAAGAGGGAGTTGCTTTGGGAAGAGTCAGTTACTTTTAGATAATTTTCCTTTTATTCCTCATTTCACTTTTTATCTCTGCCTTTCCTTGACTCTTTAAAGCTACTGCATGTGAAATATGCATCTTTTTTATTTTAGAAGAATTTACCTGAGAGGAAGAGACATATTTCTAACATACTTATTACAAAGCGAGTTTCAATTCTTGTAGTTCATTTTCAAGCTGTGTGAGCATTGGCTATTGACTGCTTAAAAACAATTTCATTTATTTCCTGGGTATCTGGCCAAAAGAGTGTTCAATATAATTTCTAAGAGTGAAATTTCCTACCTTGAAATTTGCTGATATAGAGGAAAACACAGTGTGTAACACTGCTGCATTTCAACCTTTACATTTGCTGGTTACAGCATTCGATCAGAACTTTTAGTTGCCCTCACAAAATAAGCCTAACTTATTTAATATGACTAAGAAGGGAGCTGTTAGGATAAGACAAGAGCAGTACAAGCATGTGAAATTCTATTTGTCTACGACAGAGCCCAAGGGGCTCTGAGCTGCCTAATAGGAATCCATTCTCTGCCAGTCTTCGTAGTGAAGAGCTAGAGGTCCCTGAAGAAATGTTTATCAATGGTAATTGGAGTGTCATGGCCTAGTATTGAATCATTAATTATATAATTGCATTTGATTAAAAATCCCCTTAATAGCAGTTTGCACTTGATCAGGTCTTTTTTGATGAAATTAAAAAGAAAATAACAGAAAAAACTTACTGTGTATTAGTAATTGTTAAATTACATTAAGGATTAGTATTGTGACTTGCAGTAACCAGACTCTTATTCTGTTACAATGCCAGAAAATATCACAGTTTCAAACAGTCTTAAGCTTTGCATTTTGACCTCAGCCCCTTTTGTTAATGTTAGCCCCTGAATTTTACAGGGAACTTCTCATTGGCATTAATGGAGAGTTATTTACAGTCTAACTGCCAAATTTCCTCTGAAAACCAACAAGAATTTAGGGGGGAAAGGAAAATGAATCTAGAAAAAGAAATGGATTTAGCTTGCTCCTGATTCTGTTTTGAAATTTTTCCCCATAATTTTTGTGTCCCATATAGGAGGTCAAGAGCAACGGCAGCTTCTGAGTGTTCATGTTGAAGAAGCATTTTAATACCACTCTCATACACATAGTGTGATTTCTTGGGGTGTCCTTCATGGAGCAGGAGTTGAACTCAATGAATCCAGTGGGTTCCTTCCAGCTCAGTAGACTCTATGATTTTATGATATCCAGAGCGTTTCAGCGCACTTCAGCTGCTTATAAAATGCTCTGAGCAAGGTTCTCTCTGTGATGAATCTCAAAGTCCTCATGTAAGGGAATGAGTCTGAGGTCAGATTTCAGCTGCCATGTTATCAGGGGAGCAATGTCTTTAAAGGCTGCAGGCAAAATTGAAGAGTCATAAATGCTGGCATGTGATAACACCCTTTAAACAAGTCTCTGATCTCTGACCCATGCTGTTCAATGACAGCACAGTTCAAGGACCCAGCAATGTTTCCAGCATGGACAAAGCACACCCAGCCACAGAACCACTTCTAGCTCATTTCTATGCACTGACACAGACACAGCCTTGAAAACTGTACCATGGATTGGGACAGGATTGGGATACCATTTCATTACTACAATTTTCTCTTCAGCAACCTTCTCTGGCTCTGAGGACATGTGGCAGAACTCACATGTGGAAAGTTAAACTAAATTTCTCAATGATCAGGGGGTGACCACACTCAAACTGCTGCAAGGGAATGGTCCTCTAGTGTCCAGGTGTTTAGCAGAAGTACTGACTTGATCTTTGCTTATGGCTTGGGGCAGCAGATGACCAACAGTAGGGACCATCCCGATTGTATGGTTGTGTAGATGACTGTGCCACTGAGACTCTAGTTCCATGTAGTTTACTAATGTAGACATATCCTTTAAAAACTTGGCTTCTGGTCACATAAGTATATAGATGGGAGACAAGCTGTGAGTGGTAATCAATTACGACCAACAATCCTGTAATTAGGAAAACGTATTTAAGACCATCCCTGTGCACTGAAAAGTTCTGGGAAGCACTCTGCCTTTCAAAAATTGAATGAATAAGCTAATTGCATATTCATTTAAGTAATATTTACTAGCAGTAGTGCATTAGAGATATAATGGTCAAAAAAGCAAAGACCAATATGTCTCTCACACATCAGTAAATGCAATCAACTTTCATAGTGTTTCACCCCGAGGTTGTATTTTGAGGCCTATATAAGGAAAGATAAATAAATCATGGAGAGGTGGTTGTCTATGAGATTACTGTTTAACTCACAGGTGATTAATTTTAATAAAGTTAACATTTCAAGAAAACATCCCAAAATGTGCTCTCTGTGTCTGCAGTCTGTTAACATCCATTCATTTGGCCAGGCCAAATAAAAAGAAGAGAATCAGTGTTGCTGTTGAATTCCATTTCTTGCCTTATGTTAGAGATTTGTAAAACTGTCCCTTGCTGACTTGGAGATAAGTGGAATAGTGATGCATTCAGCTTCAGGCAAGCTGCTTTTCAAGCAGACCTGTCAGGAGACAGAAAGGCAGTTCAGAGTAATTCATTTTTGTGCTGTGTCTCAAGTGACTAGTGAAGGTATAGGGCAGATCTGAAACAAAAATAACATTAACATACTGTAAAAAAAACCAAACCAAAACCAAAACAACCCTCAAAACACAAAGACCAAGCAACTACAAAACCAGCAAAAACCCAAACCCAAAGGATGCATAACATTTCTCATCTGTAGAGCACCACAGACTTCAGGGAAGACATAGGAATCAGAATTCAGGAATTAATTGTCAGGAAAAAAAAGGGTCCATGCCTATAAGTGCTTTTATCAGAATACACAATCCAGAGTACAATAGAGCACTGGGTTTAATTCATTTTCTGCATTTTTACAAAATGCTTCTTCAACAAAACAGTCTCTGGGGCATCCAGTGCAAATGAACTGTGAACATAGAGATCACCTGTTGGAAAATAATGTCAGTAGGAACAACTAGAAATATGCAGAATCAGCTTGCAGCAGTGTACTACAACTAAGCAATTCAGTCACCAAATAATTTTTCCCCTGAGAGCAAAATGCCTTCAATCAGTATCCAAACTGAGTTTAGAGCTTCCAGTGGAGCAAGGACTTTCACCTAATTGAGGCAGTAGGACGAGTACCACAGCCTTTTCCTACTTCAGAGAAATGTAATGGGGTATTCTTTCTATGTTTGGAAAAAGCATTAAAGATCTATGGTAACAAAGTGTATAACAAAAAGTGAGAGGGTAACTTTTAACTTTCCTGGTTTAGATTTTTGACAGCATAAAAGATTTTGAGTTATTATTATGAGTGTCTATGAAACGCTAATAAATAACAATATGAGAAAAACACCAAATGGCCTCAGTGAGCGCCATCCACTTCACAAAGAAAGACACTTTCTGTCTCTAATAGTTCCTGTGAGAAGAATCACCCATAACGTTGCAATACTTGGAGCCATTTTTAATGTGAGTCTTATTTAACAGTATAAAAAAAAATACAAATAGTTTTAAGGCACAATTTGCTACTTCTGCTCACTCTTAATAGAAGAGCAAAATAATAGGGTAGGAAAAGATGTGCCCTTTTGTCTGTCAAATAATTGTCTCTCCTTGCCACAGTTTAGGAATGCTAACTTACCTCTTTAAACTGAACTGATATTTAAAGCTTTTTCTGTTAGCAGCACATTAAGAATGCTCTGTTTGCAATTCAATGTCAGCTACAGCTGAATGACCCGAGCATATGCAGAAGCAAGGTGCTGCTGGCCAGAGGAGAAGCCCTTTGGTAAAATACTAACGATACACCATGGAGCATCCTGGCTGAGTCTCAAAGTAACTGCTCCTGGCTACTGTAATCCCTTTTCCTCTCGAATGTAGACAGTGAGTGACATGATGGGGCAAACTCCTGACAGACAAATAAAAAAAAGTAAAGTCAAATAAAAAAATTACAGTCAAGGGAAGTTGAAGTGACTAGAAGAACTGGCTATTAATAGTGGTAAGTTTTTGCCATGTCTTTGATATGGTGGTAGAATTAACGAAGAACTGGGACAGGTGGACAGTGTGGGACTGGTCACAGAGTCAATGTTTCCAGGAGAGCAACATGTATCTGGTTTTGATATGGCCTGAGTTTTTCTCAGATTTAATACTGGACAGTAACAGATGCAAGTAATTGATCTCTTTATGCATCGTTGAATTCAACTCCTCCTTTCATTGTCTTGCCAGCTACAAACTCTGGGAAGGAGAATGTCCATGAAAAACCCCTGAGAGTCTTCTCTGCCCAAAGTAAAAAAAAAAAAAAAAAAAAAAAAAAAAAAAAAAAAAAAAAAAAAAAAAAGAGAGATGTTTGCTTCACTATTTCAGCCCAATGTCCCAAACTTAGCTGTCAAGTGCAATAAGATGGAGCCTAAAGGCTCTAGTAATGAATGTACATGGCAGATGTGCCAGAAAGAAAGAAGGAGAAAAGATTCCAGTAATACTAGAATATGAAAAGTTGGGAAGAAAATTTCCTACCAGACTGTCACCACCTGAGAGAAAAGAAGCGCAACCAGTTGATTAGAACAATTTTAAGATCTCAGACATTAGTCATCTTTATTTTTGTCATCAGATTTCTTCTTTTGGTGGTATACATGACTGCATTCTAAATAAGGAAGATGGTGTCAAATTGCATTGAACTTCAGAATTTATAAAACATAAAATTAAGAATATCTAATAAATATTAAAGAGGAAAATAATATTTTCACAAGCATGAAAAACAGAAGAAATAATTTACTTCCAGTTCATCTTAATTTTATTTCTAATACGCAAGAGCAACATCAGACTCAATATTTTGCTGGAAAAGCACTTTTGTTCCCAGGATTCAAATACAACTAAAGCTATATGGAGTGCTGTTTCAACATTTCTGCTCATCTGTGTAAAACAATTAAAGCAAGTAGAGGAAAAACAGGAAAAACGACAACAGCAACAGCAGTGAAGCAGCCTATGGCTGCCCTTTACTGCAACAAGAGGTGTTGGCTGGTCAGTGTATGGGAGGGGAGCAAGAAAGGACCTGGGATCCACAGAGATTTCTTGAGAAAAAAAATATGTTATTTAAACAAAAAGTATCTTGTGCAGTTATAAAATGTCCTGTTCTGGACTTCTTTGATACTTCAATAGCAGAAAGAGGAAATATCATGAACTGTATCACAATAACCTGTACATGATTCTTCCTATTGAAAAATCCTTTCATGATGAGAACAACAGTACTGTAGAAGATTATAATAATTCTGCAAGAATTAAATACCTACAGGTAATTTGTTCTACACAAATTAGATACCTTTGAGGAAGACAGATTTTCTAATATGGTTTTTTGAGATATTTGTTAGAATTCCTTGTCAGAATATGAAACAACACGTATTTCCCCAAGGGGTCATAATGTTAGATAAATTTAAGGATATCAGGATATCAAATTAAACTTTGAATGATAGATTCCTAAGAAAGAGTCTGTCTTAGGCAGACTTTTTGAAGCTTGAAGTGGTATATCATATTGTTATGGATAGATTTATGCTCAATATTTTTCAGTCTACCTGAGTAATACGTTCCTGATTCTTATGATTCCTAGTATTTACTTATTTGTTCTTTCAGACAGTGGCTTCAAAAAGCATTCAACAAGTTTGTTTCTTGCTACTGGAAGCTTTGATAACTTATTATAGTAGTTGTTTTTCTACAGCATAAATGCAATTTTTTAAATATAATTACTGTTCAAAGAATTTAAGGAAACACCAGATAAGTATAAGAAAAATCTCAAATAATGAGCAGACAAATGAAATTAATTTGACAGTGCGAATGAAGGAATGGAAAATTAAAAAGAGATATTCATTTACATATTTTTCCTGAGTCTGGAACAAAGGAGGGACAGACATCCGGAAAATTTACTAGTAATGATAAAAGGAGAAGAACAAAGTTAACACTGATCCTTACAAATCTCCAAATCATCAGTATTACTCACACAAAATATTCTTGAGTGACACTGGAAGCTCAGGAGAGTGTGGAACTGTGATTATGGATGAATTTGATGAACTAGGAAAATTGACTAAGCAGCAAGCTCTGTAGTTCTTCAGTGTCTTTTCCCCTGCTTTTTGCCCCTTTTTAAATTCAGAACATAAGGAAAGACTACAGGGAGAGAAGTTGCAGAGTCCTGCTCTCACACAGGAAATCACAGCATCACTGAGTCATTGGGGTGACAGGGTCTCCAGGAGGTGCTCAAAACCGGGTCAGTGAGAATTCAAATGAGGTCACTTAGTCATTGATGCAGATGGGTCTTGAAAATCTCCACAGATGTAGATCACCAAACTCAAAAATTATTATATACAAAGATAATATGAAGATTGAATATCACACTCTGCTTGCTGACAGGAAGAAGAAGCTAGATGGATATTTTGGATTGCTCATAGCGACACTCTAAAATCCTTCTAAATTTGATTAAAAAAAAAAAGAAACAACTGAGAACTTGGTGAAAATGTTACAGCAGAATGCAACATCAATCATACTGGTAACTCACCAAAAACGTTATAGAAACATACATAGAGGAGCGCAGGAGAACCACACAGTCAACTCTTGAACTTTGCCTATCATAACTGAAACCCAGGACAGTTTACTAAGGAAAAGTAAAAGCAGAAAAGAATAAAATACTAATTAGGTCAGCTCTCAAGAGAATTTCAATTAGCCAAGAACAAAAAAAAAAAAATTGTTCTAGAACAGTTATCACCTGTGAGAGGAAGAAAGAGTTTTCTGGGTACCTAGAGATGGCATCAGCAGGGTTGAAATGTTTTTGCCTTTTAGTGTTCACAGAAAGACAATACATCTACATTGCTTATATTTCTCAGAAAGGGTGATAGAAAGTGTTTGTGCCATCTCTCGTGGTTTTTGTAGTAATTAGATGTATTCATTCAGCTGAACTTTTCATTTTTATAGCAGTTGCTATGTCAGGAAGAAAAACAGGTTGGAGAGTTTTTTCTTCCCATTCTTAAAAATAATGAAATATTTTAAAAAGTTTTTCTAATGCATTTTATTAGATATCCAGAAATCTTATGAAATAGCTATTTTTTTCTCACATTGCTAACTAGATAAGTTTCTTAATATGCTACAAGGTAGCAAGAAAACTGTCTATACCTAAAGGTCTTTCAGAGAGTACATAACATCAAGTTTATAAATTCCACAGCACCTAATGTCACTCTTCAGTAGCATTGTTAAAGGTCCAATATAAGGTGCAGATGAGATCAGGCACTATCTTCTTCCCAGAACTGTAAATGGCCATTAAAAGTGTCTTTTCTGAAGACATTAGAAGGGGTGGTGTATTTGATGTGATCTGATTTTCAGCAGCTGTAACTGTTGATTTCTTTCCATTTTATGTCACCTGGAAAAAGAAGAAAACATTTTTTAGCAGCAATCCCTTTTGCAAAGCTGAGTCACAGAAATACTGCAGTCAATTCATATGTTGGATTATTTTCCACTCACACACCTGAGCAAATAACTTCCTTATCTGTAATGTTCTACTCTGTAGTCTTCCTTATATTGTTAAGATATTGTTAACAGAAAACCAGACTGGAGTTTTGTTAAAGAGAGTAACTCTGCAATTAATGCAGTCCAATACATTATTACATTTTTGGAAGCCTGCAGTAATGAACTAAAACTTCAAGTGTAGTATTTCTAATTGTGATTAATGTTATTTTTCTGAATAATTGATTTTCCTAGTAATAAAAAGCAAAGAATAAAAATTATGTGCAGTCATTATATTAAAGGGCATATTTTAATTATTGTCTAAAATATATGTTTACATGTGCTAAATCATAATCTTATTTGATTTTTCCTTTAAAAGATAAACCATTGCAAAACAAACCCCAAAGCCAACAGCTTAATTTAATGTACAATAACATTACTCTCCTCTGCAAGGGAAAGACAACAGCAGCTAAATTTAATTCTGATATATCCAGTACTTACCCTTTTGACCTTTAGGTCTAAATCCATTTCTCTGTATGAATTAGTAGGGGAAGGGGTACAGAGAAGAGGATGGCAGAGGGAGATGAATGGAAAAGTGAAAATGACTTGCTGTCTTTCACTTAAAAGAAATTTCAGACTGAAAAATGGGAATAATTTCGAAATTATCTGATGGATGGAATTAAGTCCTCAAAAAAAATACGTTTTTCTTAATGCCACTAGACACAACCCTGCTGCTCTTTTATAGGAGGAGATTATCTGGCATGAGATTACAGTGAACAAGGTTTTTGCCAGAGTTAGCTGGCCATGCAAAACCACAGCTTGAGACATCTCAGTAAGACACACAGATGGTGTCCGTGACTTTGTGTGCCCATCCTTGTGGAACACTGTTCTGGGAAGGACAAGAGGAGTGGCTGGGACAAGGCGTGCCTTGCCCAGCCCTGTTGCCTGTGGAATGTTGGAGCCAAGCTCAAGCTTTTAGGAGGAGCTCTGCCCCTTTCCATAAAAGTGATAAACAGTGTACTCTGATCCAAAAACTTGATTTCCTTTTAACTCGGAAAACTCAAGCAAACCTCACACAGATGATTTTTCTAGCGGGTGTGGTTCACATGCACAGCAACATGTACAGTTGTAAACGCAAAAGGATTCCACTTTTTAAAATGGCAAATAAATAATTTAAAATTAGAAAAATAAAAAAAAAATCTTAGTTGTATTCATTGTCCTATGTATGTATGGTAGTGATATTAGATAATAAACTGTAAACCACCAAAATTTATCTCTAAAAGGCGGTGTATATGGAATAAAACCAAGTTAATGCTCTACTAAAAAGAAGAGTAATTTTTTCCAGGCCTTTGTATGCTTTACATTCCACCTTTTGATCTTTCACTCACACTTGTTTTGTTTGTACTTTCTTTGCATGTATTTTCTTGCTGCTTTTAAGGGAATTGGAGGCATGAAATGTGAAATAGCTGTAAGTATTATGGAAGAAATATATCAGTTATTTTTTGTGAATGAAATTTATCCTTTATATATTACAGTGGAATATGATTCACAGACTGCTGTACTGTGGACATCTAAGGGTAAATCCAGAGTATAACCAAAGGTGTAATAGAACTAAGCCTTGGAGATTATTGTTAAATTAAACCCAGAATGTATTATATAAAAATAAAATAAGCACCCTTCATTTTCAATTCTTAGCAAAAGTATAGCAAAGATTTTATTAAGGAAGTTTTTTCTTTCATTAAATTGAAATAGTTTTAACTAATATAAACACTGAACTGACTTTCTTTTCATAATACAAGATTGTTTTACATCTCACCTGAGACTTACAGACCAAAATAAATGTGTAGTCCCTAAATTTATAGTTTTCAGTAAGTCCAAACATTTCATCAAAAAGGTCCAAACCCACTACAAATATCTTAGAATGTTTTAAGAAAATGAAATAATATCATATAGACATTATACTTGGACATTTTTATTCAAAACTGTTTAGTTAAACTTATAGAAAGCCAATATTGAGGAGAAAAATGGAAGTAAAACCATAACAATGGCCACTAGATCTGTGTGAAGTCTACCAAATTTCAAGATAAATGGTAAGAAAGGGAGGAAGTAGCAAATTTTCAATATTTTTGGGTGACCTCCCAATCCTGCACAGCGGTAACTTCTTGCAATATTTGAAATTCCAAATAGTGTTAATGAGTCTTGAATTATACATTTTTATTACCATACGTTTTGCATAGTCATATTATTGGCAAGTGATAAAGTAAATAAAAACTACATACAGGTTTTTCAACATATGGCAATACACTTTCTTGGCCTTTCCGCTTTGTTTCACCAGCATTTTTAGGAAGCTATTTTAGGATTTTACCAAATTTAAATTATAGCAACTGTGCTACTTAGCCTGATGACTTAATGCATTACAGACACATTAACTGTGCTGGGTGCAGATAGTGAGTTCATGAAAGTAGATAACAAGCAGAGTAAAGAAATTTGATAAAGAAAATGTTTTTGTGAACTGAGTCATTATTAAGTACTCAAAACTTTACTTGAAATGCATAGGATATCAAGCTTTACTTTTCTTAATGCTAATGTATCTTCTATTTCTTTGACTACAAAACTTTGATCAATTAATATATGGCTTTAGATTTTTAAAAGCAGTAACAGATGTTATACATGCACTCTTTAATATCTAAAAGATACGCATTTCTCCCATGAAATTTTCATGTTCAGCATCTTATTAACTGTCAGAATGACCTGTTATAGCATAAGGATTTTGGTTTCTCTGAATCATCTAAAGTGGGAATTATTTCAATATCAAGCCACATTGCTCAAGATAATGTGTGAATTTCTTTGAGAAGATCTTATTCATTGTAGTCTAAAGAGATATGCTGAAATCACCAGAGTTTAATGTGACACAGGTGGAAAGCTAAATACAAGACATCTCTTATCACCTGGATTTTTATAATAGGAATGCCTGGTTTTTACTAGTATATCAGCTAAAGCTGTAAGAAAGTTTGTGATATCATAAATATTCATGGAAAGAATAAATCAGCGTCATTGTTAGAGTGTTGTTAATGAGCTGCTCCATATCTGCACGTGGTTATAGAGTTTATTCAGAGTCTTCAAAAAAATCTTACTCTCTTATTATGGCTTTTCAATTGTAGTATAGTATGATATAAACAAAGTAATATGAAAGCCTAGAAGAATTTTGCAAATTCTTTGACATTTAGCAATATAAATACAGTGTCAACCTCTGAAAATGTGAAAAAACCTCATCCTAAAATCAAAAATCCAAATCAGACTGTATACAATCACCAATACTTCCTAAATCTGTTTCCTAGGTAACTACTAGATCATGATAGGACTAACTTACAATGTAGAAGGGAATAACAACCTGCAGCATCTCCATGTTAGGATTTGTGACAAAGCTTTCTGCACCAAGGGTAGTGCATTGCAATAGGCACAGATCAGTGATACTTAAAAATTATTGTCTTAAGATTTAAGCTTTATTTTTATTATCTTTATTCATTTTTGTTTAGATTATTTTTCCCTGAAGTAATTTTTTTCTAATTGTTAGACGCCATGAAAAGCACATATTGAAATTGAGTCTTATTACACTGACTACCACATAATTTTAAATTTAGGGACTGTGCCTTACTTGTTGATGGAAAGACACAATGGAAAGAAAAAGTGGAGAAAGTTTTTGGTTTCATCATGAGAAATAGAGTCGTCATGGGATTCATCTCACCTACCTTTGACTGTATAAAATCCACATGTCTGAGAATCACTTTCTCATGAGCTTTAAAATAAACAAAAAAACCAAATAAATGGAAACTGGGATGATCTCTACAAGGTGCTTTTCTATAGAGTGAAAAGTAGCAAATCAGTACTGTATGAATATAATTAGGTACACATCTCCCATGGAAGAAAAGAACTTTAGGTATTGAAGTCTCCTAAAGAGCTACTGGTTCTGTAAACCAAAATATAAATTCATTACAACTCAAAAAAAAAGGTTTTTGGAAAACTGAATGATAGTTTATTCTCACACGTTACTTGACACCTCCATGCTTAACCTCCTCCTTTTTAAATTCAAGATTCTTACTTCAGTTAATCATCTGAAATATGCAAAAAAAAAAGAACCCAAAAACAAACTAAAAAAACCCTCTTTACTACAGGGATTGTTCATTTCGGTAATATGAAGTGAAACCTATTTTGTTTCTGGTCAATAGTTTTCTGATTGCAGGGCTAGGAAATAGGGCCACCTGACTGTGTCACATAAATGATAGGTAAATCTGGTTCAATTTGAGACTAAGGCAATTTGGAGCAATTTTACCTTCAGTTGTTTGGGTTCAGCTTCTACTGATTCCTTTAGGAATGGCACCTTGAACTGTGATGAAGTAGTTGCTATCAGAAATGCATGAATATAAAAAAGCAGCAGGAAAAGGTATTATTTGTTCTTCTGAGGATTTGTCAGTAATAGTTTTATCAAGTTTTAGAGCTGATAGTCCATCCTGAAACATGCTGAGCACACGGACTATGAACTAGAAGATCACTTAATCCAATTTTAGAGTGTTGAGCCTAAAATGAGAGCTGAATATAGGTGACTGGCTAAAAAGCTCAGCACTGACAAGTTTGCCTAACTCTGCTTGTCAAAGTTGGGGCAGATAGACATGTTGCAGGACAGAGATTTGGTAAGAAATAGCTGAGATACAATCCTAGTGAGAAAGTGGCTTTGCTTTTAAAACCTATGCACAGTCAAACAGTAGTTTCTGCTTTCTAACTTTTGCTCAGGAAAATGGATAAAATCATGGCATTTGTGCCATTGGATGATGTCTTTTCTCCCGTGGGTATGGTTTCATCTTTTACAAAGTTATGATGAGAGTGTGTGATAATATTGGCATTCAGAGCAAAGCTGCCACTTTCTTTGGCTTTCCTCCAGTTCCACTTAGGCACAAGCAATTCTGGCATGTTGCCAGACATATTTTTGTGTTCATTCTCAGTCACTGAAAGCAGTTCTTATAATCTCTGTTTTTCTTAAGGTCTTTTGTCCCATTAAAGGTGATGGCCATGAGTTTGGGTGGAATCATCCAATGCACAAGCATTTCAGAAAAAAAAAAAGAAGATGGGAATCCAGGCTCTGTGACTTGTGAGTGGCAGCTACACTGATACATCTCCACAGCTTTTCTGTTTGAGCTGGTATTTTAACAAAAATCCAGGGGTTGTTTTTCTGTCGTTTATTTTGCTAGCATCTGGCAGCATTACAACATTTACCAATTTACTTGCTTTGGAAAATCTGCCCCAAAAGGCCTACCCAAAAGTGTGGAGGAAGAGATGCCTCTGAGTACAGCAAGGTACTGCAGTTCATCCCATGGGGTCAGCTCCTCACCATGCCCACAGTGTACATGGGTCCCATAGTTTCTTTCAGGCATAGTAAGCAAGCTTTGCAAGACTCCACCTGGTCTGTTCCTGTGCCGAAATAGGGTGGGGAGAAGAAGGAAAGAAACAGTCTTGTCCTGATTTACCAGGTACTGACCACTGGGTAACTGATTTCAGTGAGAAATAAGTACCTGCAGTGGTGGAATGATGGAATCACTGTCCTCTGACAAAAAAAAAAAAACTTTTGAGAACTGTGTTCAGGAGACCTGGACACCTAATCTAGTTACAGTTAAATATAGTGTCTTTTTGTTTGTTTTCCTCTTTGTTTTTAAACAGTTGAGTGCCTTCTTCATGCTCTGTAGGTGTAAAAGGTGTTGGTCCCTGCCTAAAAGCATACACTTCACCTCAGCTGCAAGTGACACAATGCAACACCCCTGAACTTACAATACTTCATGGGGACAGTAGTGAAGAGCTTAACAGGCTGCTTTTCTAAAGCACACTATTACAAATTTGTAAGGACTTTCTATCTGCATTTTCAAGAAGATTATAATGAGTAGGCATTGCCTGAATAATTAAGTGCTATCTATTTCCATAAAATTCTATCTGTCTTATGATAGACTTAGTAATTAAATAATTGGAGTTGGAAATCTAGAGTTTTATCGTACCTAAAAAAAAAAAAAAAAAAAAAGCATTCAGTAATAAAAGTGAAGTGAATTTCAAGAACTGTCATTAAGACTCAAAGATATTAACTTAACAATGTGAGATGATGATGTAAAAATGTAACTCTGGACTGCTAAGATTTCTTCCACACTTGTCTTGTCTTTGACATGTGTTGCCACTCACAATATTCTCTAGCAGATGCTACTGTTTGTGCTTTCACTATTGTTAAAATGACTAAAGCTCATGAAAATTTTCAGTCAGAATCAATAACAAAAGCTCCATATATTCTTTTCTTTTTTATTTCAGCCAATAGATGCAGGTGCATATTTAAAACTTTAGGTGAGAAAGAAACTATTTAGGGTGGCTCTAAAACACTTAACATGGAATAATAGAAAAGACTTATGAAAGAAGCTGTGAGCTGAAGATCAGATCAACAGCTGGATGATAAAACCTTATTGAATCCTTCTGCCCAAGAAGTGTACTTTATTGGCAATAGTGGAAGGATTATATGTGGACACTAGAAGTTGTACTTGTCATAGAATATGACATAGGTTGACTGGCTAATGCCTTCCCATTAATAAGCTTTGAATTACTGTTTACTAATATTTAAATAGGACACGATACTTATCCTTCATTGTATGTTTTTGGTTTTTTTTTAATCCAAGATACACAAAATTCTAGAAATAGTTCTATTTTTAAAGTGCACTGGTATGTTAACAGAGAAGATGATTCTAATACCTTTTCATCTCTAGTTTTTCTTTCTATGATACATCTTTACCACAGATGAAATACCATTTCATGAAAATATTTATATATAGAAGAATAAAATATTAAAAAGAACATAGATATTTAGTTTTAAAGAATAGCCCTTTACTCATACTTTCTACATGTATTTTGAACATCACATTTAATTCCAAGGCTAACATATGTACAATGAACAAATTTCACCAGATTAAATTACACTGCCAGTGCCATGATTAAGTATTGTTAGAAACATTTCTTGACCTTACCAAGACTTCAAGAATGCTTTTGCTGATATTGTACTAGAAAAAAATAAATATCTTAAAGTAATGAAAATATGCTATCAGCTTTGGGAAATTGTCAGAAAAATGGAATTTTGAAAATAAATTTTTGTAAAATTTTTAATTTAAAAGGTTTGTACTTATTGACTTTGTCTAACTATATTCTTTACAAACTTTTAACTCCAATTCAGTTCAAAACTTCTGTCCCTTTTGGAGCTGAACTAGATTTTATGCAGACTGACAAAATGGGTCAGGCAGTTTCCACAACTTGAAGCTGCTCTAAGTGCAGTGACATTGGTCAATATGACTCAGAAATGTGCTTAGAAGATTTTGCTATTTCCAAGTCTTTTCTCTTGTTTGTTGGTTTGTTGTTTTTCTTTTCCTATAACATTACTGCATTCTAGTAGTAAATGTAATTGATTAATAACATTCCTTTCCGATTACCAAGTTGAAAATGTGCCCTTAAGAATTTTGCAATTATTTCATACTTTCCTTCTCCCCGGTCAGGTGCAGTGAACTGCATGCTTTGCAAGAAAAAAAAAAAGGGTCAGTTTCCCCCTCATTAATTTTCAAATAATTTTCAACAACATAGATATTGAGAAGATAGGAAAAATGTGCTATATATCAAATTAGTCAGTAAATGCCAAGTGATGCCCCTCTCGCCCCCAGCCCATATGTTTGCTTGCTGCACAGATTGTGATTAGATGAAGAACAGAGTCCCATTGTAAACAGGCAAAACTGCCAGTTTAGTTTTGTTGAATCATCACATCTTTTGTGTTCCTGATTTTTCATACACACCTTCTTCCTTCCTCTTTACTAAATGATGAATCTCCCAAAGGTAAATTTCTTGAGAGGTTGTGTGGCCAAGTTATTATTCACTATGGCCTGTTGCAGTAGCAGAAGTTTGAGGGGAGGGGTACCTTTTTCTTTCCTTTCATAGTTATTTATTGAAATTTGTCAGCGAATTAGCCAATTATTTCACATGTTCTCACTTCGTTCTTCTTTAGAAGACTTCTTTGATACCAAGTTAAACAGTTTTGTCCTTAGCTGATGAGTGTACGGTGCACATTTTCAGTTCAGGTATTAAAATTTTAAGAGCTCATTATAGACTTTTTCTTAACACAGTGAATTTATATCTTGCCATTCACTTATGTGAAGCACATGTGGCCACTGATGATCCTGTGGTAGAATAATTATCCTACACTTAACAACTTATATAACCTTGCATTCATCAGTTCAAGGTAAGGCTATTTTTATACAAATCAGTATTTTGCTAGAGTTAGCACATTATGTAAGGTTATTCTAGTTAAAGAAGTGATAGAATACCACAGTCCAGCTAAAACATACTGCAGAGAAAAAAATGTTAATGGGATCAGTGAATTGGTCTATCACTTGCATTCTATTTCAACAGATATTCAAAGCTTGTCTTAGAAAAGCCGAAAAGAAACTTAACCCTCTTTCCCTCCCCCAAGAAAGCTTAGCTGGTAGCTTAAATAATTAATATTATTTTCTGTTGGCATGTCATAAAAGTAATTTTTAAGCAGTTTTCACCACCAAAACTGGGAGAAATTTCTCCTTGTAAACTGTCAACTGCAGTGACTGAGGGGAACGCTCCCCCTTCGCCGCTCCCCCCAGAGCCTCAGGATGCCTGAAGGAGACAAACAGAGACCATGAGGAGCAGGGCAAGAAAGAGAGTTTATTGCTCTGAGTAAAGGAATTTATAGGTCTTTGTGGGATGTTAGCTACCCCCAATGAGAATCCAGAGATAACAACCAATGGAAACGGGGTATATAAAGGAAACCAATGAGAAAACTTATACAAACTTTTAGGGACAGTTTCGGGCATACTGGAGGTTTCAGGGGTCTCTGGGAAGGAGAAGGGTGACTCAAGGTGAAAACAAAGGAATCCATCTTGTAACTTATTTACACAATAGAAAGAATTTCTGATTTTAAGGCACTTTGGTTAACTTCTTAATTTCCTTTGTGAATCCACCTCTTACAGGATTTTTTCCATTCCTGAAACTGTTTGTCCTTTACCACAGTCAACATGATCTGATTGAATTACAGAGGTACACTACAGTTTTTAGCAGGTCTTCCACAGAACTGTATTGACAAAATGTCTATAACAAGCTAAAATAATTGCATTTGAAATGGGGGGGGGGGGGAACCAACAAAAAAAAAAAAAAAAAGTTTAGTAATAATCCTGCTTAATATGTTTGAGAGAACATTTCAAGATCTGAATTTGGAAGATGTGATTGATCACTGCCTGGAGAAAATCATTCTGTCATAAGACAGAAAAAACCTTCATTAGTATGCAAAAACCTTTAATATGTCCAGTACTCTGGATCATCAGTGTACTCTGAAATCTCCTACACAAGAATGTTTCATGTACAGTCTTTTACTCTGCCCATTCAAAATGGTGCATTTTCAAGGACTAAACTGATCCCTCAATTCACTTTATTTTTATCATCTAATAGCAAAACCCAACAGAAAAGCTTAGCTTCTCCCATGAGGATGTGATCTCAGAATCTTCTCTGATCTTACCATACATGTTCATTCTCAGTTGTTCTGCCACAGAAAACAAATACACTTTTACAGAGGAAACATTTTAACATAACAACTTTAGAGAAGAAATATGACTTGACAAATGCAGAAACAGATTTGAAGAGGGGACAAAAATAGAAGCTTGTAACTGCAGAGAAGGACAGTAAGTAAAATGGCAGCATAAAAATATTTAAATTAATATGTAGCTTCAATGTTGTCTCTAGTATCCCCATTGCAAGGAAACATTCCTTGCAAGCACATTCTTGTGAAATGCAGAATGAGGATTTAAACATCTTCTTGGTATCAGCAGGCCTGCAAATGGCAGGTAAAAAATAACATCAGGAACCATATTGCTTCCCCACACCTGCTTTCAAGGTTTTCTGTCTCCTCAAGGCCTGCAACTGCCACATGCATCTGCAGAGGATTGAATCTGCAGACAGCTGGACAGCATCTTCCAATGCCCAGATCCAAGGCTTTCTGCACAAATTTCTCACACCACCTGCCCTTGCACCGAGTACCTCCTTTAGCATGGCTCGCACCTCCAAAGGTTTTCTCCTCTTTATCTTAGTCACATGAGTTGACTGCAGAACCCAAGATGTTTTAGGTCTAGTACATGTTCTGGAGTCATGCACTGAATTTCTCTTCTCCCTCAGATCAGGCCCAATGGAAGGCAGCCTACAGTGGTGTAAATGTGATGATGAATTTGTCACATAATGAAAGCACTAATGAAGCTCATTGTCTTAAAGTCCCCATCCTCTAGGTCAAATATGCACCTTTAAAAAAAACCCCAAAACACATTAGAAAGGAAAAATAGAAAGGTAAAAGGATATGGGATTTGAAGACTATAGCAACAGTTTCAAGAATTGCATGAAGTTTACTGGGCTATTTTAAAATTATTTAATGTCTCAGTTCCCTTTCAGTTTCATCTGTTTCAGTGTTTACTAATAGCTCAAACAAGCACAGCTCTAATTTAACAGAGAGGTCATCTGAACTTCAGTCTCTACTGTCTCTAAAATGAGGTGGTGAAATAGAAAGTATGAGAAGTCAGGTTCTATTCAGATGAAAGCTAAGGTCGGTTTACTGGTGAAGCTGAAAGACACAGTTGACTTCAGGTACTCTTTCCCTTACAGTCATGAGTGACCAAATTAAATTGTACTGATTTATCCCTTCAAGATATTGTCATACACAATAAATGCTTATATAAACTAACTGCAATAAGAAAAAATCTTTAACTGCTGTTCTCCATGGCTGCAAATTCACAGAATATGAAAGGGAATAGCTTTTATTAGAGTTTCAACTTTGAAAGTCCAGTGATGCCATGAACTTTGTGACATAAATTAAGTCAATGAATAAATAAAATATAAAGTCAGTGAAGCTGAAAAGCCAATTCTTCATCTTGCATAAAGCAGCAGAGCTCTACAAAAAATTATTCAAGCTCTGTCAAATTACACCGTTCATACAGTAAGTTAACTCAGCAGAACCATGTGTGGCATCGTTTTTCCCTGTCAACTTGCAATTCATATTTTAACCCAGAGAAGTGCAAGTGTCTATTCACTGGTTGCTGAATTTCTTGTGAGCTCAGTTTATTGATATTTTCACTTAAACATGAAATTAAGTAGTTTGGATTTTTCCTCTCTAATATGACCAGGAATCCCATTTGTGCCTTATAACTTCCTTGTTCCTGTTAAGTAAAGGGTTATTGAAAGAGGAATTGTTTGTATATCCTGGTTTTTGAGAAAGTCAGTTCAGATTTTTGATGCAGGCATCCTTTGAGGCTACATAGCCTGATGGGGATCTTTAGGCCTCAGTTCCCACATCTGCAAAGCAGTGTGTGAGCTTGCTACCCAAATGCGTGAGCTTGCTACAGTCAAAATGGTGATGTATTCAGATACTTCACTGATGAAAGGCACATACATAGCATTTTTGTATTTTTCAATCCATGATTTTTCTTTTTTAAAGAATGCTGTCATTTCATTTTTTATTTCTATTACTTAACTGATGTTGAAGGTAATCTCACTGGTCTGAGTGTATCTACTAATGCAATCTATCAAGCTGTAGAGATTACACTGCAGGGCCTGTTTTCAGAATTGCATTGGATCAATAGCACAAGATTGTTTAAGCACACTTGCGTTCTTCCCACCTGAAGCAAATGGTTTGATTATCTCTTCACAGAGATTATGACACAAGGTGCTGACTATGGTTTTAATTTTATTTGATTGATGGATTTAGATTTCAGCTGCACACTGTCTAACTATGCTTATCCACCCACAGTTCAGTTGCCACAATGATATGCCTTTTTTGTGTCTGTACGTCTCATCTGAAGAGTGGAGATGATATAGTGGAATAATAACTCACCAGTTTAATATTCTATTGAGCATCCCAACTGCAGTTCAGCAAATGCAGAGCTGAGAAGTTTGCTCATTACATTTCTGGAAGCTGTTATCTTATTGGCCTTGGAATATGCTAAAAGAAAATAGAAGCCTCAGAAACCAAATGAAAGACATAAAAAGTAAAAGCCCAGAAGCTCAGTTATTGAGCTGAAAGAAGTTACTTACATATGAAAGAAGCAAGAAAAATAAGCCGTTTGCCCCAGGCCGCCTGATTTGTGAGAGTCTCATTACATTACAACAGATGTAGTCTGAAGCTGCTGGTATTTTTCTTCTTTTATCATTAAGTTGGCAAAAATCATTCTGAGATTGTACATATTATGTCTCATAGTTATGTTCCCTACAAATGAAATCAACTTTCTTGCAGGGAAAAAAAAAAAAAAAGGAGACAAAACCTCATGTAGGATGTCACAATATGTCATAATGTGGTAAGATATTATTTATTTATCCACTATGCTTTTATTGTACAGTGCAATCAACACAGTTGCAAATGTAATCTTCACTCTTCAGAGTGAGATTCTTTTCCCATCAACATAAGTAGAGATACAAGCCATCCAAAAAGGCCCTGAAGATTTGCAATATCCGCCAGTTTGGCTTGCAATATAATTCACCTTGATGGGCTTTGGACGATAAGGATGTAGGCAGCTGTATTTGAAGGTGCCCAGAGTCACAGTTTTGGCAGATCAATGACCTGCTGTCATGCAGCCTTACATTAATTACCAAGTATAACTAAACAATCATTTATATTTCCACATTCGGTGGTATCCAAAGAGGCTTAAATCCACAATAAAATTTTATATTAGGAGGCAATTTTATAGTCAAAAAAAGAAGCCAGCAAGAAAGGGTCTCTTCAGTTTGCTGAAATGCCAGTGTTCCCCATCCATCCATCCATCCATCCATCCATCCACTCCCATAATGCCCATAAGTGGCAATATGGACATGTGTTAAAACAA
>JAWWLV010000088.1:11905878-11943059 GCA_035041135.1 Platyrinchus mystaceus
CCATCCATCCATCCATCCATCCATCCATCCACTCCCATAATGCCCATAAGTGGCAATATGGACATGTGTTAAAACAAGGACTTAGTTTTGTCCAGTTTGCCATCATAAACCAATACACAGCTTTTATACAAAATATATTGAATTTCAGCATTTTAAACTCACTTTTTCTTTAATTAATCATCACAGAAGGTCAAAAAGTATCTTAATTCTCTGTTACATGTACACAAAGTATTGCTATTTTCTCCCTGTTCATTTGAGATCTAATAGCCTGTCTGCCCAAGCTGTGAAATGAAACCCTAGGTCTCCAATTAAGAGTCAATCACGTAAATCTTGAGATGGAGAAGAAGCACAAACACTTGCTCAGAGTTTCAGTTTTACATTATGCGTTTAATTGTGATGACCTTTCCCCATGCACTACTTTAGTATTGAAATCATGGACTGGAATGAATGCTTTTTATCTTTAGATTAGGTTGGTGTAAGGTTGCCATTTGACTCTCTCTTTATGACAAATACCAAAAGCCAAATTCTGATCTCATGTATAGTGGTGTAAATTTAAGGTCTCTCTATTGAATTTCATGTGGTATTAAACCACTAATTAGTTCTGTATGAATCACTGAGCTACTCTTTAAAGCATGTATGCAGTATGAATAGCAGAAGGAAGAGCAGGTTTTAATAAAATACAAGTTTTATATAGTCAATAGTCCTTTAGTACTTTGTTACCTGTCAACCAGAAAAAGTAATTAAAAAGTCTATTATTAAAAAATAGAGTACAATTTCAAAAATTATGAAAGATAGGTATATTTACAGGATCATGTTCATGAAATAAACATGGACCATATGATAGATGAAATAAACATAGATGAAATAAACACTGAAATAAACATTGGATGAAATAATCATGGCCATGTGTGAGATCCTGGATCCGAATCTCACTGAATTATTGATATGGGTCGGAACCCACCCCCTGTGAGTGTGTGTGTGGGGAAGGGCTGGGCCTGGACCTGCAGGAACGTGGTAAAACCTGCACATCAGGCCTGTACTGAGGGCACATGGCAGGGCTGAAGGCACAGCCTGCAGCCCACTCAGAGCACATGGCAGAGCTGAAGGCACAGCCTGCAGCCCACTCAGAGCACATGGCAGGGATGAAGGCCCTGCAGCCCGGCTGTCAGTCACGGCAGACCTGCCTGGCAGCACGCCCACACTGCGCCCCTGCAGCCTGGGACAACAAGCCACAGCACAACTCATTCAGGCCTGGTAGGACCTTGTAATAGGTTGAGTAACTGATTGTAGATGCAACATAACCATTTCTTTAACAGCTTAGCATTTCAAAGGGGCATCTCTGTAACAGCTTTAACAGTGTCTGGACACAATCAACATCCTTTTGAGTGAAGAGCCAACAGAGCAGACACTGATTGATAACAGAAGAAGAAACGAACAAGAACTAAGAAGAATACTAACAAAAGAACTATTTTTATATAGGCGTATCGTAGAGGCTGTAAGGGGAAAATCCTGTTTGGATTTAAACCAGGGAACCTTTGCGGCCGGGACTAGAAATAAATTATAAATAAAAATATATACCTGCAGACCACATGAATACACAAAAAGACCACCTCCCTCACCCCTGATACAAGGGAGATGATGCAACATCAGAGAAGAATGTTGCAACCAAGCAAAAGAAGCAGCACCCCCTCTGAAACAGAGGCATTACCTTTTAAGGTAACCTACCGAGAGTAAATAATTATGTAACAGCTTATGTAACTGAAAAAGTACAAAAAGTAGAGTTTTCAAACTACCAGGTGTGTTCTTTGGGTACAATGGACCCAAAGGTACATCCAGTGCTGGACACCCAGCATTGTAATAATATTTCTTATAACTTTTCTTTATTCCGCAGGTATTTTTGTCGTCTCCAAAATCTCAAAGAAAAATTCATTTCTAACAATCTCGGAGCTTCGTCCAGGATTTCCATCCGGTGGCTCTGAACTGGGAGATCTTCATTCCAGGAAGATGCATCCTGCTACAATTTTAGCAGTCCTAGAAACAGACCTTCTGTTCAGAGCGGCTGTGACAGAAGACCTGAGACAGACAGCTGCAGAATAAAGAGGACAATTGGACACTTAACATTTGGTAAAGTACTACAAGGGACATTTAATTTAGGGAGATACTCTGTTTGTGGGATTTGTAAATCCCCGGCAAGCATCTAACATGTCATACTGTTCTGTTTTCTGCTGTTTGCTAATAAATGTATTCTTTAATTATAATTTGGCTATCTCGAGCATCACTATTTAATCTATAACAACCTGACTGGATATCCTGCCTGGGAGGGAAAACTGAACTCTGTAAATACACGAGACTCCATGTGGTCTCTCTCTCTCCTTCCCTCTTGTCTCTCCTGCAGCCTGAACCATGTGAGTCGGTAACCATTTTTCTCTTCTCCCCCCGCTCTTCTTCCTCTCCAGCTGGCACCATGTGAATCATTGAGTCTTGTCGGTAACTATTCTCCTCTTCTTTCTCTCTCTCCTTCTCTCTTTCTTCTCTCTTTCTTTACCCCTTTTAATTTTATTTTCTTCTTTTACTCTTTTCCTTCTCTTGTGGATAACTTAGCACCGATGAACTGTGTTTTACTAAATCTGGTATATGGATTGTTTTAGTGGGTGTTTCCTGTGGAATGGGTCTTTGTGCTGAATGTTTTAATGAAATGGTTTTTTCTTAGTTGTATTTTACTCCTGTAAAAACCTTTTGCCAAAATATCTTATTTTTCTCACTTAACTAAAAAGAATTTCTCTTAGAGAACAGTGTGACTCTTTCTCCAGATGTTAATTAGAGGTTAAAACAAACCAAAAGGCTTTTAAAAAGTCTTAAATAAAAATGCAACCACTCTGGGCAATTTATAGCTTAATCCAGAGTGCAACACCATGAAATAAACATTGACCACTGACCCTGGAGAGGAAAGGGGGCCCAGAAAGATAATTTGTATTCAAGGATCTCCTCCTCCTAGCTCAACACTTGACTATGCCAATGAGCAGGAAGCCTGGCAAAAATATGAAAAAGCCTGTGTGGATGAACATGGAGCTCCTGGCAAAACTCAAACATGAAAAGAAAGTATACAGAAATACACAGCTCTGAGTTCTGCAGTGTCAGAGAGATTTGGAAGAATTCGAGAGAGGCCAGCAAAGAGTTACTAAGATGATTAAAGTACTGGACCCTGTGTCATATGAGGAAAGACTGAGAGAGGGAACTGCTCAGTCTGAAGAAAAGGCTCAGAGGGAAACTCATCAATGTGTATAAATATCTGAAGGGAGGCTTTAAAGAAGACAGAGCCGAGTTCTGGACAAGTTGTCTCAAGGACTAGAGGCAATGAGCACAAACTGAAAAACAGGAGGTTATATGTGAACATAATGAAACACTTTTTTAAAGTGAAGGTGGCAGAGCACTGGCACAGTTTGCCCAAAGAGGTTGTGTAGTCTCCATCCTTGAAAATATTCCAAAGTGTCTGGACACAGTCCTGGACAATCTGCTCTAGGTGGCTCTGTTTGAGCAGGTGGATTGGAGCCGATGACCTCCAGACATATCTGTTAGCCTCAACCACCCTGTGATTGTATTGTCTTGATAGAGAATCTAAACAATGTAATATAAAGTTCAACAAAAATTATATAATCAAATGTGAATATGAAGATATTTATGCAAAATCATGGTTGAAAAACAGTGAGCAAGTTGTTCTGTTAAGACCTTGCCCAATCTAACTCTACATCTAACTTACAAATACACATTTCCTTTTCAAAACTTGCATGACAGGTCAGGGGTTTGGGGATTTGTTTGTTTCCTTGCTTGTTTCTGTCAGCACAGCATTTCAGTTTAAGAATTCTCACTAAGCCAAGCTTAAATTAGGGAACCCAAGGCTACAGGATTAAGAGGTACAGCCTATGTAGAGCCTGCGCAGAGCTGAACTCATAATTAGTGTTGCCATTGACAGCAAATGTACTGTAAAGTTCTGCTTCTAATCTTAAGGCTTTTATGTTACTTTTCTTGTAGGACTTGCTTGGGTTAAGTTTTGAGGTATTGCAAACATTTCAGAATTAGTGTAAAAGGAATCCTTGGTATTTCTAAACAGGATAGCTTTTTTTCCACACAGTACTATACAGACTGTCATGTGACATGATGAAAGACCTCTGTAATAAGCTGTAGCAATCGTGCAAATGAAATGTTTTTCAAGGGAAATAAATTATGATTCTTAGAATGTGAGGTGCAAAGTGTAAAGCAGAATAAATGCACCTTGTACTATAGAGTAGCAAATATGTGTCCCAAAGGGCTAAAACATATAGAAGAAAGAGAGAAAAATGCACCAAAGAAATAAAAATTTAATTGAACAACTGAAGGACAACACATCTTCAGTAGTCATTAGCCTAAATACATCTTGGAAGGAATGGGATATTTGATAATTTAGGTATTATTTTTGCTAACTTTCTTGGAACTAAAAAAGGCAAGGGAATCTGCTTCTAATATTTGGTTGGCAGAAAAAAAGATGTGTTTAAAGGAATTAAAGCATGACTTGATTTGAGAATTTTTGAATGAGCAATGTAAAACAAAAATACAAAGTTCATGTGAATTCTACACATTAAAAAAAGGGAAAAAAAGGTAAATTCTGAAAAAGAGAGGTCAGAAATAGATTTGTTATTTTACTTCATTGATTCTTATGTCTGACATCATTAGGTCAGATCAAAAGTCTCTGTCAGTGTTTCAAACACTTGCCAGGAGAATGGACCTGGAACATTTTCATGGAGTGACTTTTCCTCTGAAATATGTTCTCTCTTCCAACAGATAGGTGTTTAGGGGATTACAGAATGAAAGTTCTATCTCAACCATTGCTTTTCTCATACTTATATGATTATCTAATTTCTTTTTGAACACATTTACTTCTTGTCTCTGCAGTATTTGGTTTCTATGGATATGTTCTAACCGCTAAATAAAAAAAGGTCAGAAACTTACACTTGAAGCTTAGTGTCATGGTTTGTCTTACATCCTTTTAGCCTCGTGAGTAGCTTGGCCACATCTCTACTACATAACACTTGGTCTTACGGACACAAGAGGTCCCCCATGACACTAAGACAACTATTCTTGTCTTAGTTTGCTTCAAAATGTTTGAGGTAAAGTTTGGACCATGCAATATTAAATTCAGTGGTACTCTACAACACACACAAAAAAGAGTTATTCATTGCCTGCCCCCAAGTGTGATGTGACAAGAAGAAGAGGGAAAATGTTTCAAAACACAAACCCCTGCTGAGTTGGGTGTAGGGCAGATAGAATCAAACTGCATACATCATCATCATCTATATGACCTTTTAGGATCAGTATCTTCAGTAGTTCTAAAACTTGTAGTTCTTGTAAAGAACTTGTTGCAACAGTTCCAAAGTTAGGCTAAAATGGGGTATAAGCAGCATAAGGAGTAATTATTAGTGTCATTGTATTTACACTGGTAAATAATATAGCCCAGAGCCCTTTCTCTGTCTCTGAAGGTCTCGTACAAATTCCATCATTCTCTTCATAACCCAACTAGAGTGTTGTTCTTCACTTCACATGTGGGGGACAGCTGATACAAAAGGCAATTCCCTGAACAGTGTGCAAGAATTGTCTGTGGGACCCACCTGGGACAACCGAGAGTTGAAGACCATCAACTACATAGTGCAAACAGCTACACATCAGTAACTGAGTTCATGATCTTACTCTAATTTAATAGATTGAGACTGTGCATTCAGAGTTAGTGTTATAGAGAAAAAGTATTTCCTTTGGTCATTGAACCCACTATGAGTAAGTTTTGATGTCTGCATTTTAGCTTTAAAAAGTTAGAAATAGAGAGAAAATTCCCTCGTTATCTGCTCTGCAACCTTCACAAAACCTTCAAAACTAGTCTTTCCCACTCAGTATTTTCTAAGCCAAAAACCTTTAACTATATAATATTTCTTTTAATAATCTTATACTCTTTTTTACACCTTTACAGTTTCTCTTAGGGCTTTTTTTGGAGACAGAGTGACCTTGTGCAAATCGGGCTTAAAAGGTTTTTTCGTATGAGATGATACTGCTTGCTGCAAGCTTTGATTTTTGAAAAGACCATAGATTTATGGCCTAGAGCCAATAATGCATTTAAATATATCTTTAGGCATCTCGTTGTTTTCAGTTAATCTAGGCAAAGTTCTAATGAAGTTAATCATATATCTAAGGATAAACAAATACTTCAACTGGTTTTTTTTGGCTTGAATCTTAAAAATCGAGATCAAGCCCACAACAGCAACAGTACTGGAAGGAATAAGGAAAATTATTACCTCTTCTAAGTAACATTTTTTTAAAAATCTTTTCTGATGTCAGTTTTATACATGGAAAATTATTCTTTTTTAACTTTTCAATCCCTATTGGTATACTTTTTGATTTTTTAGATTTGGTTGCCATATTCATGGTTTTCTCTTCTATCATGACAATGATCTAATAATAATTATAATCAGAGAAATGACAGCTGACTTCAATGCAAGCTGATATGGCTTGTAATTCTTTAAATATCTGTACAAAGAGAAGAGTTAATGAAGGGGGTTTTTTTTAACATTGGTTTATAAATAAACTGTATGACTAGAAACAAACCAAATTCTGATTTAGAATTTACCCATTCTGTAAAGCTCAATTTTGTACCAGAGACAAGATTAGGTATCTCATGCAATTCAATGGCTACAACAGCATCATTTATCACCCACGAATAAGGGCACCTTGTCCATCTGATCTAACACGTGTTAGCAGATCCAAAAAACTATTTATCTGCAGTCACCTCTGCAATTACACTGCAGCAATATACCCATCTTCCAACTCTGCTAATAGAGCTGTTCCAACTACAGTTAAACCTTCTAAGGTCAAAGTGTAGACTGTGCCCAAGGGAGACTTGAAGAGGAAAAGAAGTAGCAGTCATAATAAGCACATGGGGTTTTCTACTGCATTTTTTAGGTATAGGTTGTCTGGAGAGTAGTCTAAAAAAATCTTGACCTTCTGTTGAAGAATCATAGATGAGTTTGTAGCAGTTAGGTTAGTTCATTTGGTCTGAGAATAGAAAGAACACTCCAAAATGTTTGGGTTTTTTTTTAAAGTGTAATATTAAGAGCTTTCAATTACCACACCAGGTGAATGCCCAAAGACAACATATGCAGTTTTCATACTGGAGAGAAATAGTTCACATTGTTCATTGCTTGATCAGCATAGGGACTGAGGAGTATTAACTTTCATAGATGTTTGTCATAAAGTTTCTCTTCTAATATGCTTGGAAAACAGGCTATATCTGTAGCAGTGAATATAGTGGTATTGGCTGCCTTTAGCTTGGACAGTGTCAATAAGGCATAAGAAAGAAATAAGGCATGTACATAACAAGGAAAATTTTCATCAGTATTCCCAGAAACTTAGGAAATTTTGGTCATCTCCCTGAGCAAAGCAATTCTGGCATATTACAGGCTGGTCCATTCATGAATAGACATAGAAAAGAACATTTAATAGCTGATGAAAAAGACATTTGTAGTTTCCAATCCAAGCTGCAGAAAGCACCAGCTCATAGCAAAGTTCCTGTGGAAGATTTTATTTTGTATTTTAAAAATCCCATTCAGTTAAATACAGGGATATCATATCTTTTAACAGAAAGATTAAAAAGGTCCTGTTACATTTATACTCCTTTACAGAATCCTCAGCATTTCTGCATGATCAGCTCTTTTTTCCTATCCTTGTTCCAGCTCTGTAAAATTAATCTTCTTGGAGTAGCTGCTCGCTTGCTAAATATATTCATCACTGAAAGATAATTGTAATATATGACAAATGCACCTTGAGTAGAATTCATTATTGACACCAATCTGACATCGCAGGATAGTGATGTGTTAGCAGCATCTTTTCTCCCCAAACAGGTTGTGAAATCAGACTTTAAGATAATTGTATGTCTTATCTAAAGTCCTCCCACCTAAATTGATACATTATAGATGACTACTGAACTGTTCCTCCAAAGCCACAAATCTAAATTAACCTCAAGTGCAAAAGAGGTTTAGTGGTCTGCATAAGAAACTAATATAAATGGAGAAGTTTAAAATCTCTTTAGCTCTGAATTTGTTATCTTAATTATTTTTTCTTATCAAAGTAAGCATAAAGTTTGGAAACAATACACCACAGACTCAGAAGGTATGTCATCCTGTCACCTCTGTTTCTCTCTTGTCATTTTGCCTGAGAGAAAGAAGGAAGAGTGTTTTTCCCAAGTCCCTTAGTTCACAGGGTTATTATAATCCTCTCATTAAAACATTCTTGGTCACAGCTATCATGGGGAAACTGAAGCCCACTTGTGCTGACTTTCAGTGATAGAAAATTCTCATCTTTCTAACTGTGCTAACCTCAAACTAGAGCAATTTTAGATTAATATTGAATTCCACTAACACTACAAAAACGTTTTCAAGAAATTATTAAATATTATTTAAACATTATTAATATTATTAAACATTATAATAATATTAAATATTTTTGTTTGCTTGTTTGTTTTGGTTGATTGTTGTTTTCTTCAGTTTAAGACCCAGTTCACATCCCAGGTGGACCTTCAAGTGGAGAGGGTTTTTTTGTTAAAATAGAAAATAATTCAAATGTAGGAACGTATATAATGGTTTAAGTAATTTTTTATGGGAATTTCATGCTACAGAAATGCCAGCAGTGGGAATGGACTTCATAGCAATAGTCTCTTGTCTCTTTAAGATATCATTTCTCCACAGAGAGGAAATTCACTCATCTGAAATGCTCATTTACAGTCCAACTAGATCTGCATCTGATGTAAGTATCAGTTGTGCTACAATGTGATAGATTAATTTTTTGCTGAAAAATGCGTATTAATTCAATAATAAGTTATTGATAAAAACTTCTACTGCCTCATTTTTGCTGGTTTTGCTTCTATGGTCATCTCTTTGCAAGACTCAGAAGTATGAAAAATTCACATGAAAATGTATCTTATTTCAAAGCTTTAAAACTTTTTATCACATCATGTAGTAATATTTTGAGCAGTGACTAATTCTGGTTGTGCAGATGTTGCTATCTCATTTTCAAAGTCAATGTACTTCTAATCAATGCTACTCTCAGCCCAAAAGTTGAAAGGTAAAAATCAGTTAACACTTTGTATAAGGTTAAGCCTTTGTTTTAGCCCTCCACAAGTACTGCTTTGTTCAGTAAGTACTGTTTTTTGAAAGAAAGTATGCATCATAGATCCTCACACCATGAATGGCATGAAAAGAAAAAACATGACTGTTGTGATCCAATCAAATACACAGAGACCCAAAGTGTCTTCTTATCACATTTTCCATTCCTTCCTCCATGCAATTAAATCACTGCTGAAGGCAAAAGTAGTGCAGAGAACTTGGAAATATTGCCTTCACTGCTCCTCAAAGGCTTTAAGGTACCTCTTATTTCTCTGCAAGCACTTCTATATTGCTACTCATGGCATGTTTTTGGAGAACAGATTAAAAGAAGCTCTTATTCCCACTTCTTCAGTTGGGAGATGCCTGAAGAATGATCGACACCCTTGGTTGTGGTGAATATCAGTGTAAGAGAGGGAACTAGTCACCTACGGGCCTTGAAGTTCAATGTTGTTTTAAGCCTTACTACAGTTCTGAGGTAAAGTCACTGTCTGCTTTTGCCTTGAGCATAAAAACTAACAATGCTGATGGAGGACTTTAGCACTTCATTCCAAAATGAACCCTGTCCAAGAACTGTTCAACAGATGTTATTTTCCTTGTAGTCTTTTCTCCAAAGCCTTGTTAACACAAGAGATTGAATTTGTACCTCAGGGACTCAAACTTTATTACGGAGCTGCAGGTAAAATTCTTACTTTGATCAAATAAAAAAATGACGAAGAAGTGCCCTAACTTACAGCTGTACAAGGTAACATCAGAGAGGAAAGCAGACTGAAGTTTTTGGTCATCATAATCAAGATATACCCATACTCATTTGAAAGAGAGATACTACCCTCAGTTTACAGCAGAAGTGTTGCAGTTAACAGATGCTTATTTACATTGTTTAAGAAGGAGTAAAAGACAAAAAGAGAAACCACAGTAGATATTAAATGAGTCTTTCTCAGAATGTCACAATTGTAAGAGCTGATCACCTCAACCCCCAAGCCTCAGAAGAAGATCAGTTCCATTGATTGAAGCATAAATTCAAGAATATTTAACTGTGGAGTTACATTGAACCTTAATTATAAGACTAGAATATTTGTTTTACAATTGCAGGAAAGATTTCATTTACTCAGGGCTGTTCTTTATTATCTGTGAGCTATATTGTTCTCAACAGAAGCTCAGCTGAGCAAGGCAATATATTGATAAGGGAGTCAAAGATCATCTTTTAAAGAATAAAAGTTTGTGTCTGAATTTGTGGTGCTTCCAATAGCAATTTGCACACTGCATGTGCTTTACTTTGAACACTCTGACAAGAAAACCCAACAATAATCCTGATGTCTGTGCTAAACAAAACATAGAAGGTGGGAATCAGTTGGTACCATTTAGTTCAGAGACCATACAGTACTTTCAAGATCTGATAAAAAGAGTAGCTATTCTGTAGTTAAAGAATCCTAGTGAAGAATCTAAAATTGCTTAAGAGGACATAAAGCAGATTTAAAATACTATGACTTTTTATGACCCAAAGAAAGAGGAAAATCCATGAATTCACTATCTGCAGAACAATACGAAAAAGACATTTGTATATTGTCCAAAAAGATCTCTTGTTTTCTATATAAAATAAATCATTACAAATGTGATCACTATAGGCAGGTAATGGCTTTTTGCAAATACTCACCATATGTACATTTCAGAGATTACAGAATTAACACTTCACATTTGTTTTACACACCACCATCAATAAAATATTCTTGGTAATATTTCCTCTAAGAAGGATCAAAAGCAGAGGATAATGTGTGGGATAATCAGCACCAAGAAAGCTCACTGAGCAAGATATTAGCAGTTGCTAAAATGGAAAATGTTAAGATTTTGTTATTCAAAAGCAGAACCTTGATCTTTTCTGTCAAAACTGGACACTGTTTTCAATGTGCTTTCCAGCCAGGAGAATGGGAATCCACTGCAGCAATTGTCTTCTGCAATAAGACTATATATGTTATATGAAGATTTAAGATACATCTTTGTATGTTAAAAGATATGGATATGCCACACAGATGCTTCCTAAATCATCCAAGTTCAATCTGATCAGTCACAATAAAGTGGAAATTGCCCATTTAAAAAGCACCCAAATTTCAGTCCTGGTAAAGGTAATATCAATCTGATTAATATTCATATAGCTTCTCTAGTTAACCACTTCATGCTTTACATAGAATACATAATAGAAAATTATTTTGCCATTTGACATAACTCAGACTGTTAAACATAACATGTTCTCTCTAGTCTGTAGACTAAAATAGAATTTCATAAATTGCTTCATTCTAGGAGTCATCAGTAGCACAAGCTTCTCACAGCTCTAGCTCACTATTTTTGACCAGTTCCAGTCACTAAAGAATGATACCAGTTTGTCATGTCAAGGACACATTTATGAATGAAATATCATTTTGTGTGTTTACAGCAACTGTTACATTTATATATTTTACAATGAGCTTCATAATGACTCTAACATAAAGGTACAAATGCTGTTATTTCAGGTTTACCTAGCTTTGTGACACTGTCTGTGGCTTTCAGACACTGGGATTTCTGCAGGACCTTTTCATGAATCGTGCTAAACACCTGACTAGCCCACAGAGTTAATCAAGCTCCACAAAGTTTGGTACCAGTTCCATCCCTGGTGGCCACTCAGTTGTTTTTGCAACAATACACATCTCCTGATCCTTGAAAAATTATTTCTCCAAATCCTGGCTTCACCCCAGCCATCTTAAATTCCCAAAGAGGAATTTACATGAGAGGACAAAAGGGACATTTCCTTTATAACACAGAATCAAAGTGTCATTTCCCAGCTGAAAAGCAAAATCTTGTTTTACTGATTCACTGTTGAATGTAACAAGGAAACAGCTGAATAAGTTCCCTCCACAGACGTACACATTCAACCCATCACACATGCATACGGGTGGTGTTCCCTGTCAGAACAGGCACATCACTTATCACTTAGCATCTGTTTCCTTTTTTCTCAGACTTGTTTACCAGCATTTTCATTGAGAAGCTTCCTTACAGAGGATAATTCTGTTCTCCTCTCTCATTCACTCACAATGGAGTTACACCTCCCAGCTGCAGCTATTTTAATAGAGCTAAGAGTTAGGTATATAATTTTTCTGTGTGACTTGTATTCTATCAAATAGCTAAAATACAGTACAAAACTTCTACAATCAAAGCTGTTCATAGTGACAGTCAATTTAAACAATATTCTTTCAAATTATGTTGCTTCACATTCACTGGCAGTAAAAAGACAATGATAGAATTTTTTTCATTTCTGCCTAAAAGAAAAGAGATTATTTTAATAAACAATAATCCACATCTATATTATTTATTCTAACTAGGTAAGATTTAGGAGATAATTAAAGCAAAAAAAAAAATCTAGATGAAAAAGGCTCACACTGGTTTTGTAAAGGTTGGAATGAAATTGCTATTTCTAGGAGTTTCCATGGAAACTACAGTCCTAAGCAAACCTCTGTACAAAAAGAAGAGATTTTTTTGTTGTTGTTGCTAAGTGTTCTTGAGAAAATCCAAACTAGCATCATTATAATATGTAGCCAAACCAACAGGCATGCTGGTTGAATAATGTATAGCACACAACCATGGTGTTTACTCGCTGAATACTTTAGAAATGAAAGTTCAGTTATCTGTGTGACCTTAAGATTTGGAGGTTTATAAATTTTAGATTCAGTATTGCAGTATATTTAAAGTAAATCAACATGATCAGAAAACAAAATTACTCTGAACTCAACAGGTTGCCAAATTTTTACATTAAATACATACCTGATAATCTTAGTAAATAAATAATTAATTGTTTCTTAATTGGTTTTCATAAGATCAGTTGTTCTTAGTGTTATTGAGAGCACCCTTCCATCCTCTAAGATTTTGCTTATAGTTGAATATAGGAATTACACCTTCTATAGACAGTTTTACTACCTAAGAACTGATGAAAGTCTTTTCATAGTGAAAGAGAAAAGTAGGGCAGGCTTTTCTTTGAAACGAAACAAGAAAGTTTTTCAAAAAAGAGATATAGGATCAGATTGCAAATTCTTTATGGTCACAAACCAGTTTTGAATGTCTGTTTTTGCATTACCCAATCAGCCTTCATGGTTTCTGAAAATTTGGATAATTCCACAATCAAACCCTAAATATGAGTGCTTAACATTGACAAGGAGTACATTAGGAGGATTTAGGAGAGAAGATGTACAAAACAAAACAGTAGCAAAAACTGAACAATAGTGGCTTTTGCAAATTTAAGAAGACAATATCTAGATTTCTAGGAAAAGAAAACTTTACAAGTTTTACATTTACTTCTGTTATGAATATGACAAACTTAAATTCATGTCCATCTATTCTCCATCAGTTTCAGTGCTAATGTTATTTAGACATTACTTTGTTTCATTGGAGTAATAACAGAAATGCCTGTGACTATGAAATAGCATCGCAATATGTTGTGACTATTGATACAATATTCCAAACATACTGATTGCAGGAATTTTGTTTCCTAAAACAGTGGTATACTACAGTGAAGCTTTAAATATTTAATTAAAAGCCATGTATTAATAAAAAATGATTCAATAAATCACCAAATGCAAAATTCTGCAATGATGCCTCTATAAATTATTTAGCAACCTCAAGAGTGTTGGCTTTAATAAATTAAATTCAAGGACATCTGGTCAACATACTTACAAAAACTAAAAATACAATTCCTTTTATCAGTGCAGCAGTCTGGGCTCATATCTCACCATAAACAATTTAAAAATTTGCTTAATAGCTTCTTTCTCAGACATTTTTTTTTCAGGATGATAAATTGATGACATGAAAAGGAAATTATGAAACACAACCAACAATTAAAATATATAGGCTAATATTTATTCTTCTCTAAATTTTAAACAACTGGCTAGATAACAAAAACAATAATCAGCAACATTATTTCCCTCTTCCTGAAATTATCTGGACATTTCCTAATTTTTTTTTGTCTGCCAGGAGTTTCACTTAGAGAGCACTTAGCTCTACAAGACCCTGGGATCTGTGCTTCTGAATCCTGCCAAGAGGTTCCACTTTCCATATAACACACTTTAGACTTTTGATATACTAATTCCTTCTAAATTAATTTCTATGATCTCCTTATTTTATTTTCAAAATGTCCATAATCATATCCAGCACAGTAGTTGAAGTGGCTACTTGTACTAGTTCCTTCTATTTTACTCCAATTAAGGCAATGAATAAATGCATACATGTATTTCATAAAAGGAGAATAGGTTTGTTGTTTTAAAAATCCACAGACTGAGAAGCTGTAACAAGATCTTAAATGGAGATTTTGAATATTCCTCTTCAGTCAATGAGCTAATTGCCTTTAACTTTCAGAACGGAGAGCTCCGGCAATCTACACTACACACCTTAAAAACCTATTTTCTCAAGTATTGTTCATAAGTAAGAAGCTGGAAGAATAGTTGTTTAAGGTTATTCTTAGAAAGACAAAAATATTTTTCAGCAATAATAGACCGAGAGTGAAGAACTTCCTGTTGTGTTTGGTATCCAAAAGCTCCTCCACAGTTTAGCCACTACCCCTCAATCAGTAACTCAATGTTACTGATTCAATAGGCTTTGTATCTCAACGTTTCTACTACATACCTAGATTTTTGCTTCTTCTTCTTATTATTGTTATTAAGTTTCATAGCTGAGTTTTTGTTTATCATCTGAAAGAAGAGATCACATTTCCTAAAGATTTAAGAGAATCTATCTCAGAGTATAGACACTGATGAGCATGGAGGTCCCAGTCACATAAGGGAATATTAAATACAATTAAAGTTTCAGAATAATTTAGGAACTAGTGTTCAGCTGTTATGGATGCCTCTCCTCATTTTATGGCCAAACTCATTCGTTTACTGATTTTGGAGGCAGCTCAAAATTTTTTTTCAGTTAGCCAACTACTCTGTCTTTGATTGCCCAAGTCATGGCAATACTGCCAGTGAAGACAACAAGAATAAAGATTACATAATCAGTTTTTCTGTACTGATTAAAAATATTGTATGAATGAAATTACTTCTGCCAATATTTTATGAGACCACTTATGAATCCTAAGAGAAATGCAGAACTCTTTGTAGATTCCAGACTACAGCAACATAGTTATCAATTTGTGCTGCCTCCAAAATCAGTAAACTAGTGAGTCTGGCCCCAATTATTCCACCCGCGTTCTCCAAGAAACATTCTGTTCTAGGTGAAAAGTAGACTGGTCAGTCTCTCCTGGCAAGAAAATTGGAAATGACCGAGCTGTGGAAAAAAAATATCATGATCCCATTGAGATATATCTAGTTAATTTTTAAATCAGCTTGAATGAAATTACTCTCCTATGTAGTCTTTGTGGACTACATGAGCTCCGTTTAGTGCTCCACAGCACTCTACAACAACCAGATCAAGGTCAATGAGATTTGATCATGTCAGTGGCATGCTTTGTAGACCACGTAATTTTAACAGATTCAGAAGCAAAAATATCACTGTGTTCTGTGTCTGACCTATTGCTTAAGTTCTATTCTTCTAGGCATGAGCCACAAATTCAATAAACAACTCTATGTGTTTAGATCAATTTCAACACATGCACAGAGTCCAACACTTTTGGGACAAACTCGCTTTGTGTGAACAATAGGATTTGTCTGCAAACACAACAGTCATTCATCCAGAGAACCATTAAATCACGAGACAGAACAGTAGTGTAGCACATTTTTGCAAAAGGTGGTGGCTTCCTACCAAAATCAGGAGGGTAGTGGATCTGGATTGGTAGCTCTGGTTTTCAAAAGAATTAAGTAGGCTCTTCATAATGGAGAAAGTTTGCCTGTGGAAAATAAGCCATTAACAAACAAAGCAACAGAACCATCCATTGTGTAACCCGATTTTCTTCTCGGATACATTATGGTAATTTGCTGTGCTGTACTTAGGATGCTGAATGGGAAAACTGAGCCGTAATATCCATGCACAGGGCTTAATAAGAAGTGTACGGCATGCTGACAAGGCGGATTATGACAACTGCAACAAGAAGACAATGACGTCTTAAGTCAAGAGCAGGTTTGCAAGTACTACTCCAAATGTGTGTTGTTCAGATGGGAGTATTCAATAACACTGTTGCTATTCAAGGCAGTTCTGTAGCAAACACTTTCTATTTGCAAACTGGAGGTGGGTAAGATCTCTTTAAGGCATGATATGGGTAAAAAGGAAGCCACTGTTACACTAATCAGAGGGTTACACCTTAAGGAAACCTGAAAATGAAAACAGCATTGAAGATGTGAATCTCTTTGTGTGTTGCTACCCACTGTGACACAGTTTAACACTCTAAAACACGTTAGATGGGAATCTGAGAAGTGCAAAGCTGTTAAAAGCCTTAATTTACAACTACTAATTTTCAGTTACAGTGGTTCATAACTATATACATTACTATACTATATACATTTATTCTAAACATTTTTTAAAGGATTAGCTTATTTTCTGGGAACTCATCCAAATATACTTAAGCTTCAAAAATAAGCAAAATAAAAAAAAATACAATAAAAATTTAAAATTAAAAAAAAAAAATCATATAGTAGTAGATATATGTTCAGGAAACAGTGGCTCATTGCACTTTGCAAACAAATATATCTAATTCTGAGGTTTAAGGATCAAAGAGAGAATTATGAAGGGAGAATCTAATTCAGGAGAAAATTAGGATTTGCAGAAATATTTGTATGTTCAAATAACTATTAAACCTTCTTTGTAGAAGTAACAGATAATTATTCAAATATATCATAAGGATGATTTAGCACAGTTTAACTGGAAAATGGTAAGTGAAAAAAGTCAGAGAGAGCTCTGACCCTTTTGATTTGTGTAGTGACATCCTCTGAGCTTATAATTACTGAGAAATATCAGAACTGACAAAGGATCTGTAGTTTGAGTGGAGATTAGAGTTATAAAATTTGGGGAAAATCTAAAATGCTTAGGAAAGCACACTTGAGAAGAGGAAAGTAAGGTCAGTGATCTGTCCTGGGTGCATTTTATACATAATTTAAATCACAGATGAATTATAATTCAAATGATGAAGCAATAGTTTACCAGCTATCATATTTTTATAAAATAGTAGTATTCAGGAAATTTTTTTCTCTTCAACATCATTCCTTGAAAATAAATTATAATTTTCCTTTAACTACACCATATAAACTTCCTGAGTGAGCAAATACAGCCATTAGTTAACCTACACTTTCACATTTATAGAAGATAATAATTTTTACCAATCCTTTCTATTTCAGAAGCCTCCTTTGAATGGTTTTCCTCTGGTTTTATTCTCATCTGACTGGTTTCATGTAAGTTCACTTGCTTAAAAACTTGACCTTAACTCAAGGCAATCTTATGAGGAGATTCTATCCTGCCCAGGAAGACATCATTGTTTAGTTTATTTGAGAGAAAGCAGTGGAAGACACAGGTCCTTTAGATTATATGGCAATTACATCTCTATTTAGAGGGTGCTTATTATGTATTTTAACATTGATTAGATAATGTAATATGCCAATTCTCAAGTTAAATAATAAACTATCTCAGGAAAGAAACTTTTTTTCTAGAAATATAATTGGTGTATTCTGGCAAAGGAAATGTAACAGATGATCATTCACAAAAAACACAACAGAATGAAATGTTCTCTACTACTTACAAGGAGTTCTCTCTTTGTAATTTTATCCTGAATTTATATTAATTTGATTTTTCTTTAAACTGCTTTTACTACTCTTATTTTTTTTTTTCTTATAATGTTCAGGTAACTTAAAATCCTTTACTAGAGTAGCTAGTAGCTTCCTTTCTCATTCCTACACTGTCTATTGCTGTACTTTCAGGAGGAGAACTTAACTATGTGCTTAAATCAAATTTAAAGTGCATATAATAATACATGCAAAACAGAATGTGACAGCTTGATCCAAACTGCTTATTAGTACCTTATGCAAAATAGTGGGTATTTAACTTAGAGTCTGTAGAGTTTTGTACTATATTTCATTACCCTACAGAGGAGGTATTGCTGAAATCCTAGGTTTATGTCACAAACAATGAGAAAGAAGTATCAAAATTTACTGGACTAGTCTTTCTAGAAGTCATTAGTTCTGAATAAATTCTTATTAAAGAATAAGTTGAAAGGTCAAAACAAAAAAAAAGTCTCTTCAATATCTCAATTGTAATAAATTAGTTATAACAATTAGCTACAAACAGCTCCTGTAAATTAAGAATGTCAGTCACACATAGGTATCTAAAACCCATCAAATTTGTAATTTTTTATCTTGTACCTTCGGCAATTTTTTAAAATCTCACCTTTATTCAGCAGTTCAGAAACAGGATGCAGGAAGCTAATGAGAAGGTGGTGAAGCTTTTAATCATTAATGAAACAAATAGAGCCAGGAAATGTGGTTTTGCCAAAAATTCCATAGATAGGCTGCTTATTTACACACAGTTGTACTGTAAACTGTAGCTTATAGTATTTTATTTACAGTCAATCATCAGCTGGTTTTACAGGCATAAACAGCCAGTTCAGTTGGCTTCAGTGCAAACCATGTAGAAAAAGGCAATGGCACCAGATTAAGGAGCAGTGCACAAAATGTATAGAAATGAGGAAAGGAGGCTCTTGCCCTAATGTCTACCCAGATTTGTCACAAGTTTGATCCCAGATGTATTGCAAGGATTCACAAAGCTTTTGATGAGCATATTTCTTTTCAAAAGAATTCATATAAACTCACCTCAGCTGTATCATATAGTACTGGAGGTTTAAATTTCAGTGATATTTTGACCTGAATTTGATTCATCACGGACCAAAAAAAAAAAAAAAAAAAAAAAAAAAAAAAAAAAAGGCATGACAGTGCTGTTTTATGACAAAGATGTTAATCCTGAGACTATAAAATGTGGTTCTTCTGTGGCACAGTCAGCTTGGATTGTTGTCTTTCTGCATGGTGTATTTGAAGCATAAATTATTGAAACACCAGACAGAGACTTACTGCAAAATAACATAGGGACTATTTGCAAACAATATTGTAGTTGTTCAGTTTAATGCCATAGCTATCATATCCTTACAAACATCACCTTGTGCTGTCCTTACTGCTATTTATTTTTTCTCTCGTTTTCCCACATGTTTGATAGTAATAATGAGGGGGTTTTAAAGGTAGAATTAATTAGTCAAGTTCTTTTGTATAGCCTGTGTTGTGACTCAGGGCTTTTCCAAAGATCTGACTGCTCAGACTGATCAGGACTGACTGGACTTTCAGAGATTTCAGAAACCTTAGTTCTATTCTTAACTACCACCCCAGTTTGCATCCTGGGTTAGTGCTCACTTCTCAGTTTCAGCTTAAATATTCACACCAAAAGTCCACTAGCCAAATGTAACAGTGAAGTATATGAGAAAATGGGTGATATGTGCATATATGTAGTCTATAAACATAATTTTAAACCATTACAATTTCACTTATACCTAAAGGACTAGAAGCTTAAGCCAACACAGAATCGTAGTAATTCTGGTAGTTTACCCTTTATTGCTTGTCAGCTCAGGGAGTAAGATTTCCTCTATTATAAAAACCTCTGCAAATATTCTCCTTCACTTGATAAAAATAAAGAAAACCTTAGTCTGTCTCCTACCTTGTTTTTAAGCCTTCAGCCTCCTTTTCCAGATGACTTTCTGGAACTCAACAGGAAACCTCCAAAATGTTATCAGGCAAATTTGAGATTGGACATTTTCTGATAGAACAGTTCTTTTTTCTTAGACATCTAATTTTAGAGTGAGTACACTTCTTTTGCTTGCTCTTTAGAACTATCCTATGGGACTTTTAGCCCAAATTAGAGACTGAAAAGAAAACCCTCTTTAGGGAAACTTTGCCATTAAAGAAAGACAAATGCACAATTAATTTTCTTAGTTTGATTAATTTTCTCAATCTTCAGAAGATTTTTTTTTTTTTTAATCCAAACTAGTCAACAAAGTTCTGGTTACAGACAGTGGAAGCAGAAATAGACATTTCAAACAGCAGAATACCCCAAGTGTATAGACTGGGATTAATGCTTTACTCAAGGTTCTTTTCTCTCCATTGACTGCAAAAAAAGTGTGCCTTAACACCTAATCTGGATTTGTAAAAGGTTCTGTTTCAATTTATATTTTATTTGAAGAAAAACAGCAGCAGCAACAATGGTTTCTAATGCTCTAATTTTCTAATGCTACCTTTTGCAATTTTTAAAGCAAAAATTCCATGCTTTTCTGATGTTCTTTTTAAGGAAAAAAAATCCATCCTCCTAGACTTATAAAACATGTTGATGTTTCTATTGCAAGAAGGAAACATTTTTCAAAGTTTCAGAAATTCTAAAAAGACAGGAAAGCATTTCATGCCAGAACTGCTAGTTACCATATGGGTTGGGGAATAAGGAGTGGTGTGTTGTGAGCATTAAGAAGCCTTTAACAGGTGTTAGGCACATGCTCTACAAGGGAAAAAGGACTCAAGAAACTAGATCTGATTTGGTGTGTTGTACTTCCCACAAGTGGCTCCCCATGGAGGGTGACCTGGCTCCCCACTCAGACTGCAAGCAACATCACTCTCTCCTCCTGCCAGCAAGAGCAGTGCAGTTGACACCTGAAGGCTTTAGGATGGGTACACAGGAATTTATTTGCTGCTCATTCTGTCCATTATCCCTCCACATCTCTTTCACCCAGAAAAGGTTTAGTGGCCACTGACTTGCAGGGTAGACCTGCACACAGACAATACATTTTGCTAAAAGCATGAATAAAAAAGTGATTGCAATACATCACCACTGCAATATGGGGCATCCTTAATTTACAGTAAAAGGAACAATGTTAATGAAGTGAATAGAAAGTGGCAAGTAAATTTTTAGATGAATCTATTACCTGTTGACCATTTTACTACAGTATTTTTCTTTTAATCAAGATAGATAGATAAAATGTTTAGACTGTGTTAATGGATATCTGTACAGATGTTCCCAGTGGACTGTTAGCCCTAAAACAGCACAAAGCAGCACCACTGCTTAATTGGAACAGTATTAGCAAACATTGCATTTAATTGGGAAGCATTGGCCTGGTGCAGAGGGGTTAAGTAGTGTTTGCCCAAGTGTTTGACTTGGGGTTCTGGTATTGTATTACAGAAATAAAAGATTCAAAAAGAAAAATAAGTTGTTGTATAACATTTTTATTCTTGGTTCAAACTATTTTTTTCAGGTTTTTTATTTGTTTGCTTTTTTTGAAGGGGTGGGAAGGCTGAAATGTAATTTTGGATGTTGTTGGCAGGCTGCATATGAGTATTAAGTACCATTAAAAGCAATAAAGAACCACTTTTCTTAATTTACTGTCATGGATATTCTTTCTTGCTTCTTGGGGTAATTGAAATTTCAGGCATTAATAGAATATAGACAATTGGTGGATAAGGTAAATACTATCTACCAAGTGTGGCTATAGTAATATATTCCAGCGAGAGTCAAGAAGTGGCATGCCACTGTGTTCATAAAACAACTATGATTGTATACCAACTCATCCAACAGTGATATAGGATCTGAAAATCTATATATTTATTAAAACAAAAACCCCAAAGATATTGGTTCCTGTTCTAATTTGAATTTTCTTTGTTACTTCTAATTTTCAATTTTGATAATTAAAAAAATGCGACTTCTGAGTTTCTCTTAAGCTCTCAAAATACAGTCCGTATGTAATTACAGCAGAGAAAAACTACTGTTCTCACTTTAGAAAACTTGTATACTACTGTGAATTATCTAAACAACTCCAAGGTTTAACAGGAAGTTGTGTACTTCTGTGCACATCAGGACATATTAATTATTGCTCTGAACAACACTAAGTTAAGAAAAGTAGATTCTGAAAAACTAATGATTTATCATGTAAACCAATCTTCCTTTGCACAGCTTTGTAAACGATCATAAAGCCTGCTATCTATTCAGGATTTTTATTACTGGCTTAAGAGAACGTGGATGGCAAAGCACTGGAACAGGCTGCCCAGGGAAGTCATGGATTGTCCCTCTTTGGAGACATTCCAAACCTACATGGTTGCATTCCCGGGTAACCTGCTCTAGGTGACCCTGTCTTCGCAGGGGATTGGATTATATGATCATCAGAGGTGCCTTCCAACCCTAACAATTTTGTGATTCTGTAAAAGACAAAGTCAGAAGTCACAGAGGAAATAAAACTGTTCTACTGTAAGCTAAATCTTCTGGGTTTGTTTTTGTTTTGTGTGGTCTGTGCTGGGTTTTTGTTTTATTTCATTGTGGGTGGTTTTTTGTTGTTCTTGTTGATGTTTGTTTGCTTTTTTTGTTGTTATTGTTATTTTTCTAGGGCTTTGTTTTAATGGTAAAACTGAATTTCAATGACAGGAAAGAGAATTTCTCTACTTTTTCTCTCTTCCCTACTCATAAACGTAGAAGTAAAAACTTGTGCTGCAGCACAACATGAACAAAGTGAACTAATCCTGTCAGAACTAAATGGGAATTCACAGTATCAAAGCACAACCTATTGGTCTTAGAGTATCAGTCTGAGAGATGGGAGAATTTTCTCCTGGAAGTCATGCACAGTTTCTTCAGCAAGTTCGTAAGATGGCATATGTGTTACACATTGAAGTGCTTTACTCCTTTTACTCAATGCATTTGAATACCTAAGATAGTTCCGTCACTAGAGCTACCTAAACACTCTGCCCCTCTTTTTAAGAAGCTTATTTAGAGCTCAAAAACTTCTACTTTGACAAGTGCCATAATGACATGGTGACTCTACCTGAGAAAGTTCAGTGCTTTTGTGTCAGAGATAAGTATGATAAATATTGAGAGGTTCTGCTGAAGGAAGAAAGGGGAAGATTGGTACATTAGATATTGCCCTGCAGCATCCCTCCCATTTAGTTCTATTTATAGAACTAATTTTCTATCACTGTTTTAGTAAATGGACTAAAGGATTCAGACGTATGTTCCCTTCAGGGTATTTGCAAGTAGCTGGTCTGTGCTTTTGCAACTAAGTTCAGGAGCTGAGTTTTGGAACTTCCTTTTTACTTCCCTCCCAACAGTATTATTCTATGGAGCTTCACAGAATTGTTCCTGATTTGCATTACTATGACATGAATGAGAATTTCAAGTGTTCTGGGCTCTCTTTGCTGTATTTGCTGAGAATATAACTTCTGCTTTGCAGAAAAAAAAACCCTAGAAGGAACAATGGAATAGATTGTCAATTCATAATGGTTTTTGCTGATTTATCTCTCCCTACTTTTCTCTAATTTGTATCTTCTGTCTGTCTCAGGGTGCTTACATAACTCACAGAACATATTGGAGGGATTTACAGTTTACTTTAAGATTACCATTTAAGCTGTTGCTTTCAAGTTTTATTAATAATGTATTATGTTTTCCATCTTATGCTCTACATTTCTTTTGTGGACTTTGCTGAAAGTACATTTGGAGGAGAGAAAAAAAGCGTGTTAAAAGAAAATGGAAAAAACTAGTTTGCAAGTGGTGCTGTATGTGTGTAAGTTTATAACCAAAACCAAGTTCTCACACTGCAAGTTCTCATCTTATGTAAATCTAGTTATCTTTATCTTCAGCAGATGAAGGTTTAGGCTAAACACATCAATGACTCTAAAGCAAACGTAGCTTGTGAAAAGTTAAATTATAGGAATTTTTCTTATTGTTTCCAGCACTCCTATGCTGCTCTGAACCATGAAGCAGAGGTAAGAAAAGAAACACATATTTCTCATAAAGTTAATCATATTGTTGGGTGGAAGACAAAGAATTTGCAGCATTTCTACTTCAGTTCTAGTAAATAACCAACATACTTCAGTTCCTCATGCAGTATGTTCACTGTTTATGAGCATACAGTAAACCACTTTATTTTTATTTTTCCTTGGTGTTAAATCACAGAGAGGGTTTCAAAGGTGCACTGGGGGTGGGGGATCAGAATCATCTTGAGGCTAATGGAAACAGCAAAGAGCTGGAGGCTTGTGAAGCCTCTGCTGTGTGTTACTGGGGTCAAGTCACCTGCTGCCTTTTTTCATCATCCTTTGACACAGCTCAGAAGAAGTAGACTAACAGCAAAATCTCACAAGCAACACAAACCTATTTACAAATAGGTTTAATAATGAGCCAATAAAATTAAACCAACCTTTTAGGGAATTTCATTCCATCTGTGTTGCATTTGCACAAAGAAGGGAAATCCCAGTTGATAAGCACGTCTGTCGAAATTAAAAAAAAAAAAAAAAAGATAATTTAATGTGATTCTTCAGTTCAGCTGTCCTTAAAAAAACCCCTAATTTGAGTTTACCTGAATTTCTAGTGGCCAATTTGACTTAGTAAAAACAACAATTAAGTGCCTTTCAGCTCTTATTTAGGGTAAAACATGTGTTGTGCTTTTCTGACATTGCCAAAGTACCATAATTATGACTGTGAAATTATTTTGACACTTTTAAAATATGAGTCATCTTGTAGGAAGTGAATTTATTAGCTGTGCTATATGAAGTGTGCTAAAGGGAAAAATATAGCTGATATTATAGATTTGTCAGGAGGAAACAGTCAGGTGACATGGTCAACATTGGAGAGAGCTTTAATATCAAGAATAATGGTTTGTTTACATCTTTTTATTTGCATAGCTTGGATGATTGTTCCTTGAGTGCCATGTACACCTGAGGGTTGTGGAAATTGTGTGAGTTGGGTCAAAAAGGGCTGGTGGGACTTCCAGCCTGGAGAAACCTGCCTGCCTGTCACAGTCATGCTGTGTGAGAAAGTGCATCTTGGCTTGTTTACAGCTGATTCAGACAGCCACGGCACCCAGCTGGGTTGTATTGCTAAATGGGAAGACTCCTGTGCTAAAACAGACAGATACTTCCAATTCTTACATGTGAGGCTCCCCAACCTCCTCCTCTCTTGTAAAAACCTTTATAAGACCTGTGGATGAAGCATCAAGGGTGCATTTTGTGCTCTTCCTTCTAATCTTGCCCATGTGCTAATGAAACCTTCATGTTTAATAGCATTTTTATTATTATTTATTATCTACTACTTTTTTTCCCTCTTCATTATTATTGCCTTCATTCTCTCTTTACAGTTATTTTAATTTACATCAGATAATTTCAGGCCCCCATTTCACAAAGCATAGAAAAAATAGCTGTCCAAAACAGCTGACAGTCTAGAGACAAAGATCACAGTTGTGGGGGTTTTTTTATGTCAGTAAGTAGCATGGACCAAAAGACAATAGATATGCAGAGGAAACCAGTTTGTGCTGAGGACCATTAAAAAGACTGTTGACATTTCAGGGTTGTTAAGTTTGGATTAATTCTCTTCTGGTCCTATGGACTGAATAATTTTTTTTTGAGTGTCTAGAGTCCATTTGATGAACTCATGGAACAGTTCTTTTTAATCCAAAAGGAAACTACTTCACAGTTTGAGTCAAGCAATAGAAAAATAAAAAAAGAGGGAGGGAGTGGATAACAGGGAGGTTAAAATCAAAATTATAGTGTTTTGTACAGTTAGGACATGGAAGAAAAAAACAATTAAATTCCTTGTCTCAGTTACACTAGAACTCCGTGGCCAGGATTGAATTATATAAAATGACTTTATACAAGTAAAAAGATTCACATAAAAAGCATACATATTTAGAAGTGCAGCAACTATATTGAAAGAAACACCAACATATCAATTTAAGGCATGGAAAAAGTTTTTGCATCATTTGCAGGTAAGAGCATATGCACAGACAGTCCTTCTGGTTTCCAGTGCTGTCAAACAGAACTGTAGACTGTTGAAAAAGTGAAAGAAGCATCTCCAAATGCTTCCAGTTTGTATGATCACAGTTTGTATGTTTTGTTAAAGATCTTTAATTCTTATAAAAAAATCATAATTTCTTGTATCATTTTATTTTCTTGAATACTGATGCTGAAACATATATATTTGTATGCATATGTACATACATACAATATTTCTGTTTCACTGCTATGCTTTGAAAGAATGGGCAGCTAGACAGCTATTTTCAATATTTTCTTTGGATACTCAAAGTTTAAGTATTTTGCTGTGGACTGATACTGCTTCATGAAATTCAGTCTCACTGCACCTGTTAAGAAGTGTAAGTATTTAATTTCAATAAATATTTTCTCCCCATAAGGACTTATAAAGCTTTAATTTATATGAATAAACTCAAAATTTCAAGCATCTAAGGTTAAGAAAATTGTTGTGAATCTGGTGAGAGAGAACAAGAGTTGAGAAAAATGTAAATTTCCCTGACACTAGAGTGTCTCCTGATTCTGCCAAATTTAGCAACAACACATCTAAAATATTTTACGAAACCTTACCTAAAGTAGAAAATAATCCCTCCTAATACCAGTGGTCATGAATATTTCTACGTTTTTTAAAAAGTGGAGAACTGAAAAAATATAATTGTCAGGTACATATATTTATTTCACCAGTGTAATGAACTATGGATAAATTTTGGCTGTACCACAAGCTTTTAGCCAACTTCTATTGAAGAACTGATGTACTGTGAGTTTTTCTCATCAGGCATAATCCACTGCTCATCTGAGGACAGTAGGAGTAAATATATTTAAATGAAGCAAGGAATTAAATTCAGTAGCAGGAGCACAAGCTAACTGATGGGACCTGTTAGAAAACCTGTTTCTCAAATAATCTGAGCTCTGTGGTTCTTAAATACATGTTTGACATATACATTTACATAAACACTCTCACTCCTTGACAATTAAGGGAATGATCTTTTTAAAAGAACTGGCCCAATATCATTGGCATTCTCTTTTTGTTTAAAAAAAGAAGAGGAAAGCAGTGGAGATGGAGATGCTGTTTCCTTTTAACTTTAAACTATCGCAAAAGGTGGATTTAGTTTTCCTAATCTAAAGTAATATTGCAATGCCTTTATTCTATATCAATCAAACTTCTTGTAAAACCCATGACTAAAGAAAGTCTGAGGTAGGTAACAAAAGCTGTACAATATGTAGTAAATCCTCTGCTTCTTTACCAAAGCTCTAAGATCTGTCTATTGTAAAAATAAAAGTGTAAAACAGAATATACACACCAGCTACAATACATCAAAAGTAAATGAAAGGAACCCTTATCTACATTTCTGAGCAAGGCTATCAGATAATAATCCTAGCTTCTAAAAGGAAAAGAAAACAAGAATCTGGTCCATAAATCTTAGGCAAACTGAAGAGGATTGCAGTGTAACAAAACCTACAAAGAAAGTGTCTACCAGCAAATCCTATGTCCAGAGCCATTCTGCTCCTGCACTCTCAGGAGGGCACAGTGACCTCCCACAGCAAGTGTATTTCTGATTTTAGACATACAAAGACCTGGGCCCAGCCTTTGTAAAAGACTGCAATATTTGTTCTGCACTGTCCTCAAAGGACTCTTGGTTACTGCAGTTGTGAACATTTATTCTGTATTAAACCATTTCATATGAAATTATCACGGGTGTAACTCCACTGAAGCTAATGAAAACCAGAGAAAAAGTTGTCCTTCATGAGAAATAGCTACTGAATTTTCAGCAAAATCTCTGCCTAGAAAAGAGCAAGGGCTAGGAATATGTATCAACAGTCTCAAGTCAAAGGCATGCCAGGGATGCTGCAACTGCAGACTGAAAATTCAGATCCCAAGCTAAACCTCAGATGAAATCCAAATATATAAAGGATGAAAATACATAATTTTTTGTCTTTCCTTGTCTCAATATCATATATTTATAAGTTCAGAGTGGATTCCCTTTCTAGGGTGAAACAGAAAATCAAACCTTTCTGTTAGTCTGTTAGAAATGAGTTACTGATTAAGCAAAATAAATGGAGTTTGAAAACTCTTAGCTGATTTGACTCTCCTCTTGGAGTATTTTTTTTGTTTGTTTTTGGTTTCCCCTTCTCCCAAAATATGTATATTCATTGGTTCCAATGATGTTAGCCTTGATTTACAGCAGTGTAAATGGGAGGAGATCTATCTCCTGATGGGGCACTATCTCACATTTCTTCTATACACATGCATCATCAGCCTGGGACAGCTAATGACTACTGGGGAAGATGATCAGTAAATTAAAAATTCTCTAATGAGGCTTTGATATGGTACAGTGTAATGGCTCCAAAGGAGACAATACGGTCTACTGGGTCATTGATTTGTTAGCTACAAATTCTCTTTGTGTGCCATAACATTAATCAGCTTTAATGGCTCCGATGGAGGCATATTAATTAATTGCAACTCCATTAATAACTCTCTGATTATGTATTTACCTGACCTAGACTGTACTGTGCATTTTAGAAAGTCTTTAATTATGTTTTACACAATAGTGGCTCCAAGAGAGACTATAAATAGTGCATTGCAGGTACTATAATTTCCAAACATTATTCCAAAAGGTTTTTTGACTAATATTAAGCTAATTTTAAGACAGATACACTGAAATATTTTTAAAGTTTATTTCATGAGTATAAATCAAATCCATTTGGACAGAAAACTGAGAACCAAAGGTAAAATACCTAAATTATTTGTAGCTACAGTTCTTGGAAGTCCCATTTGTTCGTGCAAAACAAGCTGCATCCCAATACAGATGGTCCACATAAGGCACCATACGAGGCCTTCAGCTGATCAAAGGAAAGCATCCACCTTCTGCCTTCATAAGTTCTAAGGGCTCTGTTAATTCTAAAAACCTTCAAGCAAGCATTGCACTGTGCTGCCCAGTTCCTCAGTGCCAAAGGCTGAGGTCACATAGAGTTGGTAGATGCAGGCATTACACACAAAGCTACTACACAACATATAAAAACCTTACTAGAGAGCTCAGTAATTGGTTCTAAATAGACTTTCAGAGGGCACTGTCTCATATGGTTTGTTCCTCTTCATGTCCCCTCTTTAACAGAAGGAAATTCAAAGAATGACAAGCATCCTAAAGTAAACTGTTTCAAAGCTTACGACATTACTACTCATTATGTGGATCTATTTATTCTATTTACTACTGTCATTTCAGTTGCATAGATTTGTGCTTGCAAAATTATATGAAGATTCAAAATTTATTCCCTCAAGTTTACATCTAAGTTCTTCCATTTCTGTTTTTGCAAATGTTCGTTCCCATTATTAGTCTAAATTTACTATCACTGCTAACATTTCCTGCCTTTTTCCTTCCTCTCTATCCAATTTCTCACATGTAAATCAATAAATAAAATAGAGGTGTTTGACCAGTTAAGAAAAAATGGAGGATTTCAGTACATTTTAATATTGATTTTAATCTTGGAATTTCATAAGTTTAATTCTTATTCCTGGATTCTATCTCTTCCCCAAATCATCTTTTAGGAGACTAAGGGAGTAGTCTTTTTTTTTTTTTTTTCATTTAGCAGCCAATGTCCACTTTCATCTCCCTCCATGACACAGTTGGAACAGAATATAAATTTCAGCATTATGCAATGGAATATGAATAAAACAAAACCTGTTTATCCAAGAATGACCTTCACAGACTCATGTTGCAACTCACCTTATTAAGATGATTGAGTTTATAAACAAAATCATATATATAAACATTCCCTTTTCATCGACCTGGACTGCAGTATAAAATTTTGTGTGATGTCATATGGAAGACAAAATAGAGGAAAAAAAAAAGATTATGTGCATGAATATTGTAGAATGACCTTACATTAGGAAAGGTAAGAAGGCACAAGACTGATGGAAAAGACACCCAAAGATCCAAAGGTGAGTACTTTTAAAATTCCATTCATTCAAAACTCACCTCATTTAATATTTTGAGTGGATATAAAAAAAAAAAAAAAAAAAAAAAAAAAGGAAAAAAATGTAAGAGGCTGGGTTAAAAATATCACAAACAGACATCATCGCAGAGAAAACAAAAGAATATCATTCAAAAAGATAAGAATGAAAAAATAAAAGTATTTTGAAACTAATAAAATATAAGCACCTCTATAAACTGTAAAGTAAAACATATATACATAAGAAATATATAAGATGAAAACTTCACCCTATGAGCAAACTTACCTAAAAATATTCGCAAATACGTTTTAAAATTCAAATTAGGAGTTTCTAACTCACTGCACCTAAATCCAAACAAAACCTTTCACTCTGAGGCAAGGAAATTCAACCGAATTTAACACAACACTTTTTGGAGGGAAGAGAAAATGCAGTGCACACATTTGTCAGTGGCTTTGCTTGATGGTGCAGAAGGATCGTGTTTCTATTGTCTCTCACTTCATGAGTTTTTATGTGAAAGAGCTACTTGGCAGCTAAATTCCCACATCCATCAGGCATTAGAATCACTGACTGTTTTATCTCTTCTTCATGAGACGGAGACAAAGCTGAATGTCTTCAGCATCTTGCATTACATATGGCACTAGTATCTCCCTCTGTAGCATCATGACTCCAATTGGACAGTTAGAGAAGAAATAATTCAACATCATCATAAAGTCTTCAGGATCTTGCCTTTTTTGTTAAACAAACAGGATAAATGACTGCAAATACAAACAGATATAACCATCTTTCAGGAACTGTGTTTTTTTGTGCCTCTAAAACACAGAATTTCTGAGAAATAATAGCTACATTTGACAAACACTGCCATGCACTTCAGTAATCAACACAAAGCATGATTGTTGGCAGGAGTGTCAAAAATTTTATTACAAGCATTTCATTTGCCTTGTAGTTTCAGAAAAGCATATGTTGTGCTCAGGCAACAGGTTACAGATTTTTGTCACCTTTTTTGTTTTTCAACCTCTTGTAAGGACTGGTTATTTCTTTTATTAAAAAGAGAAGAAAAAAGATGAACAGATACTGAATGAATGGGTTCATACTAGATTTTTATCAATGTTATTGAAATCAGTGTAACCTTGTTAAAACAATCTCCTTCAGTGCAGATTACTTAAATATAAATCTAAACCAAGCATTTTGCTATTTCAACCTGAAAACTGTGGATGTACTACAGAAAAGGTCACCAAATACATCAAATTAATGAGTGGAATGTGAAGAGCGACTTACAGATAGGAAAAATATGAGCTTGCTCTTAATCTTGTAAAAATATTTATTTATGATAATTTATGTGGACAGAAGGTCTTTGCTATATTTTTAATTTCAACAGAAATGAGTGATGTATCTCTTTCTATATATCAGAGTGCTGCAATAGCAGCCATATCTGATATTTAGTTTTCTGGAAATGGGCTTCCCGAGTAGTACGTTGGGCAGTGCAGTCACTCATTTTCTTTTACCTGCATTTTATAAAAGGGCAACCTGTAAAAGCAAGGTTAAGATAACTGTTTATCAAACCAAAGCCCATTTTATATTATCTGCCTCTGTATCTACCTCTCCACAGCTGGTTAAAAACATGAAAAGGTGATAAAAATGTGTGCAAAAATTAGGTAAAAAATGGCAAACTGGATTACCTGAAAACATATAAAAGGATTCAAGGTTCATCAGTGAAGTAAGATCTTAGTAAAGCAGAACTATACTGTAATCCAAGAAGGAAAGAAAGCTTTTAACACAAGGAAGGTTAAAAAGAGGACTTTCCATGAAATAGCTAAAACTTGATTGATACAGAAAGTCAGAAGTAAAAAGGCTGGAACAGGGAATGAATTAAAGTGAAGAAAATGTCATTTGTAAGAAAGAGAAATTATTAATTGTTTAGAAGTCCTTTTCAGGGATACAACCTGAAATCTAAATTTACCTGAACTGCACTCGGTCCAACTCTTACAGTTCTATTTATGGAGCCTGTCAATATAATGCCAGAGACTCAGATAACCTGAATGATCAAAAAAACGTCAATGTGATACTGTGGCCCAGAAGTTCGAAACACAAAGCACATATCAACACCAAATAATTTTCACAGAACCTGGTTGTTTCATGTCAATCTTTAGAGGATTATACCACTCTCATAGTAAAATAAAGATAGGATCTTGGTCATTCTTAGTCATTTCAAATGATTAACTCTTTAAAATCCTCAAGTGAGTTGAATCCTTTCCTTTGAATCTTTCTGCTGCCAAGACCTGTTATCTCTACACTGAGCAAATATCATTAGGTGCAAAGCTGAGGGTGTGCTGCGTCACACTGAGCAGTCACCAGCTCCAGGAAAATGGAAGACATTTCTTGAAAGTAATCAACACCTTCTAGGAGGAAAATTGCACTGGAATATTTTCATCTGACATGGAATTCAAATTAAAAGGAAAGCAAAAAGCTTCCAAGAGAGTGAAAGTGGAGTGGTCTGTGTCCTGAAAATGCTGAGTGGCCAGGATTTTCAGACATAAAGATTCTCCCTCCAAGCATAGTGCTGGTGTGAGCCCTCAAAGTGTGGCCAACTGGAATCACTCCTGAAAGCTGCTCTAGGTTGGACACAAGTTGTACAATCTCCCAGATACTCTCCAACCTTTACACGCCCCTTTACCAGTGTCAGATTCATCTTTGACAGAAGAAGGAATACAATTTTCTTCTTACACACTCTTTGTGGGAAAGAATGAATGAAGGGACAAGGAAGAAAAACATTGGTTGAAACACAAGCAGCTGAAAGAGGGACTGAAATTGCGCTGAGACACTAATCACCTTGGAGAAGGAGTCACTGGGACACCAGGAACATTCCTGGTTCTCTGGCCTGCCTGTAGTTGGACTCTCAGCTCTGCTCCCTCCATGTATCTGGAAGATGTCCTTAGCCATCTTCTTTCTTCCTTTGGCAAAACATGTATATCTCTTTCCCTCAAACGTGTTCTGTTTGGTTTCAGTTATGTATAACTCTAATCTAGCAAATCTTTCCTTTAGGGTTCATACAGAAGAGCATCCTAAATGTGTGTAACAGCAGTTTGGGAGAAAAATATTTGTGCTCCTGGCTCAGCTGTCACCTGGAGAGTTACTTTTCCTATTGCTGTATTTTTACAAGACATACTGGAAATCAGTTTTGCCAACTTTTACTCTGTCATATATTTTGGGTAGCCTATTTCTGGTAGTCGTCTCTATTTCCTTTATTTCCAGCTGCTTGGTGACCAATAGCTTAATTCTGTCCTTTCTAAACTCAGTTTTCAATATTTACTGCCATCAAATACCAGTACTGGGAGGAAAACAAACAACTTGAAATGAGCAGGGGGAAAAAAAATGTTCCTTTTATGAAATTGCCAGGTGAAAAACTTAAAAATAGTAGCATTAAAGAGTACAGCGAATTCATCTTTGACTTGAGACTATTTTCAGCACTTTACCAATTTTAATCTCTTTTCCTATATGCTTGTGTTGTAGCTTCATCTGGTTGTGGTTTTTTGCCTATTGTCCCTTAGGAAATATTTTCTAATTAGTGCAGTAGTGAAAAAAATGACCTAGCAAGTGCTAAAGTATACCTATATATGCTGAAGGATGGTTTCATAACCGATACAAAACTGTCATCACATATCATGCTTATATTGTTTCCTCCTGCTGAAAGGATTTACACTTCAGATAATTTCTGTTTTCATAACAAGCCTCATAAACCCTTCAGGAGCAAATTCTGTCCTTAGCTTATGCCAATACAAATTACGATGCCTTTCATTCAGTCTCAGATTCAAACTTCAAAAAACCCACACAGCCAGAAAAGCAGATAAAAAAATTTACCTATGTAACACACGAAATTAAATAAAAGCCCCTCTTTAGCAATCTTGTAGATTACTAGTATTCTTGTAAACTCTACATTGTTTTACAGTGGCATAATATCAAAACACTCAATGAAGAGGTAAAGCATCAAACAGTGGGATTGTATGAATTTTCTTACCACGCCACCACTGCACACAGATCAACACAATGTGTTTATTCATGCTGAAAATTAAGACTATTCAAGACGATTTTTATTTTTCTCTCTTTTTTTTCCTTCAGAACTTCTCTATGTTACGGTACGAGTGAAAGAAATAGAGAAAGGCAGTTGCAGACAATCTAGTAATCAGACTCAAATGGGTTTAAGAAAGGCAGAATAAGAATTTGGCCTCTCATGCAATACACAGAGAAAGTCAAGCATTTTTTAAGATTGCTAAGAATTTCTAAGATTTTCAGGCATAGAATCATGGCCATCCAACCAAAGACCTGACAAATACTAGGAAATTCAGTAGGAATCCATCTCTGGTCTGTCATTTGGAGGGTGAATATAGAAGAGCTTGCCTAAAAAGTTTTATGCGGGATTCAGTTTTACATCAGAGCTCTTACTCAAGCCTAGACAGAAAAACATCTGTAAGTGTCCAATGCTGAGTCACTTCCACCATTTGCACTTGTTGACTATGTGAGCTGGCTTTGAAAGTTTACGTGATGCCCATGAGCTCTCAGTTTTCTGATTCAGTCACAAGTACGTACTTCTCCACATATGATCTCATTGAATCCCAAAAGCTACACTGCAGAAAACTGAGTTATTTTGCAATTAATAATGAGACATTATCTCCATCATTATCTTCGTCAGGATAACTTTTCAGAGAAGTTCTGTAGACTCTTGAGCCTTGACCTGAAGATAGATATTGTTAAAAAACTGAAAGACATTGTAAGAAATAACAGGGTTACTTACTTGCAAATGACATATTATGCTTCTCTTTTAGTCTTTGATAATGTCCACAATGAAATAGTAATAATGGTTTACAAGAATATGGGAAAAATACTGACCCATTAGGGTGACAGCAATGGGACCCTATAAGCAAAATGCCACTTAGTTTTATTACTTCATTCATAGGTTGCTGAAGAATCCCTCCATAGACCACTCCACTTTCCTCCAGCAATCAACCATCTCAACTCACAGTGTACCAGAGCTGGGTGTATATATAATCAGAATATGTGTCAGTTCAAGAGCAGAACACCAGTTCAGTGCACCTGCTCTGTGTTGTGTGATGTGACTGTGGACAGTGAGCTCAACTAATGTCCCTGCCACTAAATGGGTGCGACAACCATATACAAACTATACCCACTTCATATGTGTGTAATACTTTTTTTTTTAAATGTTTCATTATGGTCTCAAGCAAAACTGACTGGAAGTTTTTCTCCAAAATTTATCTCCAATTAAATCTTTGTTTTCATCAAGGCTGTAACTTGCAAAGAAAATCTGAAAGCTGGGAAATAGTGATACAGATGAAAACAGCCTATTTCTTGTTTGCTTCTGTGTTTTACTTTTGTGATTTTCCTTTCAATTGACAGGCAAGCATTTCTAGAAAATAAAAATCAATTCCTTACTGAGGTAAATTGATTAACTAGACCTGCCTTGCTCAGAAGTGCTGCACTAATGTCTGTATGCGTGCAGGGTATTTGTGAATAAGCTTTCATATTCAGCTGTTGCATATCCACATTTTCCAGAGATGCTAGAGACTTTAAATATATAAATCACAGTTTCTAGATGATCTTAAGTGCCATAGCAGAGAAAACTTTAGAAACAATTCTAAGCAAAGTATGATGGGGAGGTTTGGACAAGTTTATTTAAAGAGGACAAAGTTTATAAAAATGTAAGACATTAAAAATGAAAAAAAAAAAAAAGCTCTTTCCTTAACCTATTTTCTCTCCATCTCAACTGGTGCAGTCCATTTCTTGCTGCTGCAGTGATATGTTGTAAACACTCAAAGCAGTGTATCCTATCTCAGGTATGTTGTTGTGATGCCTTGCCAGCCCACTGGTATGACAAACAGGAGAGATTTCAGGAATGTTTGCGCTGCTCATTCCAGCCCTACAAGTAGATGCTATCAGAAAACAGATTGCAGGGTTTACCAAGTTATGTAAGAGGCAAGGAATCTGGAAGTGTTTACTGTGACAGAAACTCAAATTCCAAACAGAGGGCTCTCATTTCAGGGTATTTTATAGTCTTTTGAAGCCTGTCAGTACAGCTCTTGGTCTTAAATTTGTCTGGCCAAAGCTGATGTAACCACTTTAAATTATTAAAAAAAAAATAAAAATCAGCAAACCAAATAAATGGGGTAATCAGATCTCAGCAAAGCACATTGCATGATAGGAGACAAACCAAAGCTATTTGTAAGGTGCAGTGAGCACACAAGCATGTGTATACACACCACAAATTCACAACTTTGCCTGAAGCTTTATTTCCTTGAGGTAATTAACTCCATTGACTATGCTGGAACATGGTTTTACTCACCTAAAGAGTTATCTAAAAGAAAAAAAAATAAAATATACATATATTTTATATTTATGATTGGAGAGAGTTATTTAGCCAAAGATCAATGGACTGCCAAAGAGCAGAAGGAGTTGTCCACCAGAAAATTGAGGTCACCATAATATTGTGGCTGTTGCTTCCTGTTACTGAGCATCCCTAAATTTCCCCCTCCATGGTAGGGCAGAGCTGTGGGCAATCTGCCTGCTGTAGGGAGGATGACTTTACATTACTGAGTTCAGGGCTGCTTCTGGGTGCAGACAAGATGTGCAATGTTCTACCACAGGCACCATGTGGCACAAAATATAAGGGTGGCACACAATAGAACACAACACAAGCAGGTCACTGACCACAGACAGAAAACCCAGGGTGGCTGAGTGGGGTTGTCTGTTAGTCTGCTGCAAAAAGGGCAGAGGAGAAAAATAAAATCCTGACCCACCACCTGCGATCTTGCTCAAATAGGTTTACTTTACTCAAGGTTGCAACACACTGCACACAGGTTGCTGTCTTTCCTCAGGGCAGAGCCATGCTCCGCCTCCCTTTGATGAAAGTGCTCTTTGTTCTAGAAGACTGCACTTTCATTTTTGTAGATGCTATGATGGAAATATGAAGGACTTACAGAGTGGAGAAAGTAGTAGTTTTATGATAATAATATTTGTTTCAGGTCTACAAATACACTTGTACAATATACTTGTAGGGGAGATTTACTTTATCCAGCCTAATGAAAATTGTGAAATCCTTACAGGACCTTGCATATCTCTGAATTCAGTCTCATGTCCCTCACATGTTAAAATTATCATTTTCCCATTATTCAGAGCAAAGGCAGCCATAGCACATCAGTAATCAAAAGCACCTTCTGTAACTATTGGATAAATAAAGATCTCCAACTGCACCCATAATCTTAAAAATTCCTGTAATCTCATGAAATTAAAATTCCTGTTACAAAAGCAAATATGGAA
>JAWWLV010000088.1:11958039-12011773 GCA_035041135.1 Platyrinchus mystaceus
ACACCCCCCCCCCCGCACTCACTGCCGCCGAGGGGGGACACCCCCCCCCCCCGCCGTGAGTGCCCGCGTCTGCCGCCGAATTGCCGAATTTCTTGTGCCCCCCCCTCCGGCCCCTGACAGTGTCTGTGGAGAGGAATTCGGCCCGCGGCTTGAAAAGTTTGGTGACCCCTGACTTAGAGAGTTAAATTCTTAGTTGCTTTTCCTAAATCTCTTCTGTTGTTTGTTTCAAGACATGTTTGTTAACGTGTCTAGTGCCTTCTGAGTACCGTAAAAGAGCTAGCAAAACTTAAAATCACATAAAATATCCCCAGCAACTGAACAACAAATAAGGCACCACATAACACGACAAACTGTACATAATGTTAAATGGAAAAAAAAATGAAGAAATATGCTTTATTTCACAAAATTAATTAAATAGTTATTTCAATGTGTGTGTAATTTATATCATGAATATATTTTGTGTATTTGAACATGATATTTTCTGAGATATCTCTGCCACAAAATTTAACTGAAAGTCAATAGACCCAAGAAAGTCCCAAAAAACACTGTTGTTTCTTCAGTACCTAGAAAACTTCAAGGAGATAAAATAATATCTATGCAGGATATTCAGTTCTTGCTACCAGAAATGTAGTTCTTGTCTAGATGCCCGTTAACCAACTAGAATCTTAAATCAAACTTCCAACCCATTTGCACATGTATAGATGGGATTTAAGTTACAATATCTCTCTGAATTTACACTGAAAGAAACTTTATAGGGTAGGGAAATTTCACTGTGGTCATGACCGGTTTTTTTCCTTTACCCCTTACCACCTCTCTTTATTATTATCTGTCCATGAGTATTCATAAATCATATTTTCCTGTGGAGGTCTGTAAGACTGTGATTTTAGTAAATAGAGAACAATAAATGAAGCAAATATGGCTTAAAATGACAGTAATAAATAATCAGAGGGACAGAAGACCTTTCCTTTTAAAACCTAATATTGAAAGCTATATTTCTCAATGTTAGCTACTGACATCATGAACTAAAGAAAAAACCTGGAATTGAATCTTCCAAAATCTGAAGGCTTAAAATCCAGTCTAATCCAAATTTTATAAGTCAGCCCCATCTGTACATTATATAAAGCTACATGGAACTAATGATACTGAATTGACTAATGCTAGGTATTATTTATATCAGATTGCTTTAGCCTGAATCTTTAGAATTTTTGGCAGAAATATTGTCCACAATTTTTCTTGATCCGCTAATTACATATACAGAGTATCATATGATATCACATGGAAGGATCCAGAAAACACTGCAATTTGAAGAGGTAGAGGAGTTCTTATATGAGGGCTTTTTTACACCAGAAAGCATGACCGTGCTCCACCTGTGGGGGTTTTCTGTAATCAGAATCCAAAAACTAGAGACCCATCTTGCTCTGAGATTCACAGATTGTGCCAGATTTTACATGAAATATGACCACACCTTATGCTGATGAGGAGGTGACAGAGTCAAGCACAGAGACAATTCCAAGAAACCCAGTTGAATGCTTTGAGGAAGGCAGGCTGGCTGCAGTAAGGTATTAAAATGTTCCATAACAACCACTGCTGACAGAAGGTTGGGTTGATTTTCATAAGGTGTGTTGATGAACACAGAGGGGAACTAATAATAGCAATAATAATAGTTGTGAGTCCTCTGGGCTCTTTAGGTTCTTCCTGTAGTCACAGAGCCCTTACCTTGAATGCAGTAAGAGAATTGGACATCTGATTATCAAAAGAGTCGTTTTGCTTTTATGTTCAGGGACTTTTCTATAAAAAGAGGTCATCAGAGCTGGATTCAGTCAAGACTGTAGGCTCTGCATTACCCAATCATCAAGTGCTGGGTCTTGAAGTGATTGTCTGGATATGGTTGCACAGATAGCTTTTTTATACAAAACAGAGAGGTGAAGTCTGGATGCTCAATACAACTGGACAGCTCAGCAGAAGCCAGCCTGGACCTAAGGCTAGCAGGAATCTTAACAACCACCTCTCAGGTGCCATAGGTGCATGGAGCAGACACTCTCTTCCCTAGGGTATATGACCTCTAAGACGAAGCAGCTGAGGCATTCTTCCTGATAAGTAAGCCTGCCTTTAATCATTTTCCTTTAGGACAAGGAGGTGCCCTTCTCTTGTCTATGATAACCTCATGGTCAGAGCATTTCAAGACCCAGTTATGGCCAGAGTCTGAAAGGGGAATTAGATACCCTGATTCCTTGAGGAGTGTCTCACCTAACTCAAGCTGTTGGTTGCTCTCCAACTCCTTCAGTTATGTTCCTTTCCTACAGTACTGCATATGATTCAAAATTCAGTATGCAGAGAGAAAATGCAGAAGGAACCCAAAACTGTAGTACAGGGATTAGAACAGTCTACTGCAAGTGGGATTCTGTATGTCCAGTATTGCTGTGTTTTTTTCAACTGAGAATTTTTTATTTTTTTTTTTTTTAATTCTTATAGTAGTTGTTTTCGGAAAGAAATTACTTTTAATACAATGGACTTATCTTTTGAAGCATATACCTACATGTACACGAATGCATGTCAGCAAATTGTCCCACATGAACACTAGCCCTGTACCTTGAAAGAAGTTCTGGGTTCAAACAAGTAAAACCATGAGCTTGGAAGTACATTGTGCCTACACAAATTTGACCCAACCCTTGAATGTGATCCAGACTTCATAATACATTCCACTGACTACTCTTTAAACCTTGTGGACACTTTCCTCCAGACTTTGTTTTCTCCTCACAACTTGCTTGGCTTTTAATGTCTTCATTCTGAATTTAATCATGAAGCAAAGTAAAATGCCAGGATCGGTTCAGGCAATGATTTTCAGTTGTATTAGTCCACCCCCTCTGCTGTTCAATCTGGGCTGTTTCCAAATTTATCTTCAGAGAGAAGTGATGTTTGGGCTAAGCTTGGAATACTGAGGAAAAACTTGGGGAAAAAAAAGTACTTCAAATATAGTGAGCACCAGAAAGAAGTTAGTGGTATAGATAACAAGCTACACTCTGTTTCCATGGTGTGAGACAACAAAAAGAACAATTTCTTACTTTTTTTTTAGTATTTTTATGTGTATTGATATGTTTGTTTATTTTTGCCAGAGTGCTAAGCTGTCTAAATAAAATGCCATGAGAAATCTGTTAATTTGGGGGAAACAAAGTAGGTAGTTTGCACTTACTCATATGAAATAATTGTGTGAGAAAAGGGGGTCTTACTTTATAATATCAAAATGATATTAAGAAATAGGAAATAAAAGGCATTGTGAGCTTCTATAGTTTTAAAGATTAAGGAAGGAAGATCTGAATGTTACTCATCAGTCCCAATTTTTCTTAGGATTTGTCCCATTACATATAGATTTTAAAACTTGACAGGGGAATAATTTATGCCTTAGACAAAAAAGCTTTCATTGTGGAAAAAGATTAGTCATTATGATAAACTCCATGTAGTTTAAAAAGGTCTTTTGGATATCCCTTAAAATTTTTTAAGGTATTAATTTCCTTAAAAATGCCATAAATTTTCCTGCAGCTGGAAATCCTAGCTGACTTTACAACATCATGGGTTATAATATATTACTATTGATATTGACCAAATACCTTCAATCTGCAAGATTGTGTATTAAAATTCTGGTCATTTTGGTAGGTTTCAGACTGATCTTGCCTATCAAAATTAACATATTTTTTGTTTATTCTTTGGTTAATTCTTCCATCCAGGGTGATCTCATTGCATGTTTATTTGCTGTAACGTAGACTAGCCACAACTGAGTGACAGATTCCAAGTGACAGAGCTGGAAAAAGAAAAAACTCCTTAGTGAACTCTTAATATCTACTAAAAGAGAACCTTGTTAGGAAATATCTCTGAAATAGTTTGTTCATTGTTGACATTATTAAACATAACAATATTACCGAGGAATTGATGGATATGTGTTTCATTGTTTTCGGTTTTATTACTGTTTTGTATTCCTAATGTCATTTTAATGCTTTTTACTGGTAGTTGGATGACTAATAGGTACAGCATTTTGAGAAACGTCCTCTCCTCATGCTGAGCTCAGCAGAATTTCAACACTTCACAGATGACATTCTAAAAGTTATGTCTGTTCTCTTGGCAAAGTTAGGGGGACCAGATATTCTGAATAATTTTCCTAAAATGCTGAAACAATACAATTTTTTCATAACAAATATAAAACCCAAAACTGTTTCACAGTACTTGTAAACTTAGCCTACTGACTCAGCTGTAGCAAGATCCAAAATAATTTCTATTTCCAATTAGCAGCTGTGCAGTTGCCTTAAGGGACCGTTACATCTTTCCATTTGGTAAATATTAACATGCTAAAATGCTGAGGGTTTTGTGACGTTTGAAGAGGACAAGCAGTAAAGGCAGATCATCATTAATCTCCTGGGTCACTTGAAGCTAACTTTGTATTTTCAGTACACTTTGCTGGAGCATGGGAAATTATTTTGAAGCTTGTATTCAATAAGTAAATGGACTGTACACTAGATCAGAATTTATAAAAAAAAATGCAGATGCATTCCCCATGAGAAAGCAATTGAGATGTTTGACTTTCAAATAATTTAGCTGTGAAGTTCCTTGCTAAAAGAAAAAAACTGAGAACTGGGATTTAGGGGATTTAGTTTCTTTATTTCTATATCTGGATTTATAGCCAGAGACAGCTAAGTTTAAGGTGAATGAATTAAGAAAAGCAGCACTGGAAAAAATGGCTTTCATGTCTCAGATATATAGCCTAAATATGAGTTAGTACCTATTACTCAAGGCTAGAATATGGTCTTGGATTACAGCCAGTGCAGGTCATTTTGCACCAGTGCTTGAAATTCTGAGATTGTAACATCAAAATTTCTGTGTTCTCAATAACATTCTCAAACTCAAAAATTTTAAAAAATTTTAGAAAAAATGTGTTCTCAGACCTTCTCTTACCACAGAACAACTGACTATGTCTTACAGTGTCTCCTTGAAATTTAGCTATTATAAAGATTTTAGCAGCAGAAGTATGACTGATGCACATGGATCTATGCTTCTATACTATTATGCATATTTACGAATTCAATGAATTATACCTAGTTGTATCTTTTTCTTATTTTAAGAAGCATCCTCAGTTAAACAAAAAGACACTCATTTAGCTCAAGGAGCTGAACTAAATTAATCATGGTCTTGCTGCAGAGTCATGATTTCATGTTAGGATCTTCCTGTGGATCTCATAATCACATGATAAACAGTAGCATTTATTGTCAGTTATGTGACTGGTCAATAACGAGACACTGATATGACTGTAGTTTATTATGGGAAACAGAGGTTCTGTTCCTTTCACTAGAGGGTGGTTTTATGAAACCAGTTGTGTTTATTATCACTTTTGGTGTATCTAAAACCCTACTATAGAATTAATTGGATTACTCCTAACTGAGGCAAATTTAAGTCATTTTTTTACTTGAATTAAAAGTTTACTAGTATAAACTATTCCAGGCTTGTGTACCATACTTTTATAGGAATCTTTCAGGAGCAAAAAACATAACATCCATGTATTTCTTCATAGGTTAAAAAGCTACATGACCGAGTAACTCTGATGCCACCTCTTTCCTGTGACTTTCATTCTGCATAAGCTTTACTGGCAACTGAGAAATGTTATAGCTTAAAGACATGCACTTATTCTATTTCCTTTAACAAAGAAAACACTAACCATGTTTACTACAAATCATGAAGTTAAACCACACTGCATAACAATAACACAGTCCTCTGCAAAGGGTATGGAAGTAGTGCTATTTGAAAGCTGGAAAAACATTGGCAATCAAAAGCTACACAAAAGTAATCTTATTTTTATTACATACAAGGAACATTTTCCCAGGAGTGCTGATGCCTGCCAGAAAATAAATAAGAAACTAGGATAAAAGAAAGAAGGAAAGATTACTTGAGTTAAAGTGCTCAGCCAGGTTTTCTTTACACATACCCATGAGGAGCTGGGTTTCTTCTGTGCTCAGCTGCAATTGACGGAGAGATGGCAACCAAAAGACTTTGTTACAACCTACACTGTTAGTGCCCAGGCAGCTGCAGGATCTCCACTGCTGCTGCATCATTCCAAATTCATGTTTCTAAGCCTGGCTATAACTCTGAAAACCAGCACCCATTGTTTCTTAAAGAACCCGGTGCTGGTACTTCATCATTAGTCCTGAAGTAAGCTCAGTAAGACCAAAAAGGAAGAAAATAATTACAAAAAAAAAAAAAAAAAAAAAAAATCCTTGTTTAAAATAATAATAGTGATCCACAAACCCACAAGAACATAAATGAAATGGACACAAGTGGGTTTGGTGTTGAATGCTTTTTGAAAGGACTAAAAGCCTGTCTGCCAGTAAGCCATGGAAATGGAACTTTCCCTGAACTTTGAAGTTACTGATCTGACTTTGGAAGAAGTCAAGAAGCTCTTAGAGAGGAAGAAAGTCGCTATGAACAAGGTAAAGCAAGACCTGTATTCAGTTTGGTAAACAAGACAAGAAACTATCACCATGTGAAATATCTCTCTGCTGACCAGGGCTGTAGATAAGTCAATAAATAACCTTAGCTACAATGCTGTTTCCCTGCTCTGGCATAGGGTGTTCCTGGGGCTAACATCAAGAATTGGAGGCGTGGGGGTTGTAGAATGTTTTCATCTTCTAGGGCTGGAAAAGGACTGCTCGGACACCGCAGATCTGTTACCTCCTGCACGGCTGCTGGCCATGCAGCAGGAACTGCTGCCTCAAGCCATGAATTGCTTGGGCAATTGCATGGGGTGGCTTATCCCTGACATGTCCCCATGCTACCTCACTCCATGAAGATGAAAGTCCTGCCTGCCCTTCTCCCCTTTGGCCGTCACCTTATTCCAGACACAGATCAGGAGCTGCAGAGCAGATGGATTTATCTCTAAAGGTTATTCATCTCTCAGGGAAGAGGCTGACAGCATGAATCCTTCAGGGAATTGCTGGGAGAGAAAGCATGAAAACAGTCAGTAAGCACCAGGTACTGATTGACACCTGGTGTCAAAATGCCTGCTGTAGCTTTGTGAGCATGTATGTGGGCAGAGCACAGATGGGGTTCCAGGTCAGACACAGCCCTGGGATGGTCAGGGAGAGCAGGGCTGTGGCAGAGTTGGAGACCAGCTGGGAATTCAGCCAGTAAGGCCAATAGCTCTGGTCCTCCAGACCCAGATTCGGTGTTAAAAAGACTAAACCTGTGCATACAGCCAGGATCCACAGAGTTTGGCAAAATTAGGCATGTAAGTATTTTTTTGCTTAATATTTCCTGCATTTTTAGTTGTACACCTCACAGAAGCTGCTATTTTCAGGAAGATTTTCAGGACATGTTGACTTTTTAAGAACTACATCAAGAATTGCTTTTTTCCCCCCTGTAATTCAGTATGTCTTCTCAACTTACAAAAACAGAATAATTGGTTCAAGTTCAGTTTGACCTTACAGTCAGTTTGGGGTCAGTTCTTATTTTTACCTATCCCGGTTTTCCCATTCTTAGTTTAAGGACAGCAGTAAATGATTGAAGCACTTTTCTAATTGCAACTTCATTTCCATCTAAAGTGAAAGACAGACTCTTACTTGGAGATTACCAGACAGGCAGTTGAAGAAAAGATTGATGGTTTCTTTAGTTCCTTAAGGCTTTGCTAAATAAGATTGATTTCAACACTTTATATTTTTTAAACTTTTTTTAAAAGGTAGCAGATTCTTTTTTTTAAATTAAAAAAGACCATATTCCCTTCACATTCACAGAGCAAAGATTGATGTTTCTTCACCTGTTGGATATAAAATGCACATTTAAAAAAAAACCTAAACAACCACAACCCTAACCAAAACCAGACATGAGATCTCTCTTTATTTTATATAATAGGCTTTTATATAAAAAGACTTGTAAGACTTGTAAGACTTCTGCTTCTGTTAAGAACTTTATTCAAAACAACTGATATTGCAGGAGGGTTTGGTACGCTTTTTCTGCTTGTTTAGTGGCTTGGCTTTTGTTGTTCAGATGTCTTTAGAGCATTTATTTTTCCAATCGGGGTATGAATTTTAGTGTTTACAGAATATATTGATTCTTATGTACAAGACTCTTAACCAGAACGTATTAGCTCACCATCAGTATACAGAGATATCTGTTTAGAAAGAGGCATTAAGCTTTATTTCTCCATTTCCTCTGTTAATTTTAATGGGAAAGCATTTGACTACTTAAAAATTCTAGAAAGATGTTCAGAGCATCTGTGCTGTCTTGAAAAGCAGCCAGAATATCATCAACACATCTCAGCCACAGTCTCTGTCAGCTTCAACAACAGCACCAGATTCTGTCCAGAGGATGATATGAAGATATTAGTAAATACTGGACTCAAATCTGTTTACAAGCATTTAGTGACAGAAAGCAACAAATAAAGTCAACAAGCACTTGTTGGAATTATGTGAAATAACAGAGAAGTTCTGGTTCACACTCAGGCTCCATTATTATTCAAAAAGAGCCAATTTGTTATGCCCTGTATCCAGTTAGGCACTGCAGTACTGTTAAGATCTTCCCTTTGATGCAGCAACTGGAAAGTCAAAACCTGTAATTGCCAACATCATCCTTCGTGAAAGAAGAGGAGAGGTAAGAATGAGGTCAAGGAGTGACAGAGACTCATTTGGTTGAATAAGGTGTAGAGATGGGAAAGAAAAGGAACAAGGGAAGAATGACATTTCTTTTTTTTTATCTAGTTCATGGACTTGCATGGTAATACACACAGTTGACATATGGCTAGACCCAGTAATAAGATTAAGACTGGAGAAAGTTGAAGCCATGTGAGGAAGACAAATGACAAGTGTTGAGATTACACACCAATCTATTTAAATTAGAATAAAACCCAAAGAAAATCCACAGGGTTTTTTTCCTACCTGAGGTCCAGCAGGATGCAGAGACACCAGAGGTGCCTGGATATCAGACTGCAGGCATAACTTTTTCGGTGCCATCTCTGTCTCCTGCGTTATGCCAGGTCTTCAGATTATGCAACAACCAATCAACAGCTAAAACCTTTGCCTTCACCTACCTCTAGTCTTTCTGCTGCAGAGAAAATACTGATTGCCTTTCATTTTATTATTGCCAGGCATAAATTTCCTTTCAATAAACCCAGACATATTGGTATCTAAGTGGATCATCAGATGACCCTCTACAAAGCATGGGACAGACAGAGAAAAACACCACAAAATATGCCTTTTCTGAACATTCAATTTTTGTGCATGTGTTGAAATAACAGAACTACTGTTATTCAAAAAATATCACATTACTGTTCTTTTTGGGAACATAAATTTTGTTAGAACATTGTTTTCAACCCAGAGATAATCAAGTAAAAACATTCTTCTACACTAGATCCCTAATTTAGTTCAGAATTTGAGAGCAAAAAGGCAGTTAAATTAAGCAAATAGAGTGTCATTCAGAACTGCTAATTTTTTTGAAGTCTTAAAGTCAAGTGTCTCCTATTAAATATGAATAATAGGATGAAAATGAATAAATGACAAATTTTCTAATTTTACAGTCAATGTTTTAACTGTTGTAATGGCAGCTTCAGCCTCCTGTATTATAAAGAAAATCAACACAGCTGTATCAAGTCACCCATCCCTGTTGTGATTTAGTGTATCTGGCTAGTTCTTAGCTGTGCAACTGACATGTCATTTCAGAGGGGTTAAGTTAGTGTATTTATGGGAAAAAATTTCTTTAATGGCCACTGTGCTAATAAAGAATTATTGGATTTGAACTCTGCTCCACCACACCCACTCCTTTCCTTTGCTAATACATTCCTTCCTCCCCGACAAGTCCAGTAAGCTTGCCAAAGAAATAAAAGAGAAAAAAAACCCACAAAGCATTTTCTTAGGATCCGAATGGTTTGCAGCAGTTAGGACTTCCGTTCTGACAAAGGATATATAAATCTTTTGGGAATCTGGTTCTCAGAGCTCTATATATTTAAGATATAACTCAAAGATATCTAGCTTGCAGTGTAAGAAAACCATTTGCAACACAAATGTCCCAATCTTGGCATCTAGCTTAAAAAAGAAGAGAACAAATGTATTATTTTATTTTATCTCTTTTTCTTTTATTTATTCCCAGCTCTATCATCATCCCATGAGCTCTTGTGCTCTTAAGGCTCTAATTTTGCAAAGTAGTCCACTCTGAGTCTTCCACTACAAACCTTCATTTGCAGCTATGCAATATCCTGCCTTTCCACTACACATAGAAGCTGTAGTGGGAGTGGTCCAAAAATACCCTATCCTTTTCCCTTTCCCTGGAAAGTCTCTGAGACACAGCTTTCAGTATAGGAAATTAATGAGTGGCAACAAAAATAACATAGATTCACACTCTGTGTCCTCTCAAAAGAAAAGAGTGAGAAGACACACACTCAGTTAAGCTTTCATGATGAATTATAGATTCCTACCAATTGTGTTATGGATAAACCTGGCACAGCAGAAAATATTTTACAAGGGATTTGCAAGACAGTCTCTGATTTTTATCCTATTTGAAACTGGACATGCTGCATTTCTCCTTTCTGCCATGTTTGTCAGCTAGGAAGAAATCTAACACTTGTGTTGTAGAAAGTCCTCTTGAAAATGATGCTGGTGACTTCCGCGGGATTTTTCATGACAGTTGTTAAATCTTAATGGTAAAGTAACCTCACATATCCAGACTATAAAATAAAATGTGAACCTTCGATCTTACAAATGTAAGGAAATACCAGCATCTTTCAGCATCACTAGATTCACTGAAGTCAGTCAGACTAAAGATAATATTCACTGGTAACCTCCTGCCTAAGAAAATAGTAAAACTGACTGAATATCAGAGTAATTACAGTGAGAATTGTCTCATAATCATCTCACACCTTAATAATGCTATGCTGGCACCTCTATGAGGGCATTGTAGCCCTTGATGTGCTAAGGGAATTTACCATTATGAATTTCAAGCCAAATGAAGAAATTTCCAGTTACCCCTGCTGCTGTTGAAGTCACCACGTAGTGTTGGTTGTCTGACAATTACCTCACGAGTAAAAATTGAACATAAATTGCAGGAGAAAGCAGGTACTAGCAGCTAGTATCTGTTCCTAGATCTTAATGCCTACCAGAGGAGTAGCACTTGTCAATGGAGGAAGAGACTAGACAAGGAACCTGATAGCCCATCACAGTCTTCAACACAGGCAGCTCTTCTAGAGAAGAGATTTTTCTTAAGGGAATGTTCCAGGCTTTGCTGTTTTAAATAGAAGTCACACATTCTAGATCATCCAACTATAAATAGTTTCCCTCAGCCCCATGACATCAGTTTGCTGATAGAATCAATCTCTATATATTTACAGTCAAAAGATGACCAAGACAATGGCAATTTTAAGACATCATTACATACATCTTCATAGATCAACAAAAATGTTATAAATTACGTCAAAAAAAAACAAACCAAAACCAAACCCAAGTCTGGCCATGCTGACAGTTGAGTCATATACATAAAAGAGAGTAAAATATAGCATTGATGCATGACAATTACATGCACCATAAAAAGCAGTTTATTCAGTAGAGTGACTTTTCATTAGCAAGACCCAAATGGTTGAGCTGTTGTGGTCACCCAAATTAATATTGAGCAGATATTTTAAAAGGAAAGCATATCTTAGGTCTTTATTTGGAGATACATAATCTTCTATAAGGGAATTGCAAACCAAAAGACATTATTCTTTCCTTTCCATAGCTTGGCAGCATTGTAAGTATGGTTTGGTTGCTGGAAGGCTTTATATACAGACATGGAAAACTCACTAAATTTCTCAAAAGTAAACTGAATCAAGAAGTTCCTGAACTGGTACTTTAATCACCTCTCAGAATCCCCTGTGCCTACCCTGCAATATACACAAGACTGAAAATTATACAGTTCTGAGAAGTGATAGATCTAGTGAAGGTCTTTACTCAAATGAAAATGTAAATACTTATTTTAATTGTGGCAAACTTCAGAATACAGTTGCAGTTTCTGTACTAGGAGGTTATAAGACAGCCTGCATGATCCGGAGGTCCCTGAAGTTAGAGGAAATTGTGCCTGCCATTCCACCTTCTGAACTTTAAATTTGAACAGCTGTGTGTCAAACCAAAATAGAGGTAGAATGAAAAAATCCAAAAAACTTAAAGAAATCATGACAACAATATGAACCTCTATATCTTTCAAATACCTTGTTCATTTTGCTTCAAAATCATAATAAAGCAGATTGCCTTGTTGAAAAACAAGATATGCAAAAATTGTGAATTGGTTGTATTGGAGTAAGAAGAAAATGTAAATCTGTAAAGACAAATTGTTTACCTATTGGGAGGCTACATTTAACTAACTCTCTTAGAAAAATTTCCTGAGTTAGCTCATTGACATCCTTAAAATATCCTCAGTATTTAGTTAAATAGCGCACTATGGACTAATTGTTATTTATTTTTCTTTATTTTTTTCTAATGTACATTAAAAGTAGTCTTCCATTTAAATATTCTCATTTTAGCTGAAGACTTGAAGGCCTGATGAGTACAATGAAAATCTTGCACCCTAATTTTTTTCAATGACATAATATACTGTTGACACACTGAAATTGCATTCTGTCCAAGAATACAATGATCTCAACACAGTTTCAGTGCAGATGTCACCCTCTGTATCAGCTGCAATGGAATTTCTTGTTAAGGGACATTAACTCTCTCATTTAATCATTTGTTCTAAATACCCTGTATGAGGTGTCAAGATGGAAAGACATTGACCTATTAGAGAGAGTCCAGAGGAGGGCCACCAAGATTAGAGGGATGGAGCAACTCTCTTACAAGGAAAGGCTGAGAGAATGGGGTTTGTTCAGCCTGGAAAAGAGAAGGTTTAGGGTGACTTAATTGCAGCTTTCCAGTACCTGAAGGCAGCTTGTGAAAAAGACGGAGACTTTTTACAAGAGCATATAGAGACAGGGCAAGGAGGAATAGGTTCAAACTGAAGGAGAGTAGGTTTAGATTAGATATAAGGAAAAAATTCTTTACTGTGAGGGTGGTGAGGCACTGGAACAGATTGCACAGAGAAGCTGTGGATGCCCCATCCCTGGAGGTGTTCAAGGCCAGGCTGGATGGAGCTCTGAGCAGCCTGGTCTAGTGAAATGTGTCCATGCCCATGACAAGGGGGTTGGAACTGCATGATCTTTAAGGTCCCTTCCAACTGAGGCTGTTTTATGATTCTATGATGTGCTTGAACATGGCTCATTATTAGGGAGAAGAAGCTAAAGTATTTTACAGATTTAATTATTCTGGTTTTATTTGAATAAAAAAAAATTGTCAGGTGTTAATTTTTTTTCTAGAATAATTAGATACATATTAACTTATTTCTGCTTTATTTCTGACCCATATGTTTTAGTGTATTTCTCAACCCTGAATTCTTTCTGTCTTTTTTTTTTTTTTTTTTTTTAACTGTCATTAACAATCCATGCACTGGTCAATAATTTATAGGCACCAGTTAGCAATTGCCAATGAAAATATATCCCATTTTCATAGAATCATAAAATTGGTATGATTGGAAGGGACATTAAAGATCATCACATTCCAAACCCTATGCTGTGGGCACGGACATTTTCCACCAGATCAGGTTGCTCAAAGTCCCAACCAGCCTGGCCTTGAACACTTCCAGAGAGAAGTGGGATCCACCACCTCTCTGGTCAACCAGGTTGAATAATCCCAACTCTCTCAGCCTTTCCTCCTTTGTCTTTGTGGCCTCCTCTGAATAGGTCAAAGTCCTTCCTGTGCTGAGGACCTCAGATCTGGATGCAGCATTTCAGGTGGGATCTCACAAGGACAGTGTTGAGAGGCAAAATCACCTCCTCTGGCCTGCTGGCCATGCTTCTTTTGATTTACCTCAGCATACTATCTGCTTTCTGGTCTGCAAATGCATGTTACCAGCTCATGCCCATCCTCTCACTCACCAGCACTACTAAGTCCTTCTCAGCAAGGCTGCTCTTGATCCTTTTGGCCTTTATTAATACCAGGCAATGCCCCAAACCAGATGCATCACTTTTCACTTGTCCTGTTAAATCTCATGAGGCTCCCATTTTCTCTTCTATTTTAACAGTATACAAAAGGAGGAAATATTTGGAAAATTAGAGAAAACTCTGGAAGTAACCACCTTATACTCAGTGAAGGCTCTGCCAGTCAATTAAGGTGTGCTCCTGTACTGGGAAAATCAGCTCCCTGTGTCTCTGGACACCCAACTATGAAATGTTTTGAGTTTTTTTTCATCTAGCTGGAGAAAAGAAAATAAACTTCAGAAAATTATTTCTCAGACCAACCCCCAAAATATTACAGGCAAGAACTGAAATTTCCTTTATATCTTTAGACATAGGGTAATGTTGCCCTTATTGAAAGTTTCACTGCTTGTTAAAAAAAAATAGAAGTAGAAAGAGTAATCGGCACTTGTCAAGGTTCCCAGCTGGATCCCCCTCCTCAGTTCTGGCAAAAACATACCAAACCTGAGACTTTGAACAATAGGTTCACAAATTCATCAATCCATTTTGTCCATGGATTTCTGGTAGCAGTTTCTAGAACTCCAAGTCAGAGTGCAGCGATGATCAGAAATTGTCATCAGTCATAGAAAAGTTTTTGGAGAGAATAAAAAGTGTTTGACTATTGAAAATTTCTGTGGGGTTATTGCATGAAAGCAAGAAATAAATTACATATATCTACAGATATATTGATTGTGGATGATTACATGACAAAATTGTAACAATTCTGGATGAGCAAAATGGGAATAAAGATGAATTTGCACTTGCACCTTCCTCAGTGAAAAATTACTATGCTCACATCACCAAAGAACACTTCAAAGAACTCTGTGCTGATACAACATTCCTGTCAGTTTAACTTCTGTGGTTTCTTAAAAAACAAGAATCAACTTTTTAGTGCAGAAGCAAGTCCTTGTATGTGATATTAACTCCTTGAAGACTTTTCCTACTGCTATTTACTTAGACCACGAGATCATCTTTCTCTATTTAAGTTGAGCTACTGATTATGTCTTTGTCCACACATTGTAATCCAAGCCCTGAACATTTCAAATAGTAAATTGGAAAATGAATGCAATGACAAAGTAGCAACTTTTGGATATGTATGGCACTGAACACAATTTTTACCCTTTTATTATTTATTATTTTATTATTATTCAAATTCAGAAAGAAATGTCATATTAAGGCTTGTGAACATTCAATAAAGGCCTTTAAAAAAAGAAAAAAAGAAAAAAGAAAAAAAGAAAAACAAATGTTAAGTAATTTGTTATGAATTAGTAACAAATGAAAAACCAGAGTTTCTTTTATTAAGATAATTACAGATGCTAGTAAGATCTAAATGATAATATACTGAATATAAAAGTCAACAATAGAGACTGAAAAAAAATACCTCTTAGTCAGAACATGGTAATAAAGAAAACAAGTAAGCTCACATCTGAATGTAACAATATGTTCATGGAATATTAGACTGCTTTACATTGGAAATTCGCCTCAGATGAAACTGCCCGTAGTTGTGCAATGACAAAGAAATCATGGCTGGTAATCACCAGTGGGAATTTTTCCTCCTGGCTGGAATCCCAGAGCTTAACACAAAAATGAAACAAGCAAGTCCAGCATTTGGGATTACATTGGAGCAGGGATCTATTTGAAAACTGTCTGGAGTTTGACCTGCTAATTAACTCCTATTTTAAGAATTTGAAGGGAAGATGGGACTTCTGTGGGTGTGCCGTCTGCTACTCTATAATATTCCTGTTACAGCAGAAAAAAAGAAATGTTATACTAGAGAAAGCCAGAATATACTACTTACTGATTCCCTTCTGCCTTCACCATAGAAATGAAACTTATCTGAGTGAAACAGCTTATGAAAAAATCCCGCACACCCAGTTGATTTTATATATAGCTCTTACTTGAGATCTTGTCAAAGAGAAAAAAAAAGCCTATTTGATATTCAGCTACCTCTTCAAAATACGTTTTTGCATCAGTAAAGCAGAATACATTTGAAGATGGTCACATTCCACTTCTTAATGGACCTGATCTGGCATAACACTTGGATTCATTCCAGAATAAATTACTTAGGGCAAAGTTATCAGACATAAACCTTGAGTCTTTCAGTAGATTATCAAAACTAAAGGAAAAAAAAGGCCAAAATAAAAAAATACACCTCTTTTTATATTAATTGAAGACATATAAAGTTTTTGTTTTAAATTTGATTTTCTGAAGTAGCCCATGAAATTCATTAATTTTAAAATCCTTTTATGGTACATTCTAATATTAATTCTCCTAATTAAGTTTTGGGGTTTTTTTCCTTTAAGACCTTAATCCTGTTTTAGTGCACAAAGATCTCACCCAAACGACAGGCTAATTTCCAACATATTCTTTGTTGAATTCTGGAGACTGTTTATTTAATTAACTAAGATTAGACAAGCAAGTCAGTTGAAACCTTTAAAAAATCCTTATTGGATTCCATTGTAGCAAAGTTGGGGTTTTTTTCATGCCAAATGAATTATACAAGTGCAGCCATCTTCAACTGAATTATCTGAATGTGAATAATGATATACTTTTCACATATAGAAACTCTTAGACATGTACCACAATTTATCATGATGTCCCCTTAACACTAAGAAGAGCTGAATATTTAGAGAAGTGAAGTGTCACTATATGATTGCCAAGATAATTTGTGCTGTGTATAGCACCGAAGAACTGCAAATCCTGATTCACTTATTTTCTATTTGTCCTTCTTGGCTGAAGAATCATTTGGTTCCTAAATCCTCCCTGTGACTTTCAAAAGTAGTCTTAAAGCTAGACAAATTTATGGTTGTTTTATGCCAAATGAGTTCCTAACACGCATGGCTGCTGGAATTACACAGAGTGGGAAAATGATCCACTCTGTATATTGTCACAACCTAATATTCATGGGGAACTGAACATGTTGAAATCCTCAAAGAGCAAATTCTAAAATGAAAACATTTGCTCTGCAAATAACAGCGTTTTGGAGGGTATGGAAAGGACATTCTGGTTTGTAACTTGGATACATTTCGGATGGCTCATATTAACTGCCTCATTGAAAAGATGAAAGGATATCACCAGCATAAACAAAACCTGTGTGAAACAAACAACCGATTCATATTAAGGGAGCTCTAAGTAATCAAATGTGCAATGGAACATGCTGTGGAAATGATAATATTTGCATACTTTTCTGGGAACTTCAGAATTTAGCCACAATGGCTCTCCTGATTATATTATGACACTTCAGCAGCAACATTGGATACATTATCCTTTTACAGCAAAGGAGACTTCAAAAGCTGTTGTGACTTAGGTAATATTAATTAATCTGAAGGACAGCCCTTTCTGAGATGGATCTAAAAGACTTAAGAGGAAGTGATATCTGCTGGTGGAGAGTGCAAATCACCAGCTCAGAAGAGGTGTATCAACTGTTGTCTGAGATGGGAATACCTGTCTCCAGTATAAATTTGTATAAGTGTGTCTGCTACATGTGCATACTTACATACACATTCACTCTGTTTCTGTGTACTCATGCTTGTTAACGATTAAGGCATAAGGATTTAAAAGGAGAAAAGCCAAGCTATAAAATACCTTCCTTATGGCATAAAATTAATAAAATGCATTACAATAAAATCAAAATTGGACATCAGGTCCAATTTAATGTAACATTTCTTGTTCTTTGGGGGAATTTCATTCTTTCTGAGCAAGATTAAGTACTGTGAACTGTGGCACAATATTCTCAATAATGATAAAAGCAAAAAAAATACAAAGACTGACTGATGTGATAAATGATGTCTGAAATAGTCAGGGATCCTGTGAAAAATTATACAACTGAAGCTGATGGCAGAGTTAAAAAGGACTGGTTGAGTGATGAGCACCACATAAAGGGACTTGTGTTTCCAAGTCTGAGCCACTTTTGAACAACACAAATGATGACTGCGCACAGGAATTAAGGAGGTAAAGAATTAAAGTTGTAGGAGTGATTCCAACTTTTCCACATCATAATTTTGTTTATGTCTTGGCTTCACCCCTCTAAGGCTTTCCAGTTAGTGGTGGATTTTCTTTCTTTCTTGTTTTTGCCTTTTAAGCCCAAGGTTAGAATTTAGGGAGTTTGGGAAATGCTTAAGATAAAAGGAACTTCTGTCATGCAGGCCAAGTATGTGATGTGATGCTGTTTTTGTACACATAGGTTCAGCCCTAGCTCAAGACTGGAATTTTCCTTTCTTAATTTCCATTGTTAAGTGTTAAAATCACAGCTTTTTGGAGTAATTTAGCTTGGGAAGTACCTCTGCTGGTCATCTGGTCTAACCAACTTCCCAAGGAAAAGCTCCAGCTTCGAAGTTAGATCAGTTTTTTCCAGCTCTTGTGTTGTGAAGTTTTAATTATCTCTGTGAATGGAGACACTCTGTTGACAACTCTTTTGACCATGGTCTTGGTGAAATAAAATTTTAAATATCCAGTCAGAATTTCCATTGCTCCAACTTGTGTCTCTTGTCTCTTATCCTGTTTCTGTGTGTTTCTGAGGTGTGACTAAGTCTGTTCTACACCTTCATAGTAAGGGTTTGTAGGCAGAAATATGGTTTGATTCCTCTTCAGGCTGAATGATCCCAGCTCTCCCAGCCTCTCCTCAGTGCTCCAAGCCCTTAATGACCATCATGTCCCCTCATTGACTTTATTCCAGTATGTCCATTTCAGTCTGCTAAATTTCTATTTCCAACTTGCTGAGGGACAAACAGTGAAGCTCTTTTATTCTTATTTACAGTTCTTTAAAGTTAATTTCAAATACATGATTTTGATTTTGTGGGATTTAATACTTTCTTCCCCTGTTAAGCAATGCTATACCAAATATTATAAAATTAATTGAGACATATTTATAATGTAGAAGCATCACAGAGTTTCATAGCAGGTGGAAAGGTGAACATTGAAGTATTTCTTAGCTATTGAGCTATGCACTGTATATATTTTACTTTCTGTATAGTAATATAGAAGTAGGGAAGAGGACTATACTTCCAACAGAGTTAAAGGAAGTGGTTTGCACTGATTGAGAAAGCTAATAAAAGACCAGTGTTCCTTGTCTTCTCCCCCCTTAATGATCATCAAAATCAGAAGTACAGAGGAAACAGCGTTCATGTAAGAGGCTTCATGTAAAAGAAATAGAAGTGGATAACTTTCACATATTAACAATATAACATATAAATCTAAAATTCTACAGCACAACTACATTGAAAGCTATGTTCCTATAATATTCCACTGGGGAACGGTTTTATCATTCCTCATAAAGCTTTCAAGTCCCTTGTTGTTATTTTCAAATTAGGCTATTTCTGTCAGTAATATTCTAAGACATTAAAGACAAGTCCAATAAATGTTTCATAAAACTATGCAAATTAAAAACTAGACTTAATCTGCCAGGGTCTATGAAATTTTATATAGTAGCTGTAGTTACAATTAAGTTTTAAATAAGAGGCCAGGCCATCTCTGTAGAAGAGCAAGTGAAACTTTCATTGACTGTATTACAATCATAACACTTAAGACTGGTTACAGACTAAATGATTGTATCATCAAGCATGAAAAAGTAATAAGGTTATGCCATACTCACAATGCTAATAAAGTTCTAGGAAGAGAAGTTATTGGGGCCGAGGTCTTTAGTATCTCCTGTACAGGTAAAAAAAAATAATGACTTTACTGAAAACAGTCAATCAAACACCCACCATAAGCCTGAAAATATTTGAAAGGATAAAAGAAATCTATGCTAGTCTTCCTCAAAAGAAACACTCTCAAATTGCTTGTTGAGAGCTGTTTCAACATCCTCCAATGCCAACAGCACATTTTTGGAACAAGCACCGATGAAAACTGTTTCAGTTAATAATAAAGGAACAGAAAAATATTTGTAGCAATAGTTAGGAACACCACGTCCTTTGGTCCATTCATTTAGGCTCACTTTCCAAAACAGAGTCCTCTTTCTCCTGCTTGCTGTAATTACAAGAGCAAAACTGTGATCTCAGTCCCACAGGTATGTCTGTCATGAGCTCTCCTGAAATATGTTGATCTTACATGTATTTGAATACTTGGCTCTTTCTTTATCCAGAACTCTGTGTTCTCTATTTCAGAAACACAAAGTACTACTGATCTTTCTTGTACTCTGTGTATTTCTCTTCCTTGAAGATACATAGACAAACACACATTCTCTAAATGCACATAAAAAGGCAAACTCTGAGAAAGACATGAAATACAGCTTTACTTAGAGGCCAGAAAATTTCATTGACTTCGAAGATGACTTTGCTAATAATGAGACCAGAAGAGATGGGGCAAAACAAATCTAAATTTATACTCTGATAAACGTTGTCCTTACATTTTGCAATTTGTTGATAAGTTCCTAAAATGCATAATAATGGTAATGGATTTTCTCAGTTATACCAAAAAGATGACGTGTCATTTCCTTAGCAACCTTATTATAGAATATCCTGAGTTGTATGGGATCCACAAGTATCATTGAGTCCTATTCCTGGCCTTGCGCAGGACTATCCCCAAAAATCACACCCTGCACCTGAGAGCACTGTCCAAGCGCTTCTTGAACTCTGCCAGGCTTAAGAGCCATGACCATTGCCTTGGGGACCCTGTTCCAGTGTCCAGCCACCTTCTGGGTGAAAAACCTTGTCCTAATATCCAACCTACACCTCCCCTGAAACAGCTTCATGCCATTCTCTTGGGTCCTGTCACTGGTCACCACAGAGAAAAGATCAGTGTCTGCCCCTCCTCTTCCCCTCACAAGGAGGCTGTAGACTATGAGGAGGTCTCTTCTCAGTCCCCTATTCTCTAGGCCAAACAAACCAAATAATCTCATCCACTTCTCTTATAGCTTTCCCCCGAGTCCCTTCACCATCTTTATAGCCATCTTTCGAATGCTTTCTAATGGCTTTATATTCTTCTTACATTATGGCACCCAAAAATTGCTCAAAGTGAGGCTACACCAGTGGAGAATAGAGCTGGACAATCCCCTCCCTCTACCAGCTGGCAATGCTTTGCCTGATGCCCCCCAGGACACAGTTGGCCCTCCTGGCTGCCGGGGCACTGCTGACTCATGTTCAACTTGTCATCGACCAGCATGCCCGGTCCCTTTCCATGGGGCTGCTCCCCAACCTCTTGTTCCCCAGTTTGTGTGTATATACAGGGTTGCCACATCCCAGGTGCAGAACCTGGCTTATCTGGCTCATCTGACTTTCTCTGAGCTATTACGGTTCCTATGTCAGTCTTATGCTGGCAGAATTTTGGTCTATAATCAAAGAGGCTTCACAACTGAACTGTAGTGAACTTAACTATGTGTTTGAAAATGAGATAGTTGTATTTCTGAAAAAGAGTAAGGAACACCAGCAAATATATTGAGATTGAGGATTCCTGTAGTCCTGTGCAGGGCTAAGAATTGGACTCAATGATCCCTGTGGGTCCCTTCCAACTCAACGTATTCTGTGATTCTGTGATTCTTTGATTCTGTGATTCTGTGATTCTGTGATTCTGTGATCCCTGTCATGAACTGTATTGCCAAATTATTTAGTTCTCCAGTTTCTTCAGCTCTGATCTCCAAGGCCCACTTCAGTGTCACCATGGTAAGTTTATCCCTGTCCCTGCAGAACACCTCCAGCACTGTTCTAGCATCTTCTGTCTTTCAGTTGTCTGTATATGCTCTCACACCAAGCCCAGCATTCCCTCATCAATTTGAGCAGGAAAAAGACAGTAAATAAGCGCATGTGTGTGCATGTTTAATGTCTCAGGGACACGACAAGTGACACAGAGAAAGTGTGAAGTGTAGCTATTGCGCACAACTAGTCCTTTAAAAGAGTGTGAAACCAGTGAGGAAACCAAACATTAAGTCATGAAATCTTTGTCTTTCATGATGTTGATTGAGTAACAGTCGTAATCAGCAGTTGCATGGAACTCATTATACAAATTCTTTGAAATCAATTTTCAAAGTCCTCAAAACCACCAGCTTTTTACTGTACAGGGAATTACACTGAAGACTTGAAAATGTTTCTCTGAGTGTCACAAACTAACATTCATAAACAGTCATTAAGATCCTGAATTCTGATGTATATGATCATGTTATCTGATATTATGATAATTTGTACAAAGAGGGATTTCTAAGTGTGAAAAAGTATTTCCCCACATCATTTATTACCTGTTTTTTTAAAAAGGTTCATTACATACATTACATACATACTGCCTGGCATTCAGTGGAAAACTTTCAAATATCTAAGCATAGAAATCATGAAACTAAAACACATCCATGGGTGATTATGCACACAGAACAATGGTCAAATCTTTAGACAAAGGTCTATTAAAACAAAAAAAAGCATAACAAGTCTGAACTCCTCCACACTGATGATCATTACATTACACAAGAAGAAAACTAGCCCTAAAAGAATATCCACATTGAATGTCCATACAATTTCTCTATACAACATCACTGGGATACTTTCTGTTTGATTTTTTTTTTTAAACAAAATAAAAGAAATAAAAATACAGACTGATTTCTGAACCTGGAATTCATTTTCTAAACATTCAAAAGTGTTGACCTTCTAGACTGCAAGTTTTTGACCCCCTCCGAATAGCAATCACAAAACACTCCAGTGTCATAGGATGGGTCACTGTTATAACTTACATGTATGTACCTTAACTAAGTCCTACAAGACACAAAATTCTTTCCCATTGAATAATGCAGCTCATTTTCTTGACTTTCCATGAGTTTCTCAGATAGGCAATTCATGTTGCTGATCACAAGTGACATTAATACACTAGCTGTCATGTCATGCATTTAAACTTGCCTTTTATTGTACAATGCAAATGTGTTTTCTCTGAACATTCTGAGTGCAACTTAACAGCCAGGCAGGAAATGGGATAATTGGTTAAAGAAATTCATGGTGCACATTATTAGTATTTTTATTACTGCTGTAATTTTATTGTGTATTTGACTTATGACAGAGAGGAAAAATAAAAAGACATTCTGTATTTTTCCAGTTGCACTAAAGTGCTTTGCAACTGGAAAGTGCTGACTAAGATGATATAATGAACCTTAGGAATAGTCATGATTATTTTCCTGATTTTGCATTTGAATCAGTGTCAGCATTTTTATGGTCACTGCTGACACAAAGGAAAACAGTCATTAAAAAACTGGAGAAATATTGCAAGAGTATGTTTTTACCAGGACTTATAGCTGTATTAGGGGGTTGACAACATTTATAAATGTTGTCATTGAAGTCATAGTTGGACAAGGAAAAAGAACAGTAAGTGAAACAGAAATTTAACTTTGAATATAGAAAGTTTCCATACCAAATTGCCTTATTCAAACTGTAAGTTTGCATTCTCCTTCACTACTATTTTTATAGCATCTTTCCACAGTTTCTTCTACTGTGGTGATCTGTGTGGCATATTGTGTGTTCCAAGAGATATCTGTTAGTCAGATCCAAGTTTTTTGCCCACACATAATACCTACAGAAAACAATGGGATCTGCTCGAGCAACTGCAAAATGGAAGATCAAGCTGAGAGAAACATCAGAGGAGTGCAAGCAGTGATGAATAGTTGAACATTGAGAAGATGCAAACTATTCATTTGTTTTCCTCATGTGTGTTTGTACTGTGTTTTCTTCTGAACTTTTTGAACTGCTTTAGGAACAACCACAATTTTAGGATGTCTCTGCAACACCGGCTATTTGCATTTCCTTCCTAGCCCTTTGACAGGGTTAACAGACTGCATTTTTGAGGCAATCTGAATGGAGGAAAATGGAAATTAAGAACAGTATTGAAACTCACTAAACAGATAACAAAATAGATATAAGCAATCTAATGTCACCAGAAAAATATTAAGATGGCTTCTTAGGTGAATGGAACTTTTTGTGTGAGTCAACAACAGTCTGAATCAGCCTGTGAAAGGCAACACTGTCGCAGGACATTTAGTCAGATCCAGACTGGACAAATGCAGTCTAATAAATCTTAGGGTGGTGACTGCAATTCAAAATGCACTCTTGGTGGCAGGGAGAAAGATGAAAACCAGCCATGGTCAAATGATCAGCTTGTGATAGCAGACTTCAATCTGCACATGACTCTGGCAGGCTAGCAAGAACAAGTCAGTACTGCTCATTTCCAGATCTTAAAAGGGATGCAATGGAGAACTGGAAGAACTTCTAGAGCTAGCAAAAATCCTGCAAGCAGTTTCTATTGATATTTCTTTTTTTTTCCCTTTTTTATTAAATGAAAAAGAATGTTTTCAGAATTGTACATTTGGACAATGTTGATCTCTATTAGTCTTATCTCTGAGACTGTGGAAGGAAGGCAGTTAAATTATTGTTCTCAGCTTGGGAATAACTGGCTGGAAAATCACTGATGATTTAGAAACTATCAGAAATTATCAGGGAAGTAGAAATTTAGGTCTCTGTGTCTGTTACTTTCTCCTGTGACTTACCTCGCTTCCAAACAGAAGTCACAGCTCAAGTCTGTGTCTATTTCACACCAAAAAATAGTTTTCTTTTTCTTTTCCTTTAATGCATTCAGCAAAGCTAATGGTTAACTGTGAAGTCATTTTCAAGTTCTAGTTTACTAATGTCGATCTGTCTACCTAAAATTCCTTCTACAGTGTTAATTTGATATATTATTATTCTTTTCTTCTTGCCAAAACTGTTACACAGTTTGGCTTTGTGTTTTTAGCAATAATTAGATTTCAGATGATTACTAGTGTTTCAAAATCTGGTGAACTAGCTTATGTGTTATGTCTGTAAAGTACTTGATAACAAAAAGGCTTTATATACATTAATATTATTGTTCGCAGTAAGAAGTATTTGACACGTGCAGAGATGAATTATTGGTGACTTCATAATTACAGTTTTTGTCTCTCTTGTCTCTAAAAAGTGTTTTCAAAGGCTACCCACAGTTGATAATTTTTATCACTTCTATTTCATATCAAAATACTTTCACTTAATTGTGCTGTACTAAATATTTTTTCCTAAAGTGGGGGTTGAGGATTCTGACATGGACATCTGTGTCAATCACCATCTGTGATTTTGGTTACAAGGCTGTATCACCTTCCTAGCTACACTTATTTAAAAACAGAGCTTGCCTGTAAAACATCATGATTTAGAGCTGATCGTATAAATATCCAACCTTCTGTTGTGTGCCTTCTTGAAAAGTACTGTTTGTACATTCGCATTTTCAAGCTATGATGAAGTGTGCCCCTTTCTCTTGCTACATTTTCAGGCATCTGCAAAGCCCATATTTAAATGGCTGAGTGAAGAGATTGTAAAACATATTTTGAAATGTAAAAGTTTCCAATAAAGTGCACTTGCCTGCCTTGTGAACTTTAAATTGAAGGCTATCTCTCAGTATATTACATTTGCTGCTTGCTTTTATTATCCCAAACCTGTAGTGACTATTGCTTTCCCTTTTTCTCTTACTTGTTTTTGTCATTCCTCTCAAGGGTACCATGCCCTGGGTAATAATAAAATAAAAGGTTCATTCCTCTTGCAGCATTCTGCACGCTGAGTGAATTGTTCTAAGCTCCAGAGGCTGAGAGAGGTAAACCAATGTGAATGATGATAGGTGAAAAGGTCATTGTTTCATTCTTGTATAAAACAATTTTTGGTGCCCATTTCACTTTTCCACTTTTTTCCCTTTCCTTTCCTTTCCTGAAGGCTTTTGTTTTAAGTCTCTTTTTAACTCTCTTTAAATGATTTATGATCTGTTTCGCACTTTGTTACCTTTCTCTGCATTGTAAATGCCAGTGTGCCACATCTGAGAGATGGGAAGTTAACATGCCGTGGGGTTTTATTGACGAGTCTGTGTCAGTGTAAAAAAGAAAATGTTTGTAGCTGGTAAAGCACTGTATTTGTTATCCAAAATCTCCTGACAGTAGTAATGATAACACATGAATGAGATGAAATACTGTCAAGATCTTTTCAGTGTGCTGGAGCAGAGGATGATTGAGACAGGGAGAAAATTCCCAGATTTCAGAAAGTTGTTTCTTTACAGAAATAAATTACGCATCATATTCTCAGAATATGTGAGTACATGTGCATACCTGGCATTCATACACAGTCACATTTACATATACATGTATATCAGAAGACAGTACTCTTATTCTCCCATCTGAGAGCTAGCATTCCCAGATGCCTGTTAAAACCAACTGGGATCTCAGACCTGTACTCTGCCTCTCTATCAGCTACTAGCCTCCAGCTGACCTTGAAAAATTCACTTCAGCTCTCATCTCCCATTCTCTTGATATGTAAAATGGAATTATTGATCCACTTCTCTTTGGCAAAATGCATTTGAGAAGCACTAATAAGGCATGAAATAGGTAAAAAAAGCTCTGAAACATCACACACCCATATTTATAACCCCAAAAGATGCATTATGGAAATGACAGCTGGCAAAACTTTCTAGATTATCTTTCATGGGTACATTTCCTGAGCAAGGAAGCTTAATAATTCTGTGTATTTGAAAGTCAATAAAAGTGCTTCACCCAAATTCACAAAGTTCACCTAAAAAAATTCTTCAAAAAATCTGCATAGTATAGTGGCAGAAAAATGTATAAATGGTGAAATTAACCATGGGTTACCAGGAAAAGGTTTCAATCCCTTATTCAAATTAGGCATGCATTGACTGTACACAGAGTCTTAGGACAGATGTAAAATGCAGTCATCACTTACATTCTTTGTGATGGCTACACAGTAGGAAGGACACACAGTCAGCTTTGTACAGATCCTGCAATTTCTCTAAACAGAAAGAAGCACTAAATAAATCCTTTCAGTTTGCATTTTCATGCAGTTAATATATCCCATTTCCACTATTTTACTAGTTACTGGGTTCAGCAGAAATTAGGTTTTCTTTCCTAGAATATGTGATTTCTCTTAGCTCTGTTATGGCACTTCAGTTTATCTAATTTCTGTTGTAGCCCATGAACTTCCATGGTAGTAACAATTAATATCTAATTTGCATAACGCAGTTGATTAATTTCTAATTTCTAACTAGAACAGTTCTCCAGTTATACAACACTACATGTTTTGTTCCCGCACACATGCCCTCACTTTTATTTTTTTTTTCCTAGGCAAAATGTTACAGACAGGGCTAGTAAAAAAATTTGCCTTCCAATTATTTTGCAATAGAAAAATGGAAGTTTTGGTGAGCTTTCCTCTAGAAAAGAAGTTAGCCCTTGTTTAGTTCCATTAACCTGTGTGATGGGTGAGAAAATTGACTACAAATTGACCACATCCTGTTGTGAAAGCGCAGAAATATGCCTAGAGACTTCTTAGCATTAATTAAGAGGAAGAAAGAAGACAAAATTGGGTCTAGCATAGTTGGAATGATTGATCTGAGTCCGTGGTTGCAGCCAGAGGCAGTTTTAGCAGTCTGTAAAATAGACGGGAATATATTCTCTGGCCTAAAAATAACTTCTTTCAAGTTAATCACCTGGGTTTGCAGAGGGGACCTTTGATTATTTCCTAATACAAACATCTGACGAATTAAGGGTAATTAGTTAGAAGATGTACATACCGAAGAAAATATAGTAGATCACATTTGCTAATGGGTCAAAGTGGTGATAAAATAGTTACAAGAGTCCTAGAATACAGAATATAATAAAAATAAAAATATCCAGAGAAAAAGCACTCCACACTGCAATTTCTGAGACCTGGATCTTCAGCTCCTTTATTTATGACTTCTGTGTTTCATTTAAAAAAAACCCAAACAACAACAAAGAAAACCAAAACCCACCCAAACAATATAACATGCTATAAGGAAAGACAAATATCTCTTCTGTGGCTTGGTAGCTGTCAACATTTGACCCAATCTGAGTATCTTCTTTCCAGACTGTAGAGGCCAGCAACTCTCAGGGGAGTTGCAGTGCTAGTCCTTTTACAAGTAGATGAACAAGAATCAAGGCAGAGTGTAAAATAGGCCTTTGACACCGAAACGTCTTTGGGGCTCCTGTATCCTGGCACAGAACTCTGCACTTGCTCTCAGCTTGACTCTCAGACTCCTTGTATTGTGCACAGAGACTTGCAGGTCTCTGGAGTGGAGCCCAAACACTCAGTAAGGCAAGCAAGGCATTCTCTACATCTGGAATGTGTTCAGCTTCCAGATGTAGGGAGCCTCCTACCATTGGGCACTGAAGTAACTTTTAAATATCTAGCAAGAGCAACTGGCTGTACATATTCAAGAATTTTACACTACAGAGTCATTAAATAAGAAAAGAAGGAAGAAAAGGCAGGGTGACTGGATAATCAAAGAGTGCAAATGTTCAGAGGAATTCTCAAAGGAAATAGGACCTCAGGCTGTATCACATGATCAGAGAAATAACTTAGATATTTGTGCAAAAAAATGTACACCAACAATGATAAAGCATGTCTGAAGAAAAGTAAGAGATAGGAAAAATATCTTGAAATATGTAAAAGACACAGAATACCCTTTTGCACATCAGGGGTCATACAAAGCCTCTCAGTGTAACCAAGGGAGAACAGACACCAGATTTCTTAGAAGCAAAGGCTCTAGCAGAAAATTTGACAAAGAAAGAGATCCTGGGAAGCCATGAAGCTTGATCAACTCAGTAGCTCTCCAAAAAAATTTTAAAACAATGGCAAAGACAGAGATAGGCATGAATGAAGAAGTTACAGCAAAGTTAGCTTATAAAACGAGAGGTAAAATATTTGCTATGACATTGAGGTTTAGGTCAACACAACTGCTCAGCTGTTTGTGATAAAATAGATCCTGAGGAACTTCGCAGAGCAGAAATTAATATTTTGCTAAAATTTGATAGTTTTTTAATAGGCTTTTGACAGTATATGAAAAAAGCAAGTTTGCAAAATGTATATTATTCTTTAGAAATAGATCGGGCTGGTGGATTGCCTCTACAGTAAGCCAAGGAGTTCAATGAGAATAGACAACAGATCAACTGTCATGAGATATGTTTGTTTTACTGTAGAAGAAATCATATTTTTAGCTTTCATATGGGAAATAGAAATCATGCTATATAAGGAACTAGTAAGGAACCACAGATTCACTGATGACAACGAATTCACAGCCCTAAGTAGACTGATTTATCAAGATTAATATATGATGGGGATTGAAAAAACAGAAAATATAGAAGAGAAGATTACCAGGCAAAATTTTAAAAAACAGTTAGCAGATAACAACAGAAACAATAAAACAATATAAAAAATAAGAAACCAAGGACTAAAACAGATAGGAAAAAACCACACTTGGTTTTGAGACAGTATGTATTACTGAAGGTATGCTGAAGGAGTCTACTTGCTGCAGAATTTTTAAAAATAAAAAAAGATTTAAAAGAAAAAATGTGTTTTGTTTTATTTTTGTTTGGGGTTTTATTAAAGTAAAAATAACTGATTAAAAGTCAAGTTTGTGTCATATAGAAATACTGTTTTACGGGTTGGGATACACAAAGCAAGACAACAGACAAAAGATGCTGACTCTACAGATGAGTTCCCCGAGGGAATACTGTAGAACTGATTAATGAAATGGTTAGGACAAGAAATAATAACTTTAGAGATTATATAAGGCAGATGACTGTGGTTAGGTTTGTGTCAGTTGTAAAACCCTAACAAATGTTGGACTTGATGAAAGAAAGTTCAAGCAATGAAACACAGGTGATCAATGACAAGCTGGGTAGAAAAATGAGAAAACAATATAAAAGCAAAAGAGTTTTTAAATTATCAGTAGAGAAGGAAAAGCCTGGTAGGAGTATTCAATTGAAAGATATAAATTATACACATAAAAAATACAAGTCATGAGAAAAAATAGGGACAAAGATGGGTGAAAAACCACATTCCAGTGCTGCACTAGCACAAATAAACTTTTTTTTTGGCTTCTCTTTTAATGTAAAGATTTTAAAATACTTTTGCAAGTAGAACCCCCACTTTGTTAGAAGGTTGCCACTACTCATTAATTTTAACCTGAGCATTAGAAATGTGCTTGAACCTATTTGTAGCTAAGAACGACTGCACATAAGGATGGGACCCCTTAAGTTGTTTTTTGGCAAGAGCCAGTGGAGTTCTAGTTAATACACAGGCCTAGAGGGCTGTTTTGGACATCAAGTGTTTACTTTGTAGTAAACTGGAAAGATCTCTAAAGTTTCTATTAGTTTCATTCACTAGATGCCTGCACTAGATTCCCAGTTTATATTTAAGGGGTGATGTTTAAATTAATTTCTATAAGCTAAAGAAAACCTGGAAGATCAGGGCAGTCACTTGCAACCTACTTCGATTGCTCACACGTATCTACTTGATGCAGCACCTAATAGTGTCTGAGATATCCTACTGTGATGATGCTTAGGACCTGTAGGAGATCTGTCCCAATCTACCATTTAGATGGTAGATAGGAGCCTCTAAAATGTCACTAGCCACAAAGAGGTGGGCAATTGAATCCAGACTTCAAGAGGTATTACATTTATCATATGGAGTACAAATGAATAATAAGACTGGAGAGCAATCTGAGCTTAAGCAATATTCAGGTGGCTTTAAAAAGATTGCAGGAAAAGAAATCAGAATAGGTCTATAGCTCAAATAATTTCATTAAATACTATATATATTAATATATATATCTTATTGCTTTTTATTATTCTTAAAAAAATAAAGCAGTAAAATGCCTTCATAGAACATGTGCCCTTAAGTTGACAATTCTCCTTATACTTTAGTGAAAACATTGCATTTTTTGACATTTGTAAAAAATGGCAATTACCTGTGGTCAAAACAAAAAACTCAACAAATAGAAAGCCATGATATATTTTAAGTGTGTTCAAAACATGGTCAAGATTGGTTCAACAAACACAGTTAGTGAAGTGAATATCTGTTAAAGAAAGAGACCTGGTCAAAATATCCATCGCCTGTGAACTGAACCAAAACCTACAGCCTGTGCTAGACCTGTGCTGCACAAGTACAGCAGCTATTAAGTCCTTTTCACCAACTTCAGCTTCACTTGTCTTTTTTTTTGTCCCTATCCAGTTCTTTGCCTACTGAAATCAAAGGCAAATTTTATAGCAAGCAAGACAACACAGCTATTGTGTAAATTTTTTTTTTTTTAAATAAAAAAGTGTTAAATATGGCCCTGATTACATTTATGGTGTTTTTTTTTCCTGGCAATTCCTTCCAGGAGGTTTGAGGAGGGTATAAATTGATGATAAAAACCCAAAACTTTTCAAATTCTAGGATAGTCTTACATAATAATAGGTCAACCAAAATACTGAGGAGAAACTAGAGGTCAGAATGGGAGTACATTTAAGATTTTTGCAGGGTTTGAACACTGTATAATATTTAATTGTAAGAAATCACCTTTGCTACTCAGCATTTATAAATTCAGTAAGTACAATTAGCTCCCTAGCCTTAAACTATTTCTTTAAATCTGACTCATGATTGTAAATGTTAATCGATCTTTTAATCAATGGTATTAAAATAAGCACTAGAATAGTTACAAACAGAAACAAGTGAAAAGGTGAAGTAACTTCATAAAAAGACATAAATAAACATAAAAATATGCCTTCTAGAAACATTTGAACATTTAGATGGTTCCAAAAGTAGCAAAGATGAAAATCACATAAAAAATACCTATGTCATTGCATAGCAGGGACACTACACTAGTTTTGGGAATAATCCAAAAAGCTGTTACTGTTTTTGCATTCCCTATTAATTGAAATAAAAATAAACTTTTAAATTGAAGACTACAATATTATTAGGCAATGCTAAAATCCAGTCATGTTCACAGTGAAGAAACAGGAAATAAAATGTCACTATCCACTGTTTCATAATTCTTCATGTTCATTTGTTGCTTGTTTTTGTTGTTAGCAAGTGTTTCTTTTGAATTTTGTGTTCGTGGAAGACAGTTAGGTGCAGTGATTTCAGCCTACCTTTGATTTGTGAACCGTGCTGTTTTTCATGTAACAGCTTTGCCAGTTCAAAAGTGCAAGCACTGAAGAATCAAACTTTGGAGATGAATAGTGGAAAAAAATCTTATTTCCCACACAGCAAGAACATTGACTAACAAGGCTAAATGGAACTTGGGCAGAAAACCAATAAAAGTATGTACCCTTGTAACCAGCTCCCCATCTTGGGTCGCTTCATGTGGGATCACGGGCGCGAACAAGTATTTTTGGCACTAAGCTGCAACTTTTGAGCATTAGGGAGACACTTTTTTTTTTTTTTAAGTCCTTGTTTTTCTCTGTTGTATATTGCTTCAAAATATTGCTCTTAGAGTGATAACAAAGGGCTTATCTGCTTTCAGTCCAGAGAAAAGGAGTTATAACTCATCAAGAGTGAGGTGTCACTCAGAGAAAGGGATTAAACTATATAAGCATATACACCAGTAAAAGCAATTAAATTTACTCATGATTGGGTACTACAGCTATATGTTACTTCTCATGCCCTTGGATAGTGGATTTTCCAGAGGCTCTGATTTTTGTCTCTCTGTTTTACCCGGTGATTTGGTCCCCCTTGTGCAGAGAGAGCTGAGCAAAACGTGCCAGTGGTGTCTGGGCTTCAGCTTCCCCTCAGATCAGCTTTTAGCTGTCTTTTTTTGTTAACTGGGAATCCCAGATTTCCATGTCTTTATAGGACATTTTTTATGAATGTTCTTTTCATCACCCCTATGTTGTTTGGCAGTATCCTCATCCAGATGTGGTTTTGTGTGTCTAACCTGTCTCTGAGACCTGCTTTGACTATATGGGCCAGCTGCTACAGCATTCAAGTGATTTGCAGCCATCAACGAAATTCACCCTCACTTTGACCCCAAGAGGAGGGGAGGGAAGAATAGGAAGCCAACTCAGCCCCACCATCTCTATGTTGGATTCCAGAGAGTATCAGAAACTACATTATGTTCTGCACAGCTGGGCAACAACATCAGAAAGGCTATATTTAGTCCCACCATGTCACAGCAAAATATGGCAGATACTGTAACAGTGAATAGATTTCTTGTACTTTTTATTACTGTTTTGAAAGATGAGAGGAAAAAAGTCACTTTCCACTAATAAATAAATTCTAGATGTCCATTTTAATTGTTACCTCCCTGTTTTTTACTGGGGACTATCAGTTTTGTTCTTACTTGATTTTACTAGGCATGCAGGAGAAACGAGTGAGGATGTTTAGTATGTGAGCACACGGACAAAAAGTTGTTGAATTCTGCTCTACTCACATTTGCAGCTGCTACAAGGAAGTGTGGTGCTTATTTGCTCTCTTACAACAATTTATGCTTACCTAATGCTTTATCTCTAGGGTCCACTTCTACTTCTAAAGAATTTCTGAAAACCTTACTGCATGTTTTTCAGTGTGTTTGCTGTGAATTTACTAGGAAGCAATGATAGCAAAGATGGCAGGAAATTCATTTCAATACAAGAAGTAAGAGAGAGAATATAATGATTTTCTTTATATAATGCACATGTGAGAGTGTCTTGTTCAGGTATATACTCATAAGCACTTTTGTGTAGATACAAATATGTATGTATGTTTATACATGTATATATTTTGTTAGTAACAGCATGAATTTTGAAACTGGCAAAGGAGAAAGGTGCCAGAATGTGGCACACATAAACTGTAGATGTGTGTCACATCATTTCCAAAAGATTATGGCATGATGTTTATACATGTGCATACATATATTAAAAGAATATGTGTCCTTTAATTTGGTGTTGGAATTAGTTATTACTGAAACTAAAGTTATGTGATGTTAACTAATGATAATAAAAACTGATACCTTCAATTCCTTGTTTGTGATGTTATCATTCTAGTCACTCCTCCAGGCAGAAGACAATGAAAATTTAAAAGAAATAAAACATCTAAGCCTGTCTATTTGTGGCTCTGCTCTCTACACAATCTCTTTTGGTAGGTGCAAATGTTACTGTTTGGTGGGTTTTACACCTACTTGGTGGCAGTGGTGTGCTCCAGAGGAGTCAGATCCTTTGCTGCTCTCATTTCCTACTTTTTGTTCAATCTTCTTTCTCATATCGTGGTCATTTGTACTACAGGTTTTTAGTGAAATGATTCCAAAGAGCTATTCCAAACCTTGCGATGATGAAAACAAAAGTATTTCTTAATAAAGAATTATATAATTGTATAACAGTTTAAGTCTCAAACAAGAGAAAGTAAAATGAAAGGGGGAAGGGGAGTTGAGAAGCCCAGCTAGTGTCTCACTGTCTGCTCTGTGAAATAGATGAGGTCAAAGAATCATCTTTTTATCTAATTTCTTCATAGATAATAGTGCAACTATTTCACTGATGCTCTGGAGACTGAATTTTTAAGACTGGGGACACACATCTTATGGTTCTAGCTCTGCCTCATCTTCCTTGGAGCTGCTGCTGTGATGTCTCCTCTAACCCTTTCAGTCAGAATAAATCAGGTGACTGCTAACAGCTTAAAAGATAGGCAAAATCCCTTAATATAAAGAATTTTTGTTGGATGCCTTTTGTCAGAGACCTTTTGTTCCTATGCAAAAAGAGCCAGTGGCAAAAGCACCCCTCCTGCACCCCACCAGCATGGAAAATGAAGCTCCCCATTTCTTTCAGTGCCTGTCCAGTAAGCTGGTTTGCCCCTACAGTGAGACATAAAGACACCTCCTCTTGTACAAGGCTTGTGACAAAAACAGGGGGTGACCTTAAACCAGATGATCTTACATCTTCAGTAACTCTTTTATAAGAGTTTCTTTACCTATTGTGAGCTCCTCAGATAATTTCCCAGTGACTAAGGTAGAAGGCAGCTCCAAGAGTTTTCACATAAATTAATGTTTCCTGAATTGCAGTATGAGGTTTTCCTAGTTACAGCAGAAAAAAGAACCTTAGAAATCAGACATCTGAATTATCTTTTACTCTGGATGTTTGAATTCAACTCGATCACACCACATCACTTTCAAGATACATTTTGTTATTGAAAAAGACATTTTTCCTACCTTAGCTGCATGACCATGTCAACAGTTGATGTCTAAGCAAAATGACATCCCATCTGCATATTAAACAAAAATTCTGAAAGCATTAATCCTCTTCTTTTATTAAATGTCCATTAAATTGGAATGTCTGATGTGTAATTGTTGAAAAAGAGCAATGGCTAAGATGTAATGTACATAATTTTTTTTTTTGGTGTAGGTAATCAAAATAAAACAAAAATAAACAAAGAAAAGAAAATTACAGCTCTATAAACTCCTAAAATGCAAGCAGGTTCTGAACAAAAAGTTTCATGGATTTTATTCAGGCAATTTCATAATAATGTGCTATGCTTTGCGATTTCTGTAAAATTACTTCAAACTAACTAGAGAAATTGTCCCATGTGAGTCAGAAGGCTTCTTTGAGGCATGCATATCACTCTTGCATTTCATAATAAAAACCAGGATGCTGCAGAAAAAGGTTCATTTTCTTATTTTGAAAGGTCTGATGCTCTGCCTTCACAATCGTTGCTATCTGCAGTTGAGTATAAGATGTAGAAAAGATCACTTTTTAATTATTACTCTCACAGAAATGAGAAAGCTCATTGGTCTAATCACTGAGACAAATTTGTCTCTCCTCACATTTTTCATAATGAAGAGACATTAGATTAATGTTCCCTTAAATAACATGATTAATGGTAGGATCAGAAGTAGCTCATGTTGGAACAGAATGAGTGCAAACCATCTAATCAAACAAAATGATTGGGGGTTTTAATTGTTTATAGCAGTATAAGGTCATATGAAGTTCCCTCTAGTAACTCATCTTTCTCTTCCTGTATTTTAGTTCTCCTTTTCTGTCCCTGAGAATGATCATTAGTTATAATTAAAGGAAAGCAAAAGCAGTTAGCTTGACAAGCTCAGGATTTTGGAATTATTATAGTCATTAAAAGACCTTCTGATAACCATATTAAACTTCATCATTCACATACCATCAGGTTTCTATCTGTCATACACAAAGCAAAGTACATCAAGTACAGCAGTGTCTTGAGAGAGTGGAGCAAATATATCACCTGATTTACCCTCACTAAACTGAGATAAACTCCAGATTAATTTTGTCCTTTGACTCTCAGAAATTAGGACAGTTAAGAATGAAACCAAAATGCCTGAGTTAGAGGGATTCTTTTAGTTCTTGCCATTATTAGTGTGTGGTAACATCATATGAGAACCTCAAATACATTCTAGGATTTGATTCATTGTTCACCCTCATATTCTGCTTGGAGTTCCTCAGCAGAAAATCAAGAGAAATCTAATGACAAGAGCCTGTTGCCATTTTAATGCCACCCAAGTCCCTGGACTTAATTCCTATTTCTCATACCATTTTAGAGTCACATCATAGTCAGGATGAAACAGAAATAACTTTCTGAAAAATGAATAAACATATTCTTGAATCCATATTCTTATGTGGATGATTGCATTTGTAACGTTTCATAATTTTTACTCTTAAGGCTCATCCAGTGAAAAGAAATTATGGCTGAGGCACAAAGAGTAAGTGACCTATTCAGTAACAGTATCTTAACCCTAAAAATATGTGAAGAGACAACTATTGTCCTTCCTAGTACAGCTCTGAACCACTGACCCAGAACAGCATAATGTACTATTTGAGCAGATCAGTCACACAGCACACTGTAAGTTCACACAGAGCACAGTGGTGGGCTTCAGCATTTGCTTACCTGCAAGCCACTCACAGCAGTGGTCAAAGGTTACCAGCAAGCTGATTAAAAATGTGCCTGCTAGACATCTTTCAATATGTCACAACATGTCATTTTGTGCTATGCATTTCAGATGAAGTAGCTTTCTCCTTTTAAGACATTGTCATTTGCTCTGTCAGTTTGCTTTATACTCCAGAAGTACCCGACTCCTTTTCATAGAAGCTACCCAAAACATAACAATGTCAGAAGCACAGAAAAAAATCCCTATTTTTTGTCTACATCTAAGAGTAGTCATTCTGCAAGGCTAAAAAATATTTCTGCCCTTTTAAAAAAAATGTTTAATCAAATGTATCATGAGTGAAGTGCAAACATAAATGATACAATATTTTATTTCTGCTACTACACAGTAGCACACTGCATACTTTCTAAGTACATAATAGAAGGAAAATAAGAGAATGTGACTGTGGCTGTTCAGTCTCAGCTGAAGGTGTCAGGCTAGATTTTGTGTCATTTGTTCATTTTATATAAAGTGCTTTTTCCAGATCTAGTTTATGAGTGTGAATTTTGCAGTGTTATGGAGAAAGTTCTGATTTTTTTGAACTGCATTTTTCTTCCTACAGTGTAGTCTCAGACATTTCTTTCACCTTTCTTGTATCCCCTTTTTCAAAGACCTCATGTTAGGAAAACCTTCTAGATAGCATTAGGAATTAAGGTCTCCTTTTGGAAGTAGTTATACCACATCATGAATGCTCCACACTTTTGTCAGATAAAAGAATTCCTATCAAATTCAGTAGGACCTCATGCCACCAAAAAGAGAATTAATCTATAGAAGCCTAAAAAAAAAGGATTTAAAACAAAATACATGCTTTCCCTCCACAGAAAAATAGGAGAGAAGACATCCACAGACTCATTAAACCTTTAACTGAGGCCTGACATGAAGATTTATAGCCAGGTGCATTAATTCACTTTATTTATACTATGCTGGCAAGAAGTTTTCAAGGCTGAGTTTCTAGTTTGTTTATTTATTTGTTGGGTTTTAATGACTTGCCTTCCTACGTTTACACACCAGCAGTAGCTGTGCATACCTACATTAAAGGAATGTAGAAGGATGATGGCATAAGTCATGTACATGGGATACACCTGGGAAGGCACTTAAAGCCAGAACTACAAAAGTACTGTTTGACTTTTAAAATCCAGCTCAGATACCATCTAACCCTTCATAGAAAATGTTTCCTCTTTTCATAGAGGAAATGTTTTGGATGAAGTGGTTAGAGCCAACAGCTTTGATGTAACCATTCATTCCAAATACAAATGAGCACAATGGAATTATTCCTGTAATGGGATGCAATTCACCAGTACAATTTAACCAGAAATTAGTTTTGTGTCATTGACATCAGTGTGAAACAGCAGATGACTAATGAAATAAATGACACAAAACTAATGAAAGAACATGGTAAATTAATATGCAGACCTTTCTATTCCTATAAGCAGCTAAAAAATATCTCTGATGGCTTTCATTTGTGATTATCTACAGCCAGTATTTTTTAAAGACTCATTGATCATATTCAAGGGACCAAGAACTGAACCCCACTACTGCCTGTAAAAGTCTGTCTTGCCTCCTACCACTTTGACAAATTGAACATGCCAGCTGCCAATTATGCTAATTTTTAGTGGTAATCTACTCTGTTGTTTATTACTGAACTGCCTGATTTCTTTTTATTAATATTCTCACTTTATTCTAGAATGGTAATATTTTCATTCCATTTTGTTCTTTGTCTTTGGCTATTATTATTTCATGTGAAGAACATGAAAATTAAACCCTCTAATTTTTATTTTTTTCCCCCAATGTATAATGTTGTGAGATAATATTCAAACACCAATATGATCTTTCTTTCTCCGTATTCTTTTTGCATTTAAAGGGGTTCAAGGGAAAAAATAGCCTGCACAGGGAACTTTGTTGCACTCAACCTGACAGCAAATCAGTGAACGTCCATAATAGGGTCAGCAACACAAGACATAAAAACTAAAAAATCTTCATAGAGGATGATTTTTGTCACCGTTTAGACAACAGAATTATCTTATAATGTAGCAGCTCTTCATGTATTACCCTGTATTTTTCAGGCAGCTTTTTCACATTTCCTTGAAAAGCTTAGTAGATGTCCTTGGAATCCTAGAATTTAGAGTATATTAAACTGTCTGACTGGCACTGAATAAATTTCAATGAAACATTTGTGACCTTGAAATGATGAGCTTTGTAAAAGCTTTCTTGTGCTGAATTTATACAAGAAATGTTAATGGGAATTGGAGAAACAAAGAGAAATTAATCATGAAAGAAACCTTTTATTTTCAGAGCTTTGCAACAAGTACTTTTACATATACCCTATTCTTAGGGAGAAGAGTAATTTCTCCTAATAAAACCCATCTGGAAAGTTCTTTCTTTTTTTTCCTTGAATGCTGCATGAATTATTGCATTTTCTGCCTTTCTTGTGGTATTTCAGTATTTCCAAATCCAGTCTGTGCTGAAAGAAAGAATTACAGAGAGTTGTAAAATCAAAACAGAAAGTCAGCTGTTTTCTTTTTGACATTAAAATAATAAGGTCTTGGTCTTGGTCAAAGGTTTTGGTGAAAGAATTCAAGAGAGTTTCTTGTTTCAGTTAACATGGCTCAAATTTACAGAGACACAATCCTGACATATACTTGAACATAATAATAATTATTCTAGTCCTCACTTGCCTCTATTTGCAGCACTGTCAGGTCCACCAAGCATGCCATAGTCATCTCATTGGACTCTATTACTTCTGTTACTTTTTCATAAATCCCTCTTTGTTTCCAAGCTGTTACTGCTAATCCAGACACTAAGTAATCTAGTTCATGAGATAACTTTAGTAAGATTAGAAATGTGTAATACTTGGAAGAAATGACTTTACTGTGAAATGCTGACATGTGCCAACATAATTCAGACAGCCTCATTATGACATATAACATAGTTGATAATCAAAGTTTGAAAACAAAAGTAAAAAAGTATTATATATTAGTTTCTAAGGGACATAAGAAGAATATCCTTGGAATGAGTTCAAATCCTAGTCCAAGAACATTTTGTGCAAGTATCCCCATGAAATTTTCCATGATTTTTAGAAAATCATAGAATCATATAATGTTAGGGGGTTGGAATGGATATTAAAAATCATTTAGTTTCAACCCTCCTTGCCATGTGCAGGGACACCTCCCACTAGACTATATTGCTCAAGGCCTTATCCAACCTGACTTTGAACACTGCCATGGTTGGGGCATCCACAACCTCCCTGGGAAACCTGTTCCAGAGACTCACCACCCTCAGTAAAAAAATTCATCCTAATATCTAACCTAATTTTCCGCTCTTTCAAATTGTACCCATTACTTCTTATTCTGCCAATACAGTTCCTGATGAAGAGTCCCTGTCTGCCTTCTCAGCAGGCCCCCTTCACATACTGCAAGGTTCCCATGAGGTTTCCATGCAACCTTCTCTTCTCCAGACTGAACAGGCTCAACTTTCTCAGCCTATGTTTGTAGGGGAGGTGCTCCAGTCCTCTTATCCACTTCTTGGCCCTCCTCTGGACTTTCTCCAACAGTTTCATGTCCTTATGTTGGGGGCACCAGGACTGCATGCAGTACTCTAGGTGAGATCTCACAAGAGCAGAGGGGGAGAATCACCTCCTTTGCTGTGGTGGCCATATTCCTTTTGATGCAGGCCAGGATACAGTTGGCTTTCTTGGCTGCAAGTGTGAGGTTTTTATCAATCAGAACCCCCAAGTCTTTCCCCGCAGTGCTGCTCTCAATCACTTCTCTGCCCAACTTCTGGGAGTGTCTGGGATTGCCACAACCCAGGTGTAGGACCTTGCACTTAGCTTTATTGAATTTCATGATGTTTTCACATCCCCACCTCTCCAGCCTGTCAAGGTCCCTCTGGATGGAATCCCTGCCCTCCAGCATGTCAACTGCACCACAAAGTTTGGTGTCATCAGCAAATATTATTCAACAAATTATTTGAGCTTAATTAAAAATGCTCTGGACCAGAAGTATTTGCATGACTTAAATAGAACACGACCATCTCACCAATCATTGATGCAGGTACCATGGAGCAAAACAATTCCCAACAGTGATTTTTAATATTTTTCAATTTTTCTGAAATGTTTCTTCTATATTCTTTCTTCCCTTTGGTAATAAAGGCATCCAGAAAGCAAACACTGATGCTACCCACCCTTCCACAGTGTGTAACCCACCCTGTACAAACATTTTATTTCAATTCATGTCAGCAAGGGCTGATCTTATGCATACAAATAAGATATAACAGACACGTGAGAGAATGTAAGACCTGAACATAGCAAGACCTGCTTGTGAAACCCATTTTTGGACAAAAATACCATGGAAAAGGTTGGCAGGGTGATTCAAAAGGCACAATGAGCTGTAGTAAATGTTGAACTGTTACCAGGATCAAACACTCAGATTCTTTTAGATGACCACAAACTGATAAGAGAAAAGAATAGAGATCCACTGCCTGAGAAGAAACAGAAAACAATATTCACCAGAGTGAATTCTTACTTCTGTGTTTTTCTGCAGTACCAAGGAGCAGGAATGTAACCTCACAGCTTCTAATTTTGTACTCTTACTGAAGGTGTACTATTCATAACTGTATTGATAATATTAAAAAACAGTTTATTACCTAAAGATCCCTACAAGCTTCTTTGTGAAAGACAGATTGAGAAGACATTCAAGGGAAAACATTCCCGTTATTTTTGACACACTTTGTATCTTAAGACTTTGTTCTCTTCCAAGCATCTGGAATTTCACATTTGTTAATGATTTTCCAAAATATTGGTGCTTCAATATCTTGGGTGCTCTGGGCTTTCTCTTCTGTTCTGTTTGTCTCTAATGAATACAGCTGTCTCAAGCAGAAATAACAAAGCTGCTTCTGAATTTGAAAACTTGCTATACATGTCAGCACAACACTCCTTATAAGTTAATTCATATTCAGGTATGAATCTTGTTTATGCATTTATAAATTTGTGATTCCTTTTGTACTGAAATAATGATAAAATAAACCAAGCCTGGGAATTCAATGCAGTGTTCTTTCTCTGATTACAAATGAAGCTATTCTGTGTCTGCTGCTACCCCTAAAATCAGCAGTAAATTTATATAATTTTCAGAAATTATCTGTAATTTCTCAGAAACCATACATTTCTGAGATATGATACCATACACAACCTATTCCTGAAGTAGTACAGAATTCTAATCTCATGATTAGCTATAAAAGTGATAATGATGCTTAAGATCCTACCATCTTCAGGCCAGACATATTTAGACACTTGTTTGAGAGTATCCAGTGAATCTTTTTAAAAGGGTTGAAGCACTCATATCTTCATAAGATAAATCCAGTTCAAGAGAGTTTAGGGCAGACCTTACAAATGACTGCAGAAGGATGTAGCTCCTACAATGTTTAGCCTAAATCTTAAATGTCTACAACCATTAAAATTCGTGCTTGAAACCTACAATTCCTATTTTTGACCTAAGTTCAAAACACATTGCATTTGTATAAAGGTGTAAACAATAGCATGGAAATATCTAGACTGACATTCATAGATGCTGATATGACTAAGCTAGAAAAGAGATATCATCTAGATTTCCAAATGCTATAGTTTTGAATGTGAATTTTGCACCAAAACCCCCCCAATTCTACTTGAATATATATTGTGCTTTTCTGAAAGTTACAGGATGAATTCCAATATTTTTCTAAAATGTATTTCTAGGACAAGGAGTATCTAACCAGAACATTACTTTGTTTCCTTTCTTCTGTCACTTATATAATCTGCTAAGATTTTTTTTTTTAAATATCTGGTATAACGACAGTGATAACAGATCCAGGGCTCTGAAAAATTCACGTAAATAAAGAGACTCACACATAAAATCTTTCTGTCATATTTTAATAGAAATTGGATCAAATATCACAAATTGGATAACTGCATCATGTGTATGAAAGGGAGAAATATAACTGATTGCTAAATGCTAAATTTACAGTAGATATATAGATAGTTGAATGAGCACTTCACTGGAGTTTTGTTGTTATTGTTGTTGGTTGGTTGTTTTCTTAAGGGAAGTAGTTGGAGTCTGATCACATCAACACATTCTTAATCAAAACTAAGCCTCTATCCTATGGGATTCTGCTGAGAATGATTGTAGTTTATGGATGGATACTTTCCACTCAATGAATCATAGGTGAAAGGAAGATAGGCTGGAAAAAGAAAGAAAAACCAAACTATAACAACAAAAAAAATCACATACTTCACACCAATCACGAAAAGATATTCATTCTGACTTGAATATATCTAAGAATGGAACACAAAAATCACTATTGTTATCATTAATATTTTTAATTTCCTCTGTATCTATCAGAAAATGTAAAAATGTTAAATAATGCTCGAGAGCATACAAGACAGAGCGGAGATAAATATTTAAAAAGCCAGTCTTCAGCTGCCCTTCCCCCAGGAACCAAACTGCATCTCATGAGAAATGGCTTCCAAATGTAATGCTGATTCTTACCTGGAAGGGTGCCACTAACATACTCTGGCATATTTAAGGGCAAAACACATTTCAAAAGGAGATGTTCAGTGCAATCAGAAAAGGGGAGGTTCTGGCATAGCAATCTACTACAAATGGGTATGCTGGAAAAGATGCTATATCAGGAGCTGACAGAGGGAACACAGTATTGGTGCCTGATATTTAGCAAGCTGAGCAAATTACCAGCAAGTCAGGAGTTTGGGGAACTATTCCGCTATTATTGAGTAGCTGGGATAAACACTCAATTTGAACTTCTTTTGCATAATCATTTCTGCTTAAGTTTCTGCCAGGGCAAGCTTCACATGAATTAAATGTAATTTTCACAAGTGAACATTTGCATATCCCTTGTCTTTCCATCAGAGCTATCCGTACTTTTGGACAAAAAAATCCATAATTAGAAGTTCCCTCTCACCTATGAAAAAACAACATAAACAGTTTTTTTGTACCTGAGAGGCTGATGAAGGACTTCTCTAGTGCTATGGAGTATTTTGTATGGTAGCACAGAAGGACTGAATACAGTTAAAGTTGGTGCAAATATCCTTCAGGTTGAAGTAACAAGTGACAAAAAATGAAACAACAGTCACTAACAGTTTCAGTGAAATACAATGGGTTTTTTCATGATGTAAAACTGACTCATCTTGTACCTTGCCACAATGGCTCTTTCCTGGCAGAAGTACAGAGAGCAAAGGTATTTTTTTACATGGTCTGCCCTAGAGACAATTCCTTTTGGAAGGAAATCATCATTTGCTATCCAGTTCTCAGCTGGACTCACCAGCCTGGCTGTAGCACACAGCGATTAGATCATCCAAAGTACCAGGAGACACAACAGATCTTAAAGACACTTTAAGAAACTTGTCATTTCTGCATAGAAACAAGTCAGGCTTGTAACACTCTTTTGGGAGCTGCCATTTCAGAGTCTGTGCCTTACTCTGGAAGTTTGCCTGCTCTGAATTCCCCTGGAAAAAGAGCATTCAAGTTCTGTAGAGCACAGGATGACAATTTAGTGGCACCATATGGCAATATTATCTGATAGTGACATTTTCCAGGTACAGAAACAATTTTCTTAACTTCATTGATTTCAGTAGTTGTGATACATGCAAAGGAGGACAAAATCAGTAGTGGAGTGAACATCATTGTATGAAACAGCTAATGCAATGTAAGCAGAGCTCAGTGAAAGGAGATATCATGCATTTTTAATCTAGTACTACACCATTAAATGAAAATGTATTTTCTGTTACCAAAGCATATGTCATTTTGCATTTCAGTTCAGAAGCAGAATGCAGCCGAGGGGGTCACTGTGCTCCCACTTTCTGATAGAAATTTCAGATTTGTTCTGTCACTTTTTATTTTCATTCTGAAATGAACTATTAAAGCAAGAGATGCACACTATTCAGAGAGAGTATGGTATTGAATATGTAGTCACTGGATGCTGTAAAAGTCTCAATAGTACTAAGAACTCTAAGGAAGTGACACAGATGCCTCTATATATGCATATACAAGTAATATAAGGTGATGTAATGCTGACTGAGAAGGTATTAATAGATTTCATAAAATTCTGTTACACTACACTTTCCTGAGTCCTTTCTGAGCTTTTAGCACTGTAATCTTTATCAAAACAAAAAGAACTACTTGATAATTCCAAGGAGGCTAAATAATTAAGATAATTAAAGGAAAAAATAAACCCTACACCAACAACATTTAAAGTCATAATTCTTAATTAATTTAAACAGAGGCTATGTTTTGCTAAACTTTCCACATATATTTTCTCTTTCTCCAATGTTAATTTCCTCTTTGTCCTTTAAGTAGCAAACGTTGTCTTGAAATAATACATATTTTGTTATTGCCCTGTCTGCAATTTGTTGACTTAATTCTTTCTGTTTTATGGCATTTACGGGTAGAAAGCATACAATGGCCCTTGTGACTGATCAGTTTTTTCATGTATACACTAGGGAATATATTAGTCATGTTTCTGCGAAAAATTCTACAGTCTGATTTTATATATTTTGGACTGAACTCTAAGATCCTAATGGCATTAAAATCTGGTAAAGTCCATATAATTTTACTCAAAACTGTTGCTCTAAGGATGGCCTAAGGCTTCTTGCACCTCTGGAATAACATATGAAGACATTACACTATGAGAAAAATAGCCAATTTTTGTAGCATTCCAGGGTTGTGAATGTGTTGGAATTAGTGTAAATGTGACTGAGGCACATAACTTCAGTGAAATACAGCATGTTAGGAATGTCACATCAAGGGGGAGGATTGGTGATATTTACAACTAAACAAAACCAGCCGTGTTTTTCATATATGGAAAAGAAAACCAATTTTCAAGTTTGCTTTTGTTTTTTAAAAGCCTGCCAAATGTCAAAGGCTTTGGAACAAGTGCTGAAAATTTCAATGATCTTTAAATGAAAGCTTTCTATCGGGCACGTAGGCAAGGCTGCTGCTTGTTCTTGTCTGTTTTAAAAAAGGATAGGAGGGGGGATTCTTCTAGAAGGAGACCAGAAGTTGTGCAGCAGATGAATGTAGCATTCAAAATTTTCACTTACCTTGAACATGAAGGGTTTCCTTTTGACCATGTCACAAGCCTTGTAGAATAAAACTACCTGTAGAAGAATGTTTTCTGATGAGGAATCTGAAGATGGACTGGAATACTGAAATGAATGCTTTAGATTTCTGGCTTCTTTTTGCATCAAAAAGAAAGTACATTTTTAAGCAATTCTAAGATTTTCCCCAGCTCGGTGAAAGCTTCATCCCAGACTATGGTGAAAGAATATAAGGGAAAGAGATTTTTTAGTGCACTTAATCTGATACATTTTCACAATGGAGGGTCTGGTGTGCAATCAAACACAATTTTCTGCTAGTCAATTTAGGTTTCCAATCTTTGCAATATTTGAACCCTTTTCAATCACGGCTCTTTTACCGGGCAGTGAAGCCTATTGATCTTGCTTTGCTGATATGGAAGGGAGGCACAGAGCAGCTCACAACCGAGTTTTCAGACATTGGGGTTCTGAAAATGCACTGAAGAGCTTCAAGATTTTAAAAAAGGGTATTTAGACATAAATACTGTCAGGGCTGTACTGCTTTGAACTCTTGATGTCTACGTGCCTGTAAAAATCCCGTGGTGTATCCAACGGTTCTTTTGCATTGAGTTCATCACTTCAAGCACTCATGAAGTGTGTGGGTACATTATTATTTGGGACATGTTAGTTTGCAATGTCAATATATATTATGCACTGTCAGAATTTAAGCATAATCTATTTTAGCTGCTTTTAAGAATTCAGAAATGTGTATCTCCTGCTCAGTTATGTATAACTCCATTGACTGTTTTATTTATCAGGTTTTTCTGGTATTTCAATATGTTCCATTTTTATGGAAGAACACTGAAAACTGCACAGTTCCTGTAAGACTGTTTATAGTCTCAAGAGCAATGAATATAGAAGGTTTCTCTTTTACTTTTTCTTTTTTTCCTGAGTGACTGCAAATAAAGATTTATCAGAAGCTGTTTGGTTTTACCAGAATTTTATATAATCCATTTGCAATTTGGGAAATAAAATATTTTCTCACATCTCTAATAATAATTAGCTTGACACTCAAGGCAATAAAACAAAATCATTTAAATAATTGGAAGCGTCTAAGTAACCAATTATTTTAAGATGTCTTTTTGGCTTAAGCAGAACAAATAAGAAAGTACTCCCAGAGTGAATATCCAATGCACAGTCTCTGGGAATGTTTCACATGCAGACAGCATTATGGATGCATCACTTGCAGTTATTTGCAGTACATTCAGTCATTTCACATCTGAGGATGATGTGGTAAAACAGAGTGCGCCTCTGCAACGCCAGCAGCGGAATGCAGAGCATATATTGCTGAAAGTCCTTCCAGATTTTGAGTCCTGTTGTGACATTCTGCTGAATTCTGAATTGCACCACCTTCCAAAGTTTTTTGGGATTCAAGATTCCACCAAATTCCCCACTCTGCTGGCCTCCACTGACATAACAAAGGCAAAATTATATTTTTCTGATTATATCTCTCTTCAAGTTGTCTCAGTCTCACATAAAAAGGTGTAAACAAGTGGAAAAACATTCAATGACCACTCACTGAATACTTTTGGTTAGGGAGTAATAATGGTTGTTAACCACTTATAGTTATTATGACTCGTAGGCTGTGCCTCAATGAAGCCCATAAATTGTACTTTTCTGAGAACATCCAGCCTTAAATTACACAAATGGTTACTCTTATATGGGCTGCCAACAGTGGAGCACTCAGGTCAGTAAAATACTGGAATTCATTTTTGTGTAGCTTTGTGCTTTTCACAGTGATCGATCTTTCTCCCTTGGCAGAGCTCTCTCCTTGGGGTGATCAACAATAACAACAACAACAACAAAAGCTTTATAATCTTCCTGCAAAAGCAGGGTTTTAGCTTCCTGCGGCAGAGTAGTGTCAATTGTCAGCATCTTGTTTGATTTGTTTAGCTGGCTTTTATTCTTCTCTGACATTTAGAGATTATGTGTTTTCCTTTTCCTCCTCCTCATTGCTGGAGCCATCTGTGGGTCTTTACATAGACACATCCATTAGGAATATCAGATAGACAAAGCTAATGTGCAATGGAGTAAAATGACAAGCTCCTTTTCTTAATTAATGTCATCTCTGCTGCTCCAGTGAGGATTGCAAGCTTCTGAAGTAGTTAAGAAATGAATTGTTCTTAATTTTCATGAGCATTTTTCTACTACATTTAGACTATTCTATAAATGAAACAGTGAAGAGTCCTCAGATCCTGGTCCCCTGAAACCATATCTCTACTTGTACATTAAGCAATTTCTGGGACCAGTCCTGGGTGCTGGACCTACACGGTCTGAGCTGTTTAACCATCAGGAGCATCCTGCTGATCTGTCAGTCTGCCCAGTTAGTGCTCCACGAAACCATCACCAAGGCCTTCCTGCTCTTTTTGATCAATAAACAGGTTCCATGAGATTCCTTAGTTCTGCACACTCAGGGAACTTAGTAGGATGACTCTGACTATCCAGGTGAGGGATGTGTTAGAGCAACCATGGCTTCATTCACTTTATGTCCTGAGCTTTCTGTTTGTGCAAGCTATAATCCAAGAATTTCAACCCAGACAGTGAAAACTGAACCCAATATAAATTCAAGGCCCAGCTGGAACAGGTACCCAGAGCTGTGACCTGGGAGTATTTCACAGCTGCAAATGATCAAAATTTCACTGAAAGAGGGAGTATGAACACTGAACAAATGGACCTCACACATCACATTGGCAACAAAACCAAAATGTTAAAACACTTATGCAGATAGCAGAGATGGGAAAGTGGTTAAAGTCTGCCCCTATTCAACCTTTATATGGCAGTATTGGCAGCATGAAGGAATGAAGTTGCCCACACCACTTGATTGGTGCATCTCATCACTATTATTAACTACCATTTCCATCAGAGAAACAGAATACTTTTTCACATTCCAATTTTCCTGAACATTCCTTTCTTCTACCCCCTACTTCCCTACCATTTCATCCAAGCTAAAACTTAAAATAGTGTCCTTATGATTTCCTTTCCTTCTTTGTTTCCTGCATACAAATTCTGCTTTCCTCATGTGAATTCTATTAGATCTTTAAAAAAAATGTTTGGAATGTATGTATGATTAGTTCTCTTGATCAACTATCAGGGAGGTCGCCAAGTTTTGTGACATTTTGTCTCACTTTTAGCTGTGTATTCCAAGATGATTTCTATGTTTACCTTAGACCTATTTTCATTTTTTCGTTTAACTTTTTCCCACATTGCTCTATAAATGCTAGTGCTGTGTTTGTGTTAAATATTCAAAATTATTTTAAAAAACACAACTCAGAAACTCAGGGAGTTCAACCTTCAGAAGGTCTGAACATTTTACTTCAGACACATATAACTTTCATAATTAGAATATATAAAAATACCAGACTTAAATAATTTGTTCATTGAATTTCACTTTATGAAAAGAAAGTGCCCTCTTATGTTAGATAAGACATTAATTTATAATATTTAGTTTTAAAATCTCTCTCATCTACTTATTGCTTATTACATAAAATTAGAATTTGGTAACATCTGGGCAAATACATCTAGAAAAGCACATTAATCAAAACTGGGAGATTATTGTTTGGATCACATTACCTCCTGGAAATTTCTGCCATAAATCAGAGCAAAATTTTTCTAGGGATACAGACTAATGATGAGAAGATTTTAGGATTCTTTTTTATTGGTGGAATATGTAAGTTGCAATAATTTGTTTAGAGCCCTCTAAAAAGATAATGAAACTATTTCAGTTGTAATTAAATCAAATATATAGTTTATCTCAGTTCAAAATTTGTCCACATCATCATAAAAATAGCATAAGGGTGTCCTATATCCTTAGTAACACCTCTTTGCTGAGATCCCTCACTAACCAGTATGTTTCATAGCGTGCTATGATCCCTGTCTTCTGGCTCAGATACTGAAGTGTACAGTGATTAAAACACAGCAGGAATGCCTATTCCTCATTAAAGACATTAGTGCAAATCATCTGAACCACAAGGCTTTGTTGTGGTTCAGAAGATATTAGAGAGACATCCATGCTAGCAAACTGGCGTTAAAAGAAGCTGTATGGTAGAGATTTGATTTGGAATTTCTACATGATTGCCACAGATAGAAAACCTATTACTATGCTCTGAAACTTGTTTTAAATTCTGAATTAAATATATATATATTTAATTTGGGAAATACATATTGTGTCTATATATATTCAGAGTATGTGAATATATGCTCCATAAACATATTCAGAGTCCATGATCAAGTCACTGTTAACCTTCTTTTGATAAGATAAAATAGATTAAACTCTTCACATACCTTTATGATGATTTTAAGTCCTTTAGTCATTACTATGGATTTTCTCTGAACTGTTTTCTATTTATCAGCATCTTTTTTGAAGCATATATTCTAGGCATACAATTTCTGAACCACTAAAATTACCATCAGTCATACAGTAGTGCTACTATTAGTATTCTCTCATTTTCATGTGCAAGAATCTTAGTTCTTTTAGCCATCAAACTGAGTCTGGATGTCCTACCAGATGACTGATCACTTGTGTCCATCAGAACCTTTTGTCTGTGTATTTGATCTGTTCAAATTGGACTACTTCCAAATCTTTTCCGGGCACAGTTCAGGTGCTGAGTATGGACAAGAGGACATTTTAAATAGGCTTTTCTCATCTGGAAAACATATTTTGAAGAGTAGGAGTCTTCATTTTATGTACAAAGACAATTGTCTATCCAGATTCCCGAGTCCTTTTCAGAGTAGCTGCTTCAAGACTCTCTCACTGTATACTTTCCTTGTTTCTAGATACATGATTTTGTCAATATTAAGACTCACATTTTTTGTGTGTGGTGGTGGTGTTGATCAATCCAGATTGCCTAGTATTGTTAGATGGATAAGCTGTTTTTCTGTTCTCTTATTGCTCTTCCAACTTTTTGGTGTTTTCAGAGTTTACTGGAGATCACTTTGAGCTTTCTAGATCATTGACAAAATAGCATGGGAAGAAAAAAATTCTGTGAGAATTTTTCAGAAACATCCACTCACTGATGATTAATCATTTGCAATTTGATGTAGAGTTCCCTTAATTAACAGGTTTTAATCCATTTAACATGTTGGTAGCATATTGTTCAAGTTCTTTAATCAAAAGAGCATGTGATGTGTAATCAAAAATCTAATCATATTACATGAACATTATTATCTTTAGCAGACAAATATTCAATCCCATCAAAAAAGATATTAAGTTGCTTTGACGAGATTCATTTTCTTGAACCCACGTTGATTGGCATCAATTATATTTCCTTTAATTCTTTGTTATTTAGGTTCCATAAATCAAGTTCTGTATAGCCATTCAACTACTACTCACTAAAAAAACATTTCTACCCCTTTTGGATGACCAAATCATGAAAGAATGGACTGTAATCAAAGTTAGTGATTCACATAAGAAAGAGGAAGAACACAGTACACAAACACTGTACTTCACAAACACTGTAATTATAAGCAGTCACCTAAAATCAGGATTTCCCCGGATTTAAGTTCCAAAATAACTTCATCATTATCATTAATAATGACTAAGAATACATTTAATTGAAATGAAGGACTCTTTAAAGTACAGAGCAATACCAAAATTTGTGGCAATGAGGAAAGTTCTTACTCAAAAAAACTCATTGCATTTATACTCTTATTCGAGTGACCTTATAATTTTATTTTACACTAAGTACAAATCTCTGATATTTAAAAGCAAATACAGTCTTATTTTTTTCTGAACATAATGTAATGTTTATCACAAAATATTCAGTTTATATTATTTTTAGAAATTATTTTTTAGTCAAATATGCCAATTTAGAAAGAAAATAAGTTTTTCCTACGGAAAGATTTCCTCATATTTTGCAGGAATTCTGTTTTTTCAATAGAGACCAGCTGTTTCATTTAATAATTAGCTCTGGTTAAATTTCATTTTCATTTTATGAAAGACTGGACAAAAATTACATTCCTTTGGACAAAGAAGTGGATAACATAAGTATGGATATCAAATTCCACTATAACCACATCTTTACAGATGATCAAGTATTGACCTGACACAATTAAGAATCATAGAGAAATGCTAATTAATAGTGTAGAAAATGTTAGAGCTATGTGCTGGTTTTGGCTAGAATAGGGTAAATTTTCTTTACAGTAGCTGGTATAGTGCTGTGGTTTGGATTTGTGACTAAAACTGTGTTGGTAACAGAGGGATGTTTCAGTTATTGCTGATCAGAGCTTATGCAGAGTCAAGGCCTTTCCTGCCTCCTACCCCATCAGTGAGGAGGTCAAGGAGGTTGGGGGGGCAGAAGGAGTTAAGGGACACAGCTGGGACAGCTAATCCCACATGTTTGAAGGTGTATCCCACACCATATGGGGTCATACTCAACATATAAAATTGGGGGAAGAAGAAGGAGAGGAAGGATGGTCAGAGTGATGACATTTGTCTTCCCAAGTCATCATTACATCTGACGGAGCCCTGCTGTCCTGGGGATGGCTGAACACCTTTCTGCCCTTGGGAAATAGTGAATGAATTCCCTGTTTTGGTTTGCTTGTATGCACTTATTTTGCTTTGTCTGTTAAACTGTTTTTATCTCAGCCCATGAGTTTTCCCATTTTTACTCTTCCGATTCTCTCCCCATCCCACCGGGTTGAGAGAGTGAGTGGCTGCTTGGGACTGAGTTGGGGTTAAACTACTACAAGCTGATGGAAAAAAACATAATCAAATGTTAAATTCAGTATTTTACACACTGTGTTCTCATTTATTACTTTTATGAAAAGTAGAATTTGATTAATGAAAGTCTTCTTCTCTTTAAATTTTGACATGTCATTATGCTCCAAGACTTCATATCTGTAAAATGAGATTCCCTAAATCTGATTCACAAACCTTTCAAGTATTGTTGAAGATTACATATCCTTTCCAAACACATTCCAGCTTTAAGTAGAAGTTTAGTTATTACGTATTATTAAGACAGAAGAGATTTATCTGATTTTTTTGCTGTTTGCATTGCTTCCCGAAAAACCTACTTTCAAAAATGTAAAGAAAACAAGACTGTATCTTGCTGAAGTATCCAGATACGTACAGTGTCAGTACTTGAATCATGATGATTCAACTCACAAAGTCTTCTGTTCAAATCCCTTCAAAATACCCACACCTTTGAATCTCAAAGGATTAGATTTTAGTGCATTCAGCTTTCAAAATTCAGAGCAGTAGTTACTTAATAAAAGTCCCCTGCTGTGGATGCAAATCCTTCCATAGACTTCAAAGGATTTTGGAGTAAGTCCTAACATTACAGATGGTGGATAATTTTCAGTAAGTGGCACATCAGACACAAGTGGACACTTTCTCCCTGCAGGAAACATCAATAAGGCCATTCAAATCTAAAATTGTTAATGCTATAATGATTTCTGAATCCTTGATTGTGATTTTTTTATGACATCAAAAGGAAATCTTGTCAAATTATGTTAACGATTGGCTTACACTTTTAAATATACTCGATAAGAGATACATGCCCCTATTGTCCATGGGATAATAGGAGATGGCTTTATTAGTCCTCTAAATAATGTAACATAGACAAGAAATATCACCTTCCCCTGGTGCTTGGGAATCATTTTATAAAGGCTGTGATGTCACCTTTGAGAATCACTGAACCTCATAAGCAAGTTCTGATCCTTTAAGCAGTCACTTCTCGCTGGCTGCCTCTATGTTCATACTCTGAGTAGCCAGTTAATTGTTCAGAGAGAATAATCTCTTGATACTATGTGAAAGCTGAACTCAACCTCAGCAATATTATTCATTGAGTTTGATTATCTAGAGAAAGGATAAAGCAGGGTGACTAAAATCAAAGCAAGGTAGAGGTTTTAATATAAGAGGCAATATTTTCTGATTCAAGCTTCCCTGAAATATTTACTTACTGTATCTCAAAAATAGAGACAGTGTGAGTGAAATGACAAAA
>JAWWLV010000088.1:12021248-12057183 GCA_035041135.1 Platyrinchus mystaceus
CTCCACCCCGGCAGACTCAACAGCAGGGAAACCCAAACCTCCAAAGCCACCGGAAGGAAAGAGGGCAAAAGCCTCTCTTCCTTTCTTCTTATACCCCGGCTTACGTAAAAATCGTAGGGAATACTGGGTAAATCTGGATACTTCCTTGGCTACAAACTGGTCACTAAGGAAAGGCCCAGACCAAATTACCACATATCTTAACCTCCATTTCCCCACCCCTACTCTGCTTTTCCCCTTTCTTTATTTGAAGTTTCTCTGTGGAGTCTAAATTTTGTCACTCTCTTTCCTTGGTGCATAAAATTGTGGAAAAACTTCCCTGGCAGATGTTTGTCTAACCCTGATGTGACAAAATTCCCAAGAAGAGGAATCCATAGCCTCTCTATCCTCTCTTTGTTTGAATTATGCTCACAATAAGAAACAGAATTAGAATGGTTTCTCTTACTCCTAATCTGAGCCATTTTTACAGGAAAAAAAATCATTTTTTTTATTCTTTTTGAAGAGATTCAAGAAGAACAATTTTAGAAATATCTGAACACTGCCTTCTAACCATACCTTTAATCTATTGTCAGAATTTTATAACTCTTTTTACTTCATTTCTCTTTTCCTATGTGAACTATTCCATGAGTTAAGATTTTGGGAAAAAACAAACAAACAAACAAAAAACTAAAGCTCACAAAAAAAAAAGTACCAAAGACATTTTCTTTTTACTACTTTCTTGTAGAGTCTGGGTTATGTGTCCTGTAAAGTTACATTTTAACAGGATTGCAGAAACTGAACACCATTCTTCAACTGAGATCTCACTAGCATGATGTCAAGAGAATCAGATTCTCCTGATTTCGTCCCAAACTGGAATTGCTTTGTTCACAACAGCAGCTGCTTTTTAATTCATCTTTAAGAACTACCATAGTCTGTGACTCACCATACCTAAAATGCAGATTTAATTCTACCTTGGAGCTGGCTGATGAACAAGAGTATTTATCACAGAATAATTAATGGTGGAAGGGATCTCTGGAGGCCACCTGTCTCAAAGTGTAAGCTTAGGTAATGATATCCATAAATTTCTTATCCAAGTTTCAAATATTTCCAAAGATGGGGAAATTCCCACCCTTTCTGGAACCCTCTTTCAATGTATGACTACCTTCACTGTTTTTTTTCCCCCCACAAATATCTAACCGGAATTTGTGTGTTTGTAACTTGCATGCAATGCTTCTTTTTGCACAGTCCTGGACTGATCTTGGTTCTACCTCATCAACACAGACTTGTCTGGAAACAGCTGGACTTTGTTCACCACAGGACTCTTGTTGGTGAAGACACTGCCTCACTCACCTTGCTCTTACCCCTGGTTCTGAGGTCACCTTTCCTGCCCACTCTCCCATGACTTTCTGGAAGGGGTATCCAAAAGCATTGCTTTTCAGAAATAGTGTCTCCCTGCATTGTGCATAACATTGTACCTCTACAGTTAATGGGACCTCGGTCAAAGGGCTCAAAGGAAGAAAGTTTGGACTCATCCTGCAATGTGTGGTCTGGGTGTCCGCATCCTTCCTCTGCTCAGAAGCACATTCAAAGACTGTAACCATACTTTTAGAGAAAATAACTGTCACTTCATGTTTAATCCACACAGCTGAATGTTTCTGAGACTTTTGTAATTTCATGTCCTGTCAGTTCCATTCCAGAGAGGGGTTACGATGTTTTTAATTTCCCACCACATTGAATAGACATATTTTAAACAATCTAATTTAAAATCAAGCTTTATTATTTGCTTCATCTCTTCTGTGTCCCTTCAAATGAATAACAGAAATTACAACCAGATAACAACGACCTGTGTCTGCCCACACAAGTCCAGTTGGCTGAATGTTTGTTTCAGCAGTTCCATTTACATCCCTTCCTTGACAATACAGCTATTGGAAAATGACTAGGATCTGCTTGTGCTGCTGATATGTCACAGAGCTCCTGCTCATTTATACTGCTGCATGTCAGGCCTCTGTGTACAAAACCAGCACACATTCTATTTCCTCCCACTTAAACACACTGTTGTAATTAGGTGCAGGCTGCAAGAAAGTGTTGTTTTAGTTCCTTATCCTTAAAATCATTGATCAGAGCTTGAGTCGTAGAGTAGATAACTAATTTCCTATTTCAATCTTGTGTCTTTTCTCATTATTCTTATTGCTAAAAAAATAAGGAATATATAAAGGAATTGAAAACACTGAAATGCTATCAATAGGATCCTCTAAGTATTATTTCAAGCAAAATTTATCCTTTTTTTTTGATTTAACCTTTTTTCTGGTCTAGTTAGATAAGAAAACCCAGAAGACCAGGTGGAGAATCTAAAAACTCACAGATTGAAGAGAATTATTCCACTGCTGAGATCAAGGAAAGCAGTCAAAGATTGGCCTGGGAGGATTCTTTCCCAACCAGACCATTTTCTGCCGTCCCCAGAGACAGGGACAGAAGAGAGCATGGGAGGCAGAGCCAGACCATGAAGCTCTCTACAGATTCCAATCTGCACTTTTGCATTTTGGAAACTTTTAAACATTGTGTAAATTTGATTTATTCCTGGAAAAGCACTGAGAGCAAAAGAATGTTTTGACATCACAAGGCCAATGCACTACATTTGTAATTCTGCATTTGCATTCTACATCTTAGATTTCACCCTGTTGACAAGTACAATCATAAATGCTATGTGCTACCTGCCACATCCAGGTATTAAAATGTCTGATTCCACCCACCCCTTGTATTCCACTGTGAAGACCAGCTAGGCTTTCCCAAGCATTTGCAGATAGTCAGCTAACAGCAGTTTCCTTGGAGAAAATAAAGGAAGTTGATGTAAATTATGTATATCTGAAATAATTCTCTATGAGTAGCCAGGTGGAGTTTAGTGTTCAGAGAGCTTCATACCTGACTAAATATCTAATATGACAGAATACTAAACTTCAGAAGATGTAATTCAGTTGCTCTCACTGTCCTAGAATTGTTGAGATTTTTAATCCTTCAAAACCAGAATTATTCTTGCAGAGCTCACAGTAGGGGATTGCAGAGAAAGTCTGTACAGTATTTACTTTTTTAAATGCATATTTTTCCATGCAGTATTTAGAAAAAAAAAAGATGATGAATTCACAGCAACAAACCAGCACAGACTTGATTTTATTTATTTAGCTGGAGTATCCACAGTGATACAATCTGATATCCCACTCAAATATAACTCTTCCGTCACATATCTACAGCTGCAACCTACTAGAGAAAAAGATTAAGTGGAAGGAAATTTAAGCCACAGTAGGCCTAGCAAGTCACCTGCTAAAGACTTTGGATGAGAGTCAAGGGGTTAGCTGAATTCCCAGTCAAGTCATTCTGTATTCTTTCTCTGAAAACATCTGTGCTGAGGAATGGGATGGCAATGCATACATATGGACTTTTTAAATTTCTTGTGCTCAGCTAAACATATCTGCAGAATGATGATGCTTTGCAGATTGTACAGATTTGTTTACCTCTTTCTGAGAAGTATGGGTGTAAATTTTTTCCTTGATATGCTATCTCATTGAAACCACTAACTTGCAGTTCTTTGAATATGACCACATCAGGTAAACGAATAATAATGAAAAGGCAAGAATCATCTGTACTACTACACTATCCTCTCTCCACTCTCTTCTCTTGATCAAGCACCCAGTTATATCTCCACTCTGTTCCCTTGATCAGGCATCAAGTTATAGAAACTTTGAATCTGTAATAGAACAACTAAGAAAAATCTAAAAATGTGTGAAGGTGTTATTTTTTCTTGTATTTCATGTTGCTTTTTTTTTTTTTCTTGGGTAACCTAAAATTAAAGGTGGAATGAAAATGAAAATCACTCTGAAAGTGAAATAATTTATTTTATAGGTGATACTGTAGTCAGTGGAAAGAGTGGACCACAGGCTGGAAAACATATCAGTTTTTGTCCACATACACTTCCTGTCTAGAAGATAAATTGCCAAACTGTAGAAACCCATGTCTACAAACAATGTCACACAAAATTTACCACTGGCCATCACTAGCCCTTTCTCTGCCTGTATTTTTCATGTCATTTTGATGCTTGAGTGAAGCCTTCTAGATGTCTCTAGGGCAGTAGAAATCCCACTTTATTATATTGCTTTAAAGTCTGCTTTGTTTTAGCAGTGGAACTATGAGAAGGCTTTAGAAGTTCAATAAACCTTACTGATTTAAGGATAAGACTGCAGCATCCTCTTTTACTTTCCCTTCCTTATGTCCTTGTTATTACTATTCTATCAAATTTAATCTTTTGTTCTGAAATTTTTCTTGTTCCACAGTGAATCCAGGAATTCATTTACAGCAGGAATGTAGAACTGGACAAGACCATGGGGACTTCTATATTAATTCCCTTAAAATCACAGGGAATAATGTTCTTGATGCCTAGTTTCAGGGAATCCAAATTTCTGCCCTACATGTGTCCATATACCATACTTTCCATCATCCATTTAAAAATATAAAACCTGTAATGAAAGATCAAAAAGAAGAAATATCATTTGCTGTGAAACAGAGGAGGAAGGAATGATAAACTAACTGCCAGGAGCAGAAAAGTTTGGTAAGCAAAGAGAGCTATGGGCCCAAGGAAAACCATAAGCGTCAGTTCTGTTGCAGTGGAGGACCCAAAGAAAGAAATACCCTCAGTTCCCTTCACTGTGACCTAGCCTTGTATTCAGTTTAATTTTGATTATGCAAGGAAAATATGCCACTGGAGAGAAATTAAAAATTCTCTGCACACCTTGCCTCATGGTCATTTGTGCGGTGACACAGCTCTTTGCCCTACAGGAAGGCACAAAAGCCATAAAAGTAGGAGTCGCCTCTTCCCTTCCTCCCTTTTCAGTCATTAGAGCCCACTGGAAGCCCCAGAGCGTGGGATTAATGTAATTTAAGTACACAGCAAACAAGCAGTGATCCTGTTACATCCAGCCACATCCTCTTTCCTTAGGGCAGGAAGATCATGGCAAAGCTAAAAATGTAGCTGGCTTTCTGTGAATAGACAATGAGAAAAAGAAGATCCAGAGTAAATCCTGCCTTGGGAATGGGACAGTTATAACATCTGCGATTTTAGAGGCTGCCTCCTGTGGGATGATAGCAAAAGGGTGAATACAGGTCACTTTGTTCCTCCTCTCAGAAGTCAGAGCTGAACACATAGTAAACTACTGGTTTTAAAAAGAAGAGTAAAAACAATTTTCAAGTATCTTTTGCACAACATTCAAGTCGCCAAAGTCTATTTTCACCAGAAAAAAACCCATATTTTCCATTCTTCATATGCTTCCCAATGTTCCACCAAAATAAAGTGTAAACCACAGTCATGATGTTAGTGATGGGGAAGATCATTATAAATTTTCACAAGAGGTAAGAAGAAACTGTGCTACAATGAACCACGCAGAGTGACATGTAAGGGAAGATAATCAGCTTTGTCTGATACTGTTCACCTTTATATGCACATTTGTCTTAAATCTATTTTTGGTCAAGAGCTAAAATTATCACTAGGTGTAAAATAAAGCAGCTCTTTTAAACTCATTGGACCTGCATCAAACGAAGAGTGATAAGCATTCTCTTCCTTTTAAATACAATCAGATCAGATGTTAATAGGATAGGTTTTAACACCAGAAGATTAAACTTTGAATGTCACGTTTAGTAATTACTTTATTGATATTATTATTGGGAAAGAAATACTAAGATATGCTTCAAAGTGTATTTTAGCCAACACTAGAATTCCTAAAACAGATTAGGAGGTCTATGCCAAAATTGCTTTTGTCAGAGTAAAAGGTATTTATATATACCTATGCAGCATAGCTTTGGATCTTCAAAGAAGGAAAAAAGGCTCTACTGTGAATAGTTGGTTTGCATATTTCTTATGAACTGTGATGAAAATAGCTGCTTTACAAGCTGTTCCATAACATCTTTATGAAGATGTTAAAGTGCTCTGGTGAAAACACAGCAAATAGAACCATATATTCCTGTTCAACTAAAAGATGCTATTGATTCAGATATTGGCTTAGACCACTGTAGAGGAAAAAAAGGTCAAAAAGCAAACCCAGAAGTGTCACAACAGGGTAAAGTGTTTATGATCTGATAAACAGTCAATGTACAAATCAAACTGATTGATTTGCTTCAATGCAGTTGGTAGATTTCCGGTTGTATGCTGTATTGGGATGGCAGTGCCACCAGTAACACAGTTACAGGGGGGACAACGCTCCTGGTTCCAGACAGGAAAGGGTTAACTTTTGCAGCAGCCAAGAGGAGCTCAGCCAGGACCCTGGGGTTATTAAAACCACCTCACACCATGCACAGGGGGGATGGAAGGGGTAATGATGTTTCTGGTTTGTTGGGGTGTGCAGTCAGGTAGTGCTGGTTCCACATGGTGAGCAATCACGTGTGGATAGTTCACCTGTCTTGTACCTGTTACTGGTATTGTTGTTCATTTTCTTATTTCACTGCTGTTTCTAGTAAGTTGATCTTATTTCAACCCCTGTTATTTATGTTTTTATGTCTCCAATTCTCCTCTCCATCCCTCGCAAAGCAGGAGCAAGTGAGCAATTGGTGAGTGGTCTGGGATGCATCAGTGGGAAGATCAAACTGGGGAATTCCATTCCTACAGTAAAACAACAACTTAACTGTTTCATGACTATTAAACATGGAGAGACAATTATTGTGGGATGGATGCAGCATTGGACTTGAATGTACAAGAAAGGAAAAAAAAGGAAACAAAATAACAGTAAAAGGATCCAAAAGTGAAGGCTTCTTCATTTATTTGGAACCAGGCATGGGAATGTGCTCTTACCAGTTAAGTGAAAATCTTGTGCATTAGGCAAAAACATCTCTTCAGAATCTGTCCTAAGCAATTAGCCCAAAGTTTGGATGATGGTGATAGGTGCACAAGCAAAAATCCAACAGGCCATAATATAGGCTACCAAATGCCAACTGATCCTGCCACCTCAGTGGAAGGCCCGAGTAAGAATCTGAAAATGTCACCTAGCCTAATTATAAATTAGTCATTTGTTCTAAGCAAGCAGAAAAGATAACAAATAAATGTCCCTTGGTCAACATGTTATTCAGTACAATACCGGCAGTAGAAGGAAAATTTAAACCTTCAGCAACAGGAATCTCTCAAGGGATCTTAGTGGTTTAAGATTATGTCTCCTGATGACATCTTTTTTCTTGTCATTGAACAGCTTAGAGAGCTCTATCCAGAAAGTATCCTGGAAAACAGAAATATCTGCTTGGAACCCAGCTCTCTTCAAAGTTCCTAATTTTATTTTGAGTAAGGATAGTTTGGACAGTAAACCTATTTTTTATAAAATAATCCATTTTGATATATCATGGCAGAAAATCAGCTTAGAAGGAAATACTACATCGTGGTTGTTTCATAGATAAAATATAGTTTTTGTCTTCTAACATAATCAGTTTATTGAGGAGGGGTTGGTTTGGTTTTTTTGTTTCATTCTGGGATAGAAATAATTTCTCCTTTTTCAGGAGACTGAAGGTCAGTAACAAGTGTGGTCTTTTGTTTCATTGTCATAGAAGCCTATAGCTCTCAGTAATATCAAAAGCTCCAATTTATTTTCAAATTTAAACAAGAAAAACAGTCAGAAAGTATTAGCATGAAATAGAGTTCTTAGATTTTATGTAGCTATGCAATGGAACTGATCAAATAGACTGAAGTATTTATTTAACTAATTGTTATTTATTAGATTATTATGGTTTCCATTCATATAACAACATTAATTTTCATAAAGCTGTAAAAGCATGAAACCCTACTGGGTAAAATCCAGTAAATATAATACATTTCTTAGAAGAACAATGTATTAACTTTGTTTCCTGATAGTGTTAGCTGTGTAACAGATTTCCAATGTTCTTCTAACCCCTTAGGGTGTCTAAAGAGCTCCAGGAAACAAAGGTATCTTACAGTACCTTCTGTTGTTTCTACAAGCATTTAATATTTGATGTGATATACATGCCCTAATAGCACATGAAACACCATAGCCTGGTGTGATCATGGCATATACCACATACATAGTGCAACCTCCTGTTTTTTCCTATTTTGTTTTTCTATTTGGTATGCAAATCCACTCTGTGGTAACCTTATCCATGTGCTGCCTGTTCTGCTCATGCAAATCTTTGTAGATATCCTGGATTCTGATGCCATCTGCATCTGCTTACATTCCTTGCTTTTAACAAAAAGTCAGGAGTTAGCTAGACAGATGGCAAAGCAAAACTACTATCAGAGATTATCAGGAAAATATGCTATTTTAAAGACTTTAAAAAATGTAATCACCCTTATTGAGGGTAGCAGTAACATATTGTGCAATTACTGTTAGAGTTCCACTGCTTCAGCACAGACAGCATTACAGCAGAGTGGGGAGGAGAGATATTTTACTTTTTATAACACTCTCAATGGCCCTGTTCTACAGCAGTTCTCCTCTTGAGGGATTGCAATGATATACAACTGATTTTTTTTAGTAATAACTCCACCACCTACTTAAAAGCTTTTTTTGAGAGAAAATTAAATGATGCTTAGTTGACAGTAACTGAGCATTACTCATTGGCTTCTACTTCTGTTAAAGGTCCCATTTCTCCATTGGTTGCTGGAAGGAGAGGGGTCATCCTTGCAAATTCATGGAGTAGTTGACCTATGGTTAAATGCACTGAGTGACCTGTCTAGGTGAGCAGATGCTGCTTAAACTTACAGCTGTGAAGAAGCCTTTCAAGACAAATCTTGTGCAATAGGATTGATCTTCTTTAATATTTGATTTCTAAATGGTATATTCCAACATCTGAGTTAGTTAGGCTTGCATGTCTGGATGGTCATTGAAAAGAAATAGTTATTTGAGATTAATGCATTAGGTCTACCTCAGACAACTGTATGGAAAAGTGCTCCGTCACTCTGTGCTGATCATAAAAGAACCTCTGTAGACTTAATCATCTAATATTCGGCTCTATGGTAAAAATATTTTAATGGTCCACCTGAGATATCTAACATTTCAGTATCAAGATGTACATTCTTTCCATATTTCATAGAATTTCATGTTATGAAAGCCCAGAAATATAGGTAAAGTGTTGCTGGGGAAGTGGAAAGGGCTGGCATAAAGTTCCTCTCTCCTTACAGATTACAGCATGACTTAAGTGTTCATCCCACATTCTTTTCACATAAATTACAGTGTTGACTCATTTAACACCTTGATGTAACACCAGTATAAAGGTGTGCAGCTTTTGTCTTGTCTGGTAATTACAATTCTCAATATGAGAGATGGCATATCATTTTATAATGTTTTCATTTTTAGGTAGAAGGCTACTGAAAGTTTTTTCAGAAAGTGCTCTGTATAACAGTAAATATCTGCCTGAGCTAATTAAAGTGAAATTAAAACACATTCCAAAGTCCACTCTTGTGAAGTTTTCAGCCCATCAAAGATGCAAAAACAAAATCAAAGATCATTTTCTTTGTTGGACTTTCAATTTTTAGTGTATCCTTATCCATACAATTATTGAGTTGCATAAAATGCTTAGGTGGACAGGATAAACTCAGTTCAAACAAGTACAGGAATTCCCTAAAACTGGTACAGAATTGAGAAAACAGATCAGAACTGCTATAGGGACCACTGCAGTCATGTGTGTTTACACAATTATAGTCAGATAATGAAACTTGACAAGGAAATCATAGAAAGAGATATCAAACAACAAGAAACACTTTATAAAAGTTAAGATATATATTTGGATAACTATGTGCAAGTTACCAAGCCAACTGCTGGTGGATAGCAGTGAGTTTTATTGAAGTCAAGGACCTCACACTAATTTATCCTAACTAATAACACTCTGGAGTGTTATTAATAAAAATATTTTAGTAGTTTATGAATTTTTTTTTCTGTTTATTATTCTCCTGGTATAGACAAGTTGACAGAAAAAAGTCATTATCACATGTCCTTTGGAGTTGCAATTAATTTCATTCCCCCAGTGTATTACTAAGTCCATTTTCTCTAATACTTCTTTAGCCTTCTTACATTTCAAAAGCCCTGTCTCATGGACCTTGTGCTGGCAAAGATGCTCCTATTTGTTCTTCTTACTGTTTGCCTTTAATAATTTTCTTAGTTTTTCACCCATTTTATTTTTCCTCCTCTATCCTTCTCTGCAGAATAATTTTATCTTTTGCACATCAGTATTACATTTCAAATCATTTAACTTCAATCCACTTTTCTTTCTTCCTAGTTAGTTGAAGCCTGTTGCATAAAACCAGTGTTTGTGAACCCAGGAAAAAGCATCTTTTCTTACATGGAGATCACTCTTATAGGTTGTATTTCAAACCTTGTCAGTCCTAGAGAAGTGACACTACTTGTACAGTAGATAAATGTGAACCAGTGAAGCCTTTGCTTAAATAACTTTCACATAATTACTTTAATTTGGAAAAGAATTTAACTGCTACAGGTCTACAGGTGCTGAGTTTGTATGGATTTGACTACATTTATATCAGCTTATTTAAATTAGTACAATTTTTGAATAGAGATGAAGATAAAGGCCAGAGCTTTTTTGTATATTTATTGGTCTTCAGTGCTAATTGTTTCTCTGCTTTTAACTTTATGTGGTATGAGAAGAATCTCTTGGGAGAATTACAAAGTCCTAAACCTTATTTACAATTTCATGAATTCAAATTCAGTTCTGTAATTTCTTATCCTGAAAGAAATAAATGGCAGTTCTCTCTCTGCTCAAGGACAATTCTTCATGTGTACTATTACACATGTTCTCCCTACACTTCTGGATAGACTTACCTATTTTCTTTTTTTAGAAACCAAATGTTTTTAAATATCTCCAACTTTGCTAAATTTGCTATCAGCCAAGTAGGTTAGATTGTTATTTCTTATGGATGTGTAGTCATAGCACTCCGTGATAGGAATAAAACTCATCCCCCAAATTTGAACAGAAGGGGCAATGCACAGATAAATCAGCAATATATATTTAGTTTGATTTAGCTATTTCTATTAAATGAGCTTAGGCGACCATGTTTAGTGTTCTTCAGGATTAATTTGGCTTTGACAGAATGGCATAAATATATTTTAAATTAAAATCATATTTTTTTGTAATTATCCTTAAAATGTATTTAATTGATGCTCCATTTTGTTCTATCATCATTCAAGTGCTACTTCAAGAGCACTAACTCAAAGCTCTTGCATTAGTTATCATCATCCTAAATCATATAGCTTTAAAGAACAGAATCTTCTGTTTATCAAAAAGAAGCCTTTTCAAAATTTTCAGGCAGGAAAAAATAATCATGAGAGCACAGAGGTGAGAAATGGAAAAAGACCTATTAAACATATTCTCACTGTCTGTCACTGCAATGTTTTCCCCTACAGTCTTTTATTTTATCTTGTCTAGCTTCAAATCTCTTAAGGCTTCCTATTCAATTTTCATTGGGAAACTATTTCAGTTCCAATCTCCACCTCAGGAAATTTTCTCCAATATTCAGCTTATGTTTATATTACATGAAATGACAGATATAAAATGTTGTTCAGTAAGTAACTTACATATGCTATTTTCTTAATCTTACCCAGACATTGCTGGAAGAGGTGGTTGAAGAGAGGAAAAATGCATTCATGAGCATGCTTACTAACGCTGATTAAATTATTCCACATTTGCATCTCTTTGTATAAGGGTTTCCATAAAGATAGGGTTGATATTTAGTATTTTGATATTTGTGGTTGGAAGCTGGAACATTACTTGCCAGAAAGAAGGCTCAGGGTATGAGACTGAGGAAACCAAGGATCTGCAGAGTGATACACTGAGTGTCATTTTCAGCATAAATAGTTGTCTGAAGGAGTAGGCCAGACAGAAGAGGCTGATCTAGTAGGAGGCAATCCCATATGCATAGTCTACTACAGCTGTGCTTCATGTGCATAAGGAAAAAAGATTAAAGGATAAGGAAGCAAATGAACAGAACGGGTGGAAAAAAGGGCATTTTAGGGGAGAAAGATATAATTTTTATCCCCAAAAAACTTGAAAACTCCGAAAGTTTTAAAAAATAATATTTTAGGGTTTTTTTAATCTTTGATTCCTGTCACCTGATTCCTTACTGAAAGCTGCAGTCTTTTTGTAAAACTTTGACAATCAAAGCAGTTAACAAAAACTGAGGAATATTTAACTTAGATACAGGTCCTGATGAATTTATTGTAGCTTTCAGTTCACAGGTGACTAGATGAAATATATCTTAATGGCATATATGGTCTGATGAATTATTAAAACATACATTCAGAAAAATTGCACTAGATGTAGCGAAAAAGGCTGCAACTCAGCTGTTCACTCTTTCTCATGAGTAAACTGCCCAGCTCTCTGATCAATAATGTTGCTATGCATTTCTAAAGTGATATATGATTTACCATAAATACACAAATTCTGGCTAGATGTAATATCTAACTGCAAGTCCTTATACGTAGGATGCTGATGTAGGTTAATATTCATGCTGTGTGTAGTTATTTCAGCATCATAGATCATGGCTGTTAGTAGCAGGTAGGCAGCATAATGCAAAGGAACCTGATCACAACTTTCTACAGAAAAGATTTAAAGAGGAAAATGTTAAGCTTTTTGTTCAGCTTTGTTCTCTATTTTTAGGCTTTTTTTTCAGTTAGAAGACAAAACGGACACCTGTTTTGGAAAAAGTCTCTGTTTAATTCTAGAGTGTAGGAATGGAACAGCTGTGTTGACTGTACGGAAAAAAGTAGGACATCCAAGAAAATTGCACGTAGCTTCATACTTCCCACTTGATTTATTTTTTGAGACTCAGGTTTAGAAACTTCAAAGTTCAAATAACTTTAATTCTAAATAAAACTGCCATGCAGTGTAATACTAGCAGTTATTAATGCTCAGGAATGTTACAATTCTTCACATGTATTGAAAGTTGAGGAATTCATGAAAAAGTTGCCAAGTTTCCCATAAACTACCTTAAAGGATGTTTACTTTCAAGGCAGGGAGAGAGTACAAATGGGAACTATGAGAAAATAAATCAGTGAGCCTTACAGCTCCATGTCTAATTGCCCATGCTGATCTGTGACCAATAGGTGAAACACAGCTGGTATAAAGCATCAAACAGATTTGTTACCAGTGGTCAGGCATTCAGATATCTAAGGCTGCTGTTACTGCAGCAATCATCCAGGTGACTCTCTGAAAACCTGCCATTAGTTGTAGGGTAAAGAGTAATACAAACACAGAGCTAATATAGCTGCTGATCTCAAAAATATTAGCAAAAGGAAGCCTGAATTCGGGGTAGTCTTGTGTATATCAAACTTTAATGTACTGTGACTAGACTGTAACGTATTACTACTCTTTCTGTTTTGCTGAATTTGATCATTTGGCATGACAAATTGGCAGATATTCCATTGCTCAACCAAGAACCTAATGTACCATTCAAATTTCTATTCAAATGAGGCTGAGTTGGAAGGGGTAAGGGGCATTTCCATGGAAAAAAAAAATGTTCTCCCTTAGTCCTACAGCTGGCCAGAAACCGCAGCTATAGCTGCCAGATGACAGAACTTTACACAGATTTCAGGGGTGCACCAGAAAAGTACTAGATATTCTCACTTTACTGATTGGTGAGACAAAGATGAAGCAAAAGACGAGTAACTTTTCATGTCCAGTTATTTCCCTAAAGATGAACACAAGCAGTATAAGACTTACAATTCACATGCTACATTCATTTATTTTTCTATGTCTTTGTTGGTGTCAAGTATTTCATAGACAGGCCACATAGGGAATTCCACATATGCACCAGACATCTGGTTCATCTGAAACTGGAGTATTCTGAAAGTTGTATTCACCAGGAATTTTACATCAGTCAATTATCTTGCAACTTCTGTCTTAGTAAATGCTCATAGTAAAAGAATTTGTGCACATTTTTCATCATGTGCATTTTTTTTTGTTTGGTTGGGTTTTGGGTTTTTTTTTGTGTTTTTGGTGGTTTGCTTTTTGTTTGGTTGGTTGTTTTGTTGTTGTTGTTTTGTTTTGTGTTATTTTGACTGGGAGATTTTCTGTATTGTCCAAATAACAACAAAAAAATCCTCACCCCCTCCTGCCCCCCTCAAAAACCAACAACACAAAACCCCACGAAAAAAACCCAAGCAAACATTTCAAGTAGAACAAACATATTTTGTATCACTCAGCTAAACGGCTATTTGATTTTGGTGAGACCTCTGATCACATTCTTTCTTTTATTAAAATAAAGATTTTACTCTAAATTCTTGCAGGAATACCAAAGGTTGAAAGCTGGACTTCTCATATCACATACTGGTCCTGAAAAAATTTAATTATGGAACAAGTCATAGCTAGGTCTGGTAAATCTTAGGCATAAATTAAAATAAATCATAAATTGGATAGTTAAAAATCAAATAAAATAGAATATCCCTTTGCCTATTATCTGAGTAATTGCACGAGAGGGACACTTTGTGCCATTTCCTGCCCACACACTTTTGTGTGTTTCTTCTGCATGAGAAGAGCTGGGACTGAATGCCCATCCCACACCTTCCTTGACCTCACAGAGCTTTGGCTTCAGCTTCTTAATCTTTCTGCTGCAAAAGCAGAAAGTTCCCTGAGGAGTGGGAATTGAATAGACGAAAATTTTCTTTGACCCTCAGTGTCTTAGGTTTCAGTAGATACTGTGCCTGTTTGTGTGTTCTCCCTATGTGGAGTAGGATCTGAAGATTCAAACTAAGTCTAATTATTTAACTATTACCATCATATAAATTGACATTAGTAGAGGTCTGTGTTGCTAATCATTGCTAGTCCTTGATCTCACTAGAGGAATAGTACCTACCTCAGCACTATTCCTATTGGTTATCATCCATGCATATGTATTTTTACTTTTGTACTTTTAGCCCTCTTAAAAGTGGTGTGAATGGATTTTTTTAAATCTCAGTAAAGTGTATAAATTAGAAAAGAAATATTACCATTGAATTTCCTCTGTAAGGATGTGTTGGCCTGTCTGTTCAGAAGAAACTATCCTTCCTGCCCCCCAAAGTGACACTCTGTATGTTCTTTATCATCTTTTGCAGAAAATAAAAGATCTTCCTGTATAGAGATGAGAGCTGAGACACCACGTTAGTGAATACCCCAAGATGGTAGATCAATTCTAGCAGATGCATATATCTTCTCAGATTAACATTGTTCTCAGTTTAAAACTGTAGTGTACCTAAAAATGCCTAATAAAACAGCAAATGAAAATCACTTGAAGAAGAAAATACTCTGTAGTGTGCTCTCTATTGCTTCTGAACTACACCAGGCAGCAGTCTCTCTTCTTTTACTATACTATATCTTTCATAATCCCCCTCAGATCAAGTTTTTAAAGGATATTGTGTGTTTAGAAGGAAGGCTTCTAAAATTTAATAAATGTTGCTAGGCTTTTTGTAAATCTAATATTAGCTGTTATCTCTACTTCAAAGGGCAGAAAAGCTGCTGTTACCAGCTGGAATCTTTGACTTTTAGAATGAAAAAGTAACTGAGCCCACATTCCTTATACAGGTCAGGGAAACGGGATACTATTGTAACTCTGGTTAAAAAACATCAGAGAGGTAACTGAAGAGGCACCAAGTGAATTTGTCCTCCATTTTTTCGTTAACTGTCAAAGTGATTTGTAACAATTCAGACAATGACACTCTTCCTCATTAAACTAAGCCGTGGACTCAGTCAAAAATACCCTGCCTTTACTATTATACTTCATGCCATGGTCAGTGTTTTCCAAGTCAAAAAGTATAACTTAAACAAGATTTGCAGGAAGAAGTAATGCTTTTTAGGAAGTCAGCTGAAAAGTTACAATACTTGCTTTTTCAAATCATTGTGGTGACTGCAGCATTTCTATCACTACTGTGGTAATGAAAGCTACAATACAAAAGATTTCTCCCAAATGAAAGCTATAATGACAGACCTATGACTGGTTTTGAAAGAGCCATTTCACTTATTCTGTGCATGTAGTCTGACTTTCTGGACTATATTAAAATATGAGTATGAAAAACATGATTAATTTTTGCTATTCTTAAGTTCCTTCCAGATTTCTATTGTAGGAGATACATTTCCACAGCCTTAGTCATGCTTTTGTCCTGACAAAGCCTTGTGCTGTACTGAACTGACAAAACCACATCAGTAAATACATTTCTATGGGTCTTGGTAGTGTTTGGTTTATAAACCACCTATAGCTTCCCTATTCCTATGAGATGGTCCTGTGATCATCTGTATTTTCAGAGAGTGAATGGAGAATCATGAGGATGGGTTACATTTCCACACTAATCATCAACACGTTGTCTCAAACTTCTAAACTCTCTGGAGAAACAGGCACATCTGGAAGGCAAGTCCACAGACAACATCTAAAACCACAAAGAGTAGACTCTCTATCTAGATGTGTTTCTATCTTGTCCCACTGGTTATTGGGGAGCATAGAAAACAAGCTCAGGGTAGGTCTGATTTTAGAGGTTAATTTAACTGGGAGAAATTCTAACCAAAGCATAAGTCAGTATAGTTCTAACCTTTCTAATTATTTCTGTCTAAATCTGTGTTTTATAATTAGTTAAATACTTTTAAGAGTTTTTTTAATTTATTTTAATGAAAACCAGTTTTAAAATTGAAAAACTTGTCTCACTATTTACCTTGGGAGTCTCTACAGTAGATTGGTGAAGTGTTCAGTCGCCATTGAGAATTTCTCATTTTCAGCTTTTGACTATTATTTCTTTACACCCGCTCTTACTATAAGAAGTAATTATTTTCCATCAGTGCACATGAATTTCCAAAAGAAAACTTGACTTAGACTTTCAACTCTCTGCTCTTCTTTTAAGCTACCTAAAAAAAAAGATAATAGAATCTACCCAAAAAGATAATATCAGCCCTTTGATACTATTGAATGATGTGTTTGGCCTTTAGTCTAAGAAGTTTGGACTTTGCCAATCCAAACACTCCCAAGAGGGGTTTGCATCCAAATGTTGACCTCGTATAACCTTTCTTAGCTTGTGAATTGACAAGATCGTAGCACATGACTGTATGTTTCCTCTTAATTAATTTACCATTATATTTCCACAGTCTTGAGAGAGAAAGAGATTTTTACTGCTTTATTCATTTTCTAATATCTGTCCCTTGGCTGCAGTCCTGAAGTTAATGCTTACTAATAGTGTGTGCTTTGTTTGCCCAGTTACCAGGGTCATCGTTTTTCAAGAGATTTCCAGAACGCAGAAATGATTCCTCAGTCACTGCTTTTCTTTTCAACAGAGACCTTTTCTATGTTCCTTTTTCTTTTATAGCCTAGAGCTGAGATGTTTTGCTCTGCCAATTTTTTATTTTCTGCACAGTCCAATTCTTCAGTCATCAGAGAGTGAACTTTGCATGTGATTGTTTTAATAGACAAAGTCACAGTAGAAATTGGTATAAATTATCCTAACCAGAGAATATTTTGATTATGATTTTAGTTTATACATAACAACCAAAATGTTTCTAAGTTTTCTTCCTTCAATACCACATCACTGATCATTGCAAACAGAATGGGATGAGTATGAGCTTAAAGAAAAGAAAAGAAATTACAATCAAAGCATTATCCAAAATGAGGTGTTCTGGTTATCTCAGTGAATAAGAAATATGAATAAATGTTTGTTGCTAATAGAATTTTGGGGTTTTTTTCTTACCGTTACCCTAAAAAAAAAAAGTTACAAAAACTGGAGAATATATTTTTTGTCCAGGAATAGAAATATTCAAAACTTTGGAAATGGTTGGAAAATTAAAGGAGTGAGGGAGCAAAAGAAAAGGAAATGCTTTTTTTCATTTTAATCTCCAGACTTTGGGCTGTGTAATGGCAATCTGTGTGGTTTCATTCAATATGGTACCACGCTGGAAGAAAAAGAAGGGCTTGAAGTGGGATCTGAAAAAACACTATTTATGGTAAAAAAAGTTTCAATAGGCTGAGGAAGGTTGTAATCCATTAATACATTTGTCAAGGAAATGCTTCCCTTTTCAAATACAGTGGACACCTTTAGGTTTCTAAAGCAGTTTTCTTTTATCCACCAAACTATTCTATTCACCTTTAAAAAAAGAATATCCACAACAAGTTTTCTTAAATTCAAAATGTAGTGCATCAAAACTTATAAAATAATTTTAAATTTCCTTGGGCATGAGTTATGTCTGTCATTTGGTGGTGAAGAGCCCACCAGAACTTCACGTCTTCAGAGAATGATGAAAGGAAAAAGAGACAAGTGTTTTGGAGTTCAGAATTACAACTTCATAAGAAAAAATATTTCCACATGGCAAGGACCTGAAGTCTACTCACAGATTTCCTACTGAGATGTATTCAAAAGCCTTCAGAGTATTCCACGAACTTTGAATTTCAGCTGACCTACATCTTTGCATTAATGCCCCTGATCTTTTAAAAGCTTCCTATTCCCTTTAAAACCTACCAAATTTCCAATGACATATCTATCCCTACCATGAAATGGCATAATTCAAAATGTGCACCAGGAGCCTGCTAAATTCGTAGAATCATAGATTCATACAATTGTTTGGGTTGGAAGGGACCTTAAAGGACATCTGTTTCCAAGCCCCCTGCCATGGAAAGGAATGCTTTCCACTAGACCATGTTGCTCAAAATCCCATCTAACCTGGCCTCAAACACTTCCAGGAATGGGACATCCAAAAGTGAACCACAAATTCAAGTAAAATCAAGCATACTTTAGAAAGAATTTAAGTCATATTCTATAAATAAACAGGAGAAGCTTGTGTTAGACAAACATGAAACTGAGTCATGTGTTGAAGATTGCTTCAGGTGCTTAGGTATTTGGCAGGTGCCCCAAAATAATTTTAAATATTAATCCTATTACATTATCGACATGTTTTACATTCAGTTCTTAGATATAAATATACATAGGTATGCAGCCATTCAAGAGCTGGTCATCTGTTATTTCCAGTTCAATATGATTTATGTACCTTTCTAAAAGTACTAAGAAAGCCCACTTCTTCACATTCTATATTTTCAAGAGAGTTTACAGTTTATGCAGGCTGGTCACAGTTGGGTATAATATATCTATGTGTCAGAAATTGGAACAGGCAGTAGACATTATAGATGAATTGCCAGGAAATTACCCCAGTGTGCTGACTTCCCAAATTCCTTCAAATGACTTAACAGGCTTGACATGGCAACTCAGTGTTCAGTTTGCTTAGGGGACTTTAGGAGAATCAGTGCTTCCAATCCATTGCTAAGGTTCGAGTTTTTCACATTTACATAGCAATAAGGAGCTTAGGGAATCTGTAACTGGCAAAGAAAAAACATTTAAAGCAGTATTATTGCCAATAATAGTGTTTAAGTTAATTTGAACAATTCAAATAAAAAGCTTTTATTCTTCTAATCAAAATTAAATGGGCAGATCACATTATTAGTGCTGAATTGTTGATAAGCAACATCACCTTTGATCTGAAAGGCTTTTGGAACATGACATTATTGGCAGCAGCAGACGCTCATTTTTGAGGAGACAATGAAGTGTGTAGGGGTGACAGGCTTTATGGCAAAAGGCATCACATACCATCCACAAATCACTCATTTGTCTAGTTTGTGATGGTATAATTCTGTGACCTATGAAATTAAAAGCAGAAACCTTGATTTTGTCTTTATATAGCTCCTTGCATCATCCAGGATAGAGAATGACTGTCAGGCTCTCATCACTACATGAAATTAAAGGCATTTTTGCAAGGGTAACATCATTTACTGAGATTAGGGAATTCCTCTCTAATGTAACACATTGTCGTCTAACATTTTGGAGCTCATACATATTGCTATGAAATGGATACAGTAAAATAAATTTTCACGTTTATGTTAAATTTACCCTCACTACATTTTCTGCTATTATTTCATAGAGCCTTTAAATTAGCAAAAACCTGGAGCAAATAAGCTGATGCCTAGATCCAGTGAGTGGTAGGAAAATGGCCTCCAAAGAGATTCTTCTTATTTGGAAATGATCACACTTAAGGTGCGTCAAACTGTTAATGCTACAACTAAAATATTATTCATGTTGTTAGAGCTCAGCTGATTTCCAAAACAATTGTGGTCTAAACATAAAAGAAAACTGAACTGAAAATTACTGAAAAAATGCACCACATTAGATAGACTGATGAAGATACCAGGAGGTAATTGGTTTGACTGTACCAATGTCCCTTTTTTACTATGATATAACTGTACAGCAATTAGGTTATTCTTGTAAATGGCATGGTAACTGCAGCTGCAAAAAGACATTACTGCCATCTTCTGGTAATGCTCATTCAGCTTGCCAGCATGTGGTTTTTCATTTATTTATTTCCCTTTTTATAGAAAAATACACATGCACTCAGTGTTTTTTTGTTTACAAGACCAGGGAAATGTAAGTATTTTGCTTTGGCATTCAGAATTTTTTTGATCAATAATTTTATACTGCTCCAGAATTCCTGAACTGCCATATGGCTTCAACTTCTGAAACACTCTTGAGACTGATTCCTTTGAGTCTGAAGATACTATAAGTCCAAAAATGTGCATTTCATAGCACTATCTTGTATTGTACTTCTATCCAACAGTGTGAGCTACTGTGATTGAATGTATGAAAACAGGAATACTATATTTCAAGAGGATCAAGTTCAACTGAGAGTCAGTCATGATTCTGTGATCACCCTCATTTATATTTGCTGAGGACCTAAATCTCTTAAGAAGGTTACAGTTACATATTTGTCAGTCTGACAAAACTCTGCTTTCAGCATCCTCCAGAACTTTGGCACCTCAGATTTATCTCTGATAACTCAGTGGATCATGTTTATCCCTGATCATGAGGCAGAAACTGAATAGCAGCAGTTTGTCTTGCTCCATGAGATGTAGCTACATTTGTGATGTAATCTTTACACATATTTAGCTTCAAACATGGTTGTTACTAATAACTAATAATACTGCTGTTAATAATTAGTTCCAACCCTGATGATGCATTAGCAATGTCCCCTCTTGGACATGAATTATGGCATGTAATGTAGTTGCTTTATAAAACATAGTACCTGGTCCCCTAAGTATTTGTTTGGAAACCACTTGTCATAACTTTGGAATTTCCTCAGATAGTAATTTAAGAAGTAATTTTTTTTTCCCTTCACACTCTAAAACCTGACAGTTACTCAGTTTACTACAGATGAATAAATACATATACAATTTTGGGTTGAACATAAACATAGAGCAGAAGAATAGAGAATGCTTTTGAACATTTGAATCACTGTGTCCTCATACAGAAGCAGTGAAGGATTTCAGGCCAACTCTGTCTTGCAAAGCTTTATTTATAGTCCAGACTGTAAGAGACCATGGAGGTTCAATGGGAACTCCAGATGGAACTAAGCAACTTGGTACTTTTTCAGTGCAAAGTAGGCAGTGGAGATGAGAACTTGCTGGTCTTGACGGATGTGCAGTAAAGGCAGCCAAAGGGTTTCCATTGATTTCTGAAGTTATCATGCCAGCAGGAATGGTGAATTACTCTCACAGTTCAGATGGCTCTTCAACTTCCTTGGTTTTTTCCTTATCGCTCTGCATTCTATTAGAAACTGGACAATATTTGGTCCAAATACATCCATATAGGCAAAAGGTAATTTTTATGTAGATGCTGCCATGATCAGCAGTATCATCTCCTGATGCTGGTTTCTGCAGTAAACTAGCATTTGCTCTGCCTTGATAAGATGGGCCTGGGGCTCAGATCTGCTGACCACACAGGGGTCTTTGTTTCTGGTCCCAACTCCACATGCTGCAAAACAGGGGAATAGATCCTGCCACTAGCTGTGCTGGATTTCTCCTCACTGAGCTGCAACCCCAGCACATCTGCTTGACTGGTTTTTCAGAAGAGAAAATATATTTCCCTTGTACTTTTTCTGTATTGCAATCCTAGCCTCAATTTGCAGTCTATATATTTAAGCGTAAATCTTACATTCAAGTCCTCACAGCCACTGTGAGAGTCGTATCACTCTTGGAGATATTTCCCTTTCAAAGCAGCCAGTCTGCCCTCAGAAGAAGAGATCTGAGACAGTAAATTTTTCCCAATCATTTTTTATTGGAAGCAGTGCTGTTCTCCATAAATGCAGGAGCCAACCATCTTTAAACCCTGAGCTGGATAGTGGGTTTTCACTGTCCATTCATGCCAGTGACAGATGCCTGGCAATCAGGAGCTGCTTGTCAGCTCCCAGACAGGAGGCATAGAACATACACTCCTGTTAAAAGAGCAGAGATGCTGTTGGTTAGCATAAGCTTTTACGATGAATTTGGCACACGTTTTCATCCGTCGTCACTCAAAACCTTTTTCATGGCTGCGCATCCCCCAGCTGTGAGCCAGCTGGTGATTGCAAGGGAGGAAGAACCAAGGTACAGTAAAATACTTCTCCTGGTAAGCAATTTTTCAAAACTGTAGTTGCAGCTTTAAAGACCTCTTCTAAAGCACACATCTTTTTCCCTTGCCTGATGTTTTTTTTTTTCATTTTATCAGTCCACTGCTGATTCGGCAATTTATGGTTTGTTAGTATACAGGGACTTCCTGCACACTGATCTAAAAGCAGGCTGAATAAAGAGATGCAAAGAAAGGATTACAGAACAGGCTTCCTTTTGCAGTTCACCTATCCAGGCTAGTTTTATGTTTACTAATCACTACTTTCCAGGGCTTCCAGGAGACCAACGTAAAAATCATAGGAACCCATTCTTATCATTTACCAATAAGCAGTGGGTTAAAAGCAAATCCAGTCCCATCAATCAAATCTTCAGAAGTATCTTGCTGTGAGTAGAAGGTTACTGTGCTCAATTGAATGCTTTTGGAAGTATATCAAAAACTTAAGTAAACTCAATTATTACTCTTTTTTAATTTTTAAATTCAGTATGATCTTGAAATTTGCAATACATTGTGGCCCACTATAGTCAATAGCAGTGACGTAGGGGAAAGACCCTGGAGCATGGAAAACTCAATAACAAAGTAACAGGAGAAATAGTGGAAGGCATTCTTAGACCTTTTTTCCTAGCTTAACAGTCTTTATAAGTGAAAATTAAATGAAAATTATGGATCAGCAGCACATAGGGAACTGTGCAATAGCCATTACACTTTAATGTTATTAACATTAGTCTTTTCTCCACACTTCACTTTCTAAGCTGTTTCATATCTTTATTCTGCCAAGCAGTAGAACTGGATTGTGGCACATTCCCAGGAGTTCCTTAAGAAATGCTATATCTATTTTTATCATATTAACCTTAACAACTCATTCAAAAGTCATCTTCCTCCACTGGTCTTCTATTTACAGCTAGTCCTAGTAGATTGGGAGCTGAAATACTGCATAGGAGTACTAAAAGTTCTGCTCTTCTGAGTTATTAATCTGTGAAAGCTGCACTTGAACCAATGCAGTCTTGGTCTACAGTTTTTTTCAGAACTTAAGGCAGTCAGTAGTTAAATTAATGTGGATTTGTGTTGATAACATTCAGCTTTTATTTATAAGTTATTTTTATACTGTGTTAGCTTTATTTCAAAGTTAACTATAAAATGCAGTTTTGTTTCTTGTGTTATAGTTACTTTTGTTTTTACTCATGATTTTCGGGGGGGAAATAATAATAATTGGCATATAAATTAAGTGTTGTAATATTCATATATGACCTTTGCTTATAAAAGAATCACAATTTGCTTTTAAAAGCACCCACAATAAATTAATTTAGAGGTCTTTTGATGGTTCTTCTGGTTCCATTTTGTCATAAGCACTTTAAGATTGTTAGTGACTCCGAAATATTCGAAACTTTCTTTGTGAGCCAGATCATGAGGTTATACGAACAATTGTGACTCTAGTCTAGGATTTCTCTGCCTCCTTTCAGTCTTTTTTACTTTCCTGGTTAATTCATATGTAAGTCAGTGCAACACTGGGCATGAACTAGAGCCCAGAGTGGCTGTCCCTCTGTATCACAGTCCAAAAAGGCATTTATGAGATTACTCATATGGCAGCAGTTGTAATAGTTGCTTGCTTAAACTTAAAATGTGCTCTAAGTTTCTGCTGAACCAAGTAACAATCCTCCCAGACCATGGGAAGGAGAATACAGAGATATTGGAAGCCTTTGTGGTGACAACTGTTTTAGAAGCCTGCAGAGCTCCTTTTTCAGATGACTGGGTTTTTTTTTTGTTTTATATATTTTAAAACTTAACAAAATTTGAGGTGGATTTTTCCCGTATGTATAAGACAGTAGGATGGGAATTCTCAGGAACAGACTGCGGTTTTCTTCTACTGTTGCTTGCTGGCGCTGCCAAGAATTGAAGGACTCTGATAAAACCAGGTCTTTCATTCTTCCCATAAAATATTATTCCATGATTAATAAGATATTTTTCCTTTCAAATGGAATGCCAGCACCTTTCCAAAGACTATTCAAATCTGGCATGTATGATACGGAGCTGCTCTACATGTCTAGCTGTAAGAGACATGATGTCAACTTTAGTAATACCTTCCAGCCACGTTATCTTGCTGCTTTTCTATTTTACATCCAGACTTTTGGAATTTCACATCAGCTACTAAAATGTGATGTTCAAATTGGAGACCCATTGATCATTTTAACTGCTTGAGTGGCCAGAAGTCACCCTTACTAATCGTTACTGCTTTTAATCACTATCATTGCACTAATTACAGGCTGATACTTTTGAACTTCTGAAAGATGCTGAATGGTTGAAAGTGAAAATAATACAAAGCAAAAAAATTGAATCCTGAAATTGCTTCCTGATTCAGTAAGTACCACAAGAATGTCTAATGGTGTCAATAAATTTACACCATCCTAGAAATATTTGCTATAACAAATAGAAACGAGAAATAAAACCATAAACTCCCCACTTCTTTTCCACCATTTTTTTCCATAATTATAAGACTGCATATTTTTTTCCAAATAAAGGATCTGGAAATGCTCCTTGTTACAGACATTTTCTTTTAAAATGTGTTTTAGCGATCCTGACATTTCTATAAAAGACATAAAGATTCCAAGCCCCTAGGTACATATACTTGCATTTTTTCAACTTTTACAAATGTTAAGCAGATTTAGGAAGTGGAAAGTGGCTACTGTTTGTTATGAACTGTATTCATAAATCTGCCTTGGATGGACCTAAATTAGATATGAGTAAATGACTAATGGACCTGAATTATTGAACTGTTACTTGCAGTTCATAAATAACAGAGTTTTCCTTAAAGCTGCCTATATTTTGTATTGTAAGCTTAGGCTCTAAAAGCTACTGCACCAAAGTGAGTCTGAACTAAGAAGCTTTTTCAGAAACTGCCAGAACAGGAGATGTCATATATTAAAAAGAAAGCAGCATTTCTATGCCACAAGTAATAGGCACATCCTTTATGACATGTTTATCTCTAAAATATAGTTCTACTGGAATTTACTATGTCTCTTCCAGGCTTGTTTCACAAGTTCAATGGACTGGACAAACAGTTTCAAACAGTGTAGCTTGTTAGGAAAAGAAAATAATATTTCAGTATTATGCCCCTCGTATTCCAGTTCTCGTCTTCTAGACGTGATCAAATAATACTCAAACCTTGCAACACTCATTGAAGTTGGCGGTTGGCATACAGGGAACATTTTGCCTACAACTGAAATGTAGTAGCCTCTCCACTTAGCACTTTTTTATTTTTATTTTTTTAAGAAACCTATGGCATGAAATATACTTGTAACTTATTTCTTCTTAATAACTTATTTTCTTCATTAATAACTTAAACTTGCACAAAAAATCGTTATGTAAAAATTGTTGTAAGGCAGTCTAGCTTCTTGTGTATAACCATCTCTGTAATTTTTTTATCCTGTATAAGACTACATAAAGGTTTAAATAATTGTTTGGTTTAGAAAATCATTTTTCTTCCAACTCTATGTTTCTTTCTAAAACTATTATTCGAGCTGCAGCAAGGGTTATTTCTAAGTGCTTGTTGTTTGAACTTTGATCAGTGGCAGAATTTTCTCAATTAGATCTTATTCTAAAAGGTGAAAACAGTTGAATCACTGAAATTTTAAAATTCTAATATTGGACCCAACAGCAGACACTTAAAAGATAGGAGCTATTGACAAAGAAAAATATTGTGCCCGAATAGCTCAAGTACCAGAATTTAGGCTTAAAACAGAACTAATCAAAGCCACACTGCACCAGCCCCAGTGACTCAGCTAGCAACTCTGTAAAATCATGCATGTAGAAAACCTACCCCTGCGGCCTGAAGAAAATAAAAATAAAACAGGACTATTCTGCTATAATTATTCCAGCGTGGTGCCCAGCTTTCCACTCCATGGAGACCCTGGTGCATGCAAACAGTTTATCTGGCTTCATGTTTCTATTTCCCCTCACTGGTTTGCACACACGACAATAAAAATGCCTGACAGTGTAGACATGAGTCAGGTTTTCTACACAGTATTTTTCCTGGGTGCCTTCCCTTTGCTGTCATCATTACTCTGCCAGATCTGCAACAAAGACAAAAGTCAAAGCCTGCTACTCTGCTTCTGGTTTTAAGTCCAAGACAATTAAGAAAGAATTATTTTTCCTTAGGAAGAAACTACTACATAAGAAATCTTTATTTATTTATTTTTTTAAAGGAGAAAAAAAACCCAAACAAAGAAACCACATGACCAGAAATCTCTTTGCAGCATAATCTTTGTCACACACTCAGAGGTTCCCCAAGGGCTGGAGGTCTCTGTCCCACAACGGAGCACAGCAATGCTGCCAGGGAGGGAGAGGGATTTGCAAGGAACAAACGGCTGGAGAAATGTTGTGAAGTTACTCGATTCTTACTCACAGAGGTGAAATCTGTGCACAGAGGATCTTTTATGATCAAGCAAGTCAGATGAAAGCATTTTGACCGAAGGGACATTGCATAAACCTCTCCATGGTGCAGAGTTTAGCCTTATATTTTACTAGAAGTGCAGCAATGTTTATAAACATGGGGCTTTCATGCCTCACTGCCTTAATTATGAAGTATTCAGTCTTCTCCTTAATAATGTAAGCACATTCCAAACAATTCTCTTTGATTTTGGTCAAAATTCAGAACAGAACAACTTAGTCAAAATATTGCTATTATTTTATATTGTTTAATTTTCTTCTTATATCTACACTCCCCCCAGCTTCCCCTAGAGTGCTTAAATTGCTGGCCTCTTTTGCTGGAGTGAATAATGCAAGAAACTGAGTGGGAAGAAAAACAAATTTGTTAGAGCCTTTGTACATGTTTCTTTTTTAAAGTTTCCTGTTGGCTTAGGCACATTGTGTTCTTCTGTATCACATCCTTTTAGAGCCATATGTGGAAGCAATAAAGTGTATCCCTGTCTTCAAAGATACGGAATATTTGTTTAGCCAACTGACTAAGGAAAATACTATGAACTCATTAACAAATATGGTTATATGTGGTCAATTAATCATAGAGAGCAGGCTGCAGAGCACAGCACAGGAAATATTAGTCAGCACAGGCAATGGGTAACTGTCAGTTACTGATCCCAGGATTTCTTGCCAGAGGAAGGGAGACAGCACATTAGCAATAAAACAGATCAAGTCTGCTAGCAGTTTCCAGTAAGATCAGATTTCCAACCCTAGAAATGTTTGCAGATATAGGTCATGATTGCTTATGAAATCCAAAAGGAGAGATTTCTTCCTTAAACAAAATACGCTGCCCACTAAAATCACAGGTGGGATAGAAAGAAAAATGCATAGGATCAGGAAATCTGCTTTTCCAAATGTCTTTTCCACCAATTCAGAGATATATAAATACATACCTGCATTGCACATTGAAGGATAGTCCCATCTAAGGGAAGAACAATACTAAAGTTCCTTTTAAAATATCTGCCTGTTTCCTCTCCATATTGCTTCAGTGTGCCTCAGTCAAACGTGGTGTTTTCATCACTGTGCAAAATGTACACTATGCACTGAAGGAAGAAATCTATTTTGCAGGACTGTGAAGTGCACAGGCCTTGAACACTTCACAACCAAAACACTTAGAGATAATACCTTTATTTTCTTGTTAGTAAAGAAAGGACTTATGTTTTCCTGACAGATGCTGTCCCACACAAGTAATGCCTGAGAATGACTGCATCATCAGGCTAGCAGGTTTGCATGTCCTGCAGAGAGAGATAAAGTTTAAGAGGGAAGTAAGACAACTTAGAGTCCAATTATGCTACAGAAGGAAAACTTAAAAGGAAGTTGCCTTGTCCAGGCTTGGATGAAATTCACGGAAACAGCATTTGATTCTAAACTTCCACTATTTTTACAAGTAAAATTAGAAAGAGTTTCATTAAACATTGAAAAATATTGATTTTTTTTATTGTCTGCTTTTTTGAGAACTGTATGAATTTTGAAATATTTCCAAATATCAGTGAAGTTTTCTTCTCGGTCTCTAAAATGTTGCAAAACTCAGATTTTTTTTTTTCTGGGTACTTTATTAATAGCTTGTGTTAAACCAAAAATTTTCAAACCCTGACCTAAAGCAACAGTCAGCATCATAGTAAGAACTGTCCATGTGTTCTGACTGCAGCCCCTTAACACCACTGCCTTGAGACCCACCTCCTAGCACTGACATTCCTGCTGTGCCACATCTCTTCGGAGGGCTGACAAGCTGTACAAAAACACTGCCTGTAAAACCACAGTTTTATTTGCTTCTGAAACTGGAATGTGTGTTGATTTGTGAATTCAGGAAGAGAAAGCTGAGTCCCACAGTCAAGTCATAAAAGTATAAGCCCCATGGATTAGCTACTGTGCTCTTAAATCGCTGTGTGAAGACATGCACATTACCAAGTCTACAATTCAACTTGATATATAAATGTGATTAATCAGACTCAATAGAGAAGTCTATAAAGTAGCTTGCTTCCACTGTCAACAGAGATCTAGTCAATATAAACAGTGGAGTGTAGGACACAGTTCATCTCATTTTAAAGATGTCTAAATTTTGCCATATTAATTAGCCTTTAGTTATGCATTATATTTTCTTCTATTTATTATAAAGGCAGACAGCTCAAAAATGGAAACCAAAGTTTAAAAAGAATGACCATAAAATCTAAAAAAGCATGTAAGACAGTACCTCGAAAGTATTCACAGTATTGGTAGTCATTAATAGCTAACAGTGCTATTAATAGCATTTATTACTCATAGTTAATTCTTTGGTTTTAATTCCCGTCTTTCTCTGCCTCAATGACTATTGGCAGCTTTACTGTAGCATGTCATTGAGGTGGCATTTTATTCACAGGACTCAAAGCTATAATGTAATCCAAAGAATACCATGAAGAAATGGATCATTCTGTGTCTGGGATTGTATTTACAAGATTCGTGGTGAATATAAAAAAGGTCATAGAGGTATAGCTGTCCAAGAGCAAAAGATCATCTTTCTTGAACTGAATCAGGAAGGCCTTATGAAAACAAAAGCTTCACATCTTAACTTTTTATATCTTCTAAGACTTGGGGTTTCCCCAGTCTCAGCTGAGGATAGTTACCAACTGTCATTTCATTTATCTTAACAAAGCCTTGTTATTTTTCATTACAGATTGCTTTAAGTGTGACAACATTGTGCTGAGTCTAAACAACGATATTTAGATGTTTCATTTTTCTTGGATGACCTTGTCTGTTCAGCTGCTGTCCTTGCTCAGCTGCTGCTCTGTCACTGAAAAGGACTGTCATTGGTTTCATTATAAACTGCAGATAGTGTGATAGAAATACATACCAGTAATTCTTCTACAAAGATTTTAAAAGATCTCATCTCTAGTATTATTTCACACTACAAATGAAATTTTACAGATCATTAGTCCAGAATGTGAGCCAGTTGTTTGACAATATGAATTAAAAAGTGTAGGATTATTTCATGCAGAAAAGTATAATCTGCACATGTGCCATAATTATTTTCTCTAGAAATTCATAAGCACTATTGTATCTGCAGACTTGCACTGCATAATTAAAGACTCTATTTTGTACTGTATGGACATTAGTGCGAGGCAGCCTAAAAGCTCTAAATTAGCTCTTGAAACATAATGAATATATATGGACAGATGAAAGAATTTTGCAAAAATAGAAAGCTGCTCCAACACCTGCTGTTGTCAAAATGCAGCAAGCTTCTTACCAAGAAACTTCAGCTTGTGTTAAACTGCACAATGTCCTTGTACTGGATAAGGAAAATAGAGGTTACCTTTACAGCTATGAAAATCAACCTTGAATTTCAAAATATTTACAAATAGAATTAGGTATCCTTTTATTTCACTAGAAGGCTTTATATATATATATTTCATGAATTTCTGTTGTGATAGAGGAAGAGGTCATTTATGGCTTCTAAATTTACATACTGTGGTACACTATGTTGAACTCAATCCCAAATACGTGTAATTTACAGAAGTCAGTGCAGCTACTCTGACTGACATCCCTTCTTTTACTTATCTTTCCAAAGCAAATGAAAGATGTCATTTTGTTTTCCCATTCCTCCTTTCTCCCAACTACTACAACAGATATGAACTAACTAGATCTGAGTAGTGAGTACTGCTCCCCATTTGCCAATAGCAAAACATTCCCTTTGTCTTCAAAGGTGTACAAAAACCAATTTATAGTTGACTATGAGAATGCCAAGTTGGCTTTAACAGCAAAAAATTTGTTGAGGTTTTCCCTACCAACTGTGCAGGCAGTGCCAGAAACATTTTCTTTTAAATTTAAAATTCCTATTATACCCTAACAGGAGTTTAAGAAATAACATGTAATTGCACTCAGCTTTCTTTAACCAAAAAAACTAAATGAATCTGCATTATCACCATGATTTCTAGGAATGAAGAATACTTGTACGTATGTGTTTTCTGAATAGGGCACTTATTAAGATTTTAATTTGCTGTCAAGGACAACTTACATATCAAGATGAAACTTTTATGATTCATTTACTAAGTGTGACTGAGGCAACTGACAATAATTTAATCTGTGGTCATGAGCATTAATATTCATAAAGAATCAGAAGCACAAATAGAAGCATTCAGTCTTTCTTTTTCCTGAAGGCATGAGTTTTATTTTGTCTTTGTGGTGAAGAATCCCATTGAGTTGTAGACTTTTAAATATCTTTATATTAAAATAGAAATACTGAACTGAAATAGCAACACTTGCAAAGATTTAGTGCTGTTCCTTAGAAATAGACTTGAGTGAAACATTGTCTAAAATATATATAAGTGTAATCTTTACTCCTAGAAAGAAGGGTTTAATCCCAGCAGTCCCTGTCATTTCTCATTTGGCCCAGGAATTGAATTTTTTGTGGGTATCTAATCTTGATTTAGAATGGCTTGGGGAAGGGATGTGAAATAGTTAACATAAATTAAACTATTTTTTTTTTATGTGTCCCATATCCTACAGAACATAAAAGTAAGGCCAACAAGATTTTGCCAAATAAATAATATATAAGAAAATTTATGTTTCATAAGAGCAAGATGGCAACATTGCATAAAACAAATGAAACTACATCATGTTTAGTGTTAAATGGGTGACAGGAGCATAGCTAGGCCACATCTGAAAATAAAATTTATTAATTAGGCTTGCTGAACTCATATTTTGCCTAAACAGAAATGCAAAGGAAGGTAGGTCATTATCAACCAAAATAGTGCCTTCATTGTCTTTCCACAGCTCTTTGAACTCCAACGACCTCCATGATGTCAGAAAGTGAAGGAGGAGGATGCAATGCTCTTCTTGTGCATCTGCTCAACACAAAACCTGACAGCCACTGTGGCTGCACCACTGTGAAACACAACATTGTCTCAGAAGTGCCAAGGTTGGCCTGTCAAAGAGAACATGAAGGGACAGATGTTCTTGTTGATTATGTGATTTGCACATTAATGTAGTACCTCTGACCTTAAGATTTCTCTTGATTCCTAGAAGTGTGATTGGAGAAAAAAATGCTAGCAATGAAACTAGTCAGGAAAACAGTATTTAGAAAAGGAAATTGTGCAGAATACCTGCTGTAGGACTTTGCTCCAAAGATCCCAGTCTTCAGGTCTTCAAGTAAGCTGACCAATACCTGTTAAATACACCTTCAGATGCCAGCAAAATAAGAGATGTAACAATTCAAACTGTGGCAGAAGCAGTATTACAAAGAAGACTAGAACTTAGGGAATTTATAGATTTCAACAAGAAATGCATTCAAGGATATAATGATTTAATCACTTCATATCTGATCTAAGGTTTTTCTGTTTTTGCAGTACTAATTTTACATTTCAGTCTAGACAACCTTCAGCAACTGCATGTATATTTTAAAGCTCTGGCTCATAGAATAGCAGAATGATTTTGAAGCTGAACTGCCTGAAAATACAAATATTGAGAGTTGCTGGCTGCTTAAAGCAAGCTAATTAAGTAAAATACTGATTCTTTAATTTCAGTAGACATAGTCATACGGCACTAGTAATTGCTTGGAGACCGGAGATAATAGAGGAGACAGTGAAGGAGTTTCTAAGCTGAAAAGTAAAATACATGTACTTATTTAAAAGAAACTCATTTAATTGTCTGGGTGTACTTAAATAACCAAGAATGTAATTGTTGTATTTGTACTTCTTCAAAAGGAATAATACAATGAAGCTATACAGTAATGGGTAAGCAGATTAATTCAATAAAAAAACAATATTTCACAACTAAATTAAGCGTGTCTAGTTTTATCCACATTACATACATTAATACTAGAGTACGAAAAAAGATTCTACCTTTTATAGTTCACAGTATGTAGCAAGATGTCTGCTTTTGTCCTATATTCATCCTCATATTCCATAGATCTACTACAACTTCATCTAAAACCCAAATCTGAAACCACAAAGTAGGAAATTTGTCTTTAAATAAAATAAGCCTAGTTAATTCTCATGTTCTTTCCATATGCCAATGCATAGAATTGTCTATTATAACACTGTTGGGAATTACTAGGAACTTATGGCTCAACTTTTTGAATGAAATAAAACATATGGTCTTTTTTAATTAATTCCTGATTATAGTAGACCATGGGAGATGGGTGTAGTCCATTTCAGGAAGAATTTTTCACTGTAAGGGTTGTCAAGCATCGTAACGGGCTGCTCAGGGAAGTGGTGGAGACACCATCTCTGAGGGTTTTCAAGAAACTACTTGACATAGTATTTTGTGCTATTGTTTAGTTGTCAACGTGGTGTTCGATCAAAGGTTGGACTTGATGACCTTGGAGGTCTTTTCCAACCTTAATTATTCTATGATTCTACAATTCTACAATTCTATGTTCTAGATTTTGCAATATTTCTTTGTAAGCAGTGGCTTTTCCCAAACACATCACCAAAAGAGGGATTTGCATTATCATTTTGAAGTTGACATTCAACAGCTGCAGCAAGATGAACCACTCAGCCTTTTCTTTGCCTTCTGTTTTTCTGTTTCAGTTAGCAAACTTCCACAGGACTTGCAGTTATAAAGAGAAAACCAGCAGTGCCATGCTGTCACACATCAGTAGGATTCATTGGTGAAAGGATTTAACACCAGACATCTCATTTGTATATTCTTCAGACAATTAAAATTTATATTATCCCATTTTTAAGAATCATCATCCAGACTGCATTGAACTTAAGACTCGAATGCCTCTTGAACTAGGACCAAAAGAGCCTGAACACTGAAATAATAAAAATGAGTGTGGTTTTCCTTTAAGAATACTTTCCGCTGCATAACAGTACCAAGGCACTCCAAACCACCCCATGGTAGTGGTAGATTCCTTAAAAAGGGTGAAGTAAGGCTGTATCTTAACCTAATGTTGATCTAAATATTGGGTTGGGTTTTGGGGTGTAGATTATTTTGTCTGTTTGTTTTGGGGACATTTCAGCCAAAAACACTGTCAACAGATTGTAAATTCTGGCCTGAGGTTAATCTGTCAAAAATTACAACAATGCCTCTGCTATGAGAGGAGGGAATGAAATCTGTCTCACAAATATTTTCAAAAATCTTTTCGTTAATGCCTCTACTACTTCTGGTGGAACAGTAATTGAATTTTGAACCTCAGAAATATCTACCAAGATTTCTGGTTTTGTAGTGTTGCATATAAAGGGGAAAGTGACACTGGAAAGCCCAAAACAGTTGGATGCTTTAAGCTGTAGCCATTTTTCCGTAATCTTTCTTGTAATGTTCTCTATAAATCTTATTTGTGGAAAACTGCTTAGAGCAGTTAAAAATAATGAAAAGAGCTGCTAAAGTAAAGTAATAATATTTTTTAGTCTCTTCTATAATGTATAAACATATCTCTAAGATATTTGATTTAACGTTTCTTTATTTGAAGTACAGACAAAGTGATTTTCTTTAATATCCATATGCTTTAGTATTCTTTCCAGATCCCCAATTCAAACATACTGAACTCAGAGGTAAAAGTCTCCAGGATTTCAAGCAAATTTTTATAAAATCTTGTTGGTATTTTCACTGTATTTGACAGTTTAACTATTTCAATAAAAACATAGCTACTAGTCACAGTGAAAACATATATTTGAATTATTGTACTCCCCTATGAATTGGTTGGATTTTTGTTCACTTGAGGGTTTTGTTTGTTTGTTTTATTGCTGCATATGACTAAGAAAGAGAAGAAAAATATTCATGGTGGGAAACTTAAACTGGAGAAAAATGTCTTTAAAAAAATATATTGATGTTCACTTAGTCAAAATAAGCAGAGCATCAGGTCTCACGGTCATTCATAAAACATATGAATAGGGTAAAATTTAAGCTTTTTTCTTTTGTATTTAATATTATATCATGTTAAAAAAAGGCAACTTCATTTAAAGTTGTTCAGAGTAGAAGAAATTAGCTTAAAAGGCATAAGTAGAAACCTATGACAAGGAAAAAAATTTAAAAATCTCTCTCTAAAATTTGTCAAAAAAGAATATAAAGGAAAGATTAGTTCACTTCGTATGTGCTTTCTTTTGGATACAGCCTTCAAGAAGTAAAGTCCAAGATAATAATTAATATGAAAACTGTTTAAAACCATGTAATTATCTCAATTCCCAAGAGAAAACTATCTAAAGACTTTCTGCAGCACAGGGCCAGAACTGCTATGAGCTTGGCTGTGATAGGAGAGAGACACATTCCTCTTCCTGACCCTGTCCCAGAACCCCACAACCCCAGCTACCGATTTTTTTCTGGGGTTTGTGGTTTGGTTTTGTGGTTTTGTTGTGGGGGTTTTTTTGGTGGTTTGTTTTTTTGTTTTTTTGGGTTTTTTTTTTGGTTAATTGGTTGGTTTTTTAGTTTCTTTGGAGTACAAGGAACTTAAATTTTCCTCTTTCAGTCAGTTTCAGGCTGAAACTCAAGGGGAAGGCAAGAATCACCCTTTTTGATTTACAAATCTAAATGTAGGTTCCTCATTTGGTTAAAATTTCATTTTGTAAATTTATGTTTTCTTTGGCTCTTGCCAACAGCACCTTCTCAAGGTCTAGGGTGATTTAACAGGATTCATTAGACAATAGAGATAAAATATGAACAAGTAGCTAAAAGCTGAACCTGAGTATGTTTAGGATGAAAATGAAGCTCACTTTTTTAACATCGAACAATTTATCTCCTAAGGAGTTTAGTAGTTGAAAATTTTCTACCTTGCTATTTATAGTTTATTATGTAAGATACCCTTAAAGGCTTAAAGGCAGTGTCAGGTAACTGGAAGCAGGGCTGAAACTGGCAGTTGAAGAGCCTTTGCAGAGATACCAGGAGTGAGATACACAAAAAGGGGCAAGAAACAAAGATGGAGCAGGACCTGCTCTGCAAAACTTGAAAGTAGTCATGGTATTTGAATATATATTTCCTCTGTTAAACTCAGCATCTTGTAGGCTGGCCACATGATGCTTCTGAGGCATCTCCGCGTTGGAGAGATACCCAATTCAGAGAACCACTTTATATCTGCTGGCAAATCGCAGTCATTAAAGTAAAGGTAAATGGCCAGTCTTCGCGAACGAAGATCTGGGAAAGGTGTTTTTACCTTTCAAGCCTGCGCAATGGAT